>ML675615.1:5844598-6041391 GCA_007922155.1 Mesoclemmys tuberculata | reverse complement strand
CCACTGAAACTCCCCTGTTAGCAGCCCTGTTTGCTGGCTCCTGTGCTATATTGCTATAGAAGAATGGCTCTTTACTTTAACTAGTCCACAGTTTTAGAAATCTCAATAGTTTTATGTTTTTGACTTGCATTTTTGGTTTGCTTTAAGTGGATTAACCTCTTCAGTTTAAACATTTGTTTTTTCTTTAGCCTAATTATGGAGACATTACTTCTAGTATATGGAGAAGATAGTTTAGTAATTCTACACCAAATCGTATGAAACTCTGTAGGCAGCTTCTCACTTGTTCAGCACAGCACTGAGTTAATCATATACAAACTGAAATGGATTTCAGTTGTTTAAATTACATTGGAATGTATGGTATCATAGTGGGTGAAGCTGAGAACTCTTCTTTTACAATAGAACAGTATAAGGCAAGATTGTAAATTTATTTCCATCTGTCTTTTTTGTAATAAATTTATGTTCAACTTGTACTAAATATTGAATAACTATTGCACTGAATTTGAATGTACTTAAGCTATTTTCCTCCCACCTTTGCCAGAAGAAGGGAATAATATTTTTACAGGTCATACAGGTAGGATTTTTTACTTCAGCTACTAGTGAATTCTCTTCCAATAATTAAATTACTTGATCATTATTTTCCCTGGGCCACTATTACCTCGTTGTTTTTTTTGTTTTTAACCTTTTGATTCCACTTTTGTCTATTTCACCATCTCCACACACACCCCCACCTCCCTTGTCTATTTCACCATCTCCACACACACACACACACCTCCCTTGTCTCCTCCCCAGACCACATTTAAACTGCAGCCTGATGTTATGAGCTGAGCAGAGGCACTAGTGGAATTAAAGTGAGCCCAATGGGTGTGTAAATGTTACTTTAAAAAAGTGCTCTGTACCTAAATTACAGACCTAAGTATTTCCATGTCATTGTGTTGCTGTTTCTGATGCTTTGTCTTCATTGACGGCAGCCAATTTACCACCATCGGATCGACTGAGTGGTCAGTGAAGACCCGCTCAGTCAATCCAAAAATCAGTATATTAAAACCACCTTCTCAAGTGCTGTAGCGCTGCGTCGATGGAACGCAGTTCCCATTGGTGCAGCGCATTGAGGATGGAGAACAGGAATTGAAGCAGAGAAGTCGATAGGATTTATGCAGTTTTTTTACGTAGCTTGCATAACTCCTGTCGACTGCTGCCGAATCTCCAAGGTAAGTGTAGACAGGTCCTGAGTAAATGATCTCCTCTGTCCCTCATCTTCACCCCAAAAGCCACATTGCTGGTTAGAGAATCTCCTACAAAGTAATTTTGCAAAAGAAACTTGAAAATGTGGCACATGTGTAACCTACATTGAATTTAACCTCTAGTGATTTTTAACATTGAAGCTCTGTACTGAATATACGAGTGATGAATTTTAAATCATGCACATAACTGAACGCTCCAGTTGGGATTTCTTATTTTATTAACTGAATTTGGGAAAGCCCACAATCGGGGGAGGAGGGGGTGGGGGGATATATGGAAGGGACATGCGGTAATGTAGCAGTAAACTTCAAAATTGGACAACCTAAATGAAGGACCCTTTCCTGGGATGTGGTGAGAGTGGGGGAATTTTTCTCCTTAACTGCTACAGGGATAGGTGCACCTCTGAGCTCACCTCCCTCAGGTGTGAGGCCTTGTGCCTTTACCTCTGTAGGGCGGAACTATTAGACTGGCTTCTAGGCTATGATGCCCCCTTTGTACCAATTGTGCTTACTCAGCTGATCCTACTGGACTCAGTACCTGCAATTCTTCCTTATAGGAGCTGTGACCAGTGGTGAATAGTGATACTAAACACCTGTCTTGAAGCAAGACTTTAATCTTAACAATTGGAATAAGGCAAAGCATACAAGATTTTCAAAAGGATAGTCTAAACACACATCTACCTTACCTAAAGGCTTGGGCATGTCTATCTTACCCCCATTCCTGATCTCTGGGTGTAAATCTGCACTGCCAACAGTATCTTCAGTATATTGCCCTGTCCTTCATGGCTGTTGTTTTATCCAGCCAAAGGTCTGTGTTCTCTCCTATGTTTCTTGAACCTGGTAAAACATGTTAGGGTGCCTCAGCAGAGGTTGGAAATGGACTTGAAAGCAGATGGCTCTGCATTGTCCCTGAAACGTTTGAAGAGAAGTGAATATCAAGATTCCTCCTGCCCCAAGACTAGAGAAATGTTGTTTGAATAGACTGCATTCTACCCGAGTTAATGCTGTTACACTTAAGGAAAAGAGAGCCTTGGTCTTCATCCTTCCCAACCCCCTTGCACTAATGTTCAGAGTCCAAGCTACTTTCCACTAGCAACTGGGTTTTACTAGAAACCCAAGAATAAGTTAATGCTTGATTATACTTAGGTTTGACAGAATGATTTTTATTATTTTTGTAATTTCAACAATATCTGTTTAATTTTTTTTATGAATTTTAAATATTTTTAAAGTTGTGGGGAATTAAGATGGGGAGGGTTAGGGCAGATCTGACAGTGGAACTGTATGGTGCGACGACAAACCAGGCGAGGACGGGGAGTGCGGCAAAGAAGCGTCCCGAGGCTTCTCGGGGTCCTTTATTATATAGCATGCATACAATAGAACTCAGGCGATACATCATTTACGATCTTGTTTACTACGTGCCTGATGTCCAGAGGAGAGGGCTCTGTGCTGTTTCACAAGAGGGGAGGGATACTGATAAGATTGGCCCTGAGGGATGTGCTATAGCACGTAAGCAGGGTGAGTGCTGTCAAAGGACAAGGAGATGTCTGGACATGTTAACGTGGCTTGCCAGGGTTTATTCCCAACAGTATGGGGCTCCCAGTGCAGCAGATGGACCCAAGACACCTGGGTACCAGGTTTGGAACTGTGCAGGCCAGGCCTGGCCTGGCAGAGCAGAGACCTATAGCCAGGGCTGCAGGGAGGAAAAGGAGCCCCAGGCTGTGGGGGGAGGCCACCTTGTGCCTAGGATTGGCCCTGCACTCCTGGTTGGTGAGTGAGGGAGCATGGCTGTGACAGCAGGGCTGCAGAGAGCATCCTGTGCAGATGTGGAGCTAATGGCACTAGATACCTGCAGGCACAAGATGCGGGAAAGGCTGCAGTCCTGGTGGAGAGGAACTCTCCCAGCTGGTGAGAGTGTGGCTGAGACAACAGGGCTTCCTTGCATGGCTACAAGGCCATTGACATCCAATCCTTGCATGAATATGGCACAAAGAAGGCTGCGGTCCTAGTGAGACAGAACAGAAACCCCTGGGTAGGTCTGTGAGGAGGCTGATGAGCCCCTGGCCACAGGGGATGTCATCCAGCTGTCTCCAGGCAGGGCCATTCAGCAGCAGGATGGTCTTTCCAGCTGCCATGCGGTACCTTCCTTTTTGGGGCCCTGGCGGAAGTCTATGCTCTGCCTTGCCAGGATGGCAGTATTTCCTGCACCTTGTGCCTCCGGGAGTCCAGTATCACTGGCCCTGGAGATGTCCAGGAAACTCTGTGCAGTTCCATTTGTACTTCCTCATTCCTGTTTTCACATGACAGCAGGGCTGCAGAGGGCTTTCTCTGCTGCCAGGGCAGGTGACATATGGTCCCTGTAGGTGGGAGGTGCCGCGGTGGGGCTGTGCTTGTGCCAGTTGTTACTGATGGATAACTTTGTGTTGTCGACTTTTTGAGCCAGTTGAAATTGATCTTTTCTGACAGAGATTTCAGTCAAATTGTCCCAAGCCTAATTATATTCATCTGTTCTAGAATGTTGTTTTTGTCATACTGTCGTATTAGATTCCATTGGTTCAAGCTTTTATATCATCCTCTCCTTGGAATAGCATCTTTTTCCAAATATTCAGCTGAATCAGAGCATAAAGTAGATGAAATCCAAACCCTCCTTTTTAGTTAGCAAACTATTCTGGAAGACTTGTAATAAACTACTGAGATGATTCTTTGCACTGGAAGCTGGAATCATAAACAGGACTGGAATCTATTTTGTCATGTGATATCTGCCAGACATTCAGATCAAGTTGTTCAACAGCTGTGAAAACAGTTAATCTGTAGTAGACATATGAATAATTGTTTTCCTTTTTAATAGCCAAAATGTGATACACAAGCTGACATTTTTAAATGTTGGTTAAATGCAAAAAATACATTAAAACATTTCATGTAGTGTTCATGCTACATCATCCAACAGTAGTTGGAGGGTGATTGGTCATTTAACAAGATGGTTCATGAGTGTTGTGTACAAATACTAACACACTGAAGTACATGAGATATTGGTTGGGGGGAGGTGGGATTATGCAGCCTGCCTGGAGAATTAGACAAACATAGGTAAGTGCACTACCACATAAAACACAAAATTATTGGTTGGATGGATGTTTCCTGTAACAGACATGAAAATCTTCATTAGGCAATTGATGACTTTTTTGCAAAAGACGGGTCACCTGGAATTAGAAGTCCTAGTAATTAATAGGTTTTGGAACTCAAGAGACTAGATGCAGACCACCAAACGAGGAAGAAGAGGTGGATGAGGCTTTTTTTAAACAACTAACAAAATCATCCAAAGCACAGGACTTGGTGGTGATGGGGGACTTCAACTACTCAGATATCTGTTGGGAAAATAACACAACAGGGCACAGACTATCCAGCAAGTTCTTGAAATGTATTGGAAACAATTTTTTTTTATTTCAGAAAGTGAAGAAAGCTACTGGGGGAGGCTGTTCTAGATTTGATTTTGACAAACGGAAGAACTGGTTGAGAATTTGAAAGTGGAAGGCAGCTTGGGCAAAAGTGATCATAAAATGAGAGTTCATGATTCTAAGGAATGGTAGGAGGGAGAACAGCAAAATAAAGACAACGGATTTCAAGAAGGCAGACTTAAGCAGACTCAGGCAGTTAGTAAGTAAGATCCCATGGGAATTAAGTCTAAGAGGAAAAACAATTGAAGACAGTTAGCAGTTTTTCAAAGAGACATTACTAAGGGCACAAGAGCAAACATCCCATTGCGTAAGAAAGATAGGAAGTATGACAAGAGACCACCCTGGCTTACCCAGGAGATCTTAAGTGGTCAAAAAGTCCTACAAAAAGTGGAAATTAGGTCATATTAGAAAGGATGAATATAAACAAATAACAAGTATGTAGGGACAAAATTAGAAAGGCCAAGGCACAAAATGAGATTAAACTAGCTAAAGACACAAGAGAAAAGAAAACGTTCTACAAATACATTAGGAGCAAGACCAAGGACAGGGTAGGCCTGTTTCTCAATGAGGGGGGCAAAAACAACAGAAAATGTGGAAATGGTCAGGGTGCTAAATGACGACTTTGTTTTGGTTTTCATCAAGAAGGTTGGTGGCAATTGGAAGTCTAACACAGTGAATGCCAGTGAAAATGAGGCAGGATCAGAAGCTTAAAATAGGGGAAGAACAAGTTAAAAATTACTCAGACAAGTTCGATGTCTTCACGTCACCAGGGCCTGATGAAATTCATCCTAGAATACTCAAGGAGCTGACTGAGGAGATATCTGAGACATTAACGATTTATCTTTGAAAATTCTTGGAAGACAGGAGAGATTCCAGAAGACGAGAAAAGGGCAAATATAGTGCCCATCTACAAAAAGGGAAATAAGGAGAACCCAAGGAATTACAGACTAGTCAGCTTAACTTCTGTACCCAGAAAGATAATGAAGCAAATAATTAAGCAATCAATTTGCAAACATCTAGAAGGTAATTAACAGTCAGCATGGATTTATCCAGAACAAATCATGTCAAACCAACCTGATAGCTTTCTTTGACAGGGTGACAAGCCTTGTGGATAGGGGGTAGGTGGTAGATGTGGTATATCTTTACTTTAGTAAAACTTCTGATACTGTCCCTTGTGACCTCTTAAACAAACAAGGGAAATACAACCTAGATGGAGCTACTGTAAGGTGGGTGCAACACTGGTTGGAAAACCATTCCCAGAGAGCAGTTATCAATGGTTCATAGTCCTGCTGGAAGGGCATAACGAGTGGGGCTCTGCAAGGATCAGTTCTGGGTTCTGTTCTGTTCAATATTTTCTCAATGATTTAGATAGTGGCATAGACAGCACACTTATTAAGTTGGCAGACAATACCAAACTGGAAAGGGTTGCAAGTGCTTTGGAGGATAGGATTATGATTCAGAATGATCTGAACCAACTGGAGAATTGGTCTGAGGTAAATGAGATGAAATTCAATAAGGACAAATGCAAAGTACTCCACTGAGGAAGGAACAATCAGCTGCACACATACAAAATGGGAAATGACTGCCTTGAAAAGAGTACTGTGAAAAGGGATCTGTGGTTTCATAGTGAACCACAAGCTAAATGAGTCAACAGTGCAATGCTGTTGCAAAAAAAAAAAGCAAACGTGAGTCTGGGATGTATCAGCAGGGGAGTTGTAAGCAAGACATGAGCAGTAATTCTTCCACTCTACTCTGTGCTCATTAGGCTGAACTGGACTATTGTGTCCAGTTCTGGATGCCACATTTTGGGAAATATGTGGACAAATTGGAGGAAGTCCAGAGAAGAGTAACAAAAATGATTAAAGGGTCTGCAAAACATGACCACTGAAGCAAGACTGAAAGAACTGCGTTTGTTTAGCTTGGAAAAGAGACGACTAAGAGGGGACATAACAGCTTTCAAGTACATAGAAGGTTGTTACAAGGACGAGGGAGAAAAATTGTTCTTATTAACCTCTAAGCACAGGACGAGAAACAATGGGCTTAAACTGCAGTAAGGGAGGTTTAGGTTGGACATTAAGAAAAACTTCCTGACTGTTAGGGTGGTTAATCACTGGAATAAATTGCCTAAGGTGGTTGTGCAATCTCCATCATTGGAGATTTTTAAGAGCAGGTTAGAGAAACACGTGTCAGGGATGGTCTAGATATTACTTAGTCTTGACTTAAGTGCAGGGGACTGGACTAGATGACCTCTTGAGGTCCCTTCCAGCCCTATGAATCTATGATTAAAATAAACAAATGCCTGAAGAGCCACTTAAAGTTCAGACTTATCAAGATCATAACATTTGTTTTTCAGAAATTTGAACAAGAGAAGTACTCACTTCAGAGAGATGTTGAGCTCAAGAATAGAATGTTGGAAAGCTTGAACTTTGAATGTGATGCTCTTAAGCAACAACAAAATATGCAACTGGACAAACAGCGAGAACAACTTGAAAGAATCCATGAACAAGAAATCAGTCAACTTAAAAACAAGGTTTGGGATGTAATGAATTGTTAAAATGTTGCTGACGTGCATATAAAGGAATATTTGCCAGATTTGAAGACTATTAAACTCATTTCTTGAAGTAATAACTGCACAACTATCACTCAAACAAATCAAATGAATGGTTCAGGCATGCAATCAGTTTTTTCTCCCCCTTGTACTTTATACATATATAGAAATATTCCAGAATTCAGTTAGCTTGCATTCATTCTGACCGTTTCCTTTTTTAAATAAACTTTCCAGTACTGTAGCAATACCGGTTAGTACTTAATAAAACAGTATTGGAGATGACAGGCTGCTTATGGTAGAGGGACTGAAATATCAGCAATATTAAATGAATATTCCCGATTCTATACAGGAAACGTATTTGTTCTGCAGTTTATTCAAACCTGCTATTCATTGGCAATGTGCAATTTAGGTACAACGTAAGGAAGAAAGTTGTCACAGGAAAAGGTGGCTGATTTCACAGTAGCCTGTAACAAAAACAGAATATGATAACCTTTCACAGGGTGCAGCATATTAATTCAACAGACCTCAATGTTAGTCATAAAGAAAGACCACATGCTCGGTTCATTGGCAAAGGACAGGTTTATTGTTGACAAAGCAAGGCACAGTGTCCTGGCTTTATGTTACAGGTACACGAAGAAAGAGATGCCTGAGGCACTGTAGCAGCTTAATCAACATAAAGTAATGCTGGTCCCCTAGGCTGATACAAAGTTGTTCTTCCTATGACTTTTTCTTTGATAGAAACAATTTGCATATTACACTCCAGATGTTGCTAGTTACCACCCTTATTCTTGTATCTGGTAGTTTGAACAAAAGATTCTTAACTGTTATTCTATTACTCCCACTATCTTTGAGAGGTCAGTGTGTTCCTATACCATCTCTCAGGAATGGGTTTACGCGCTGTGTCCCCAGACCATTCTTTTAGGTCAGGAATGTGCTTACTTGAGCAGCTGACACCCAGTATTACTACTTCAGTAAGGCCTACCCTAATTCACAGCTTTTGAGTCATACTGTTAGTTGTGCCTGGGGCTCCTGCAATGCCTACAATATCAATTGCTTGACTACTGTGTGTTTAAGATGGAGAAGTTGAAAGCAGACCTAGATGAAACCCGACTAAGTGAGAAACAACTAAAACTCAAAGTGAACCATCAAAAGGGAGTCATTAGTGCTAAATCGGAAGAATTGCACTTGATGTCTGAACGTGTACATGAAACCATGTCTTTGGAAATGCTGAATCTCCAGATTGAACTAACAGAACTTGAAAGTGTGAAGGTATGTGTCTAATAGTTCGTTATCAGTGTAACTTCATGGTCTGAACATTCTACTTGAAGACACATGTCTACCTCTAGTCTCTCACTGCATTTGTATGGTTTTAGAAGCTCATGACCAATATTTTCTATCTTGTGAACAAACTGGCATACTAATATTGTTCTTCATAAGTCATAGTAATGATGGCTGGGAAAACTTTTTACCTTAGAATGATTAGCACTGTGGGATAAGAGCCTTCTTTTTTGGGTATGATACACTGGAAAAAAGTTGGACTGATGCCAGAGTACCTAACTACTGATAAGTACAAAATAGAAGTAAAATCATCTGTCTGTTTTTTGGGGCAGGCCAATGTTGAAGAGAAGATGAATGAATTGCAGTACAATAAAGAGCAACTAGAACTTGCAAACAGCAACCTACGCAACCAGTTGGAACGCCTTGAGGGAGAAAAGGAAGAGAGAGAAAAAGAAATAGTTTCTTACTGCAATGCATTAGAGGTACTGTGCTTGAAGCTTTAAGTGGTGTAACCTCAAATATCAAAATACCACTTTTCATACAGAGGTGCTAATGAGAATCAAAACATCATGGCTTCATTTACAATTGTTACGTTGTTAATGTTACAGCACTTCCCAGAAGTACCTTTTTATTCAGCTAGATTTAAAGACTTGAGTCTAAGGGTTCTTCTGAGCAAACCAGGTAGTTCTACATATGACAGTTCTATATAGTGTCAATCTAGAGACCAAGTATTTTCAGTGAAAATTAACAGGAGAGATATCTATCTCACCTGAACACCTTTGAAAACGTCAATCATATGTTGATATTGATACTGGCTTTATCCACAGTTTATACCATCAGCTGAGGGGTTGATTTCTGTCCATAAACTTTTGAGTCAACAGCTGCTTGTACGTGGCTTTTTTTCTTCACGTTTGAATTCCTAGACGGTGAAATTGGTTTCTTTTCCAAGGAGACACAGATGGCATCTGTTGAATTCGTTTGTGGACTTCTGGGAGGTTTATTAAGAGATAAAGAGCATCTGCTGTTAGTATATTGATGCTCGCTCAACCCTGATTCAGCTGGTTTGAGATGATGAAGGTGGGGGTTGGGAAAAGCATTTGAAAGATACAGCAAAGAATGTCAGTTCTTTTGGCCGTTTGTTACTGGTTTTCTCATTTGAGTAAAAATTTTGGTAGTTTTTAGATGACCAGCTGCTCCTAGATTAGTCTTGTCTTGGATGATTTTTTATCACTTGCATCTTGCCAGAAGATGTCCACCACTTATTTTAGGCTGTGGACCTAAAAACAACGAGGTGTGCTTTTATCATGAAGAGAAATTGCTATGCCCCTTGACCATAGTATCTAGATTTTTACTCTCCCCCCTCACAATTATCATGCCACATCAGTGTTTTGACTAACCATCAGCCACTTGATTTCTTTTTATACTGTCTCAGGCTGTCTGTGTACACAAACTCAAAGCAGTTGAAAGGTGTGATTTGGGTTTTTTATTTTAAACTGATGCAACATCCTGTATGGATACTTACTTCGTTTTAAGTTGCTTATATGCAAATTGCTTAGATTTCTAAGTCTTCAAACAGTTAAAGACTACTTGAGTAGCCATTTTAAGACCTGCTGAGAGTTTGGACAGCAGACATTGTGCTGGTAACTTTGCCACTATAGATCTGCACCGAAACATGGAATCAGTGTCAATAGTGTGTGTAACTACAGTATTGTTAAGAACTGAATTTGGTAAGTTTTTTCCCAGTTAGTTTTCTGTTCTTGAGTGGGTAAAGTAAAAATATATGTCCTGGGATCTCAATATTAAGATACAGGGTAGAGCAGCAGAACTACATTTATCTCGTTCCAGATGTGTAGATTTAGGTCAATAGTTAAGTTGCCCAGTGCTTGCTGGGCCACACAACTCATTGGGAAGTGTGCCACTAAGACTAAATTCAGTCTGCCCAAAATAAAAATTCTAGTTAATACAACATCCTTGTCCTCAGTATTGTACAGTTAACCCTAACAGTGTGAGCACTTAACGTCAGAAAGCTATACTAAGCCTCTTTATTTGGCCTTTATATAGAAAGGGCTCCTTGTGGACAATCATTAATTGCAGTTAATTGTGTGTACAGGGCTCTCAAACACAAATGCCCTCATTGACTTAAGTTCTTAACAAAACAATGTACTGATTATCACTCAAAGATTTTGCTTGGAACAAAAAAGATGTTTTTTGGGCTCTAGCAATTTGAAGTTTTGAATGAGTGAACTCTGCAATAATGACTTAACAGGAAGTCATTGCAAAAACTTGAAAGCAGGAGCAATATCACCAGACGGGTAAGTCTGTACTTTCACATAGTAAATATGTATGTGGTAGCATGGTAGTTGGAACCACCCAGATCAGTCATTGCAGTACCTCTCCTCTGGCACACTCCTGCCCCCACTCAGGCATGGCAGAGCTATTCTGAAGGCGTCAAGGCAGATCTATGTGGGCTTATTATGTGAAGCCGTGTTTGATGGCTGTGCAGAGGGTAAATTATGCCTGGTATATCATTCAGCTGACCCTTGCACCTAGACTCTGAAGAGACAGCTGGCGGTAGTCATAGCAAGGTTAGATTGCAAGTTAGACAGCTGTACCCATTGATGGACAGCATACTGATTGATCATTGCCTTGTCTAGGTAAACAGCAATTTGTGAGTGGCCAACTATAGGAAAGGGTTTATGCTCACCATTTCAAAATGAAGAACTCTTTGGATCCAGTCCAAAGAACTTCTCAGATATGCCTATGCCCTAATTTTACCACCGTGGTAAAGATTTGCAAAGATCCAAAATTTCATTGTATCACTAATTTTTGGTGATGATTATCAAAAGCCAGTTATCTCCGATGGCTATGATTACTGAGGCCATGCATTGGTGTCACTTAGGGATTTTTCAAAACCAGGCCTTCAGAAATGCCTCCTAAAGATGTGGAACCATGCCCCTAATCCATTGCAGAACTGAAGGTTGCTCCCAGATCACATCCCAATGTCTTTTCTTTTGTCTGTATAAAAAGCCTTCAGAAAGAACCCAAATTCTGCTCTACACCCTTTCATGCTCACTGTGGAAAGAAGCCTTGTATGGGTGGGGGCGTATTTCAGAGTTCTAAATCGCTTGTTGTTCTAGTTCACTTTAACAGAAGGGCACATCGAAACAAAAACATAAGCATGGTTATATGGGATTGGATCTGTGGTCCATGAAGTTGTGGCCACTGTCAGACAGGATACTTTACCAGCTGCACCAGAAAAAGGTGCAAGAACCCTGTTGGGTTTAGTGAGAGGATTTGGGGTGGTCTGTGAAATACAGGTCAGACTGGATGATCACCCTGGTCTTAAAGTCTGACACTCCAACTGCACTGGGAAATGGTACTTTCCTTGCACCAGTAGAAAAGGCTCCTAGTGATGTGGAGAAAGCATATGTGGAAGATTTAGTAAGTAGGTTTCCATTCCTGTGCAGAGGCATCCTTTGGTGGGAAGGTACCACTGGTTCCTAACTTTTGAAATTACAAAGCTCAGGCTTTATAGAGGATTCATCCAATTTGTACCTTTCGTCTACTCTACTTTAAATTCTGTTACTTCTTCCTGTCCCCTGTGTTTCACAGCTTGCTACCTCCCAGCAGTGTTGAATGAGGAGAGAATGAATGAGAGATGCAAAATTCATCACCTAATATTTTTCTGCTAATATCCTCTCTAATTGCATCCACCTTGATAGCCTGATAAACTGGAGAACAATTTATAACAAACTGAATTTTTTCTCTAAAGGGAGAATTAGACCAACTTGCCTCAATGTGAATCAAGTCTTATTGCTAATAATTTGTTGCTAGAATACTTTTACAGTTTTGGAAGAACTCTTCTAGTGGCTTGAACTGAATGGCAAACCTTGTTGCTGAACCATCCAGTAAAAGCAGCAAGGAGCCTAGCTAATGTCATGAAAACCCTTTTTTATATATAGTTCTGACCTGCAGTAGAAAGACACTTTACTGACTGTTGTTTTCCTGGCTTTAATTTAGAAAGCTCGTGAAGCTAACCAGGCACTTCAAGTTCAGCTGGATCATGCACTGCTTCAGGCTTTGGACCCTACTAGTAAAGGCAATTCTCTGTTTGCAGAGGTATGTTATGCCACCATGATTCCAGCATGTGTTCATTGGGGAGAGCTATAAATACTTCAGTCACTATAAACTTGTTCCTTCAGTTATACGCTAAATGCTGATATATTGTGTTCCTAAGGTATCAAACGTGACTCTATAAAGACTAAGTTAGATGTTCAGCTGTTTGTGGGGACTGAGTAGTAGACATTTGTTTCTAATCTCTAAAGTGGTGTGGGAGTTAAGTGTGGTAGCCACACTAATAAAACTGCATGGACCACTTCGGAAAAATGTGGGGGTTGGTGGCATTTTAGGCTACTATCCTAAGCCAAATGCAAATCATCAGTTGGGAAGGAAATATTCAGCTGGATGTGCTTCTGTAATGTATCTGGGAAGTTAAGTGATTGGGCTGAGTGTCTGACCTCATGTTGGAGCCTGACTGTGTCTGTCTGATAAATTAGGACAAATAAATACTGGATAAGTGAATCAGCTGAAGGGATCATATCTTCATACCTGGTATTTATTGGAGTACCACGTTGTAGTTCTGTTCCAATCCCTCCCTGTAAATTTATGTAACTGGCATGTATGTGTGTTTTTTTTTTTTTTTTTTTAATATAAAAATTTCATGACAACTTGCACTAATATCAGGAGGCAAATCTGGGGTGTACAGTACTACTAAGGCAGCTTAGGAGTTAATTTACTTGTATAGCCATAGCACAAGGGGCTAAAATTGTTACTGCAATCCATTGACCTTGCTTCAGATAGTAAGGTAATATCTATTCATTTTAGCTGCCTTAGAGGTACATGAAGTACTTTGAGGGAGTTTAGTTAGAAAAGTCACACTAACAGAAGTGTCTCACTGGTGATGACTGTAACCTCATGTTCTTGCCTTAAAATCTTCAAAACTAGCATCCAAATGACAATCATTATGGCTTCCGTAGTAACAATGTGTTAAAAATGTTCTGTAGGTGGAGGACCGTAGGGCAGAAATGGAACGTCAGCTGATCAGTGTGAAAGTAAAATATCAATCACTGCAAAAACAGCATGCATTCACTAGAGAACAATTGCAAAGAATGAAGGTATGACCATTATTATAATACTCCAGGGTTTCCTTGGGGTCTGGCAAGTCACTGCTTGAGGAAACAGATTAGGAATCTGGTTTCACAGACTGTAGGTAAAAAACATACAGTCAATCTTCCTGAAACAGAATGTGTCTGAGGATTTTGTCTATGTTCAGTTTAGTATCACATGAAGAGTTAATGTATTAAGGTTATCTTATCGGTAATTTAATTTAAGAAATATTATCCGTCATCCCAAGAAATCAGATATTAGTCTAAAGCTACTTCAGTAGTAGTAGTAGCTGTTTTGTTCTGCTGTCAGTTGTTCAACTCGGGTTTTGAAAGAATCCAAAATGATTACCCTATTATTGTCTTTGTTTCACCCCCAGTGCTCATTCGTTGTCCTTTGCCCTAGTGTTGGAGTTTATTTGTACCCTAAACATTTACTTCTGTGCCTTAATAGAGATTGGCAATAATGATGACGTTGGCTGTCTATGCGCTACAGATCATGCCAAGAACTAAACATTTTCACTGTTTTCTCTGTTTCTGCTGTTTTTACTCTGTATTGATTTCTTGCTCTGCTGGTCTGTCATCCTTGTCCCAATATTCAACTTGATACACTTCACAAGACCTTTTCTCAAGTCTTGAATTCAGCTGTATTTTCTTAACATCTCAGCTTGCTTGTCAATTTAAATGATCACATCTGTACATCAAATGTTGTGCATCCTCTTGAGTTAGAACATAATTGTCCTATCTTGTAGGAAAAGCTCAAGGGGAAAGGTGTCCACTAGGAATTCTGAAGACAGTCTGGTAGCCAGCATTCATTCATTATCTTAAGATGAAGGGGCCAACTTCAGGTTGGGAAAGAGTTGGACTGGAGGCACAAAAAGTGCTCAGCTGCCATGGGGATTATTATCATGGGTGGTATAGGAATGTCTAACCTTATACTTTCTCCATAGTATTATCTGGATGCAGAAATAAGCTGAA
Organism: Mesoclemmys tuberculata; assembly: GCA_007922155.1. Taxonomy (NCBI): domain Eukaryota; kingdom Metazoa; phylum Chordata; order Testudines; family Chelidae; genus Mesoclemmys; species Mesoclemmys tuberculata. The sequence goes on along the minus strand of ML675615.1, from coordinate 6,026,738 downwards.
AACAATCACTCTTCCAAAAAATGACCTAGGAAAAGAATTGCTGCAGAACTTTTGCATGCTTAAGATAAGCATCTGGTGTGCACATACACCCAGTTGAACAGCTGAGATGAAATTTCTTGCTCTGTACTCCCAGCAAATGTTTGAGCAATTAAAATGGCTAGTCAGCTGTCAAAAAGACTTTCTGATACCTCACTATTATAAATGCTAATTTTGACTAATTCTGCATTTTGGACACCTGATGTCTGAATTTTTCATTTCTCACCAAAAATGAGTAAAAAGGAAAAAGTTAAGGTCTAACTATAAATATGAAACGTAAGAGTAGTGACCCCCTCAATTCCCACTGATTGTTTTCCTCAGTTCTTACTTACCAATATTTGAAATGTCTTTTCTGACAAGCACTTCTGCTAAGATGGATTTATTTATTTCCTTGTCCTCCACACTTTTATCTCAGCCTTGTTGGTTCCTTTTCGTGATAAAGTGTCCTCTCTACTCTGTACCGCATCATAATGCTCTCCAGTTCTATCCTAACAGTCCTTAATTGGATTAGCATTGAGTAGCTCTGGAACAGAAAAACAGAATGTAACTGCATGCTTTGGGAGCATCCTACACTGTATGGATACCTGCTGTTGTCCCCCACCCCATAAATTCCAAATGTATTAAGGACTAGCCTGTTCCCTCTGCCTCTTGTCTTGTAGTGGGAAGTTGATTTCCATAACTATGCATAATGTTTGGAATATTACTTTTTGCAGTCAATTCCTTCTCTTCCTTAGACTGGAACCAGCATGGAGAGCACTATTGGGGTCATAGAATCTGACAGTGCAGATTGACTCTGCTTTAAAATGAAACTTGTGAAATGTGAGCTTTCTGCCTGCTGTGAGGAGTAAGGGTAGCATCACTCAGCAAAGTGGAGTTGGGACAGATGGTATTGGGTGGGTTAGGTGGAGAGTGAAGGTGTAGGAAGGAGAAAGAAGCAGAAACTTATCAGCTCCTGTTTCTTTGAAATCTTACGACAGAATATACTTGACTTCAGGGGCTTTAAGGGTTAATGCACTTTTTATCCATCTATTTTACTTCTGGTAATGTATGTGCTTTGGATATATTTTTTTATTCTTTTCCTTTCCCTATCACTTCTATACAGTGTCCTTCAATATTAACTGTATATTAAATTGTTACAGCTGTTTTTACTAAACCATTGAAATACAATTCATAATGGTTTTGCTGCAGCATCACTTTCAGCCTGTGCTATTACATAGAAGATATACACTACAGTTCTGTGTTGCTTAGTTGTATGTTGCTTCTCTTTTATTGTACTTTAGTTTAATTTGTCTTCTGTATGTGTGTGTACATGGAGTCTTTTGACTGTAGAAGACACATTCTTACTTCATAGGTCATGTAATGAAAGCTTTTTGGATTGTGCAGATGTTAAGTTAATAAAATAACACAAAAAAGACTTCAGATGAAAGCTTTGCTCGGATTTTTGTGCAGTTACTTTGAAAATCACTTCAAAAGCAAGTCAGTTAAGTCCATGTTCTTGAATCCTCATTTAAAGGTGTCCTCTTTGTTTGGCTATAATTAAAACCAGTCTTTTAATCATTCCTGTGCCTTCTAATAGAAATGGATATGGTAGATATTAAGCCTCACTTTTCAAACATGTGGGCTGTAAATGGAATTTTACTTGAAAGTTGACTTCTCTGGCTAAATGACCACACAAAACGCATCTTCTTGGCTCTGTTCCCTGTGTGTACTAGACTTAGTCAAATACTTTCATTGCTTTATATTTTTGTTTAGCCATACAGAACAAGTACAGCTCATAGCTTTCTTGTGTATAACCCACACAATTGTTCATGAAGTTCTTGCTGATCTGTGGGCTGTGTGTGTAACTAGGCTTGGAAAATGTCACTAGATGATGCCTAATAAAAAGATCTAGGACACTTAAAAGCCAGCCCAGGTTGAGTTGGACAGGCCCATGGGTATTAAGAGTCCTTGATTATGTAAAGGAGCATATTTAATGACAATTGAGATAACGCAATGCCATTTCTGTACTTGTGGGAGTAGAAAAACATTAAAAACACATTGCAGTGAATATCAGCTGCTGAGTTAGGATTGCAGTCCTCCACATTTTCTGGTTAACGATATGAATTCTGATAGGCTGTCTTTGAATCTTAACTTTCATCTGGTTTTTGCTTGATGTTTAGCTACAAATAGCCACGCTGCTACAGATGAGAGGTTCTCAGGCAGAACTTGAGCAGCTAGAACGCTTGCAGTCAATGTTAGAACAAAAGAATGGTGAAATAGAAGATCTCCTAATGAAAGTGAGGCAACTGGAGAAATTTAAGGTAAGTATTTCACAAATTAAAAGTGTAAACTATTGTAATGTGGGACAAATAAGTTTATGAAAAGAGGCTTTTAGTATAAATTCTATTAATCCTGTATAGTCTCAGTGGTGTTCACACTCTTATTTAGGTTGATAACTGTCTCCATTTTACAACTATTGTGTACATCTTAAGTCCTAAACAGTCACAAACTTGAATTTTTAGTCTTGGATTTTAAGGCTAGAAAGACCACTTAATCTGACAACCTACATATCACAGACATAGTTAAATTTCATCCTATTGCACATGTATTGAGCCCAATAATTTGTTTGGCTAAAGCATATCTTCCAGAAAGGCATCTAGTCTTGACTTAAAGAAATGGAATACTCACTACTTCTCTAGGTAGTTTCTTCCAGTAGCTAATGACCCTTGTTGTTCAAAAATCTGTTTTTATTTCTAATTTGAATTTGTCTGGCTTTTAGCATCCAGCTATTTAGTTCCTGTTCCCCGTTTCCCACTAATTTAGAGCCTTTTGGTACCCTACATCTTTCTCTCCATGAAGGTATTTATGCACTGTAATAAAGTCATTCTCAGTCTTCTTGATAAGCTAAACAGAGCTCTATAAATCATTCACTGAGAGTCATTTTCTCTGGCCATTGAATAACTTTCTTAGCTCTTCCCAACCTTCATTATTTTAAAAAAAGTGAAAAAATATAGACACCAGACCTGGATGCAGTATTCTGTTGTCTCAGCAGTGCCGTATCCAGATGTAAAATTGCCTCTTCTCAGCCTCAGTTGCCCTTTTAAAATAAATGTATTTTGCTTTGTAAAGGCTAGCTGGCCACAGGTATTGGAGCTGGGATGTAGGTCCTTGCTTTGAGAAAGGCGAGGGCTAAGAAGTTTGAGACCCGAGTGGTTGCCCTTAGATGGGGGTCTGAGGTTCAGTTGATCCCAAAAACCTGTCAGTCGTCACAACAAGGAGACTTTTTAATTCTGTTTTTCATTAATCTACTGAATGTGAGGGTGGCTTTCTCTATACTGGAAAAGAGTACATTTTTTAATGCTTTTTGTATACCTTCAAGACCGGAGGATTTTTTCCAGTTCTGGCTGCTTCTCTAAGACACAATTTTGGATGAAAACACGCAAAAGAAATGACTCTCTTGCTACCTCAAGCTTAAATTCCTTTATAAAGACTACCTAGCAGGTAGCTTTGTCTGCAACAACTATATTACAATTTTAATGGAACAGTGAAAAAAGTAGAATAGAATTAGTTCACTTTTGAAAAACCAGTGGTTGACAATTTTGAACTCTTCCTTTGCATCAGAATTTATATGAGAACATGGAAGAATCAAAACCTTCTAGTAGCAATTCAAGAGGTGGAGAATTTGAGGATGGCTATTACACAGATTTGCTTCAAATGAAACTTGACAACTCAAAGTAAGTGTGTGGTGGGGGGGGGAAGGAGGAGGGGATTAAACCCTAGAAATAGAATTTGGCTATTTTCTTACTATTTAAAAAAATACTAGTAATCTACGTCAATTTACCGCTGTCAGTGTTCTGCCATTTCTTCAGAGGCTTTTCCACAGGTATTCCGTTGTTGGTGCACATAGACCCCATGTGCTCAAGGTTGGAATCTTTTGGTCAGCAGTGTCCTACGTGTACCAATAGCATGAAGGTTAGCGTGGCCCCAATAACCCCTCAGTTACTTCTCACTACCTGTGGCTGAGAGATGGGAATTGGGTGTCAGCGTTTATATACATCCTTTTTTAAGTTATAGTTAGTTGTGTGCATGTTAGTTTTGCTTACAAACAGGGTAGTTGCCTGTTGGTAAAGCTTAGAAGTTTTAACTTTCTTATTTTGTTTTGCTTTAATTTTCAGCGCCCCAGTACCAGGGCTTTGGGAATGATCCGTCCTAAGTCTTCTGGCTTTAAATATTGCCCTTTTTTGCTAAGCAGCAGTTCCAATAAATGATGGATACATCTTTTGCCTCTTCTGTCTGGGGCATCCCATATCCTTGACAAATGAGTTCTGGTGCAGTCTAGAGATTGGAAGTTAACTGTCGCTAGTATAGAGGCTGGGGCATTGGATTGCTTCAGCAAAGAGTGCTTCAACATTGGTCATTACAGAGCTAGCCTCATTGGTACCATTCCCTTTAATGCTACCCAGTCTTTATTAAATGCACCAGTGCCAGGCATTTTGGCACCATCAATCCAAATACTTTCCTGTCCCACACAGAGACTTGTGGCACTGTCCCTTTATATTGAGAGGAAGTAATAATGAGGTAGCTTCAAATCTGAGTTGAGCCATCTGCTCTCCACAGGGTTAAAGATCCCATTGGTATAAAGTGCCTCCCCAGAGCTAGTGTCCACTAGGATCGCCTTTGCAGCCTAACACCCTGGTTTCAGCATGGTTCTTCTTTACAACTAGAATGCTTGTTTTCATGCTTCATGGCTGCATCATCCTCATCTTTGTTTTAACCTTTTATCATCTTAAGTCTCTCTTTGTCCAGGAAACTGAAACAAAACTACATTAATGATGTGATTGTGAAAGACGTTGTCTGGATTTCACTACTATACTAGGTTTCTTAGGTTTTTATTGTCTTTGTTTTTAGTTCTATAGGCCGATGGCTTTACTTTTGTCTTTAACAGTATATAAATTTAAAATGCCATTGACACCATAAGTCTGCAACTACATGTTACAGAATTTTCTCTTCAGTTTGAAATAAGTGTTTGTAAAATATTATTGGTTACTTCCTTCTGGTTTGAAGTCCAGGTTTGATTATACAGAATAGTAGTAGTGTAATCTTCTACTAAAACAACCCAATTTTGATACTGTGTAAAGGAGCAAAGCCTGGGCTTCAGTGGAGTCATGGCAATTTAAACCAAACAGAGATCTGTCCTCAGTCTTCAGCACTTCACTCAAATGGATTACTCTTAGTCCAAACATTGCAAATACAGGCTCCGAAGTTGAACACAAAACTAAATCATAGCTTACCACTTTTTGGAGGGGGGTTCTCAGACTAAAGTTGATTGTATAATTTTCACTACAGTGTTATGTAACTGCCTGTTCAAGTACCTTGTGTTCTTCATTAATTAAACTTCATTAAGTCTAGAAATGAAGAGATTTCAAAATTGCTATTGCTCTGGGGACAGAGGAGGATGTTTCAGCAGCCAAATCCTTCAGTTTTAAAATATTGTTGTAAATTGTTGGCTTATTTGATCCTTGTTTATTTCAAATTGGTTAACTCCTTTTCCTGCCTAGTAAGGAGACTGAAACTTTGAGAAGCGAACTATCCTTACAAAGGATGAAAGCTTTGTACGAGAGCCAGAGGGTTCTGGAGGTAGAAAGGAAGCTTTTTGCCAATGAGAGGCACCTGCAGGTTTGCCAAAGTGAGAACATGAACTTGCGAGTTATGCTTGATGAGCTGAAAATGAAGTATGAACCTGAAGGTAAATATTTCTGATCACAAACACAGGTGAACAAAATTAACAACTCTCTTGCTATGACTAGCTTATTGTTGATATGTGAGTTTTCAACCAGCTAAACAGATGTCATCAATCTGACCATAAACACACTGCTTAAACAAGTGATTGTTAAACATCCTGTTGTCTTAAAGTCTAAGTTGCTGAATAGAAGTCATTTTAATACTTGCTTTATTGAAATGAAGATATTCAAATAGCATATTGATGCTTAATTTAACAGTCTGAGAAATCTGTGTATGTGCATGTATGTCTATATACACATGCTATAGAATTCTGAAACTTAAAACATGGAAATTCACAACAAATAATGAATGGAACTTCTGAAGCAGGATTAAAATTCTGGATGCTGATATTGTTACTAGTGCAAGACAGTTGAAGTGTGCATTACTCTAAAGAGGTATGTGGCAACTTAGACTTGTCTTTAAAAGTAAGGGTTGACCATGCAACCTTTTCCTTCATTAGAGAGTATCTGCCTCAGCCATGTATACAAAGCAGTGGCTTTGTACTCTAATCTTACCCATTATTATCCCAAATTTTTTAAGACAAACTTTGTGTTGCAGCCCACCCCTACCCGAGCCACATGAGCCCAAGTTGTAGCCTGAGCCGCAACTTCAAAGGGTTGTTTAGGCAGCTATTCTTAGAGCACTAGCCTGAGCCAGAGTATGTCAACCCAGGATAGGAGGCTCACTGCCTATCCACTGAGTACAAAATACTACAAATATTTTGTGGTGCTGTTTACTGAATGCGTTTACCTGTTGAACTCCTTCCTTTCTTCTATGTCCCCTCATATACTCAATATGGCATAGTTGGGGGAAAAAAAGCTTTCTTCTCCCCTAGAAAATGGTAGTGAAGTTGAATCTCTCTTGAATTCACAAAATCTTGTCAGAAAGGAGTATCTGCTGCTTCAGTCTGACAAGGATGCCATTCACTGCTTGTTCATACTCTAAGCCTTCTGACCTTTTCCCCATCATAGCTCAAACTGGGGAAAAGTCTGGATTCAGAATACCACAGTAGTTGCTTATTGTGAGTGAATTCTTCCAGAGTTTGCCTCCTTGATAGGTGCTACTGTGTGGCCCCTTCAAAGCTTTGCATACAGCTAATTGCTCAGATGACACTTAATTCTACAATGGGAATTTCAAGCTATTTCAGGTACTCATACCTACTGCAACCAAGTACCTTGTAAAACTACAGCAAACAGTGACAGAAAACAGATATAGTACAAATTCTTTCCTTGTATGTCTAATAAATTAAAGCTTTCAGTCAGTCTTTCGGGCAGTGAGAAACTGAGGCATAGGCAAGGAGGATGCTTTCAGGTGACGGTTGAGAAATGTGGAAGATGCAAGTATGGAAACTATAGAGAATCTTCACAGTAGCAGTGGTAAAATGATGAGAGGGGGGCATAAGAATGAGCTGCTAGATGAGTTAAGTTTGTGGCAGCAAATCCATGACAGTCTTAAAAACTCCTTGGCTTTCAGTCACTTCAAAGTAGAAGTGCTTAAAGATGGATTGATATGGTCATGCTTCTTCAGAATCATTAAAAAAAAAAAAAAATCAGCATTTTTGGAAATACTGGGAAACCTTCAGGTAGGGGAGGTCACACTTGCCCACCTAGAAATGAAGATATGGCCCACATGAACAGTTCTGCAAAAATAATAGAACATAGTGAAACAAATGTGGAAAAAGTCCATGGACTTGGAGAAAGGAAACTAAAGTTAGATAAATGAAATACTGTTTGAGGTAGTGCCTTTTGCCTAAATGAAGCCCTTACCTTTTATTTAAGCAATATATCTTCAGTAAGTTTTAGCTACCAGGCCAGCAGCCCAAATAACAGAAGAATTAAAAAAAAAAAAAAAATCTGTCTGCAGTTAGGTAAAAAGGGTTTGGTGAATGTTTTAAGACAGATGAGAGAAGGGAAAATGGGGATGCAAATTATGTCTTTAAAGATTTGTTACTAGAGAGTCACTTTCTGATATCTCCATCAATATGGAGGCTGTTAAAGAGCTTGGAATGGTCCACATTAAACAAACTTTCTCAGCTAAATAACATTGAATCTATTTTGCTGGCTTAAGTAATTGTATGAACGTCTTAGTAATTGAAATAAACTTCCATGTGTTTGTATACAAACATGATTGTCCTTCTTCTCTAGAATTAATTAAAATCCCTAAAAGCATAAAAAAGAGGGAGAAGATTCCAGTGGATGTGACTTCTGAACCTGTAGATGGTAAAAATGCTACAGTAGAGGAAACTACTCACTTTCCATCTCAAAATAAGGATGAAAGAAAGATATGTACCAAGAACTTGGAGCCAAGTGATGACTCTCCAAAAAAAAATGTACTTGTGGCAGCACCACTGAACATCACTCCCTTTCCAGCAACACAACAAATAGCTGAACCTGAAAAGGGCAGGAAAAGAGTTAAAATCAAAGAAGATAACACCAAAGGTTCAAATGAAAGAAATGGAAATAACTCTGTAACTCCAGCTGCCTCAAGGTCAGTGTCATCTTTTGTGTATGCTCAAGGCAATCAGCACAGACCTGCATCTATTTTCTTTCGCTGCATGAACTATGCTATCCATTTCTTTATCTGTTTTCTCAGTGTTGCATGCAGTGTAATTCCTCAGTTTCGGCTGCCTACGCTCAACTTTTCAAAACCTTTTAAAAAGACTAAAATGATTGCTAATGAAAAGGACTTTTAAAATCATGAACCTCGTTCATGGGAATAACTGATATTTAAGGTTTCCTATTATTCAAAATATCAGTCTGTGAATTTGCATATCTTTAAATTAACCATGATAGATGAAATTTAATTTGCTTAGACTTCACCATGAGTGTTCTTTTCCTCATCAGTTTGAGGCTACCATACAAAGCAAACTGTGGCAGATAGGCAGCTTTTGCGTTCCGGGAGTAGTACAAAAACTGGAGAATTAAGAAAAGTTTATATATAGCCTAAAATTTGCACTTTGCAATACATGTTTTACCATTAGCTCTCAAATGTCTTTTTACTGTCCAAGATCATGTTTTAATGGACTATGTAATAATACAACTTTGTTTTGAAAACTAATATTTGTCAAAATTACCAAAATTTTAATCCCTTTACTCAAAATTTAAGTAATGATTAATAGAGACCTAGCACTGTGTACAGAGCTCCAACTTTTTTGTCTTAGTAAAAGAAATGCTACTTTCTGTCTGCTGGTGCTTTGTTTTCTGTTCAAGCTAATATTCTCATGTGGGAGCATGTGTATGTATATAGAAATCATTTGTACGCTAGTATTATGTATTTGAGCTATAATGACAGGTCTACTAAAGTTACATAAGTAAAATGAATGAGAAATCACTGGCTATCTCTAGTATTTCAGTTAAAGCTCTGCACACAATACAGTGTAGCCATTTTTTGGTTTCTTGAGAACATTGCTGAGTGAAGCCATTCTGGAAGGAGCATGGAATAGAACGTTAAGTGAAAAAAGCAAAGTTTCCTTTAAAAAGAGTTTATTTTCCATGAAATGTCCAGCTGTCTTATTACTTTGTTCCCTTCCATGGTCTCACCTCTGCCTTCCAGTAGTATTGCATGTAACTCCCAGAGGAGCACGCTAGTTTGCCAGAAGAAAATAGCTACAGGAATGTGTGGCAGTTCCTCTAATATGGACTCTATCTCCTTATAGTCCTGCTCAGAAAAATCCCCTTTTTTCCCCTCTCCTCACTTGTATCTGAATTTTTTTTTCCTTCAGCTTCTATTGAGCATTGTTCATGGTGTCCCATAATTAATGGACTAGCTTTATATTGGAAATGATATTACAATCAGACATAATAAAACTGACTTTGAAGAAGTATGGAAATTAGATGTGGAACTATGCTGAATGAATGTTATACTTGTGAGGGCAAAGTTAGGAAATGTCAGAAGTAAAGATTCCTGTGCAACTTGTGTTTTTGCTTCCTTGTGTAGATGCAATTAGAGGCAATCAAAATGGCATGATCATAATATTTTTGTGTGCAAAACTCCAGCATCATTCCCTGCACTTCATACCTATTATGTATTTATGCTATCTAGAAAAGCTTCAAAATTATAAATTTAGACAAGATCTGATTAATAATTGAGGGATGCATTAAGAAAGCACAATAGGTAAGAGAGGTTGGAACATGCTGGTTGCATTTTATATAGTAGGTTACATAGACTGAGGAGGTAGTAAGGATTTGAATGAGGAAGGGGCAGTGGCTTGAGAAGACGGGGCTCCTGAAGGTACTAGGATGGAAAAGGGCTTGGGTGAGAAAATGATCAAGGCAGCCTTAAGTCTGTCATGAGAAGAAAAGAGGGGAATATGGTAAGACAAAAATCAGATAATAGCCAAGGAAGAATAGAGGGACTTCAGTGCAAAAAGATGATACTTAGTACTGCTATTTGTTGGCATAAGTTACTAGAGTACCTTTTTAATGGGTGAGAGTGGAACTTAATAACTGAAACTGTGACAATTGTCTGTTTCAACAAGTGTGGAAAATGCCACAAAGGTTCAGTTAAGTGTACATACAACTTGGAAGAAATATAAGCAACACAAAGGTAATTATTGGATGCACACTTTTGGCTTGTGTGGTGTAATTAATATATTGAAGATTTTGTTTTGGTGGGGGGGGGACAATTCTTGAGCTTCTAATACAGTTACAGAGTAGAATCTCTTCTCTCCCAAACAGTTTTATGAGCTTTATTGTCCAACTGATTTTAAGTAGATGGAGTCACAAGTATTGACTCTCTCACCCGTTATCCTGGAGGAAGGTGAGGAAGAAGGAGCAGGAATGTCAGAATAAATTGGGAAGGCCTGTGAGGGCCAAACTGATAGCTTAATGATGGCTTTTGGAGTATCAGGCCTTGTTTGGGACCCTCGTGCCTTCCCTAGAAGGGAAGGAAGCACTTAAAGCTGGATGTGAAAGAGGTGCCAAGTATGGCTAACTGATGAAGCAGCATCAGCAGGCTATGGAGAAAGTAACATCGATAATTTATTGGTTAATGGAAGGCAGTTAAAATGTGTAGCATTTCTGAGGGTGTAAATGTGGATTAAAGAAGTAAGTTGTGAAAGGGAGGTTAAAGCCAAGGAGGAAAATGTGTCTGACAAATGGAGGGTTTGGAGAAATAAAGGAGAGGGAGAAGACCAAATAAAATTAAGCAAAATTTTTATTTCACAGGAAAACTATATTCTCTTGAACTTCTTTGTTGGCCTTGATAGCAGGTAGATAAAGGGGATAAAAAAAAGAAAAATAATCAAAGCTCTAAGACTCATGATCTCTCAAGTATTAAAAAAAGGTGGTTTGGTTCTCCTTAGTTTTCCTTTTCCCAAGAGGAAAGCATCCTGACTCAACTACTCTAATTTCATTTAATACTTCATTTTGAATTACCCTGATTTTTGCCCCCTGCACTCTGTAGTGCAGACTCAGTAGAGAGCAGCAAGGCTTTCATGCCTGTTGGCCAAGTTTTATATAAGTTTTAAACTCATGACCCCAGATGGAGGAGCAACTGCTTTACTCCAAGTCCATTCTTTGAATTTTGCGATATTGCATCTTGAAGTTGAATTGACTTTTTTTCCTGGAGCATCTTTCTCTGTAGGAGCCAGATGCCATGCTATTTGTCAATACTCAGTCCTTCGTTCTCTGATTAGTTATCACTCCTCAGCTCTTTTCTGTATACTTGGTGGTGGTGGTGGTTGTTTCACAACATATTATAATGGGGCTTGGCAGAAGAAATGTGAAGGAGAAGGGAAATTTGCTCACCAATAACTAGAGTTCAGTTCGTTTAATGTTCTCTGTAGATACTTGCTGGGCCATCCTCTTTTCACTTCATTAGGGTGGAGAAGAACTGATGATGGTTAGGTGGAGGGGGTCTGAATATTTGACTTGACAGTTGCCTTTCTGTTAGAGTTGGCTTAATATATTTTGGTTTAGGTTAAAAGCTTAATTATCTGGTAAGGGGGGTTTGTGAGTGTGTAAAATATCTAAGTGTCACAAGATGCAAGTTGATCTTGGTAGAAATAGTCTTAACAGAGCTCTTGACTTGGGCACGTGGCACTGTAAGTCGTTGCAGACATACACAGTAAGGTGTTGCAGACATTCATAATGTTTTATTATTCATGGATAGGTTCTGTATTGGACAACCACATCTTGTAAAAGTTTTGAGCAATGTTTCACCAGAATTTGCAAAGTAAACTGACGGGAGTTTAATTGGCTTTTTGTGTTGTTTGGATTTCTACAAACTTTGCCAGAAAACTCAGCCATTTTTATTAAATATTCTTGTGTGTGTAAGAGTGCTTGGATTATGTATACAGCCAAGCAAAAACTCAGGCATAGGTTAACTGGTTTTAATCAGTTACTGTTTGTCTGTTTACATTGTAGAAACCACTGGCTAAATGTTAGCACCAAGAGATACTGAGTAGAGTAGCACACCTTCAATTCTCTGAGGGGCTCTTTTCTTAAACTGCCTGAGGGATTTATAGGTAGTAATGCAGAAGGCATCAAGGGAAGGAGGGTGGGGATTCATCAAGCAGAGGGAGCATTAACAAGAAGATGCTTAGCAAGCAAAGCTCCAAGTCCTACAGAGACATAATTGCTTCTTTAGATGAAGCTTATCATTCTAACAGGACAACAGACTCCTTATCCAGCCATAAAGTTTGCAAGGTGGTTCTTTGATTATATGTCCCTATAGGTGCTCCACTGTAGTATGTGCACACACCTGTGCACTCTTGATTGGAGGCTGCAAAGTAGTGCTTATGGGCTTGTGCCTGCACAGAACAGCATCTCATTGTCCAAACAAAATTATATAGGCCAGGTGCAAGCCAGCCACTACTCAGTTCCTTCTCAACCACCTACAGCTTGAGACAGTCTTCGCTGTTAACTGTTTCAGCTTCTTGCCCTTTCACCTTGTGAAAGTCTTTATTTTTTGTTTCCCAGTTATTTACGTCCGGTTTGTTTTGGTGCTTCTGAAGAGACATTTTCCCTCTCCTACTTCTTCTACTCATTTCAGATGAGCCTGACTTTTCAGTACTACAGAGATCTGTCAGAGTTCCTGCTCTAGTACCAGCCAGGCTTAAACCTGCTCAAGTCTTCAGCAGTCTGCATTGGTCATGCTGCCTGAGCCACCACCACTTACTTCACTTGACAAATTATTGGACTCAGATCTCAGTACAGGAATCCATCCCAATACTGTTACCCTAAAATTTGGACCCAAGAGACACTATAGTGGCTTAGGTATACTAATGAGCCAATCACAAGCCTTGTGTCTATAAGTGGGATAACAGGAGGTGGCTCACATAGAGGATTTTCAAGGGTTTAACAGGGTTTTCCTTTTTGCAGTGTAACCGAGTCCTTATACAGATGCATGAAATAACATTATAATAATACACATTCAACAACATTACCCCAAAATAGCATTTCATGGGTGTGTTGATCAGGCAATCATAGAACGGGTGGAGTAAGAGGTCATTCAGATGCAAATATTCAGCTTTATTTACAATCATATACATATATTCCTTATTCTTAGAGTTATGCTTACTTTGCTTGATCAAATCCCTCTGACTTGTCTCAGGGGTCCTTCTGGTCTGTCAAGCTGTGTGCTGCTGCTGTCTTGAGTTGTCTTCTCCTCTGACGATTCCTGGTTGGTTGCTTTCTTAATGTCAGTCATTAAGTTATACCTAGTTATACCTACCAGTGAGGTGGTCTTTTTGACCAATCCGTTTTCCAATATGCTTATTAGTTATACCTCTCAATTCAGCCAGACCTCCTTCCTACCTAACTGACCCCTCCTTGGAGACATTTAGGAGTGACCTTTATTCCACCCTCGTCTACCTGTCTGCTATTGGTCATTTTATCCTATCACCTCCATTTTGTTTCTTCTCTAATATAAAATTGTGGCCACCATTTTGGATTTGTAGTATGGTATGGAAACCCCCCTTTCTCGCCTCTTGGCAGCTGTCTCCTCTATCAGTGGAGCTTGTGGTAACTCCGCCCCTCATCTGGACAAGTCTTCTGTCCCTTCTCCTCAGCACTCCTGTCATGGAGGGTTTGGTGCGGCCTTACTTCAGGCCTGAGGAGTGTCCTCCACCCCACCAGGGAGGGCAGGTAGTCTCAGCCCCTGCATTTGCCTAAGGGCCCGGGGAGGTACCTTGCTGTGGCTCCTTCCTGCTGGCCGGGGCCAAGGGTTTTCTCCTTCTCTGCTCCTCTGGCTGCAGAGAAGCACCGTCTCCTAGCCTGGGGGAAGTTCCTTCTTCAGCTGCCACAAACCTTCTGGCAGGTTCCTCCCCTTTTTAGGGAAGGCAGGGTTAAAGTACACCTGGAGTAGCCCTTCATTGGGTCCAGGTGTCTCTAATCGCCCTGCAGTAACCTCTCTTCTGCCTGCAGGAAAAAGGGCCTTTAACATTCTAGAGCTCATGTACTGGCCCTGGTATACCCTTTGGTAGCCATCTGGCCTGACTTTACCACACTAGCTAAACCTGCTCTAAACTAGTACTATTTAGTACTTCTAAAAAGCCTTAAATCTGAAACTAACTATATTTTTATACATGCCTAAACATTGATACTGTCACCACCTTTGTTATGCTAATCAGGACAGATAAAATCCATGATGTTTTTCTCCTTCTCTGCTTGCTTTTCAGCTATGTGGCTAAATGCTGTCTCTGGTGCTGATCTCCTTACATAGACTAGAGCAGCTTGAAAACCTCTTGTATGAGTAATATACCATCCAGCTCCCAAGAGTCCCTCTATTTAGGAGGATCTTAGAGAATCTGCCAGGCACTGGGGACCCAGGGAGTATTACTCTTGGGGACCCTTTCCCTATCACCCCCCACTATTTGGGTAACTGGGATCCTTGGAGCCAGTTTCATGACCAATTTTATAGGATGCCAAGAAGAAATTGCAGGTACCCACCAGTACCATCCCATCCATGGCCACCAGTTGTCCATCCCTTGGTATCATGCATTTCAGTACTGGAAGATATGCAGTAGGAACCAGAACCTCAATCTGAAGAGGTCTCCTCTCCTTCAGACAAGTTCTAATCTCCATCTCTAGAAGATATGGTAATTCCACCATCCCCTCTTTTGCTTTTTGTTTTTAAAACAATCCAGGACCTCATGAAGAGGCTGGTGAACTCTTTCCAAATCCTGCTAGAGGAAGTCTGAGAATCTTTACCTTCTTTGATAGACCTCTTGAACTGTAATCCTCAAGGGAAGATTGCTTTACCCATTAATAAAGCATTGCTATCCCCTGCATGAACGCTGTGACAAACACCGGCCATGATTCCATCCGCTTGTAAGAGAGCTGACAAAAAGTACTAGATCCCATCCAAGGGGATGGAACACTTTTTTCCCTCTACCCTAGCCTTGTTGGATGTTGCCATGAAAGGAGTTGCCAAACTTGGTCTAGACCCTCTCCAATAGACTAGGAATCTAAGAGCCTGGCTTTACTGGGCAGAAAGCCATTTGTCAGCCACTCTTCAATTTCGTATTGAAATTTGTATTGAATTTCATATTGAAATTTGATGGTGAAATACAACTTTACCACGTACTCAAAATTTACATGAATTATTGACCATCTGCCGAAAGACCAGTGTGAGCCCATCATGGTGAAGGGGCAATTGGTTGCAAAAACCTCGCTCCAAGCTGCTCTAGATGCTGCTAACGCAGTCTCGAGGTCCATGGCCACAGCAATGCTATGAGAAGGGCATCCTGGCTCCAGGTCTTGGATCTTCCAAGAGAAGTACAGTTTATGGTCAAGGATTTACCCTTTAAAGAATCCAAGCTCTTCAGTGATCATATAGATTCCTTTCTCCACACACTCAAGGATTCCAGGGCTATGCTGCAGTCAATAGAAATCCACGTGCCTGCAACAAAAAGATGACTCCAAAACACCAGGTCATTTCAGTATCATCAGCAGTCCACCTTTCCTAAGCCTGAGAAAGGGAAAGCAGCACAAGCCAGGACCATTCTTCTCAATCAGCCTCTCCTTTTAAGAGGCAGCTTTGGCACCTCAGTCAAGGGCATAATTCAGTCTAGTTCACTGGATTCCCTATTGTGAATTTTTCCCCCTTTGAAGATCAACTATGGCACTACTTACCTCCTTGGGAACTCCTTATCTAAGATAAGTGGATACTGGAATCATCAGAGGTTACTCTATCTCCCTCGACTCTACCACTTCATCCCTACTCCCTTTACAGGGACCCCTCTCATGAAAGGCTTTTAAGGCAACAGGTCCTAGCCCTCCTTCTTCTGAGGGCAATAAAGCTGGTTCTTAAAGTGCTGGCTCATGTCTATTCCATGTCATGCCAGATGTGTGTGCGTCACATGCACTAGGTCCTTTTGGTAGTGGCAGCTCACCTCTGTCGATAAGGAATCTTGGTATTTCCATATTTGGATGACTGATGGGGGATTGATCACATCAAGAGGTTCAGTCAGCTAAGACCAAGGTATTAATCTTGTTCCAATTGCTAGGATTTCATAGCAATCACAAAAAATCTATATTAACTTGATACAAAACATAAACTTCATAGGAATGACTTTGATCTCCATCACAGCAAGAGTCTACCTACTTGGCAAGATTGTTCACCTTATCCAGCCTAATCTTGGTGCTGCAATTCAGTCTGCAAATGACCAGGAGGATTTATTTTCAGCTTTTGGGTTACATGACTCCCTGCATCAGATGTCCTCAGACATTAAGAACGGTACATATCCCAAACAGTACAACCCCTCCAAATCAGTTTAGTGCCTCAAAAGGTGTGGGATTCTCTCACATGGTGGAAGAATTTACAAAGGTCTCTGGGAATCCCATTCTCACGTCCCACACTTTAAAGGTCCTCACAACAGATGCCTATTGGTTAAGATAGGAAGCTCACTTGCAGGGAAATACACCTCCGGGCACATAGTCTCTGCAAGAATCGATGCATCACCTCAACGTTCTGGAGCTGAGAGCATTTTGATATGCTTGCCAGAACTTCTTCCACGACTTACAAGGCTACTTGGTCAGAGTAAAACTTGATAACAGGTTGTCTTGTAAAACTTGTTATGTATTACATCGACTGCCAAGGCAGAGCAAGATCCCAATCCTTGTGTGCAGAGTTGCTAAGACCCTTGAACTGGCATATTCCTGTTGAACAGACATATTAGTGGTCTATCTACCAGGCCTTCAGATTACAATCACTCATTCCCCAAGTAGAGGCTTCTGGCAAGACCACAAATGGCAGCACAAAGACTGGTCTTTGCAGCATCTGTCAGACCTGAGGTCTACCACAAATAGATGTCTTTGGCACCCTGACCTGTTTTTGCTCTAGGAGAAGTTAACCTCAGTTCTATGAGAGATGCACTAATAAACTCCATGGCCTCATGCCCTGCTTTATGCTTACTGAGACCGTTAATATTCTATACTGTTCTCAAGCTACAAGCGGAAAGAGTGGGAGCCATTCTAATAGCATCAGCTTGGCCAAGACAGGTGTGGTACTTAAACTTCATCTATCTTTCAGAGGCGGCATCCCTGCAACTTCCTACCACAGAGAACCTATTGACACAGAACTCAGGATCCCTCATCCACCCCAACCCTTCCTCTCTAATCCTTATGCCATGGCTCCTGAATGGCTCTTGATCATTGAATTGACCTGTTTGGATGCAGTTCAATCAATTCTTTTGTCCTGCAGGGGAGCACCCAGAGGGGCATGTACTTGAAGGAGGAGAGGTTACTTAGCTTACAGTAACTTGAGTTCTTCGAGATGTTTTGTCCCTGTGGGAGCTCCACCTCCCTCCTTCCCTTCTTCTGTGGAATCTCTGGCTTTGCAGCTGAGAAGGAACTGAGTGGTGGTAGGACTCTCACCTCCCTTTAGTCCTTCATTTGGATCACAAGGTGTTGTGTAGGCATTGCCTGCGAGCTCTACTTTGTCCTTTTCCTCCTACAGTGGGAGGAAGAACCATCTCAAAGAACTCAAGTTACTGTAAGGTAAGTAACCTCTCCTCCTTTGCTCATTTGAAAAGATTATATAGGGACCCTAGCTCTCGGCCTGCAGTTTTGAGGCCTGCTGTAGATGAGAAGGGAGTGCTTTTAGGGACTTGTGTGCAACATACCACAACTGGTAAGTGTAACCCGTCCGTGCCCAGGGTAGCCCACTGATAATGCCAGGGTCAGGGCAGGCTGTAAAAGGAGAGCGAATTCTCCCAGCACTGGTGGATGACACTGCAGTCAGACTTCCCAACCAGCCACAAACAGTGCTTCTGATTCCCCAACACTGGTTATCAAGAAGCCACTGTGCAAATACACACAGCCCCCTTTACTGCATTTCAGTCTCTGGCTCCCAAACTGACACTAGGTCCAGTAAAGAGCCTAGTCATTTAAACTCTATGCTCTTTACTCCAAAGATTCCCTCTGATCCCAAAGGATCAGCCACAGTACCAGTTCACTATAAGTTTGGATCTTACCCAAAATACCACACTGCCAGCCAATCCTTTAGTAACTAAAACTAAAAGTTTATTAATAAAAGAAAAACAAACAATAAGAAGTGTTACAGGCTTAAAGCAATCAGATACATACAAATGATTTAAAAGTCCATATACATCAGGTTTCTAGAACAATTGTGGAGTTGTATAATTCCTCTGGTATACATCCAGTACCTGGATGGATCTAAGTCCTTCAGTTCAGTTGCAAAGTGTATTGATCCAGAGGCGTGTCCGCAGCTGGACAGGAACAAAGAACAAGACAAAGACAAAATGGTTTCTGTGGTTTGATCTTATATACCCTCTGTTACTGGCCATGTGGCTTGTGGAATTTTACAGGAACCAAAATGGAGTCCATACTCACATGGGCCAATCCTGGTAACTCTTCAGGTATGCCTTTAGTTTCTTCCTGGGCCTTTGGCTTCTGTAAAGGTCTTGATGGGCCATTATGCGGGCTATTGTCCTGTGGCCTCTCTGTCTGGAGTGTGTCTTTTACAGCACAGTTTGAAATACAGGTATATCAAAGATCTCCATAACTTTCCTCACACATTACACATGAACACAACTATTATCCTCTTATTCAGCATATCATAACCTTTCTAACCGCACCGACATGGTATGTCTCACATGAATCACTATGATTTTGACATATTGATGTCAAATAACACAAATCCCACCCCCCCCAATCCAGTCTGCATGACAGTAAGAATTTCATGCTTTTATATTTGGTGTAAAAACTAAGTAGTCGGATGTTTTGCAGATAGATGGATTTGGGGTGAGTGCTCTAGAAGTTGTCAGGTCCTTGGTCCAACAAAGTTTGCCTAGTCCTCAGAATTAGACTTGCTTACCCAAATGTATGCATCTTAAGTTCTTCCTCGCTTTCCATGACAAGTCATCTCTGGCACCTGCAGCACTTGCTTATGTGGAAAAATAATAGGAGAACCATTTGCATTGAAAATGGCTCTATAACAGCAGCACTATAAGACAGGCAAGACCTAATAGAGGATAATTGAACAATTACTTATGTATGTTGGAAATAGATTATAAACAGTATAATTTAACAGATTCAATCTCCATGACATGTCAGATGTACCAATAATTGATAAGCTTGTAAAAATAATTTAGAATCAATTTAGCTTAGTTAATGTTATACTGTTTGAAAACTTGTTTAGTTGTAGCTTGAATTCTGAAAACCTGTGTATTAACTAGGTCTTAAATCACTATGCAACAGCCAACCTTTTTTTCTTTTTAGAATACAAGCAGGTTAAAAGCATGGCTTTGGCAAATTATGAAAAACTTTGAGCCCAAGTAAGTGAGTAAAAACTGATTGAGCTTTTAAGGTGTTGATGACCATCTGGACAGAGGCTACTGTACCAGAGAGCCTTGATGGAAATGGTTTGCACTGAGCTTGGGCCTATATTTTTGTCTTACTAATACAAAAGTCGAATTATAACTTTGTCACTTTATGATCATATGTAACATGCTAATCAGGAATTAATAAGTAGCTTTCCCTTGGAACTTGTGCTTTTGTGTATGACTTGTGTCCATTTTCTGTTCCATGCATCGTATGATAACATTGTTTCAAGTCTGATAACCAGTTTACCATCTTTAATTATCAATCTCAAACTGGTTCAGTAGATCAAACAAATTGGAAACCAATACACTTTTCTAAGTGGCAAAATGAAGATGGAGAACATTACTATGTGAATTCAAAACAGCTTTGGTGTTTTTATATTTTCAGGTCTTGTAAAAATACTAGCTGACTCTACTTTCTCTTGCGGATAGGGTCATTGGTATTCCATTTGGCTTCTTGATCTAAGTTACAATAAGACTCTCAGCCTTGATTTTCTTTTTTTAATTTAATATGTATTTAGAATGGCTGCTTTGCCTGTAGGTTAACTGCTGGATCCAGACTTGAAACTGTGGAAAATGAAGATATGAGTGAAAAAACAATCAAGCCTGAGAAGAAAATACGAAAGAAAATATACACTACATTGTATGTGTCTTCTAAACCAACTCCTGAAACACAATGTCCTCAGCAATAACTCATTTTTCTAGAGGAAATCTGGAAACTTACTCTTGCCTTAAAGATTCTGTTGTGCAGCAATGATTATATAATGACCATTTTTAATGTATGTACACTGAGTTTTCAGAAGCTTTCAGTTTCACGAATGATTATATTATGGCTTTCACCATCCAGACCTGATTAACCTCAGAAGTGTCACAAATATAAATTATCTTTGGTAATTTGACCCAAAATGTCTCATCCGGAATTTTAGTTAAGACCCTAATCATTAATTGCCTTAGGTTTCTGTAAGTGTAGCTCAGTTCAGAATGACGAGAGTTTACTATGGGTCCTGTGAAGTTATATACTCAAGACAGATGTAAACTGAGTAGAACTGCATATTTCTCTAGTGAATAAAATACTGACACTAGACGAAATGAAGGGAAGATAGATTGGTATTTATTGCTCTCGCCCTATGTTGAATTCCTAAAAATTGTTTGTTTTTTTAATGGGAAAAATGTTGCTTTGGAAGTTGCCCCCCATTGTAGCAATTTCTGATTTTCAGAACACCCTGTATACATGAATCCCAGATTTAGCACCCTCTTTAAAAGTCATATTACGGTGGGGTGCATTTGAAGTTCTAGAAATTTCCTTGTAAATGTACCTGTAGTTAAAATAAACCTTGCTTTACTTCTTTCTAAGATGCTGATAAATGTTGCATTGTATGATGGTATTTATTTTTCCTAATTGTAGTAAACTAAAACATTTTCAGGGCATCTTTTTGTAATATTCTGTATATAAAAACTATTGACAATACTAGAAGTTTGTTACTGCTCTTAATGTAATTACTACTTTCTTTTAATCTTGTTTGTAGAGTACAAAACACGTAAGCTTCCTCTAACAATCAATAAATGTCTTATTGCAACTCACTCTTTGTACTTGGAAATATGTGCAGGTTAATTCTAATGGATGTTGGTGTTCCCAGTTAAGACTTCTAAACTACTTAATTAAATTTGAAGTATGATAGTTGCTAAAATTGCTCTGGTTCCCCCTAGTGGCTAAATCAGCCCATTCAATTTCTTGCTGATAGCTTTCATGTCTAAGATTTCTGAAAGTCTTAGATGGGAAATGATTCCAGAACCTTTTACCCACTGGAAAACTTGTTGGGTAAGTCTTTAGGCACTTGTGTCTTGCTTTATTTTCCCAAAAGGTGGTGGTCCCTTCAAACTTTCATTGAAAACTCTGTGTGCCACACAGGAAACCTGAACACTCCTAAATGTGGCTACCTGAACTTAGGCTCTTAAATATGTGCTCAGCAGTTAAATCAAAGTGGACCCAAGTTTGTGTTAGTTGCAGGTAATCAAGTTTCTAGAAAATGAGGTGACTAAAATCAAAGTTCAACTTACTACACAGCATGAGTCTTAGCCAGCAGAACATTGCTATTGATGTACAATCCTGTTGTACTTTCACCAGTTCAGCTGATATTTTTTTCTTAGCTTGTACTGTACTATGGGCCTCCTATTTAAATAAATAAATAAATAAATTCTTACCTTGTGTGCAGAGCTGGCCTTGCCTGGACTCTGATCAGGCTGTTTGTATCCCACCATACTGGCCTTATGATTTTAATCTTCCCTTGAGCTGAGTAGGCTGCATTCCTGTTTTTTTCCCTTGGTCTCCAGGTGCACATCCTGGCCAGAGGCCTTTCAGAGAAATGGGACCATATGGTCCAGCTGCCCTAACCCCCAGGATCAGTGCTAATTCCCTAGTAGGTTCACCATATCCTCTCCCAGACCTCCAACCTGGTGAGTGCTCTAGGTTTACAGGTCACCTCTTCAGTGACATGCAGTAAGTATAGAACATAACGCACAACTGGTCTTGCAATGGTTTCTAAGCACAATGTCATTAAATTGAGACAAAAATAATAAAATCCTACATTATTTTCACGGTCTGTTTCCTCACCCTTTGGGAGCTTTCTGTGGTCTTAGGTCCAAGTCCTTTTTGTTGTCCATGATCCTTCTGCAGCTTATAGCTTTTCTGATCAGTCTTTATTTTACATGTCAGATTCCTTTGCCCTTGGCTGGTTCCACAGTTAAAAACACTTCCCAATGCCCTTTTTGTTCCTCTCACTTGTCCTATGAATCCCTTGAGTTTATAAATTCTAACACTAATGCCTGCCTCCAATGTTCTGCCTCTGAGGAAATTCCAGAGCTCCAAACCCTATCACCCTACAGAAAAGTTAGAGAAATGAGCTGCTGAAGTGCTACAACCTTTCTCTTGAATTTCTCTTCTTTCTCTTGAATTTCAATTCAAAATGGACGTGGAACATCGGAAGGCAACAAGCCCCTCATTGAAAATGGAGTTCACCATCTTACACAAACAGTCTCTGGTATCAAACAGAATTCATACGTGATGTATGGATTCCTCAAAGTATCATTATGTGCACTTGAACAATGGCTCAGGGTAGCTTCTTAAAATTAAATTCATACTATGGGCTAGATCATCTTTCTGTGGGAGATAAGGATGAAAATCTGACCAGCCTTTCAGACATAGCAATGAGTATGTTGGAAATAAAGACTGATGCATTGGCAAAGCTGTTCTGTTAAATTTGCATTCACATCACTTACATGAATATTAAATCTACGCAAAGAATACATTTACTTTTAAAATCTTAAAGTTTATAATTAACTTGAAGTGGCTGTAAGTACTTAGTCCCTACAACCCCTTCCCATCGTTGTGTACTATTTTAATGCTATTCTATTTTTAAATATTTGAGCCACTGACATATGGAGACCCATAGAGCTTAGCAGGTAAGTGATAGTGAAGAAGGTAAGTGCATCTCTGATCTTATGTATGACTGCAGTAAATAAGTGACTTTAGCTCACATCAACCTGCTTTTCTTCCTCTTGTATATGAAAACTGTGTCCATGCTTTTCACCAAAAGAAATACTGACAACTTTTAGATGAACTCTTGAGACTCCAAACTATGTAAAACCTGAATTTTTTCTTAAATTTCAGTTTAGGAATATTAAAATATTTTGTTAAATAAGCAAGTATAAAATCTAAGGTAGACATACCTTAGACTAGAATTAGTAAAAAGATCATGAAGCAGGCAATAGATTTGAGTTGTAAAGTAAGAATTGCTTGGATGTTGTACAGCAGGGATTAGCGGCTTTCAAGTTGTAAAGCTATGTGTCTGCTTTAGTTCAGTCTTGTCCATAAATGACTAAATGAGTAGAGGTTTTTATTGTCCTAAACCCTACTTTCATATCTGGCAGCAGGGCATCTAATTGTTGGTAGAAAATGTGATTTAAAATGACTTGCATAGCAGTCTATGCATATAGAAATATTGGGTCACAGTGTTTTTAATTGTCCATTCAAATACCCAAATCTTAAACAGAGAAACCTGATAGCCCCCATAGAAGAGTGACCCTTGCAAGGGGTTCCTTTTGTTTCCTATGATTCTTGAATTAATATAGTTGAGACTGATCCCAACATGTACTAAGGCATGTAAACCTTGGTAGGCGAAGCTGGCGTGTCACTGCTAATACAGAATTAAAATAGGTCAAAGTTTTCATATGTGAAGATAGTGTGTAAAGCTAAACATACAGGACTTAAATGTTTGCATTGGTCAGCTGCCTCCAATATTGCTTTTATCAGTAATACCATTTTCTAAATTGTCAGCTAGCTTAGTGAATATTTTATACTGGTACTTAAACAGCAGCGTTGCTCTTCCCTGGCAATTTGATTAAGCCAGCCAATCAATTTTATTCCCAGACAGGCAGCCTTATCGAACAATATTACATTCCAAGCACCTTCAACTCATTCTTGAGTGTTACTCTTTGCATATTCAAAACTTATTGATTGCTTGATAATTTCTATTGTATAAGTAAAGTCCTACCAAATTCAGGATCCATTCTAGTCAATTTCAAAGCCCCAGGAGATGGAAATTGACCAATTTCATGTTTTCATCTGAAATTTAACAGTGTTGTAACTGTGGGAGTCCTGACCCAAAATGGCGTTGGGGGTGGGAGGGTCGCAAACCTGTTGTAGGAAGGTGGCAGTATTGTCATCCTCACTTCCATGCTGCCTTCAAAGCTGGGTGCTCAATGCAGCAGAGAGGTGAAATTGGTAGAGCCCTATGTATCAGGCTTTTTTTAGTTTCACAAGCTACTTAGATTATTCTGTGAATTAGTTTGGCCGACTTTCCTCTCTTCCCCCCCCTCCAGACCCCCACCCCCCACCCCCACGTTAAAGCATTAGATCCTGCCAGAGCCAAAGTTGGAAAGTTTTTTGGTGGTGTTTTTTCAGCAGCACGAGTTAATTGTTTGTTCAAGTTAAGCATTACACTAGTACTGCATCATATAACTTAACCTTCTCCTTCGAGTGATTGCTCAGATCCATTCCACTTAGGTGTGTGCGCGCCCACGTGCACAGATCTGCGGAGAACTTTTCTAGCAGCCCCCTAGGAGTCCCGCCCTTATGCGGCGGTACATAGCGCGACCGGCCCCTCCCCTCCTCAGTTCCTTCTTTCCGCCTGTGACGGCCGGTTGAGAACTACCCCTGCTCTTCGAACAGGCTTTAATTCTTCTTAAAGTGAGTAGTTAGCTTAATCGTTCATCCCGAACTCAGTTAGTTTACAGTTAGTGAGGGTTGTTAGTTAGTTAGGGAGCCTTCGGGCTCACGGCGACCCGGCCATGCCAGGCTCGCCGGGCTTTAAGCCATGTGCTAGCTGCGGTAAGGCCTTCCCAGCCAGCGACCCCCATGACCGGTGCTTGCGGTGCCTGGGGGAGCAGCACTGTACCGATCGGTGCAGCATCTGTAGGTCCTTTAAGCCTCGGACTCAGAAGGAGAGGGAGGTGAGGCTTAGGACCTTTTTAATGGAGTCCGCCTTAAGTCCGGCTTCCGAGCCTTCGCGGACTACTCCGACACCGAGTGTCTCGTTGGTGCGGAGTGCGCCTCCGGCACTGGGGGCCTCGGTGCCGGGCAAGAAAAAGCGCCGCCCGCGCTTGCAGCGCTCCCCCGCACTGCAGGAGCGGCCGGGGTCGAGCTCAGAGGTGATCCTCCTTACAGACGTGCCGCCGGCCCCTGCTTCGGCACCGGGCCCGGCACCGCCACTGACCAGGGAGGTTCCCCCGACTCCTGTGAGTGGGGGACCCCCTGCACAGGTTCCTTCGACGCCGGAGGCGTTTGAGGCGGCACAGGCCTTGCTGGCTTTGCCCACGCCTCCGGCACTCTCTCGCCAGAGAGAGTCAGGACCTGTTTCCCGGGGCAAACCCGCGATGGGGGGCCCCGAAGGGTGGGCGGCCCTGACGGGGGATAGACCGCCCACCACCCGATGCCGGAGAGTCGAGCTGGGAAGCTCCTCTCCATCTTCGTCTTCGGACGACGCGTCGTGGCACCGTTCCCGGCACCGCTCTAGGTCCCGGCACCGTTCCGACTCCCGACACCGTTCCTCTTCGTCGTCGAGTTCCGACTCGGCACCGAGACGGCGTTCTCGGCACCGCTCCCCAGCACCATCCAAGAGGCGTCGGAAATCATCTCCTCGGCACCGCTCGTTGTCTTCGGAGTCGCCTCGTCGGCACCGTAGACGCAGCCGCTCTTCGGGATCGTCGCGTGGCGGGTCCCGGAGCGCTTCTGCTCGCCGTCGTCGTCGCAGACGCTTGTCTGACTCGGGTTCAGTCCGGCGTCTGGAACAGGTTCTGCCGCCGGCACCGCAGACGGCACCGCAGACGGCACCGGAGTTTCAGTCGGCACCGGCTCTTCCTACAGCGGTGCCGACACCGACTCTTGCGGCACCGGCTTGGCCTCCGGCACCGGTGCCGCCTCTGAGCTGGCCACAGGCGCCCTGGCAGTGGCCGATGTGGGCCCAGTGGGCAGCTCAGTTGGGGCAGGGAACTACGTCGGCCCCTGCCTCTGTCACCCAGACACAACAAGCACCCTCGGTGCAGGAGGGTGACCTTCCCTCTGGGGAGGAAGAGGAGGAGGACCCTGGGGAGGGCCCCTCCTCGGGACCCTGCCACCCATCCTATTCGTCCTCACCAGACAAGGCGGCTGTAAGGGACCAAGGGGCCCCATTGGTTGACTTCAAAGCTCACCAGGAGCTGATGAAACGGGTGGCTTCGAACCTTGGCCTTGAGGTCAAGGTCTTAGAGGAAGAGGTGGACCCCCTCTTTGGGCGTGTGGGGTCACAAGGTCCGGCTAGGGTAGCCCTCCCGGTCCATGACAGGGTTCTGCGCCTGGCTAAGGCAGTCTGGCAAATCCCCGCCTCGGTTGCCCCTACCTCTAAGGGCGCCGAGAAAAAGTATTACGTGCCGACCGAAGGGCACGAATACCTGTATGCGCACCCTGCAGCAGGTACTTTGGTGGTTGATGCCGCAAATCAAAAAGACAAGCAGGGTGCCCAAAGCGCCTCTCCCAAGAACAAGGAGGGCAGGAGGTTAGACCTGTACGGGAGAAAGGTCTATTCCACTGGGGCGCTTCAGTTTAGAGTGGCCAACCATCAGGCCCTCTTAGGTAGATACAATCTGAACCTATGGGACTCTCTGAGAAGGTTTTCAGAGTCCCTCCCTCCGGACCAGGCCGCAGACTTTAACATTGTCCTGGAGGAGGGTATTAAGGTGGCCAGCGCAGCGCTGCAATCGGCCTCAGACGCTGCGGACACGGCGGGCAGGGCTATGGCCTCCGCAGTGGCCATGAGGCGGGCAGCGTGGCTACAGTCCACGGACTTATCCTCAGAGGTGCAGCACTCCATCCAGGACCTGCCCTTCGATGGAGCTGCCCTCTTCTCAGATAAAACTGATGAGAAGCTGCACGCCCTCAAAGATTCCAGGGCGACCCTGCGTTCGCTGGGCCTCTACACGCCCCAAGCGACCAGGTTGCAGAGCCGCCAGCAGCCGCAGCAGCTGCCTCAGCGTCAGCGGCAGCAACCGAGGCCGCTGCCCAGACCCTTCCCTCCCGCAAGGGGAAGGGATAGGAGTAGGGGCTCTGGACTGCGCGACCGTACAACGTCATCCGCCTCTTCTTCTAAGGGACCCTCCCAAGACCCTAAGGGCAAGGGTCGGTTTTGACGGTGTCTCCGAGGGTGACACCGTCTTATGTTCCCTGGGTGGTCCCCCGCCTTTCAAGGACAGGCTAAGGCCTTACCTCGGCCTGTGGCGGGAAATAACATCGGACCAATGGGTCCTAAACATTGTGCGCTGGGGCTACGCCCTTCAGCTTCTGGCCTTTCCTCCCCACCCCCCCCCGTCCCTCTTCAGGGACCCCTCTCACGAGCAATTACTTCTTCAGGAGGTTCACTCCCTCCTGCTCAAGGGAGCCGTAGAAGCGGTTCCGCCTCTCGAGGTGGGGACGGGATTCTACTCCAGCTACTTCCTCGTCCCCAAGGCCAAGGGAGGCCTCAGGCCTATACTGGACCTGCGCAGGCTCAACAGGTTCATGAGAAAGCTGAAGTTCCGCATGGTGTCCCTAGCGTCCATCATACCCGTACTAAACCCAGGGGACTGGTTCGCCGCCCTCGACCTGAAGGATGCATACTTCCATGTCTCCATCTTTCCCGCCCATCGGCGGTTCCTAAGGTTTATGGTAGCTGGTGCCCACTACCAATTTACGGCCTTGCCCTTTGGCCTGTCTTCCTCCCCCAGAGTGTTCACCAAGTGTATGGCGGTGGTGGCGGCCTTCCTGCGGCGCAGGGGGGTCCAGATTTTTCCCTACCTGGACGACTGGTTGATCAGGGGCAAGACCAAGTCGCAGGTTCGCGAGGCGGTCTCCTTCGTCCAGACCACCTGCCAAGCTCTGGGGCTGCTCATAAACGAGCAGAAGTCCACGCTGTGTCCGGTGCAGCGTATAGACTTTATAGGGGCCCACCTAGACTCGGTGCGGGCCATAGCCTCCCTCCCACGCTCGAGGTTCGAGGCAATGACGGCGATAATATCGCAACTTCAGAGGTGCCCTACGACAACAGCCAGGCAGTGCCTGCAGCTGTTAGGCCACATGGCCTCGTGCACCTACGTAGTGAGGTTGGCCCGCCTCAGGCTCAGGCCCCTCCAAGGTTGGTTGTCCAAGGTATACATGCCCAGCAGGCATGCTCTGAACAAGGTGGTAACGGTGCCCCCTGCGGTGTTGGGGTCACTGAACTGGTGGCTGGACCCCGGGACTGTGTTGGAAGGGATTCCCTTCAGGGCTCCCACCCCCTCGGTCACGCTGATCACGGACGCATCAGACCTGGGGTGGGGAGCCCATATCACCGGTGGTCTGACCACGCAGGGACGTTGTCAGGGAACTGAGGGCAGTCAGACTAGCTTGCGAAGTGTTTCGCCACTCTTTATTGGGGAAAATGGTGCAGGTGTTACAGACAATACCACTGCAATGTACTATATCAACAAACAAGGGGGGGCGCGCTCCTCGGTGTTGTGCCAGGAAGCGCTTCGACTTTAGGACTTGGCGGTGAAGTTCAACTTTTGTTTAACCGCCTCTCACGTGCCGGGGGTCAGGAACGACGAGGCGGACCGCCTCAGCAGGTCGTTTCTACCCCAGCACGATTGGTCTCTCCACCCGGAGGTGGCGGACAGGATTTTCCGTCTGTGGGGTGTTCCCCGTCTGGACCTGTTTGCATGGGCCTGGAACACGAAGTGCCCGCAGTTTTGCTCGCTAAGAGGTCGCGAGCCGGGCTCTGTTTCGGACGCTTTTCTCCTCCAATGGGCAGGGGCGCTCCTGTACGCGTTTCCCCCCTTCCCGCTTTTGCCCAGGGTCCTCTTGAAAATCAAGAGGGACAGAGCGGAGGTCATCCTGATCGCCCCAGCGTGGCCGAGGCAGTACTGGTTTTGCCTGCTTCGGGACCTGTCGGTCGCTCCCCCGATCGAGCTCCCGAGGAGACCGGACCTGCTTTCCCAGGACCACGGTCGCCTGCTGCACCCCAACCTCGACTCCCTGCACCTGACGGCCTGGAGGCTCTCTGGTTATCAGAGGAGGAGAGAACCTGCTCGGAGCAGGTCCAACATGTGCTGTTGGGAAGCAGGAGGCCCTCCACGCAGCTCGCCTATAGGGCCAAGTGGAGGAGGTTCATCTGCTGGGCGGAGTCGCGGGGCGTAACCCCCGGTACGTCCCCCGTGCAGGCTGTCCTGGATTACCTGCTGCAGCTTAGGCTACAGGGGTTAGCGTTGGCCTCCCTCAGGGTACACCTGGCGGCCATCTCGGCATTCCATCAGCCGATGGGGGGACGATCCCTGTTCTCCCACCCCATGTCGGTGAGGTTCCTATGGGGAGTTGAGAGGCTTTACCCGCAGGTCCGTGACCCGGTGCCTCCCTGGGATTTGAACCTGGTCTTAGATAGGCTAACGGGTCCCCCCTTTGAGCCCTTAGCCACCTGTCCTATGATGATTCTTTCCTGGAAGATGGCTTTTCTCGTGGCCATTACCTCGGCCAGGAGGGTCTCTGAGCTAAGGGCCCTAACCTCGGAGCCTCCCTATACTATGTTCTACAGGGACAAGGTTCAGCTTAGGCCTCACCCAGCGTTCCTGCCTAAGGTAGTCTCCAGGTTCCATTGTAACCAAGATATTTTCCTCCCCGTGTTTTTCCCTAAACCGCACGGGTCCGAGGACGAGAGGAGACTGCACACCCTCGATGTGAGGAGGGCGCTGGCGTTCTACCTAGACAGGACGAGGCCGCTCCGAAAGACCACGCAGCTCTTCGTCGCGGTGGCAGAGAGGATGAGAGGCTCCCCGGTCTCCTCCCAGTGCATCGCCAAGTGGATCACCGCCTGCATCCGGGTCTGCTACGAGCGTGCAGGCGTCCAGCTCCCAGGAGTGGTGACGGCTCACTCGACGAGGGCCCAGGCCGCGTCGGCAGCCTTCCTGGAAAGGGTCCCCCTGGATGACATCTGCAGGGCTGCCACCTGGTCTTCGGTGCACACCTTTGCTGCGCACTACGCTGTCGTCCAGCAGTCGAGGGAGGACACGCGAGTCGGCAGAGCTGTGCTGAGGGCAGCTCGCCGTTGACTCCTACCCACCTCCAAGGTATGGCTCGTTAATCACCTAAGTGGAATGCATCTGAGCAATCACTCGAAGGAGAAAACGTAGTTACTTACCAGTAACTGTTGTTCTTCGAGATGTGTTGCTCAGATCCATTCCACACCCACCCTCCGTCCCCGCTGTCGGAGTCGGCAGAAAGAAGGGACTGAGGAGGGGAGGGGCCGGTCGCGCTATATGTACCGCCGCATAAGGGCGGGACTCCAGGGGGCGCTGGGACCGGCCCCTGCAGGGGCTGCTAGAAAAGTTCTCCGCAGATCTGTGCACGTGGGCGCGCACACACCTAAGTGGAATGGATCTGAGCAACACATCTCGAAGAACAACAGTTACTGGTAAGTAACTACGTTTATAGTCTGGTGCCAACATGATGTTGCAAAACAAATTGACTTATACCTTGGATATGTACTTCTGTAACCATAGGCTACATACTGAAGATACCTAAACTTCAAAGAGTTGGGAAATCTACTTTCTTGGGACAGATAATATGGGGGAGGGGAGGAACATAAATGTTAGTTAATACCAGTTGCAGAACATCTTGACTACAAAAAGCTGACTGCATTACATATCCTTTATGTATGTCTGAGTTACAGCTATATGTAGCATGTTTATCTTAAGTTTATGTAAAGCTGTAAGAACTCGCATGACATTTAGTTGAGGGAAGGGAAGAACGAGCAATAAAAACTGGTAAGAGGCACATCACATTTCCACTAAAGATGAGTTAATTCTCTAGAATGCATTTTAATCATGGTATTTCAAGGAATATGTCTTTACTAGGATTTTTTTTGATTAGGTGGCTTCTTCCCCAAGTATCTATCATTGGGTACTTTCTATGCTTCCAGAAAACTCAGTTTTGCCAGCAAAAAAAAAAAAAAAAAGACTAAAGGAAGAGACTTCAGGAAGAAATGTAGTTCCCATCCACTCATCTTCAACTACCTATCTTACCGCTCATTCATTTATTGGTGATGGGAGCTATGGCATCAGTAGCCAAATAGAACAGAAAGAAGGGTTTGTATTAAAAGTAATACTTCATCTAAAAAAGAGACTAGTTTAGTTCAATCATGAATTTGAGGAAATCAGTTGTCAGAAAAACGAAAATGCACATATTGGTTCTGGCTCCTGCTAACCTTATCCTTCACTAGAGAGTGGTTCAGGGCTGTCCACTTAGAACCTACAGTTGAGGAATGTAGGTTGCACTTTCCAAACATCATTCATGTAAATCAATTTTAAAATAGAGGCAATGTACCCACTTCAGATAGTTCCTGACTTTAAAATAAGTGTCCAAGCTGATCAATCCTTCCCAGGGTCTGCTGTCACACTCTAGAAAGCTTATCTAGAAGTACCAATGTAAAGGAACAAGTTAAGACTCAAGCCTGGGCATTCAGGTCCAATAAAATAGGGGTAGGGACTGGTTGAATACAACAAGGATTCAGTGAGAAACACCAAGGAGAATTTTATCACTGATGTAAATTGAAGCTAATATGAGTTAACTAATGATTTAATTTTTTCAATTAGTCTAAATTGGTGATGAGTTTGGACTATAAAAGCCTACATAAAAAAGAAGGGTGAATGATTTCACTATGTAGATTGTCAGTTGTGTGAGGGGAGATTTCAGAGGCTCCGAATCCCATTTAGTACAAATCTCCATATCTGTGTATCAAATACTGTTTTTTACTGCTAAAATTTAAAGTGCTTTCATAAAGTCAACTTAAAATAAACAAGTGGTTACTTGGGAACTTCCATCACCTTCTAAAAGTATCTTTTTTTTAATAAGCCTGTACCACATGGGGCTCAAATTAACAATAAAACAGAAGTGCAATACTCAAGTTTGCAGATAGGACTGATGTTCGCAAGCTAACATTTAAGATTTGTTGTTGTTCCACATTGCCTTCAGTAAACTGAAGTTTGGATGGGCAGAGTCTGTCTTTGTGTATGTGGTTTGTGGTTGAAATGATGACTGAAATCATGAGATGTGTTAGTGTGGAGTGTTATGCCAGCATTGGACCTACTGAATTTTTCAGGAATGTTTAAAGGCAAAAACAGGTGCAAAGAAATCTTGTACCAAGTGTGTTTATCCCACTGAAAAAGCTTGAGAACATAACTTCATCTAAAGGATTCCTTTAAGACTCTAAGACAAGCCCAGAGAGAGAGATGAAGGTGAGGCATCTTTTTATAGTTCATTGTATCTTGCTCTCCAACCGAACTCTGGATATCTGGATTATATGGTTTTTGCATGCCCAAAACTTAAAGCTAAGCCAATGGGAGTTTTGTTTGAGCATGGAATGTAAAGTCAGGTTGCAAGTGGAAAAATACAGTTTCTTGAACTCTGGTTTTGTGTTATAACAATGGAATATTAAAGTGTTTCATTGTTTTGAACTAGAAGACCCTAAGCAAGTAGCATTATTTACAATTTACTGCTCTAAATCTTATATGAAAAAATTTCAAACCCCTCCCATCCTTGTTTGCAGCCATATTTTGCTCTCGCTATGTCTGTTATGAAACCACGTTGTAGGACAGCTAAAACAGGGCAGTCTCCACACACTTGTCACATCTTGTGGGGCCAGTTGGTAAAATCCAAGACTGTAGCACAGTATTGGAACACCAACTTGCACCACAAGATTCAAATGTTCAGTGTTGAGAGCTGCAATATTGCAATCAGGTCATACAGCACAGTAGCCTTCTTTTGTAGATGGGACCTAGGCCAAAGCTGAAAGATGTGTGGTAGAAGGCTATGTTTGGTGTGACTGCCTTTCCATCTTGTCTGTTAACATATTACGGTCACTGTCCTGTTGCTAAGACACCCACTTCAGGTCTCCCTTCCCCCACAGTAGGCGTGACTCTGACAATGATTCTCAGTTGGGAGAGTTTAAAAAAGAGGAAGGAAGCAGGAGCCACTGAGAAAAGCAGCAAAGCGCACAGAGCAGCAGCTTGCCAGCCCCAGTTTCCTCCCAAGTCATCAGTGACTCTAACTGGGTAACAGATTTAAGTTCCAAGAGCCTTACTCTCACCACTGCTGCAGTAGACTGCTCACATCCAGTGGCATTTGCTGGGGGCTGGCTTCCTCTGGGACCTGACGGACACATGTGCAATGGCTCCCTGGCGCAAAACTGACAAGGAGAGGAGCGGCGTGGGTATGTAACGTACGCAGACTGCCATTTGAGTTTTGCACCATCTCTTAGTTTTCAAGCAGGATGTGGGCAGGTATTTGCTGCAGTGCAATGAATTCCCTTCCCCACCATTTTCCTGCAATACCTTATGAAAAAACAGCAATTCTGTTTTAACACAAACCCAAAGGGGAGCTTGCAGGGAAAACTTGTTGTGCCTACTTGAGATTTTTCATCTCATTCTTTGCCACTGTTGGGAGAATTAGGCTGCCACTTTAGAAATGGTAGAGGAATGCTACATCTTCAGTTACTAAGGCTAGGGTTTTCACAGTGTCAGCATGCAGTAATGTGAGGAACTATTTAGGGTGTTTGCTTGCGGAATGAGTGGGAGTTGCAACAGGAGAACCGACTTACATGTCAGGAAAAGTATTTACTGGGGAAGTGGGTGAACTCGTCACTTGCTTTTGGAGTGATACTGGAAAACGGGTTAGTAAATAAGAATGAAGCTCTTATGTTGGGTGGAGGGGTGGCCTCCTCCATCTGTGGTTTCTATGGTTATATAAAGCCTGGTGTTCTTCTGGAGTTAACATGAATTTTATAATTGCACTAAATTATACTCCATCAAGAAACCACAATAATCAAAATTGGAACAGAAGCACTCAAAATTTGTCTCTTGAGAACCTTCAGCTAATTAGCAACAAAATATTTCACTCTCTTGGGCAGTTTGTTGTTGATGGCAAGGAGCCTTAAGTCACTGTTAAAATATACATTGATACATATTTATATAAATAGCAGCATAAGATTTCTTTTTTAAAAGGAAGCCAACCCAGGAGAGAACATAGAGTGCACATGACAGTTACATGGCGTAAACTGATTTTTAATTTCTTGAAGGAAATAATAAAAGCAAGGTAATTTCTCCTTTAATTTCCATGTACAGAAGTGGTAAAATTGTGAAATCGAAGCAGTGCATACGGGTGGTTTCCATTGCAAAACCAAGGGGCTAAGATACTTGCTTTTCTGTTTCAGAAGTAAGGGGGTGGGGATAGAAAGAAGAAACATGAGACTTTAATTTTTGAACTTCTGTGTTTTGGCAAGCTAATGACATCTGCCTTGGAACAGTTGGATTTGTGTCTTTATCTGCCCTGTAAAAACTGGATTTGTGGCATTGTCTTAATGTCCGTACGTTGGTAAACACAGTGTACTGCTTAGGTTAGCTAGAATAGAGGTTGACAATTTAAGTCACTCTGTGTTAAGATAATTTAAGTGCTTATTCTATATTGAACTTTTTCTGTAGACAGCAGTGAGGTGTTGGGTGTGCTCAGTTTTTTCTGGGTAAGGCTAGTAAGAGTAAATATACACTAATAGTTAATAGATTCTTATAAAGAGAGAGAGCTACTAGATCATATAGTTTGATCTCCTGTGTATCACAGGTCATTACATTTCACCCAGGTACCCCTACATTGACACCAACAACTTGTTTGACTAAAGCATATCTTTCAGAAAGGCATCCAGTCTTGATCTGAAGACAGCAAGAGATGGAGAACCTATCATTTACCTTGGGTATTTGTTCCAAAGGTTAATCACATTCACTCTTAAAAATGAGTGCCCTTATTTCTAATATGAATTTGTCTGGCTTCCGATTCTAATCAGTGTGGTCACTGAAGACCCTTAAAACCATCATCCCTGGTGTGTGATTGGAGGAGTCTTTGTAACATTCGCTATCTGTACCACAGCAGCGATTTGAATCCCACATGCACTAATCACTATTTGAAATAACACATCATATTTAGTACATAAAATAAATAAAACTTCTTCTGGTTCAAATAATATATTTTGTGTATAAAGCTGTATTTTTACTGTACATAGAATCAAATTTTACTTGTGTTATCAGTAGGAAGGGTTTCCTAAGTTAGTCAGTCCACACTTGTTCCCAGAAAGTTTGTTGCTTGGGTTTGTAGTTATCCATCACATCTTGATGTTAGGCTTGCCAGTATTTAGCTGTGTAACTTTTTACATAATGATTTAGAATCCCTAACAACTTACTATCATGAACACCTTATATTGTTTTAGTGACTTAAATGCCTCAGATATGTTCCCTTGAGAAAATAACCAAAGCAAGTGACAATTTAAGAAAAAGGACTTTGATAAGGCTAAAAATTATGTAATTAGATATTGAAATTGTTGGGTTGAATTTGTTTCTACTTTTTGTTACAAGAATAAAATCCTGGGTCAGTCTGACAAAATGAAGGGCTAGGTGATTGAATCACAAGTGATGCTATAATAGAACTAAAAGGCAGCTAACACACTATCTTGTGTCAACCCAAATTATCGAAGACTAGGGCTGGAAGGGACCTCAGAAGGTCATCTAGTCCAACCCCCTACTCCCGGTAGGACTAACCCCAACTAAAATATCTCAGCTTTATCAAGCTGGGCCTTTAAAAACCTCTAAGGATGGAGATTCCACCACCTCCCTAGGTAACCCATTCCAGTGCTTCACCACCCTTTTAGTGAAAAAGTTTTTCCTAATACTCAACCTATACCATTCCCACTGCAACTTGAGACCTTTTATCCTTGTTCTGTCATTTGCTACCACTGAGAACAGCCCAGCTCCATTCTCTTTGAAACCACACATCAGATAGTTAAAGGCCACTATCAAATCCCTCATCTCTCTTCTGCATACTAAACAAGTTCCCTCAGCTTCTCCTCATAAGTCATGTGCTACAGTCCCATAATCATTTTCATTGCCTTTCTGTAGTGGGGGCCCAAAACTGGACACGCTACTCCAAATGTGCCTCAGCAGTGCTGAATTGAGGGGAATAATGACTTCCTTCAATCTGCTGGCAAGGCTCCTACTAGTGCAGCCCAATATGCCGTTAGCCTTCTTGGCAACAAGGGCATACTGTTGACTCGTATCCAGCTTCTTGTCCACTGTAACCCCTAGGTCCTTTTCTGCAGAACTGCCGCTTAGCCAGTCAGTCCCGTCTGTAGCAGTGTATGGGATTCATCTGTTGTAAGTGCAGGACTCTGCACTTGTCCTTGTTAAACTTCATCAGATTTCTTTTGACCCAATCCTCTAGTTTGTCAAGATCACTCTGTATTTTATCTGTATTCTCCAGTGTATCTATCATTCCCCCAGCTTAGTGTCATCCATGAACTTGCTGAGGGTGCAGTCCACTGCAACATCCAGATCATTAATGAAGATGCTAAACAAAACCAGCCCCAGGACTGACCCATGAGGTACTCCGCTTGATACCGGCTGCCAACTAGATATCAAGCCATTGATCACTACCTGTTGAGCCTTTTGAACCAGTCAGCTTCCTATCCCTTTTATAGTCCATTCATCCGACCAATCAATACTTCTTTAATTTGCTAGCAAGAATACTGTGCGAGACCGTATCAAAAGCTTTACTCAAGCTTTTGTTAAATGACTGACTAGGGTTGTCTCTGAAAATGAAAGAACATTTTTTAGTGCCTATACTGCTAATCATGTTTGCATTACTCATGAGTCACCTAATTAAAATCAATGGGATTATTTGCATTGCATGCAAGGTATTCCACAGTTTGGTGTATTATAGGACCCAAATGAGTAAACTGCAATATTGATAGTGGTGTGCTGGAGGATGGGTGGAGGGAGCACATCAGTACAATTGAGAGGAAAGTAGTTGATTACTGTTACATACCGTGCACATCAGGGCAGTTACACACAATTACAGTGGAATATGGTGGAGATAATGAAATCGTTTTTTGACAAGATGCAACTATTTTATACTTGAAAGTTTATCTCAAATTCATTTCCTGCTACAAATTAAGGACATAGTGAGTCAGTTATCACTTGAACTACTCCCCAGATTATCTCAAAGAAACAAACTGTTGCAGTTTGACTAAAACAAATTGGCAGTGCCTGTGAATAATGGAAAGGAAATATTAGTAGGCACAGACTACTTTGCTTATTTAAACTATGTGAAGGTACTACACTGGCATTTGGGAACAGAGGATAAGTGTAATGCACATATATTTGTTTAAATAAGGCAGACATGCTATATAAAGTAGTGAAACAGCTGCTGTGTTGCTGCTTTTCCCTAGTGACAATTTGCATAAATAATCTTATCAGGAAGAACATAATAGAACATAGTATAAACACTATGCAGTATTGGCTGTACATGATTTCCTGTGGGTCAAAGTGGCTTAAACCCATTGTTACAGAAATGCTCCAAGCTTTATGGCATTGGTTTTATCCAATTTGACCTACCAGGCAATCAACTACTAACAGAATGCTGTAGAGTGGTATTATGTCCAACCTTAAAAAAAAAAAAAAAGATGAAAACATCAGCTTTGAAATGTAGTGTGTATATATTTGGTATGACTAAGGGAATGTAGTGTAATATTTGCCAGATAGCTTATGCAGTAATTGGTGAGAATGCTGAAACACTGGAATGTCATGCAATTGAATTAACTGTATTGGGGATACGACCTCAATAAGTGGCCATTGCACTAGCATGATAATGATTAGGTCTTGAGTGTCTCATCTGTACGTGTCAGAGTATTATACAAAGTATGGTAAATATGAGTAACCTTGTTTTCCATATGGGGAAACAGAGGCACAGAAATCAAGTGACTACGTTGACTACAGTGACTACAAACACAACAGATCAATGGGGGATCTGGGAATGGAATCTAGATGGTTTCCCAGTCTAGTGTCTCCTCCCACTTTGTATTCTTGAGGATCTAGTATGATTTTCAAGAAAATGCTTTATCAGTGAAAGATTTTTATAATATTAATGGAAAATAAACTGCTGTCATAAAATTGTGTATTGGGATTATATTTTATTTCATAAACTAGACAGGGAAAGACAGAATCAGCACTCAAGATGTCCCAGCAGTATGAGCACTCTTGTGTATGCCCCTTGTTCTTGGATAAAATGTCTAT
Organism: Mesoclemmys tuberculata; assembly: GCA_007922155.1. Classification (NCBI taxonomy): domain Eukaryota; kingdom Metazoa; phylum Chordata; order Testudines; family Chelidae; genus Mesoclemmys; species Mesoclemmys tuberculata. Next base: position 5,988,454 of record ML675615.1, on the reverse strand, counting down.
CATCTACGTGAAGCCAGCAGAATTCACTTCTGTCTAAACATGCTGCTGTGTCCTGGGTTTCAGCCAAGGCTTTCCTGGTTAAATGACAACTGAAAGCCCAGAGAAATTCAGTAAAGCTAAACGTTGGGGTGGCTAAGGTGAAAGTAGCAGCAGCTCTTGACCTCCTCCACATCTAAGGCTTATGTAGGCTTTTAAGAATTCTTTCACTTCATCTCTTTCAGTTGCCTGGACTCCCATGATTCATCACTTCTGTTAATTTGCTTTCTTCCCCTTTCCTTCCCCCTTGATCGGTCACATGCTGTTCAAACAAAGTGATTGGGAAGAGGTGATGAGAACCAAGGTGGCAGGGTCTTTCAAATAGCATAAGTAGTAGAGTAAGTAGCAGAGATAAGTCAGTGAAGGGCAGTATTTCATTTAATCCTAGTTTTTTGGCTTCTAGTTAGGGTATTCTAAGGATGTTTTGGAATTGAATTGGTTTGGAGTTTTGAAGAAGGAATTTACAGGGAGGATTCAGACTTATAATTGTAGGAGTGGAACTGACTAGGAATTAAGAGATGCTTATGTAATTGCTATGTTCTCTAACCAGACATCAATTCTGGAGGTGAAGTCCAAGTGGTGAGCAAACACGGCGTGTTCTGAGGTGGAAAGAGTGTATCAGAGATTTGAGGCCATTGAGACAAAAGAGGCATTGTTATAAACAGTGAAGTTTCCCAGGGAGATAACTCTTGAAAATTTGTTACCATGCAGCACAGCATCCCACTCCGTTACTCTTTGAAACCACTCTGTCTGGAGGCCTATTGAGAAGGGTGATGTCTATATTGACCTTGCCTTTGGACTCTTACTGTGGGGATTTACTCCAAGAACTTTCCATTGATCCTGCAGAACTTCTCTGAGGCTGGAAGGGAAGAGAATGGCAACCACACATCTGGCTTTGTCCATTCTGGTGTGTTAATGTATTGGGAAATGAAGGTTGTGGTGTCATCTAACCAGGTTTAACTAATGCACAAGTCAAGGTGAGGTTTTTGGTAATGAGAGTACAGGGTTTCTTGTTTTGTTCTGTTTCTTTACTCTTATTCTGGATACCTTGGGGTGTGCTGTTGTTTTGTCCCTGTGAGGTGGCTATGGTTGTATTGCACAAGATGAATTCAGACATAGATATGTATTATTTGTGTGAATTGTTAGGTGAGACTAGGATAGCAAAGGAAATGTGGCAGACTGCTCTTTTTTTGGTGGCAGCTGTCTAGCCCTGCACCAGATGAAAAGGATGCTGCACATCTGCTTGGGTCTCCAGGAAGCCAAGTTGCTGCTGTGGTATGACAAGAGGGAGAACTGGCAAAATTGTGTTCCATAGCACTGTAATCTAAGGTGGCATAAATCCATACTCATGTTGCTGAATCTCAGTCACATGGGCTAATGTTGGATACAAGATAATCCACTTGAGATATATAACATGAGATTGTGGAAAACTGGGATAATGGCAAATATTCTTCTAAGTCTGGACCTAAAGAGTTTGGATTGGCAATTGCTCCTCTGCTTCCAGAGCCCACACTTGCTGAAGTACCAAAAAAAGTCTTCCACATCTATATGAAACTGAAGGGTTGGATTTTGAGGTGAGAGGGAGGCAAACATCAGGCTTTGATGAATGATGCTGACCCCTCAAAGAAATGCAAACAGTGCACCCTCCGAGCTGTCCTAGTGTATGAAGGGGTGCTCACCCCACAAGTGCCAGGAGAAGGTTAATGCAGACTAAGAAGGGTGCTAATTAACTCAACACCCTACAGCAGAGAGGAATCAGGTGGCTCAGCAATCCCCTGATTGAATGAGGAAGCCCCGCTGAGGAGGAACCAGCAGGGTTGGAACTATAAAGGCAGGAAATTTGCAGCAAAAGGGAGCTGTTGGGGAGGTCTGCAATCATGCCGTGGAAGAAGGGAGGAGTGTTTGGAAGCTACAGAGAGACAGCCCATAGTTGTTCTCTGGGATGGGGGAGTTAGGAGGCTGGTAAGCCTCAGAGAGGGGGGAGTGGCAGATGGCAGGGGAGGGCTCGGGAAGACAGTAACGTCTACAAAGGGAGAAGTCCTTGACTGTTGGTCAAAGGGTCCCTGAGCTGGACTCTACAGTAGAGAGCTGGCATGGGTACCTCTGCCTGCCAGCCAGCCAGCCAATGAGGGAGCGCCACTATGAGTAGTGGTGTATTGAGGGTTTCTGTTGCCTGGGGGCCAAGCCTGCATTTGTGTGCTCCCCCACTTCCCCCTCCCCCCAGGCCTTGTGCAGGAGCAGCCTCTCCTCCCAGCCTGGGGGCCTTTCACAATATGCTGGGGGTGCTGTGGGGTGCCTCTGAGCTCCTCCTGTACCCCCCAGCCTCCCCCCACCAAAAAGGGCTGGGCAACTCCCTCCCCTGACTTACCTGCCTCTCCAGCCCCACAGGAAGCCATAAGGAGGCCTCATCCCCCCCGCCCCCCACACACACATCTAGGGACAGGAGCTGGGCCAGCCCTTCAGGATGCGTGGGGAGGCAGTGCTAAGGGGTGCCCGATAGGTGTGTGTGTAGCACATTTTATTAGGGTATGCCCAGTTCATTAGGGTGTGCACAGTTAATTAGGTTATGCACCAGGAAATTTTATTTTGTTTTTTTTAAATTCTTTTTTAAAGGCAAATGGGACTTGACATTACTTACCACCATGAAATCCCACGTCAAACTGAAATTCAGCAGTGCAAGACCTTGAGATGCGGCAGCAGAGTAGGACTCGCAGTGGTGGGTAACACCACGAGATCTCACGTTCCTGCATGCCCTAATTTTAGTCTCCGCCATGTGTCCCATTCTGCTGCCAAATCTCAAGGTCTCACAGTGGCGTGTAGACCAAAAAGGTTTGCCACCCCTGCATTAGGGTGTGGCTGGGCACACCCAGCCTACCCCATGCGCACACCAATGGGGTGCCCCATAGTCCTTCCTGTGTCCCCAGTCCCTCACCTGCCGTGAAGGGGCCTGCACACAAATGGCATTCCATTCTCTCCCCTCCCCCCGCACTTACCTGCTGCTCTGGCCTGCCCGGCGTGGCCTCACCACTCCCCTGCCTGGTGTCCCTTGCACTTCAGGGCCCAGGATTCCCTCCTTCCCCCCCCCCATCCCCGTGGTCTGTATGCTACTGACTAGGGGGCAATGAATGGGAAGACTACCTAGGACTGCTAGTGAGGAAAGATTTTCCAAACCCAGAAACAAAATGTATAGAGGGATCTGGCTGGAGTGCTGAGTTAGAGGCAGTAGCAGCTCATGCAGTGAGAGAGGGGGATGATGGCGTGCAACTGTGGGAAAGGAGGGTGACCTTGTCCGCTACTTCCCAGAACTGAGGAGGTGCCCTCCTAGCAATGAGTGGAGCACTCTACCACAGTTCTTGAGACACATCAGCAGGTGAAAAGTAGTTGAGTGGGGCATATAAATCCAGGCAAGATGAAAATAATACCAAGGAGGGAAACACTGTATTGCCATATCACTCTTCCAGTGAGTGCATCTGTGTTGAGTCAATGTGGTCTGCAGCCTTGGAATCATCCTGGACCTTGTAGGATACAAAAGCAGCTGAGAAACTGCATCCCCATCATGCTAAATTTGGATATGTGCACAGTAATAATCACTAGGCTTGGTTAATACAAATTCAAATGAAAAGAAAAGTAGCACACAGCAGTATATAAACTTCACTTTCTTACTCAGCAGATCTGATCCTTGTATGTAGTCAACCACATCAGCTGACATCTGTGAAAACTGCTGTTGCTGGTACAGCAAAGCTCACCAGTTCTGGGAGAGAACTACGTGTTACTTTGGTTTGTGCATTCTCAGCAGCATTGCTATATAAATCCAACTCACAGGGCCACTATGCGATCTTCATATCCTGCCCCCCCCCACTGCACCTCTGCACCTGCATTGATTAGGATTGCCCAAGAGACACCTGAGAACAAGGTTTGAGAACCATAGGATTGTGCTTCTGTAGTTGTCAGCAGCTGGCCTGAACAGCCGGTGGTGGTGGTGGTAGTGTGTGAGGTAAAAAGATTTCTGAAATTCTATAATGAGATGGCCCAGTGTATGTTGGAGACAGGCAAATTTTTATTTACCTTTTTATATCAAAGCTATTTATAGGACCCTTATTACCATAGCAACTGAATGCCTCACCATCTTTAATGTATTTATCCTCCCAGCATCCTTGGGAGGCAGGCAAGTACTGTTTCCATATTACCTGTGGGGAACTGAGGCCTTAAGGGAATTGCCCAAGGTCACCCAGGAAGTGTGAAGCACGGCAGATCATTGTACCCATGTCCCCTGAGTCCTACGCTGGCAACCACTGCACCGTTCTGCCTCAGTGAGGTACAATAACGATGAAAACCCATGTCGCCACTTCCACCAAATCACTTCACAGTAGAATCCTGCTTGTGAGGCACTCCAATGTGTTCAGGGTGCAGCAGCCATTAAGTGGGCCATAGGGCTTATCACCTCAGCAGACGAGAGAGACGTGAGGTGGGGGAAGGGATAGAACACAGAAGCAGAGAGAACAAGGTCATGTTGGATTCACAGCTTTCTTTGTGTTGTTCTGGTGGGTTTAGTTAGACGGGCCATGGGTGGGATGAGGTGGGGTGTTATGGGGGACAGAGAAGGGGTGAAGATGGGAAGGGGGTGATGCTGATGTGAAAAGACTTGGGGGAGGGTCGGGTCAGAGCAAATAGCCAGTCAGCACAGGGCAGAGACAGTTCGGGGAAGACAGGAGAAAGTTCTCCAAAGGGTCAGAGGTGGCTGTTTTTTCCTCTGCCTGGGGGAGTCTCTGGCTGGCTCCTCTCTGCAACTTTCTCCCAAGGCTACATGGTGGAGGAGGAGGGGGTGCCACCTGGGTCCTAGAGTCCCCAGAGTGTGTGTGGGGTCCTCCCCTCTACAGTTTGGGGTCCAGATGGTGCTTGGGAGAGGGTTGGCCTTGTCTGTGACCCATTCCTTTTGTCCCATTCCCTCACAACAGTCCATGCTTTGGCTGCCTCTGCCTCTACCCTTTGGCGCAGCTCTGCAGCTTTTACCTTCTGTACCTAGTTCTAGTGTCCCCCCCATAGTCCGTGCATCTTTCCTGGCCGGTTGTGGTTACATGACTGACTTCATACCTATGGATCAGTGCAACAGGAGCAAGACTTGAGATAGTCACATTGGTGACAGGACCTTGCCTGTGAAAGTAGCCTCTGTAAGAGGAGAATAACAATGAATCTGACTGCCTTTAAAGGAAATGTAAATCTCATGACTTCTGGCATATCCTTTCCAGGGTAGTGGCTAGTAATAAAAGTTAACAAACCACTACCACCAGCTCAGGGGTACAGAGACAGGGATCCTTTTGTTATATTGTAGTATGCTGTGGTACTATTTCTTTAAAATCAGTCATGTGTAGTCACCAGAGGGAGTCCCAGCATGAGGGGGTTTCCAATATGATGCAGGCACTCAAAGTCTGCACTCAGTCTGTGTCAGCTGGCTTGGGCTCACTGATTCTAACTCAGAGGATAGGCCACACCTGGGTCTGTAATGGTCTGCTAAGAGCCAGGCACAGGCAGAGAGTGATTGGGGAAAGCTGTGCTGGGGGGGGGGGGGGGGGATGGAAGCCAGGGAGTGGAGCTAATCTTATGGTGAGTCCCTAGAGCAAGGTACTAGTGCTCAGGAAGAGCCCTGGGGCCACTGCTCCAAGAAGGAAGCCAAATTGACTAAAACTAGGAAGCTGGCAAGAGCATGGTGCTAGAGACCCCTGAGAGGGATGGGCCTGAAAGCGAAGAGTGAGTTAAAAGTGTCAAAAATAACTGTATTCTTTCTTGAATTTCTGCAACATTTCCACCTTATTATGATATTGCTATGCTCAGCTGTTACGTACTGTTGCTCTGCATTATTTAACAGCAGTTTAATTTTGTCCCAGTTCAGAGTGTGTCTTTATAGCTTTAGTTTCAAACTTATGAGTTTTTAGAAGGTCCTTTAGAATGGAAGGTGTGCAGAATGACTGAAGGTGTGTAATATGTACTCTATTACTGTGAGGTCCATGATTTAAATCACACATGGGGAATTTTTCAGAATATATTTTGATTAGTCCAATAATCAGTTATAGGGGAATAATTAGGGTTAGAAACTAAATTTTCTGCAGAAGTTGAGAATCTAGATCAGAAAGAGAGAGGAAAAATGGTATTCATATGTCAAGAGCTTTTATCTGTTCTAGTTTTTTTATTAAAACTATTTAGATGGAATTTTTCTTTAGTTGAATCTGGAAAAGTTTGATTAACTTCACAGTGTATTTTAAAACATAATTCCACACAGCTGTGAATAAGGATTAATAGTTAGCTTGTTCTCTTAGATAGCTTTGTGGCTGCTACTTAAAACAAGAAATATTGTGCCATTGTTACTCAAGACACCTATAACATATTGCTCATTTTTGAGTGGTCTGATAGTAGATAATTAAACTTTAAAAATGGTCAGTTTCTTAAAGGGAGCTCTGGACATATGTGCTTCCTTTGTCACACAAAAACGTCTATTATAGAAATCAGGAGGCAAAATATGCCACTAAAAATCCAAACTATTTTTTCCATCCAAGTGTTATAATTTCACAGTAGATTGGTTTTTCATTTTAGCCTTATAATTTCACTTCAGATGCTTCTAATAAATGGACTGATGTTCTTTTAAACTATATAGGGGCATTGCACAGCTGTTGAACTTTTATAACAATGGTTGTCAAAACTTATATAGTATTAACACATTTAGAGATACTAAATGCTGTATATAAGAAACTTGCTTTATTGTATTGAGGTTTGTTCTATGATCAATTAATTGCTCAGTTGCATGTTGTGTATGGAATTTAGATTGATAAATATGTAGACTGTCATGGCAAGACAGGGTTGACAATTTTTGTCTGAAATAACTTTCTTACAAAGAACTTGTTTCGTTCTCATTGCCAACATGTAGCCAGGGAAAATCTTGGTGTGATAATCTAGTGAGAGAAAAACCAAGCTTTTCACAGTTTGAGATGTTGGGAAGAGGATCATTGACCCTGGGAAAGGTGGAATTATTTTCTTAACTTCTATTGCCTCCTCTTTCTCCACTGCTTTCTCTGAGCCCTTCCCAGCCATGACTTTTGCTTTAAAAACAGTCTAATACCGAAGCCTTTGGGGCAGGGGTGTCAAACTCACTTCCTATGACGGGCCACATTTTAATTAAATTAAGTTAAAGGGGGCCACGCATACCATAAAACCTAAGCATCTAAACACCTAAAACAGTACATTACAACGCATACGCTTAAACACCTCATGCTCTATTCCACTTCGCACACTCTACTCTCCTACTCTCCGCTGAGAAATCTCCCCACGGGGTTAAATTTGGCGGCAGAGTAGGGAAGTGGGACTCAGAACAGGGACTCATCAGTGCACGCAGGCTCCACTGTCCGCCGTCAAATCTCCCTGCAAGCTTAAATTTGGCAGCAGGGTAGGAGACTCCTGCGTCCTTTTCCTTTCTGTTACAAGATCTCGCGGTACCATGCGCTGCTGCGAGATCTCGCACACTTTTACTGCTGGCACGGATGCCGCAAGCCAGTGGGCCGGATTCGGACCGCAGGCCAGATAACACAAGCCCGCGGGTCAGATTTGGCCCGCGGGTCAAGAGTTTGACACCTGTGCTTTGGGGAGTAATGAGCAATCAATTGAAGGTTTAAGCATAGTTACGTCAAGGAAAACTTGGCTCAGGAACTTCCATTCTGTTTCCACCTCTGACTTGAAGCTGTTACAAGTTAGCATCTTTACAGTCACTTGTATTTTGGGCTTGATACCTATCTTTGTTTAGGAATGAGAGAGAGTCCTTCGTCTGTTCACATGATCTCCCAAGAATTGTTTCTGATTCTAGAACCCAGTGTTGTACACAAGGTATCTTGCAGGAAAGCCTCTCCTTGACACTGAGCCTGATTCTTGAGGGAATGGATAGAGTTGACACACCTAGATTTCTTAAATATTGTTAAAGCTATCTTCATTTCCAGTAACTCCTTTAAAATTCTTCTCTGTGATGCCGACAAAGCATTCAGTTTCACCTAAGCAGCTGGTTTGCTATAACTATGTATTTCATGCTAACCAGTATCCTTTCATTGTTTACTTTTATTTCCACCATCTCCACCTCCTACTAACTCTAGGCTTGCCCTAAAATAGTAAGCTCTTGTGGCCAGGGCCACTGTCTGGTTTTTGAACAATCACTACAACAATGGAACCTTGGCCTCTAGACACTACAATGCAGTGAGCACTCTTGGTTTTAATGTAGGCTTCTCTAACTTTTGGAAGCTGTTGGTCTTCTAGTGAGAAACTAGTTGCTTAAGTAGGGAAGCCTCCCTCCTCTCCCCTTCCTCCCTCCAGTCCATTCAGCAATGACAAGAAGTTCAAGCCTGAAGACTACCTGTGCAGGGGGGAAAAAGTTTCCTTCATGAATTATTTCCATGGAATGTGAAGTTTAAAGGAGCCTCCTACCCAGCTGACAGTCTTGCACTAAATTCAGACTTAATTAGTTAGCATAATCTGTCTTTTGGCTGTGAGTTGATTAATTTTTTGGGGTGTGTGTGCCCGTGGGGGGGTTGAGCATTAATAGTCAGTCAAAATAAAAAATAGAAAAAAAAGAACCCATGAACTGTGGTGCTCCTTTTGGGGATGGGGAGCTGGGACTTCTAAAACTACATTGACATAGCTATTTTATCATAACCACATCTTAGGGTTTGAGTAACATTAAAAGGTCCATGCTGTTCTAACCAAATCAGTTTGTGACTTTTCAGTTCAGGAATCTCTCTAGATACTAGAGAATCCCTATTATTCTCCCTTGAAGGGCCAGCACTCCAGCTTCCAGTTTGGGAGGTACAAATATTTACAAATGTAAATGAAATTTCAAAATAAAATTAAATGACATGTTAAATCAAATATGTCTGACTATCTTAAAGACATTGACATTAGACTTTGGCCTTGTAATAGGTGGAGCTGTCATTTGCCCTAAAATGTAGTTCTAGAAGAAATTTCAGTTAAGGAGAGTGGGTCACCTGAGTGCCAAACTACTTTGAACAAGGTTTGATCAGATTTCATATTCCAGAAGATAGCATTTCCTTCCTACAGGATTCACACTGTGGCAGGAAATGAATTTTCTTTGCATGAACTTCCGCTTAAAAGTAGCGAACAGCTTCCTGCATTTCTTACCTGTTAATTTCCAGACTTAACTTTGACTTTAGGCTATGCAGCATCTTTACAATTAAGGCCAGGTTTGAGTTGCATATACAAATCAGTGTTGTGAGCATAAACACAATCTGTTTCATGCTTATATTTCATGCATGGTTGAACATATACTTATGTAATTCTGAGGTCTTTTCATTTGGACTTTGTATAATTGAACTTGGAGATCTACAGATGAAAAGCACTAATGAGCTGGTAGAACCATGTTTTGAAAGAGGCTATAAAAATGCATTTACAATATTTGCTAGCACAACCTAATTAGTTTGTCAAAACTCAGTCCCTTATTAAGTTATTTTGTGCATACAAAGGTTTGTGATTTGTGCAATATTTTTTAGCACATTTGCAAGTTGATTTGTGAAAGTGCCATGAAAAATTAGCCCAAAGAGTGCCCAAATAAATGCTTTTATAGTCATGAGCACAGATTAAAATATTTTAAACATGCATTTTTGTTCCAATCCTAAAACATGCAGTATTAATGAGAGTAGATGTAATAAGAGGAATTAAATGGTACTGGTTTCCATGGTTATGTCATAAAAGAAGCACTAGTTTAACTGCTGGGACAGTCTGACATATTCTAGAATTGAAGAATGCATTTGATGGAAAATGGAATAAAGAAAGGTGAACAGTTGATTGGGATAACTTCCTTTCTTCTTGTTTCTGTGCCAAAAAGGAAAAAAAATGGTGGTAGAGGGGAGTTGGTTTAATTTGTGTTGCCTGTATTAGGTTTCTAGCACTGGGCCATGTGATTGGGGGGGCCTAACAAGTGTATATTGGTAGAGATGTTAATTTAGAAGGTGCTGACAAATGTGGAGTACAGTATAAGGTTTTTAATCTGTAACCCAATTAGAGATTTGCATGAGCAGATGATACTTTAGTTCTGTCTCTGAAGATGTTGCTTAGTAGTTAGGCACCACAGCAGCTTATTTCTGTAATGCTTTGCTTCTGTGAAGTTAGCAATATTACTGAGTATTTCTGACAAACTGGCTGTAATCAGTCATGATTACAGTACTGTTGAAATTTGTTTTCACTGATGTCTTTTTATTCTTTTGTTCCCACTTTCAATTAACTAATATTTTTGTTCATAAGTAATGCAACAGGGAAAAGGAAAAGTACTTCCACTTTTTCTCCCTGACTCTGGAAATGTGGGAACAACTTGTGAAGGGAGATTATGGTTTAAATGTCATTGCCGATGTACTGAATCAGTGTTTTGGAGCAGTATTGTATCTGTGTACATGTAATTCCTAGGTAAGGTGGCAGAGGATTATGTTTAAGAATATGAAGACTACTTGTTCTATAGGCCCAATAAAATTGGGGTTGGAGAGTAAATAGTCTTCTGTCTTGCTCTTAATGAGGAACTCTTCACTTCCGTGTTATGGTCACCTTTGCACTGCATTAATATATGCGGATACAAACACTTCAATGTATTATCAGCGTGTTTCACTGTAATTATACCAATGTTCTCTGTTGCTCCACTTGACAAATGGCTTTCCTATTCCTAGTGTGACAGTCACTAAAATAAAAACGTTTTAAATACCAAAGTGGCTTTACATTTAAAAATTACTCAAAAATGGGACTGTGAATTAACATGCACATCTCCAAAAGGTTCTGAGTTAATTAAAGAGTTTTCCCTAACTGCAAGCCCTCAAACTCCGCTGAGATACGAAAATCAAGCTGGTTTCATTGCTTGCTGTACAACATTAACAAAAAAGTCTAGAGGCCAAATTGGTCATTGATATGTGGAACCTCAGCAGTTTCACTGGAGCTGCACAGGTGTAACTGAGGATAACTTACATTTATTAACATCCATTCTCATAACCAGAGTTCACAAATAGCAAACTGAAAAGATATTCTTAATTCAGGGTGCTGGCATGCCCTCTGTAGCTCTCTAACTCAAGAAACCCAGTTTGTGCTACACAGTGTTTCCACAGAATGTTTGCCTGCTTCCTGGTCCTTATCAACTAATTGTGGAATAGGTTGTTCAATAGACCACAGCAAACAAGGGTAAACAGAATGCAGCTGTCGAATGTGCTGGCTTTACATGGCCTCCACGAATAAAAAAAAGCAATCAAAACTTCATTTAGCCACAAATGATGGTTGGACTCATGTAGAATTGCATGGAGCAGTTCTGAGTTTCGAAGGTAGAATTTTTGTGTCTTTCTCTTAAGAGTAGAACTGAATTTTAAGGAACCTGGATTGAGAGTATAGAAATGGTAAAATGCACTGTTCATAATTTGTCAGGATCAGATTGCAGACTTCCTAATGGTATCCTATTAGGTCACTGAGAACTTTTTGAAATTCCAAGCTATTGAGATGATTTCTAAATACAGCTTATTTTTCCAACACAGCTGTTTGGTCTAAAAATATTGGTACGGTCTTGCAAAATATATCTGTATTTGAAGTTCTTCATTATAACACGTTGGCAAATAAAACAGACTTGAAATGAGGTACTCAGCCAGGATTTGAAAAGTAATAAGTCACCAGGATCAGATGTCATTCATCCAGCAGTTCTGAAGGAACTCAAATGTGAAATTGCAGAACTACTAACTATCATTTAAATCAGCTTCTGTATCAGATAACTGGATTATAGCTAATATGATGTCAATTTTTTAAAAGGCTCCAGAGATGATTCTGGCAATTATAGGCCGGTAAGCCTAATTGCAGTACCAGACAAATTGGTTGAAACTATCGTAAAGAACAGAATTGTCAGACACATAGATGAATATGATTTGTTGAGGAAGAGTCACATAACAGAAGAACCAGGTTTCACCCAGTGAAATTAATAGGGAGCAAGTTTAAAACAAACATAAGGAAGTACTTCTTCACATAACACACTTATTAGCAGTGCATGTTGTGAAGCCCAGAACCATAATGCTGTTCAAAAAGAATTAAATAAATTCATGGAGGACAGGTCCATCAATGGTTGTAAGGGAAGATGATCAGGGATGGAACTCTATGCTCTACACTGCCTCTGACTGCCAGAAACTGGGAATAGACAACAAGAGATGGCTTACTCAAGGATTGCCTGTTCCGTTCATTCCCTCTGAAGTACCTGGCATTGGCGATTGTTGGAAAACCAAATACTGGGCTGGATGGACCATTGGTCTGACCCAGTATGGCCATTTTTATGTTCTCTCTAACCAGTTGCTGTAGCTAATATCACAATCAGGCATATCTTGATTATCAACTTGTTACATACCTGTTGAATGAAGGTTCATAAATACATATGAAAATGTGTGTTTAGGGAAACTAGTTGTACATTTTCGTACATTTCTCAGTGGTTTTCTTGGGTTTTTTTTTTTTTTCAAATAAATGTGGTCTGCAGATAATTTATACTATGTAGTAAGTTATATATTTGTATATGTGGGATTTCAGCACACATTTATAATGAATGTAAAGTCTTTATAAACTTAACCAACTAAGTAATCAAAATTCAACCAAGAAATCTGTTTTATCTGTAAATTTCCACTTACTCATTTAGAAAATGTTTAGTGTGCAAGCTAAGCCACTTCCTTTGTCAGTTATTGTGCTTTTCAACATATTAGCTAGTGTTAAAGGCAGCAATTAAGAGAAGGCAAAACTAGTTCACAACCTGAATTGATGATTGTCAGTATCTATAATGTTTTGGCTTTCATTTGATACCCTTAGTGGAGGAATGCATATCTGAAGTCAAAACTAATTAGTATTAATCTTGCCCATGGGGACATTTTGGGGGGAAACACTCGAATTTGATTGTGTGTGATTATTTTTAAGTGGCTGGATTTTTTGTCTCAATATATTTACTAAAAACTGGTTTGAAGTTTCTATTGAAAATTACTCCTATTAGGAACATAACTTTAGGAACCCATTATTTAAAAATAAACTTTGGTGATAGAGAGACCAGTTTTCTGCCCTGAGAAGTTTATAGGAAATGTGTGCTCAGTATTAAAAATTCTGTTCTTTCAGTGGTCCATTCTGAAGTGCAGTGCTTCTGATTTCAAGTGAGTTTCCTTCCACTTTTGTACTTAATATGGTCCAAGCATATAGATTTGGTGGCTTTAACTTAAGGCAGTGGAATAGATGGTTAACACAGGGTAATAGCTACTGAAAATTTTCAGTTGGTTCAGTTTCAAGCTTCCTCATAATTTTTTTTCATCTACATCTTAACTCTGCTGCCTCTTTTCTCTTCACCTGAAATACTGTTTTGAATCAGATTTGCTTTCTATCCTTTTCTCCTTTCCCTCCCACCTCCTTTTTTTGTTTTTGTTTTGCCAGAGTGGGTCTGTTAACATCTAATATAGTACCATGGTTTCCACTGGTAGTAAGTACCAGGTGCTTCAGAGGGAAGATGTGAAAACCAGTAATGGACAGCTTACACAGTAACATATTAGGACTACTTGTACTTTCACTTTTCCCCTTCAATCAGCCATCTATCTTTACTTATCATGCCCGTATACGGTACATACTGGATGTGATGGATAAACAATACATTTCATAACATTGAAAGACTGCTATCCTAGACGTTTAAATTAACTTTCTGGGGAGCTACAGCAAGCAAAATTTAGTAGGCTTTGGAATCACTACATAAGTGAGCTGACACTTGATAAATTGAATGTTGACAAACAGTAAGAAAATTTCCTTTGATCAGAAGAAATAACAAAAGGAGAGAAGAATGGCAATTGGGACGCAAGATTTATAATGAAGGTGGAAGTGATCGAATGAGGATGGAATTTAGATGGAAGCAATTAAAAATCTGAACACAGTCAATGGCATTTTTTCACTTGATTTGATGTAATATGAGTTAGTTTTCTTTTGTGTTGATACTGTAATACTTGAAAGGCACAGGAAAGGTAGATGAGGTTTATAGCAGGATCACAGTGAGTTATGATAACAAAAAGATTCTGATCTAGGCAAATACGTGAAATGTATCTGACTGAAGTATATGAACTCTTAAACTTCAGGTACAAGTTATTTCATGGACAATTCATATTCTGATGGAAGCATGGCAATCATAAGGGACATGAAATGTCTTTAGCAGCAGCTACATAAAAGCCTAATTGTTTTCAGGTTTTATGTTTAATTGTAGATGTGCAGAAAAGCCAGGTGAAAGACGACAATTCTACTTGGGAGAGAAATAGCCTTATAACCCCCATAAATTTCTTACAGTAAAACAGAGGCCAAAATTACATGCATCATCACAAGCCTCCTCGGAGCACATTGAATTATGCTGCTGTGCTCAGACACTCAGAAAAAACATTTCTGTACGTCATGGGGGCTGTGGGACTCTAGCAGTCATAGCAAGTTTTTTACTAGGTCTTGGTTTGGGGGTTGTTACTAAACTCTGACAGCTTGGCACAGGTAGACTTTATAATGCTATACTTAGTGTTCTTGGCATGCTGTACTTAATGTCTTTATGGAGTGGCTAGTGGAAAATGGCTTATAAACTCCCCACCACCGTCACCCAAAATATATGTGCAACACAGTGACTGCCTACTTATGGATAGTAAGCACTAGTGGTCAAGTAACACTTATTTGATGGTGTGTCCCTTTAACTCCTGGGGCCTTTTAGAGTGGATGAAGACATACAAAAGGCAGAGGTAGGAGTTGGGAGAGAGGAAGTTGACACTGGGGAACAGTGAAAGCTTGGTGAAAACGCAGCCTGGGTTTCAGGACCTGAGACCAGGTGCCTTGTAGAGTACGTGAGGCAAGACTTTTCTCTGTCACAGCCAAGCACTGGGAAGAAGGCAATACATATTCTGTGTCTTCCTTCAGGATGGAGGAGACAGGGGCAGGGGAAAGACTTTCTCACCCTAGGAAGGTAAGGGAAAGAACTACATGGAGAGCTAGGAAGGGGGTTCGTCAGGGAAGCTGCTGGAACTACTGAGAGCCCAGAAAGACAGGCCACAAGAAGGTCTGTGCAAGCTCTGAACCTGAAGGGAGAGACTATAGGCCAGAGAGACTTTGTTTTGAGTCTGAAGCTGGAAGACACTTTATATCAAGTTTATCTGGACATAATAAAATAAAACCCCAACAGGAGGATTGTGTCATTACCTATGCGCTGTGTGGCATTGTTAAGGGTCCCGAAGAGAAGGAAAACAGTGGCCAGGGTACTGATATTGGCCAGCAGGAGATGCTATAGGGTAAGCATGTTTTTATATATGATGAACTGTCTATTTAAAACTTAGAAACATATAACACCTCTTGCTGACATAATATTATCTCTTCAAACAAATGTTAAATAACATAGTATTAGAATGATTTATAGTATTATGTATTTAAGTGGAAGTAGTAGGTTTTAAGCTGTTTGGGGAAGAAACTTCAGTTTCGATTTTAGGTTGGGAATATAGGGAAATTAGATGACTCAAAAAGCAGAGAAAATACCTCTTAACTTTAAGAGTAAGGGAAACGGAATGTGACAAGTCACAGATCTTGATAGAAAAAGAGTAGGGCTATGTGGAATCCAATGGATAAGCCTTTAGGGAAAGAAGTGTTTCAGGTGATGGAAGGGAGCACTGAGGGGAACGAAAAGCTTTCAAAGAGTAAATATTGGGTGTAGCATACTGAAAGCAACACAATAGCACTAGACAATGAGAGCATGAGCAAGGAAGTCAAGTAAGTATTAACAGAGCAGAAGAGCAAATGAAAGGAACAAATTGAATTACAGGAGATAACTTTAATCGAATAAAATGGAGTTTCTTTTTCAAAGGGATATGATAGGCAATATTCTGCTGTCAGCTTCACCATTGCAACTTGATAGTCTTATGAGAGGCAAAGTTGATCTCAGCAATATATATTTTATATAGACCTTGTTGACTTGAAGTCATGGTGCTATAGCATTCTGCTGCATGAGTGCAAAGGAGAGAAAATGGGGCAGAAAGGCAGCCAAGTGTGCTGAGGAGGACCTGTGTCTCTGTATCATGCTCATTTCAACTTCCAGACAGTGCAGATTTGTGGGTTTGTGCACTCTGTGGTTGGAGGGATTGGGGGGAAAGAAGGCTATTCTGGGAGGAGAAGAGAATGGAACTAAAAAACCTTCCACTGCATGGTGTGTACTTCATTGTAGATCAGAGACTCTTCACCAGGTATCTTCATTGACGTTCCTGTTGATAAAACTTGCATTGGTTTCAGCCCTACAAACATTAAACACAGGATATCTGTGGGATGTTTATTAATTAACCACTTTCTCATTATGTAGCATATACCTTTATAGCCCAGCCCTGAGCATTTACAAAAGCCCAACACTTTCAATGCAAGCCCACATCCTGTAGGCCTCAAAGATAATGAACAACTGTTTGAGAGAGCCTGTTAAAATCTTCTTGGACCCTGTTCCACTTCTCAGCTTCAATTCTATGCTTTGAAACCACACTTGAATTACTTGCTTTTGGCTAGAAGACTGTTAGAATCTAATATTTTTGTGTCAACTCAGAAGTCTTAACAGTACAACTAAATGTTTTCTGTATTAACATTGATTTTGTTTTAAGGCTGAATACTTTACCTTAAGAATATTTTTAGCTTGCTGAATTAATAAAATTAATGCGTCCATTTTTTCTGTGGCTGGACATGAATTTACTTGAAGAGTGCATATAGAATAGGTGTGTGGATTTACATGCACAGTGAAAATTTATGCATGCATATATTTAGAATGAGTGTTTGGATCTTAGTAGGGACTCTAATTACATTAAATTAAACTCTGGATAAAACTCTGACCTAAAGGGCTCAATACATGGCATATTTTGCTTTGACAGCTACGTGTAAGGGTAAAAATACAAATCCTGATTCAGCAAACATAATTAAAGTTAAGCATCTACTTAATACTTGGCTGAATAAAGATAGTGGCCACCAAACTGTTTCCACAGCATTATCTTTAAATTCCTATTGACGATGATCATTGGAAAATGTATGCACAATCTTCTTTTGATTTCTAGCAATGCATGGCTTCTTTATCTTTTTCTATGTATTGTTCAGGTGAGAAGGAAAGAAGAAACTTGTTTTCTGAAATCATGATCTCATCATGTACTTTATAATTTTTCTCATTCTTTCTAGTCGATACATGTTGTGATCAAAACCTTAACATCAACCATAACTTATTTTTCTATTTAATGGAAAAGTATGACTCATTCAGTTTGTCATTGAATACTTTGTCCTTTAACTTTGCAGCCATATACAACTTCAAAGGGGCAGGAGAATCGCAGTTACCCCTGCAGATTGGTGATATGGTCCACATATTAGAGTCCTGTGAAGGTAAGTCACTTGCATTCAGAATATAGCTTCTCTTTTCAATTATTTGCATTTAGAACTTTTACATTTATATCCTGTTACCGCATGTGCTTTGCACCATCAGCCTGTGTTACATTAACATGTTCCTGGGAAAACAGGTGTCTTGGGCTAATTATTTCATTAATTAATGCTCTTTTAATCTCAGAATTAAACTAACTTATTTCCTATCTGCCTATTTCAACTAACCATCCAACTTGCAATCAAGCATCAATTGCTCTCATTGGACTATTATCTTCATTTTATTGGTTTCAATAAATAGGATGTATTAATGAAAGCCACCTGAAGCCTATAATGATTATTTTATCGGTGTGCTTAGCCGGAAAAGCCATTTTAGCATGAAAAGATTTAGTGAGTTTCAACAGCAGGGTTTCCATCTAATTGGTGGTAGAGGAAAGGGGGGTGTTCAGTTTATTCTCCCTGTTGTCCCCCCCAGCTTCCTTTCAACCTGTGAGTGTACTGAGATCTATGCAGATGTTAAGACTGTTACAGAAATTGCTTTACATCTGGATCTCCCCATTTTAAGAAGCAGAACATAATTCATTACAAAAACTTTTAATATTGTAAGAATTTCAAAACCAGGATAGACAGTGCTGCATTTGGTTAATCTAAATTTGCCGCCTTTGGGTCAGTGCATATGCATTCTGTTATCAGAAATTTTTAACTGCATGTGGCATTCATGGAAAGCATTAAAGATGAAGGAATCCAGGTGGATAAATAATTGAGGTTGTCAGCCTCTTTTAGGTGCACTCTGCTTATCTGATGGAAGAATTGAATTTTGAAGGGAGAGTGTGAGAGAGAGAGATTAGCCTTTTTAGGTGAACTTAGGCAATATATGCCGTAAGGGTCTAGGGCTCAGGTGTCAAACTCTTGGCCCGCGGGCCAAATCTGGCCCGCAGGCCTGTGTTATCTGGCCCGTGGTCTGAATCCAGCCCACCGGCTTGTGCTGGCAGTGTTTTCTGAGCGGAGCTCAGGAAAGTTGTAGGAGATCTTGCGTGAGCTCTTAAAAAGGAAATGACCATCTGAAATGGTCATCTTAAAAAGGAAATGGCTGCCGAATGTGACGCCGCAGGGAGATTTTACAGCGAAGAGTGGAGTCTGCGAGTCCCTGTGAGAGCCTGTTTTCATTCCTACTCTCCTACTGTGCCGCCGAATTTCACCCTGCGGGGAGATTTTTCGGCGGAGAGTAGACCATGAAAGGTAGAGTAGACTAGTGTGTGTTATGCGTGGCCCCCCTGAACTCAATTTAATGTAAATTTGGCCCGCCATACCAATTGAGTTTGACACCCCTGGTCTAGGGGAAGAGTGTAGCTTTGCTGCTGGTGAAGATCAGGTGGTAGTCAGTAAGCTGTCACCTGACACTCTCAGAACAGGACTGAGTGGCCATTTGCAGTGGTTCTTTGAATGATTTTGTATGCATATATTCCACAGCAGGTCTAGGGTGTGTCTGCATCCAATGCAGTTGAGTTAGAGACTTGCCAACAGTACCACTAGGTGGCATATGTACTTAGGCTCTCTGTTTCTGGCATCTTCTCTCTCTGAAAGTTGGGGTTCCCTGTGGCTGTTTGGTTTGGTTAGCCAGTGTATTCTGAAAATCTTTGTATATATAGAAGCAGAGGGACCTTTATCTAGAAGTTTACCTGATGAAAGAGGAATGTGTCCTGTGTTGAAACCAGATACCAAACATGAGGTGATGGATTCTAAATCTATTTTTACTGTTACCTGACCAACCATCATTTGGTCATACTCATTTGTGTATTTGCATGAGTGCTTTGGTCTCTGAACTGGTGGCTGGATCCTTGTAATATGTGTGAAGCTGTCCCCCTTCCTAGCTCCAGAACCACCTAGAACTCTGGTTACAGATGTATCTACCAAAGGCTGGAGGATTCTGCCTTAGCTGACTTGATGCACAAGCTCTGGTCTCTCCATATAAATGTGTGGAGTTCCATGCTATCCATTGGGCCTGCAAGATGTTCATCTCTCATTAGGAGCCAGTTGGTGTGAGTCTGTACGGATAACACTACTGCCATGTTTTAGCTTCACAGTTGGGTGTGTGTGGGTGTGGGTGTGGGTGTGGGTGTGTGTGTGTAAGAACGAATCAGCTATGTCAGGAGGCTATCCACATGTGGAACCTATGCATAAGAAACAAACTTTCCTTGAGATCTTTCCATCTTCTGGGAGTGAGAAACATCACTGCAGTTTCCCTTGGCTGGGATTTTGAGGACCACCAGAAGTGGTCAGTCAGAAAGGACACCCTTCTTGAGATCTTCCATCAGCAGGGATACCCAAAAATAGACTTTTTCACCACCCACTTAAACAACAAATGCAAAATGTTGTTTTTGCTCAGCGTGAGCTGTAGTTTGGATTTCTTAAAGGATGCATTTCTTCTGCCATGGACTAATCATCTGCTGTATACATTTCCTCCAGTCCCTTTCATGCCAAGTGTACTTAAGAAGCTGAAAATAGACAAAACAACATTCATCTTAGTGGCCAAGGTAGTACTGGTTTGCAGACCTATTCCAGCTTTCAATCAAGCCACCTAACTTGGCTTCAAGTCAGGGATCTGCTATCGCAGAACGAGGGCTGATCTCTGTACCGCAATCTCTCCATCTCACTGCATGGATGAACTTTGGTTAAATGTTAGTGAAAAACTTGTGCTCCAGAGATGTCCAAGATGTCTTCGTGACCAGCTGCAAGGATTCTGTTAGAGCTGCATCCACAGTGTCCAGATGAAAAATCTCCTCCATTTAGCTATTTCAGCATTTATCACCCCTCCCCCCCAGTGATAGTACACTAGTCGGATACTAGATTACTTATTGCATTTGAAGGCATCTGGCCTGATAGTTAGTTCTGTGAGTATACCTGGCTTCCATATCTGCAGTCCATCTGTCAGTAGAAGGGTTTTCTGTTTTCTCTCAACTTCTAGTATCCAGATTTCTGACAAATCTAATCAATGTTTATTGTACAGTATGTGACCTAGTGCCATCATGAGATCTTAACCTAGTCTGTAAAGGTTAATGAGGGCCCTCTTTAAACCCCCAAGTGACAGCACCATTGTGTCTGTCCCTGAAAACTGTTTTCTGGAGACAATAACTTCTCCAAGAAGAGTGTCTTGGCTACACAATTTGCTTGCTGACCCTCCTTAAATACTCATTCAAGAAAAAAAAACTTATTTCAAACCTCACCCTAAATTTATACAAAATGTGGTGTCAGCTTTTCACTTATGGTGTCAGTCAATTCATTTTCCAGTATTTTTTCCCAAAATCTCTTCCTTCCAAATGAAGAAAGACTTCACATTTTGGATGTCTGCAGAACTTTGGCATTCTACCTCGATCACACTATTGTTCAGTGTGTGTCCCAGGTTCTTTATATCCCATGCAAAGAGAGAGAGAGTGTCAAAGGACCAGTCAGTGACAGCTAAATGTATCTCATTGGATCTTTGACAGTATTAAACTTGATTAGAATCTTAGAAAGACTCTCCACCAACAAACAAGATCAGCTCAGTCCACTTCCTCAGTCTTGTTGAGCAATATTCTGAAAACTGAGATCTACAAAGCGGCAGTGTGGTTGTCTATACATAACTTAGGTGTCTCAAACATCTGAGCTTGGGTAAGTCGGTATTCCAGTCTCTGTTCAGTGTGACTGGGTGCCTAGTATTGACCACATTGAGAGTGCCATACTCAGGGCACACTGGAAGAAACAAGGCAGGCTTACCCCAAAAACTGATGGTTTATTTTATAATTAGATTCAGCAAAACAGTATCAAAAGAGTTTCTGTAGCACCACACTGGTTATCAAGAAGCCAAACGCAGTCCCCTTTAAAGATTGCAGCCCTAGGTTCCCATCCAGACAAGTTTGGTTCTAATATAGCTCACCATATGTGAGGTTCTACCAATCCCAAAGGATCAGACATTTACCCCTGGATCAATATGTATTGAAGATCTTACCCAAATATCATGCTGTCAGCCAATCCTTAGTAAACTAACTAAAGATTTATTGATAAAGGAAAACAAGCTATGAATGGTTAAAAGACGTTTGCAATGCTCTTAGATCAGGTTTGTAGCAGTGATGGAATACTTTTTTGAAAACCAGAAGACTCTGGTACCTTACAATGGATTTCAGTCCATTAATCAAAATACTCTTTCTAGTTGTAAATCCATAGTCCAGAGAACTAGAGCAGGAATGAGGCAAAATGCAGATATCTCAGGCGTCTCTTACATTCTCTGCCACATACAGGGAAACTTACTGTCCAGAACAAAGCCCAGAGCCCTGATGGACAAAGATGGAGGCTGAGGTCACGTGCTCATGTTTTGCTGAATCACAGGGTAGCCTTGCTGTTCCTTGATTCCCTGCTATCTGAGGTGTCTTCAGGAAGAGCTATCTGGAGAGTTGATTCTTCCTAATGGCCCATCAATCTTGAATAGTCCATTCACAATGGGCTGCCGAGACTGGATGTAAACCACTTTGTGGGTGTCACCCCAACAATAAACGTATCTGAGATACAAATGCATAGCCAATATTTGTAATTTCAGATACAGTGATATATGGATTTAACCAAGATAATCATACTTGATTGCAACTTTTCCGTTGACTTCTTTGCACTTTGTAGAAGATGTGTTGCAATTGTATATTGATGGCACAGTGTTATACAACCATGTTGCCAATTGTTGTCTTCCTTCTCATACAGCATCACTTTGGGCTAATCCAAACCCTAGTATCTGTAAGGGAGCTGCTAGAGTCACCTGCAGTGGAACGTCCATGCTCACAGTCACTTGAAGGAGAGAAATTGGCTACCTACCTACAGTAACCGTCCTCAGAGGTGTTGTATACACATAAATTCCAGAACCTTCCCAACTTCCCCACCATATTGGATGATAACTTCTCTAGTGGGAGCTTGAAGTGAAGTGGTGAACCCACTCAACTTATGACTTTCAGCTCAATGCATGAAGAGCGTGAGGGTGCACGTGCTGCTTAATGGTACTGCTACCAACAGTCTGACAAGTGCTTTGGGGGCACACAGTTGCAGTGAAATATATATGTGCATCCACACCATGAAGAACATGGTTACTGTCAGTAAATTGTGGGTTTTTTTTTTTTTCCCCTCCCCTCATTTCTTCATCCTACAGCTGGTAAGAGACTGGCTCCCACCAAAACCAGAGCTGTTCTGGTTACATTTGCATGTACACTGTTAAGAAAGAAAAGTATTAGATAAGCATTTTATAGTGTGAAGATTTAACAAACAAAACTGCACCAGAGAATCTTGTAATTCATTGTCACAACGTAGCTTGTACAAAGGTGCACTCTCTGGGAATTTTTAGTAGTACAGCCACAATCTATCCTGACAGTAGCAGGCAACACTGTATCTAGTCCTGCTCTCATTGAAATTAGTGGGAGTTGTAAATACATTAACTCCACAGGACTAGGCTATTAATGCATCCATAGTAATTGGTTTCTATCCCTTTTCCTAAAGCTCGTCTTAAAATATGAACTGGAGAGTGTTGCCATTGTAGCTCAGTGGTTTTTAATATTTTTCCCTTTCTTGTTTAAAATGCCATCTTAAGACAGAAAATACAATTGAGGGGAAACACTTTATTCCCTTTTACATGTTTGAACTAAAAGTGATTTTTTGGTTTTTCTCATTTGAAATGAATGTCTAAACAAACCAGTTTGGCATCCCCCTCTCCCCTACACCCTAAAACACTTCTTTTCAGCTGAAACTATTTGCTATATTAGACCCAAATTAGCAAATAGTTTTGGTGCACCAAAAAATACATTTTTCAGCAAATATACTATTAGCTTGAAAAAGTAACACCCACCTCTAATGGTGGATCCACAAGTCTGCTTCACTCTGGCTGCTGACTCCCTGCATGCCTTTTTGAAGTGGATGTATGAAGCTGAACTGAATCTTAGTGTAGCTATATAACCCCAACTAACTCCAATGAGCAGAGCTGAACCCTGCTCCTAGCGTGCAGGGCAACAGGATCTGGGGAAGGATGTTGGTGTGTGCATTAATAGTGTTCTGTATAGCCCCTATGGCTTGGTTTGCGGTCAGGAACCTCACTCCTTTCCAGCTAGGAAAGAAATCTGATAGCTTTACAATGGAGTTGAGCAAGGGATAGTGATGGTCCAATGGGCAACAAATGCATCCCTCAAAGTGACTGGGAATGTCAGTGGTTTGCTGGAGCCAGCGGAGGATTCTCCAAAGCAAACTCCCTTTAACTTTATAGCAGTTAATTGATGCCCAATTCAAGGGGGCCATCTGGGCTTCAAATTCTACAATGAAAAACAACACTTTCAAAAAATGCTGTCAGAATTAGGACCCTCAACCAGGCTTGACTTCTGGCTTAAGATGGGAAATCTTTCTCCCCTTTCTCAGTTTCATGCAGAACTGCTACCTGGAGGAAGCAGACAGCCCTTATTAACTTGCTTGCCTGGCCCACATTTGCTTCTGCCCACTCTCAGCTCTTCTAGCTGCTGAAGGACTGCTTTGCGTTGGTTTCACCAACATTTGATCCTAGATGGCCTCACTACATAGGTTTTTGAGCTTTAAGCTTCTTTTTCCCCAAAAGTGCACCCTTGAATGGGTGTGTGAAAGCAGTTGGGCACCAGACATCAGGTACACCCTGTCCAGAGGAAAGTTGAGGTAGCCTTCTAAACATCAGTGAGACTTGGGTCTTCTACAATAGATGTTTCCCTCAGCTTCCCCTCATTAGTTAAGGCTAGAGTAGATCCTTTTCCACAAATAGTTGTTTGGGTTGGTTTGGGATGGTTTTTTAGTTATTTAGTTATTATTTTTAGTTATTTAGTTCTTAGCTGTATGAGCACGGCTGTTCACAACAAGAATGCTTTATATGGTGATCTGCAAGCCTTTCTTGACTGAGTGGAGCATGCAAACTAGTAGTTAATGCTCCTGAGGTCTGCTGTGCCAGAAGCCAATGGCACCCCTTTCTGATCTCTACTGGTTGTGTTCACAGGGGTGTAGACTAAAACTATAGACTAAAAATGTAGTCTAAACTGTAATTCTTGTTCTCTAATTCAGAACAAGAAATGAACTACTTGTGGGGAATTTCCATACAAAAAACTGAAAGAGAACAGTTTTCTATTCAGGCTTAGAAAAAGGGGCCAGGGATGTCTTTGTGGCTTCATATCCTGGGAATTCACAGCTCTGTGACATAGTTAAGGCTGACAATTAATAACCAGCTGTGGCCCGGTGTCTGACATGCATAATAACCAGACAGAATCCTGTGTACAGTAGAGGAGCTCCATATGAATGGAAGGGCTTGTTTGTATCAATAAGACAGCAGGATCAGGTATATTTATACAATACAGCTTTGAAAGTTCAGTGGACCCAGTGTATCTCTGCTAGACACACTGTACGTATGCTTTTTGTTTAGGATAATGGGATCTCTTGTTTGTTGTATGCATTTCAATTACAGCATAATGTTTCAAACTACTTGCAAGGTCCCATCTCAACTTTATTTTGGTATAATTGGGGCAAACCCTTTTTATTACAACTGCAAGATGAAACTCTGCTTTTTTTTTAAAATTTATTTTATTTAAAGAGAATGAGTCTCTTATGCTGATGAATTGAGTAAAATCGCCATGATTGCCCTGCATTTCTCAAAGTCCACACTCTGTGCATTTTATGCTTCCTCTCAAATATCAAGCCTAAGAAGTCTTTTTAAGCAATGAGTGGATAGAAGACTTGTCTTTTGTACTTGTTGAGAGCCATTGAATGTTTGAGAGCTATATGCTGCCATGATTATTAGTCTTTTGATTTCTGCTGTATTGCTTTTGTACATTGTCTTGCTTACTTTGTTCAGCAGCATATTAGAAGTCTTAAGGGTTAGTTCTTTTTGCAACAGCTACAAATTGTTTATGTTTAGCAGTGGTGGAGCACACTTGTTTCTGCACTGTCAGTATCCACTAACCAGAAATTCATAGGCCACATCTTCCTCTGAGAAATGACACCAGCAAATCAATCCAATCTTGGGGAATGTGGTGACCCAGACCACCCGGCTTACTGGGAACATCTCTCACTTTTTGGTCTAGTTTTGTAACTTAATGGTTGGTTTTAAAACTAACTTTTTAGATCAGAGCTGAATGTCTCTCTGTACATAATACAAGATTGCTCTGAGTAAATTCAGATTAAAGTTTTTACAAAAAGCATTGCTAATAGGCATCAATAAATGTCAAAGTTTGAGAGGAGAAATGGGGTGAGGAAGGGATTAATAGAAGAAAATAGCAGAGGAGAATAGAAAAGAAACCAGAAATGAAGACGAACTATGCCAGTAGAAAGTAAGATTAAAGAGAAGCAGAAGGAAGGCATTAAAAACATTCAGGCATTCACTAAAAATAGCATGAAGGGGAAAAATCTGACTAGTGTTGCAGACAGAATAAAATTCAGCTGGAGAAAAAGACTTGAGATGGAGGTGGAAGGGAATGTATGTTGGTTCAACTTCTTCAGCTTAATTTTACTGGTTTGGTAAATTTAGCACTTCATAGCTTTGTGTTGAGTTCAGAGTTGTGGTTTTCTATTATGTATGCCTACAAGTACAGGCACTCCCGAGAAGAGAACAGCTTTCATTCTTTTTGTTCAAAAGAAGCTAATACTAACTACAACTTTTTTGAGTGATATCTTTTGCCAGTTTCTTCTTAAATCACAATTTCCAATACTTACATGAGTGGAAATGGTATCATTAATGAAAGACTAAGATGCCACAAAAGGATCAGACTGACAAGTTTTATGTTTAAATCCTACAGAGGGAATAATTGGGCCTTAATATGCTACCCTTGGTTATTTACATACACTGAAAGGAATAAATGGGTTGAGAGTACATGATGTGTCTTTCCCAGTAAACAAAGGGTAAGCAAATATTGGTTCAAATTCATATAGGGGAGTTACCCTAAGGGGTGCTTTCTGTCACACACCTTTGTTTGGTCTAAACACAAGAAATGGAGGCCCTGGTATTTTAGGTGTACTATATTTGATCTTTGACTGTCCTTTGTTACTTTCCAGTATGTTTCACCATTGCATGTAAAATAGCCTATAATATGAATTTATTTTGTGCAATTTATGTAAGTATTCCATTGTACTGAATTCTGTTCTCCTCTTCTTGATTTTTAGATTGGTACAAGGGATACCTAATAAAACATAAAGGGTTAGAGGTAAGGTTGTCTTTTTCATTCTTGTAAGATTTAATGCTAAATATGAACAATTTCACTTCTTGGTGTTCATTTATTTTAGAGCTATCAAAGGATCAAATCCTGGTCTGTTATCCCAACTGGCTCATTCTGTTTAGTTCATTGGGACTACACAAAGTGGGTAAGGTGAACAGGATTTGACCTGAAACTTGTTCTTCATTATGAATGAAAAAGAAGACTGAGTAAAACAAATCAAAGAGAAAAGAACCATGCCTCCAGCCAAAAGTGCTGATGAAGATGAGAACTGAAATACTTGATTAAAGTTAAATTATTGCAAATAGTACAATATTGCAAGTTCTTCAGCATTTCTTCTAAACATTCCTAAACCGAGGTTCAATACAAACTCCTATCAGGCTTAAACTTATTGGCTAGGAAAGACAGTGCAAGCCTTAAACTGTAATTACTTTGGAGGCTTGCACTGGTTTCTCAATGTGGATACCTCAGAATTTGAATCTGAGCCTATGGGAGGGACTGCATTATAAAACAGCTAGCTTGTAGTTACTGTGGTAACTTCAACTTTCAGCGTGTTATCAATTCAAACATAACACATTTCAGCTATGACTTCCTGCAAGGTTAACTTCTTGTTTGACATACTCAAGAACCTGAGTTGAATAAAAGATACTTGGGTTTACCTGATTGTATCGAAATTGACAGGGGCTGAAAAATTTATCTGGAGGTTTTGAGTGGAGAAAAACAAAGATATTTTTATAAGTTCACTATTCAGCCAAAATACAATTCAGACTGCTAGCGAGCAGTAGTCTGTATCACAAAAGTTATGTAAAAGTGATCAGCACTATCTGCAGATCTATGAAAGCCTCAGAACAGAGCTAGCACAGAAAATGAATATATCTGACAAGTAGGACATTCCTACTGTCTGTAAAATTATGTTTGGGTCATTTAATATAAATGCCTAACCAAAATCTATGGAAGCCTTCTTAATAGGGTCAAATTCTTGTCCTGTTTTCACTGCTTTGAATAACCTGATTGTCATGTTCTTAAAATGCTTCAAAACTACAATCCCCAGGGGGGGCAGGTTTGAGTCACTGGAAACTAATTGCTGTTAACACTTTCTGTGGATCCAGGTGCACACTAAAGTGGCAAAAGCTATTATAAAGCAAGTCCGTAATTTTGTTAGTCTAGGGAAAAGGGGACAAAACTCATGCACAGCCACTCGTGGGAGGATGCTTGTGGATTGGGGGATGCTTTTAAAAAGTATGGACCACAATTTATTGATCCACAAACATCAGATTCAGCATCGAGCTTGCAGCTTCAGTCAATGGTCCATCTTGATTTGGTGTTACTCTGAAGTTAGTGTTTACTCTCTCATCGATTTATTCTCCTTCATCTACTAGCCAAGAAATTGGAAAATTGTTTTGTAGTATTTGCCTTTGCTTCCCAATGCACCCACTTTTTGTCTAATCCTCACTTATGTATCCTGCGTCTGCAGCTGGTGTAGCACACTTTCTTGTGACTTCTGGTCAAGGTAGTTTGTTTGTGGTAAATTTAGCTATTATCGGGCAGTTGGAGCCATCTGCTACAACCAAACGGAACTTGAGAAGCATATTTTCTCTACCCTTTATTTTTATCAACTTGCTGAGAAGAATTTGCTCTGTGTACAGATTAATATATATGAGTTATTTAAACACATCATCTGCTTCTTGGCTTCACCAGAATTGGAACAGACTAGTATCTTCGTTACCGCCTCTTCACTTATTGCTCTATTGTGTGTTTCCATGGGCATAATTACAGCTTTAATGTTCTTAGGTTAAGTAAGGAACTGTTATCCAACAGGCAGGTTGTAAATTGTTATATAAATATCTCGGGGGGGGGGAGGGAAAGAGCCTTGTGGAGAAATGAATGCTTAATTACTCCTCAGTTGGTAGGTAACATCCTACCAAGTTCAAGGTATTGTATACAATTTACCAGAGTCCTATAGGTTTGATTTTCTTTTATTAATATGTTCGTGGTGTCAAGTTTTAAGCAAATGAGCATCCATAAACTCAGACTTTAAGGTCAGAAGGGAGTATTGCAATCATTTAGTCTGACCTCCTGCACATTGCAAGCCATAGAATGTCACCCACACACTCCTAGACCAATAATCTCTGGCTGAGTTACCAAAATCCTGTATCTGTGTGAGTAAATGATGAGTTTTCTTTATAAACATGTGTAATCTATTTAGTTAGTCCACTCCATGGTGTTCCACATGGTAGCATCTGAACATTCAAAGTAATGTTAAGAGTAGATGTGTTGGGCTCCTGACACACCTGTTTCCATTTCTAGCTGTGGCAGATACCATGGAGGGCCTTCCAATGCTAAGGTACTATATCGAGAGTAGGAGGTGATGCCTGCTGGGACAGTAGCAGCACCTCAGCAGAATCTTTAAGAAGAGAATAGGCTGCTCTCTCCCCATATGTTGCCTGGATCGAGGTGGGGAAGCAGTTATTCCTTTCTCCCTATCCTCTCACTCCCTCCAGTGCCCCCCACCATTCTCCACATTTGATCTGCTATCTTTTTGAAGCTTCTATGGTCTCATGAGTTACAGGTGCAATTGGTCCTATGCTCTGATAAGGACTTAACAGACAAAAATGAACCTGACAGTCCTGCTTTTAAAACATAAACCAGAACTGGTCACATATCCTCTTTATCCTTTTTGAAATTCAGGTCATTGAAAGTTTTCATCCAGATGAACTTGATCTGTTTGTCTAAAATATTCTGAACTGGGCCAATAATGGTTCTTTATGGGATTCCTCTAAATAACAATTTTCAAGGTTTGTTTTCTCTCCTCTGTTCTTTGCACTCACACAGTCTATTTTGTATTACACCCCAAAGGAATTGTATATGACTATCTTTCTACCAAATATTGTACAACTAATTCACCAAAAGTTGCATATTAAAATTAATATGCATAAGTTTTGGGGGGGAGATTGAACGGTATATTGCACACTGCCACAGACTTCCTATTTGATGGAAGGCAGTTTCACATAAGATGTGTAGACATGCCTAATTAAGCTTGCATGAGCAAACTATGCTATATTTCCTAACATTTGCATGCTTGAAACTGTGACTTCAACTTTCCTTAATGTAGATTTTTTTATATGTAATTCTACTTTGTAAATTCAGTGTTCAGGAGACTCATCTAAGTAGTAATCTTGTTATGAAAGTTTCCCAATGAAACAAAAGGGCCAAGAAATACTGATGAAAGCCTTCATCCTCCACCACATGCAAAGAGGAGGTGAATTGTCAGGATGTATCCCTGCAGAATTGGAGCCAACTTAAAGATTCCATTACTTGGTGTATATAGTATGACAATCAGGAGGGTAACAACATCAGTCTCCAGTTTGAGCCAAGAGAGCTCTTAAACGGAAAGCTGGCACATCATCCGTGATTGGTCCATCAAATGTAGCCAAACGTGTTCCAGAAGTTTAAAAACTTAGTTTTGGTCTACACGTACCTCAGCAATTCGGTGGCAGTCGACAAGAGTCACGCAAAGTACGCAAAGAACTTGTGTAACCTCCGTCAACTTCTGTGCTTCTCTTCTCCGCATCATCTTCACTGCACTGTGTCCACAGGAATCACATTCCCATCAATGGAGTGCTACGCCACTTGAGGAGGTGGTTTTAGTACGTCAACCTCTGGATCAACTGAGTGGGTCTTCACTGACTGCTCAGTTGATCCAGATAAGTTGATCTGATGCCATCAGTGTAGATATAGCCTTAGTAAATCTCCAAACTGAAATCTAGAGAGAGACCTATTTGAAATCGAAGGGCATTCCCAGGAAAATCTGAAAGGCGTAACAGGCTGCTGTTGACTTTCTGTAATCCCCAAAAGTCCAAAGAAGTCCTAGCTCTAGATACCATATCTATGTTACAATATTTAGGCATATCAGCAGCTTTGCTTGCTAACATGAGGGACATTTCTTCCCTGAAAAACCAAATTGGCTCTGTCAAATGTTCTTTGAGGGTAACCTAAAAGAACTCAGCTGCAGCAGTGCCAGTATCTATCATGTGAGTTTACCTCATCTGGTCAGCAGTTGTCTGCAGAGCCTATTATTGTCTATTAGTAATAAGAAAATCAAATCCTGTTTTTTGAGAAAAATCACTTGCTACAGCATAAGCCTTGCATCTTGCTAGGCACTACTGAAATCTCCATGATTTGTGGGCACATATGATCACATAAAATGACTGGTTTTATCTACAAGTTTTAAGGAAGGAAAGCTTTGTTTCATAAAAGCAGTCCTGAGTCTTATGCCCATTCCTCATAGCCCTAACCCTACACTGTGAGTGAGACATTTCATACGGTGGTAGGGAGGTGCTTCTTGCCACAAAAGCTGTTTACTGGGCACAGTTGATGACTACTCCTTGGGCCCACTAGGTCATCTTCCCTTCAGACTGTTGCTCCCTGACTTCAGTGGAAGTGCTGATATACACTTTACCTTTTCTCTGGGCTGTTTCTTTTGCCCAATAACTTTGTTGATCTTGTCCAGATAGTTAAATTTTAAGTACTGAAGTACTCATGTAATCGTCTTGTCTGACAAGCTGCAGGACTTTCCTGAACGAGAGCATATTTTATAGAAAAAAAATCCAATCTTGTTGTTTGTAGGAATGGATCACAAACCTGGGTAAGTTGTTCCAATGGTTAATTATCCTTGGTGTTCTCCCATCCCTTTGGCTGCAGCAAGGAGCCTGCATGAGTCTTGTACCTATGTGGCAATTCTCTCCGTCTGGAACCTTAGGCAGCAGCTCCCATCTGCAGCCAGCAGGAGGGGAGTGGTAATTCACTTTGAAAGACCCCACAGGCCATGGGTTGGGAACCATGGCTCTAAGGTATCTTTTAATCATTCTTGTAGCTTTTCTCTGAACCCACTCCTATTTATCAATATCCTTCTTGAATTGTGGACTCCAGATCTGAACACATGATTCCAGTAGCAGTTGCACCACTGCTAAGTAGAGGTAATATAGCCTCCCTACTCCTACTTGAGATGTCCGTTTATATGGCCGAGGATCACATTAACCCTTTTGTGGCCACAGCATTGCTGATTATCCACCATGATTCCCAGGTTCTTTTCAGAGTCTGCTTCCCAGGATAGATCGTCCTATTTTCTAAGGATGACCTATGTTCTTTGTTCGTAGGATATGACTTTTTACATTTGGCTGTCATAAAATGTATGTTGCTGGAGTCCAACTTACCAAGTAGTTCAGATCACTCTGTCAGTGACTCTTCATTATTTACCACTCCCCCAATCATTGTGTCACCTTCGAGCTTTATCAGTAATTTGCTTTTTCTTCCAGGTCACTGGTGAAAAAAGGTTAAATACTTTAGGACCAAGAAGCAATCCCTTCAGCCCCTCCTCTTCCCTGCCCCCCCAGCGGGCCGAAATATGCCAGTTTTGATAATGATTCTCCATTTTAAGATCAGCTGTACTATGTAAGACCAATGATCCATCTAGCCCAGTATCCAGTCTCTGACAATGGTCAGTGCCAGCTCCACTAGAATGCAGGAATGAACAGATGAAGGCAATTTTGAGTTATCCATCCAGTGTCATTCAGTCTTGGCTTCTGGCAGGTGGAGCTTTAGTGACAGGTGCCGCGTGGTGTTCCATCCCTGACCATTTTGGTTTACAGTTAGAAAAATTAACATGACATACGTGAAATGGATTGAATACTGGCTAACTGATGGGTTGTAAAATGTATCATTCTAGTTGAACCAAAATGTTGTACACTGCCAAGTCAATTGACTTTCATAAGTCTGTGTTCACTTCAGTACTATTACCTTTATCAACCAAACTCATAATCTCATTAATAAAATATCCAGTTGTAACCAAGCAATACTTATCAAAGCTCCAAGTTCTTATAAATAATTACTTGTTTCCTTCCCAGAAACATGCTTTTGAGTGTGTTTGGCAGGAGAGGTAACTATAGATACTCACCTAGTGTCTTGAGGTAGGAAGCCTTTGAGTCACAGTAAGAACTGCACACAAACTGCCTAAGGGAGAAGAGAGATTGATGTATAAAGGGAACATGTCTCTTTACTGTATTTTTAGAACATCACCATTAAGAGTGCCTAAGGGTCCCTTTTATCTTATGATTGCAAAAAGAGAGATGTGGCAACAAAAGGTATACTTTTGAAATATGTATACATCTGATTGGACTAGTTGGAGGACTTCAAGACACATTTATGGTCTTATTTTCCTATGGTGAAAAAAAGGGGGGGAGGAACACTATGGTAATGACATTGTTTCGGGTTTTGGAATAATTTGCATTTATTGTTGTTAAGAAACATTGGAGTAGAATGATAAATTTGTGTGTTTTTTGTTTCCAATAGGGAATATTTCCTAAATCTTTTATCCACATCAAAGAAGTTACTGTTGAAAAGAAAAGGTATTTCATTATCTCTGCTGCATCTGGTTATTAACTGACTTTAATGAGTTCTATTTAAAATTAAAGAGTAATCTATTTGGTGCATGTCTTTTCAGTTTATATTGGGTTTTTATTAGTTGAAGAGTGAAAATTGAATAACTAAATTGTGAACAAACTTGACCTCATGTGACCAGTCTGTGCCTAATGTAACCCACCTGAAAATGCCAGGGTCAGGGTAAGCTGCAAAAAGGAGGTTTCTCCCAACCTGGTGGCTAACACTGAAGTTACATTCAACAGCCAGTCACAAACATTGCTACTAATTCTCCACACTGGTTATCAGAAAGCTAAAACAAAAAAAATTACACAGCTTCCTTTACTTTATTTCAGTCTCTGGCTTCACCAATTAGCAACTAAGTCCATTAAAGGAATAAGTTATTAAAACTCTCTTCCCTTTACAAAAAAGGCTCAAGCACATTACCAGACCAATATAAGTTTGGATCTTATGCAAAATACCATGCTGACAGGCTATCCTTTAATGACTAAAACTAAAGTTTTATTATAAAAGGAAAGAAGCAAACAATAAGAGAAATGTTACATGGCCAATCTGATACATAGAGATTACTTCAAAGTGCATTTATATCAGATTCTGAGCAGAAACGTGGAGTTCGCAGGCTTGTACAGTTCCTCTGGTGCACATCTGGTACCTGGATGGGTCTCAGTCCTTTGTTTCACAGCTTCCGTTGTAGTTGAGTTGATCAGAGGTAGGAAGCAGGAATGAAATCAAGATGGGAATGGTGCAGCTGCCTTTTATGTCGCTTGCCATGTGGCTTGCCCCAGACACAGCCACATGGCATGGAAAAGCCCCAGAATCCCCTCTCCCTGGCATGTTCTTACATATCCTGGTGACTTATAAGGTGTAGCCCCTGAGTTCTTCCACTGGATTCATGGTACTTGTGAGTTCCCTTGATGGACCATTAAGCAGGCTTAGTCCTGCTGCCATCCTGTATGGGGTCTCACTCAGAAACAACAGCACAAATTGAAATACAAATGCCATACATACTTACAATTTATAATACAAAATTGACACGTACATATATAAGTGCTTATCAATCTTAGAGAATTATAACGTTTCCAGTGGTACCTGACCTGGCATAACTTGTACGAATTATTGTAATTTTGCTATATTTATATCAATACAATAAATGGTCACCCATAGTCCAGACAGCATCACACCTCAAAAAGGAATGAAAATGTCTGGTTAGTTTTAAATATACAAGCTATGGAGACAGAACATTGGTATTAATAGTCACTTAATTTTCCTAATGAACAATCATGACTGTTGGTGAACTAAGTTCTAGGACATGAAGTGAAAAATACTTCGCAGTTGGTTTAAGTTTTAATCATGTTAATTTGTCATTTTTTCTCTCTGCTTAGAAATACAGAGAACATAATACCTGCTGAAATTCCACTGGTGCAAGAAGTTACCACTACACTATGGGAATGGGGTAGCATTTGGAAACAACTCTATGTGGTGAGGGGAACTTTTTGACAGAACTAAAATCAGATGGAAGGCTGGCAAGAATAATGCTTGGTATCCTTGGATGCTAGGTTATGCATGCTAAATAGGCTTATTTAGGTGTATCAAACTGCCATTATAATTGCCTTTGTTTTATTTCGGGAGTACAAGATGGGATTTGAGAGAGGATTTAATTAAACGTGATTTCTTCATCTAAGTATTTGGGGCAAATTCAGTGTTCTCCATTGGTATTAAAACAAGACATGGCTTGCAGTTGTTGCTTGGAGTGAGTTGAACTTCAGGCTGTTTAGTTAATTGGTCTCCTGTGTCTGGCTCACTTTGCGTAAAATATTGGCTTTGAGGAGGAGAACTGATCAGGAAACTTTCAATAAAACTTGTTCAATTAGAAAATGCCAAATTGTCAAACTGACCCTTGTTTGTTGGAAGGGTTTCTCTGGCCCAGAATAGAGAGTCTGCAGAGGTGGAGTGGTTAGGAGGATGAGGGGGGAGAGAGAGCAGAATAGTCAATTGGTTAGGACACCTTCGATGGGAGATGCAGATTCATGACCCTTTTCTGAAGGGCATCCAGTCTCCACCATGCCAACAATTGATTCTTCTTATGCTTCTGTGTTATATTAAATAGCCCTTTTTAGCATTCAGTATTCTTCCCTCTGGCCCAGTGAAGGTACTTAGAGTGTAATTGAGTCTACTGTCAATTTCTTTTTTGGTAAAATAAACAGATGAATCTCTTAAAATCTCTGAGTAAAGCATTGTTGGCAGTCTTAAAGTTTTTGTGGCTGTTTTTTGCACCCTCTCCTAAATGTGGACACTTGAACTATCTGCTGTATTTTGATATTAGTCTTACCAGTGCTGTATACAGACAGAACATCACCTCCTTTATTCCTGTTCTCTAGCTGGGGATTTCTTCTCCTGAAGAATGAGTGCCCTTAAGTAACACTGTACAACGCATAAAATAAAACTACACTCACCTCCACACAATCCCACAATTGCCATTCCTGGGCTTTGAACCCTGGGTCATGTAAAGGTTACACTAGTTTGAATTCACTGTCAAGGTCATGCAGTGAAGGACAATGTAGGAAGTTGAAATTGAAACCAAGCCCAAAAAGGGTAAACATTTTGTGTTTCAGGTGAACAAAAAAGAGCAGTTTCAGCAGGTGCAATCTATGATGTACGACCTGATGGAATGGAGGTCACAGCTTCTGTCGGGAACACTGCCTAAAGATGAACTGAAAGAACTTAAACAGAAAGTCACATCCAAGATTGACTATGGCAACAAGTAAGTTTGTCTTTGGGCTAATCTAGTACTGGGAACAAGTACTTTATTTCTATACATGTCACTGGTATAGAGTTGGGGGCAACTTCTTCCTGCTTTTGTGTCCCTAGCTTCGGAATATTGGGTGTTTACCCACCCTCTGTCAGACCACTTTCCTCTGATCCCTGCAGCAGCAGCAGACTCCATGTTCCCTTGTAGTCATGGTCAACTTTTCTTGAACAGGGCCATCCAGGACTTTCACCCCCTTCTTTGTTTGGATTCAAGCATTTCAGCATGCATAATCTCTGTTGCTCATGCAGACACACAGAGATATTGGAAAGATGAATTCTCTGTTGGGTGGTTGTCACTCATGTTTATATCCAGTTAATATATTCAGTCTTAGACATGTTCACACATGCCTCACAAACAAAGGCAAGCCCCAGTCTCGTACAACACACCTGGTGGTCGTAGTACCAGGCTTGAACAAGAGTGCTGAAATGCTATGGTCACGGGTAAGGTATTAAGAAACTGAAGTGAACAAAATCCTTGATGAAGATGATGAGAAAAAGAAAATTTGGCATTTCCAGGCTGAGCCCATTGACATTGTCTTTGGTTCTGTATTTGGGAACCTGATAATACAAGTACGTTTTGACACAAATACAGATAATTAGGTTGCTTCTCATTGATTGAAAGTTACCACAGCATAGCTCAACTGACAAGCACAGGGCAATATAGCAGCAGAGCTAAGTGGTGTTGAATTGCCTGAGCTAGGAGTGAGAGTTTTTGTAAACCAATTTCCACTGCTGGAAGGCAGACTCTTTGCCTCTGTCCATTACTTGTACCTTGAACTGTTTCAAATGGCTGTGGCAGTGGCAGTTCCAGGATCTGTGTATGACTGAACATACTGGGCTGTCTGTGGTCTGCGTTGACTGTAACTTAAGCAGCAGACCGTAGGTGCCAGGGAAGAGAGCTAGCCTACAGTGATTGTATCCACAGAATTAGTGATTATATTGTACTCTGATTCAGATGGGAGGAAGCTATTGTTCGTAGGGAAAGAGATTATTTGCTTTGGCTCGTGGTAGCTTGTTTTCATTTATGGAGTTAAGGACCTTTTCTGATTCAGACACTACCAGTTACCACTGCATCACGTTTCTGCTGAGTCTACCCACGAGCTTACATAGGCCACTGTCTCTCAACATATAGGTATTCAGCAGCTTCTCACTTAGGTCTGAACATGTTAATTGGGGAGTTTACATGGATATGGATCATCTGAGATATAATGTTGCATAGCAAAGCTTGCAATTTGATGGTGAGTGATATGCTTAATTATAACTGAAAGCAAATTATTTATTCACAAGGCTTGAGTAATAGGCACAAAGAAGTGCAAAATGTGAGTAATCTATAAATCTGACATACTCAAATGTATCTTTTGAGCTCTGATTTAATTCAGAGGGAAACTTTTCAATTAGTATCTTTCACTTGCTTTTATCAAAGTAGATGGTGGTGTTTTATGTTGAGACATTAACTGTTTTATTAAGTTATGAGCTCTTAAGAAGATCCTACCCCCGCCTTCAGCTTCAAATCCCCTGCCATTTGTGGACTCAATAGAAACGTGACGCAGGTGCAGAGAGATTTTCTAGCTAGTTCAATTCAATGACTTGTTCATTCAAACTTAAGAAACGAATTGGGAGCTGAAAAAGCAAGATATTTTCCTCTTCCAATATATGAATAAATACTCAATGAGAGGATAACATGTACTACTTCTAAAATCTTGAAGGACATGGTGACCAGAATAAATTAGTTGAATTTATAATCTGTTTGAATTTGTTTTAAATCTATTTTAAATGCAAAATAAGTTTTAATAATTTTTTCTAAAATAAAGCTTCAAGAGTGCTAGATACTTAACATTAAAAAAATACTCTTTTTTTATTTTAACTGAATTTGCATTTCTATCCAGCTAGAGCTTAACACAAATCACAAGGTAATAATTAATCATTTATTAAATAAGAAATTCATCATTCACCATTGTCTAATGTAAAAAATAAGCATTTGAATAAAATAATTTAAGCTATACAATTACACTACATCTGTACACATTTATTTAAGTGTTGTCATGGCTAGCAAAAAGAAAACACCACGTTTACTGTAAAGGCTGTAGATAGAAACAACATGTTTCAATGGTTCCCAAATAACGAGAATCCACCTTTCCTTAAGAAAATAACTAAAAACTGCAAATGCAAAAGCTGATTTAAAATCAATTATTTAAATCAAGACTCCTTGCTTGCTGATTTGGAATCATGATGACAGTTGGTAATGTAACCATTTGAATTGAAATCTGTCTACCCTGGAGTAGGCTCAGGTGTTGGGGGCAGAGAGTTTCAGTCTGAGAGGGGACAGTGAGGAATTGGTGTGGACACAATTGGGGTGGTGCAAAGGGGAGTGAGGAGCTGCTGGGGGCAAAATGGGTCACTTGGGGAGAGGGGTTGCTGGGTGCAGAAGAAGAGTGTCAAGGAGACCAGGGCTTTAACAACAAGCTAGAAACTGGAAGAGGGCAGACTTCTGCATATGGAAGATCCACCCTATTGTGAGATGTGTGGAGTCTTGAGAGAGAGAGAGAGACCTTGAGTAAAGAAGGAGGGAAACGATGCGGTGGAGGGGAGAATCAGGGGATAAGGGATTTGGATAGGAGGAGAGTCCCAAGACAATCATGAAAGAACAAAGGACAACAGAGAGGGGGAGATGTGTGGCAGAGGAAGGGAATTTGGCAGTGAGGGTTGAAGACAAATG
The DNA here is from genome assembly GCA_007922155.1 of Mesoclemmys tuberculata. NCBI lineage: Eukaryota > Metazoa > Chordata > Testudines > Chelidae > Mesoclemmys > Mesoclemmys tuberculata. The sequence continues at coordinate 5,949,835 of ML675615.1, read as the reverse complement.
AAGCAGTCTTAGGGGGTAGAACAGAGTGAGATGAAGTTGGAGAGGACAGACACAGAGATACTTCATCACTCTGCTGGGGAAGCTTTATGCCCTTAAAAGGGGCAGAGAGGCAAAGTCTTCATGAAGTCTACTAGTGGTTTGGCTGGTACTCAATTTTACATGAAAGGCACTCGGATGCTATGCACATAGATGGCAGTACGAAACCCTAATATGGATACATAAAAGGAAGAGCAACACTGAGGGAAAAGATGTTTTTTCTTGCTCAGTGTCTTGAAAAAAATGGTGTCATCACAAGTATTACTTAAATTATGTATGTTCTCCTTGTTTTAGTACTCAACTCACTGTTTCAACATTTCAAGCAGCTTACTATGAATCAAATTTCAAAGACAGATGAATATAAATTTTTCTGGAAAAAATGATCATGGAGTGTTTCCTTTTTATCTTCACAGGATACTTGAGTTAGATTTAATAGTTAGAGATGAAGATGGAAATATCTTGGATCCAGCTAAAACCAGCGTCATCAGCCTATTTCATGCACATGAAAAAGCTACTAACAAAATTACAGAACGAATTAAAGAAGAAATGGTATGAACAGTTTGTCAAAATTGGCTTTTCTTTTCAGAAAGAGATAATTACAGGGTGCTACCTGTTTTTTTAAAACATAATCTTTGATTCTTCTCCCACAAAAGCCAATAGAAGTTTTGCCAAAGATTTAAAGAAGCTGTTTTTTACCCCTCACCCATAAACATGGAAGATGCTGTCCCCTGAGCTGTAAATATTTAATTTGTTTTACCAGAGTAACTGTTAGGGAGTTAAAATTCTCTTCATGTTTTGTCTAAATGCTGTGTGGGTGTTGCAGTTTCCCCTTTGTGTACCCTAAGTATGTGGGTAGTGAGATAAGTGGGTGTGATTGTTGCAGACACCGCTAGAGGGCAGGCATGACTGCTGTCTGGCTGCCTGGGCACAGACAATGGCTGCTGCTAGGGATCTTGGTGAGGATGGGCCCTGGCATCAGTTGCCAAGAATCAGCTGGAGTGGTTGGAGAACAAGCCAAGAGGTGGAGGCCGGGTGACCTTTTTGCCTGGCAAAGAGACAGAGGGCAAGGAGGGAAGCTGCATGTGCCCGAGGCTGGAAGCTAGTCAGTCTCCTGACTGGAACTTGAGGGGAGAGCCCAGGGCTCTGGATCTCCACAAGATGGACTTTGCTGTAACTTCCCGCTATCCTGTTCTGTGCTGTGTTCTGGACGATTAATAAACCCTTCTGTTTTACAACACTGGATGAGTGTCACTGATGACTACGAAGTTGGGGTGCATGGCCCCTTTGGGGTGTGAGTGTGTGTGAGAGTTCCTCACATGTCCCATTGGGGCGGACTCACTGCAGGATGCTCCCGGTGTGAACAGGTGCTGAAAACTTAGAGGTAAGACCCAGGCTTGCCCTAGTGAGTGTGTGCCCTGACGGGAGTCTCACTGCAAGAGAGTCCTGTCTGAACTTCATTCAGAGTGATTGCAGAGCACGGAGCCTATGCGCTCCGTGACAGTAACACAATGACTTAAGGAAGTTTTAGTGCATTTAATAAGATGAAAAAGCACAACTGTTGGTCTAACCCAACAACTCAAGAAGAGACAAGTCATTGTTAATGACTGGCACTGGATTAAATACATGGGTCAAGATGTCAAAACTCAGTGCCTAAAATAAGGCTCTTAAATCAGAGGTTAGGCTCCTGTGTGGTCTGATTTACACAGCTGTTGGTTTGTAGAATTCCTGCTCCTACTGAATTCTGGCCACTTACGTGGGATTTAGGATCTTTATTTAGCTCCAAAGTCTTGAAAATACTGGCCACTGATGCTGCTGCCAGTTAGTTGGTCTGAATGAGCTAAAAGGTTTAATCCCAATGAGAGAGGAAGTTGGTAAACTTAACTTTGACAACAGCTGTAAGCTTACCAAAAGTGTATGATCAGAGTGCACAAATACTCTGCAGTCACATTTTGAAACAGGATGCACATGATCAAACTGTCTTTTTTTTTTTAAAAAAAAATATTAAATTTATTCAGAGATCTATACAGTGGACCTAAGGTTTGAACTTTTGTGCTTATTGATCACATGTAAATAAAAAAAGGCCAAACAGAAAGAAACAAACAAACCATTTGAGTGAGTTATACAATCTCCAAATCATGACTACCATGAGTAATGCATCATAAATTAGAATTTAAGACCACTTGTCTTGCTTTCAGTCAGTCTCAGTTGAACAAACCATACTTCCCAAATGTGAAAATGTCATCACTAAGCGGTACAAGACAGATAACAGTCCTGTTAACCTGATTCATTTCTAGCGAGTTGTATTATATTCTTTCTTTAAACATGTAGTGATACAAGACACAAACACTGATTAAAACATCAGAGGGTCTCATATATGCTTACTTTAAGGACAGTCCACAAATAGTTTCACAATTGATCATCTTGTTTATACAGGCTCTGTATGTGTGTGTAAGTCTTATGCACCACCCAGCATCTTAGGATCATATGGAGCACAGGTTATGTGCTAGAAAATATTGTAAAGTGTGATAAATGTTTTAGGCCAAATTCTACCCTACTACACTGCTTTAATTGAGAGCAGTATTGGATCATTTTCAGATTTAACCTTGAGTATACAGAGTTAACTGCAGCTCTTGATGGCATTCAGATTAGATTGATTTAACTAACAACTTTCCTCCTTCTGTGTGTAGTCAAAGGATCAGCCAGGCTATGGAACATATGCCCGTGTCTCCTCATCTCCCACCCACAGCCTTTACGTCTTTGTAAGAAACTTTGTGTGCCGAATAGGTGAGGATGCAGAACTCTTCATGTCGTTATATGATCCCCAGAAGCATACAGTTATAAGGTAGGCAATATTATTTTCCAGTGGCAAATAAATGGTGAAGTGAGTTGGGAAGACTGCAGAGGGAGTGCAATGGCCAATGTGCACAAAAAAAGGAAAACTGTAGAGGAAATGAGCAATACTCAAAAGAAAACTTTTAAAGGAAAAACCACATGCATTGCTTGGAATCTGGGTTGCTAGGCTGGAGTGTTGTGTAATAGCATACAGCTAAACTATATTGAGATCAAATGAACCAGGTTGTCTTGGCTTGAGTGTGTTCTGAAATGTTAGGTGAGAGCTGAGATTGCTTCGGAGCTGACTGATTTCCGTATCGTGTAGGATTTCTTGAGCAAAGATTAATGGAATGTTCAGTCAGGTGTTCAGAGTAAACTACTTGCAGTGGATGTAGCAACCGAGGCATCAAATTTCGTGAGTTCTGTATGACTGATCTAAGTCCAATCAAAAGACCACTCAATCAAAACAGTAACACATTTGGGCAGAAGCTGAGCTGATTGTTAGAATATGTAGAAAAAATAATAGTCAAGGTCACTGTTATCACTGGTAGGCAGACAACCTCGAGGCAGCTACAGATATTCAGTAGATGGAGAATTGGCTGCTGGTAAAAATGTTCCTTTGCTTCATTGCCAATACAGAGTTTTTTGCACCAGGCAATGGAGTATACAAACATCTGGCCATCAATAGCTAAAACTTTTGTTTAATTATGAGTGTTTCCATCACTTGACTGCTGGTTTCTAGGTGATCAGTATGGAAGAAATTCTGTTGATTGGAAAAAGCAGGGAATTATGGTTATCTGTAGGAGCATACAGGAGAGTCCAAGAATATTGAGTTTAAAGATTAGGACTGCTGCAATAAGACAAATGTACGTACACATGCATTCCCTTTCTGTTCAGTGATACTTCTATATGTGGGTTATAAATTAATTTTACAATAAGATCTCAGGTTTGAAGGTTGCTGCATTGGATTTGTTCTTTGACCCATTGTAAGTTTTGGGAAGAAGTTTGACAAAACTACTAACTTGTGGTAAACTGATATAATTGATGCTATTGGCTGAGGCTTTCTCCTTTCAGAATGGGAAGACAGTAAATAATAGATAAAACTTAAAAGGGACAAATCCCTAAATGCTGGAATCTGATGCAGGGGAACTCAGGAGAGTTCCGGCTCTTTGTCCTTGTGGTCTTGGCCTTTGTGGCTTTGTAGTTGTGCACACCCTTCTCCCCTCCTCAAGCAGTTCCTCTGGGCAGGGCCTTCTGCAGCTACAGAGAAGGTAGCAGGGTGGTGGTGGTGGTTGATGATGGGATAGCACTTATGGACCCCATTGTGCTAGGCAGTTTACACACATGTAATAAAAAAGACCGCTTCTAATACTAAAGAGCTTACTGTTCAGGCACATGAGGCAACAGGAGGTGAAAAACAAAAACGTGGGGGCTGAGGGGAGAAAATAGAAATGCTGAAACTATTCTTTTGAGTATAATAAATTGAGGTCATAGGACACAAAATCTCTAGTTTTTTAAGAAGTTAGTGAGTATTGCAACCAGGTAAATTCAAGGATATATCTGAAGGAGAACAATGTAGTAGCATTGCCATTTTTTAAAATTGGGAGTTGTTCACATGCATAGGGAGAGAAGAGGAAAGCACAAAGATATTTGAGTGAAAATTGCACTAGTGGCCAATGGAGTGAGTCATGATTGGCAGATTTTTCTTTGTCATTTTCTTAATACTGTGTAAGAGAAGCTTCATACTCCAGCTGTATTATTTATTAAACTGAGATTCTGGAAAAAAGGAATTGTGGGATATAAAAATGAAAGAGCCGAATCTAATTATGTCTCTGACTCAGCTCCCACAGAAATGCATTATGTTCAGTGATTTTTATGTTTGAGATCAAAATTTATCTCTGAGTTATGTAGATGGCTAATGGTGAAGCTCTTGAAGCTAAGTAAGCTAGTACGCATTTTTGATCAGCAAGACTGTAAAACACGTTTATGCCAGATATTGGTGGCTGAGAGGTTATATCCCAGGATATGTAACTTTCATTGACCTGTATCTCTGGGCACTTTCACAGAAACTTCGTATTTGAAAAATGACGAACTGAATGTTAATTTACCTGTTGATATTTTGCAAGTTTGTTAAGTATATTTTTTATATGATTGTTGCTTGCTAATAAAAAGAGTGAATTGCCATGTGACGTGATGTTACTCTCTGGACAGTGCACAATACACAACAAGCTCTGGACAGTGTATAACAGAAAATAGTGTCTATTGCACATGGAGTAGCATGGTACTCATGGTGGCCCCGGGATATTGGAGAGACAAAATAGGTGAAGTAATTTTTTACTTGACCAATTTCTGTTGGTGAGAAACAGAAGCTTTTGCGTTTACCTAGAGCTCTTTCAAGTCTGGGAAATGTACTAAACTAAATACAAGGTGGAACAGATAGTTTAGCATAAGTAGGTAACACATATTTCAAGGGACCATTCAAGATGAAGTGGCCTGATACGCTTCTCCAGTCTTAGGGGGGAGAAAGCAACTGTGGGTAGTTCTAAGTGGGTTATAGATTGTTGTAATAAGTCCAAAATCCAGTGTCTCTACTTAGTCCATGACTTTAGTGGCTAGAAAAATTATGAATGGTAGCTTCTTTTGGCTTTCTGTTTAAGATAGATCAACAGCCCCAGATGATCACATAGAAGCTCCTGATTGTAATTGGAACCACATAATTGCAATCTCCAGAATTGCCTGTGATAAGAGTAAGAAATCTTAAAATGATGATCAGATTCAGATGAGCTTTTGATTCCTACCAGCTGCATACATTACTCTGAGATGGGACCACTTTAATCTAATCTAGAACTCAGTTGAACATAGTGGCATTAACAGAGGTTACTGTTATGCAGCCATATTATGGACGAGACAGGTACACCAGTTTGATATTTGGTTCTCCCTTGGGATTATCAGAATTAAATAACAGCTATGCTTCTCAGTGCACATTTTGTGCTTAATGGTGTTACTTGAGTGGTGCTTTTAACTTACATTTTTGTTGGGCTTCATTCTATTAACTTATTGATGAGGAATGATATATCTGGAATAAATGTGCAGAGAGATTTGGACTTGTAGCATTGTGAGATTTAAGGGTATGGAAAGTAGTCTTGTTAGGACAGCTGCTGTCTAGATGAACTACATACATGCTGAACTGCCTGACCCCAAAATGTTACCATGCTGTGTTCTATTGTATTGCTGAATTTTTGTAATTCTTTTACTTTTGATTTCTTCTTTTGTGCTTTCGATTAAATTTGTGCATCATAATTCTACTTTCTTTGCAGTGATTTCTCTTAGTCCTAGTTTGTTCTTCTTAAATGGCCAATTTTTAACATACCATTGTGGATAAAATTTCAGTGTTAAATATGGAGCTAAATCTTACTCACCTTAAACAAACAAGCCATTTGCTTCAATTGACTATTGATGGGAGTAAGGTGAACTGGTGTTTCGGTCTTCTAAAGAATTATCTTTGAGCATTCACCTTGAATTCAAATAGTCAATCTGAAATGAAGAATGATTAAACATTCATTTTGGTCACATTTTGCTGTTGCATTTGGCTCTCTCAGGATAAAATAATTAACCTTACTTTTAGCCAATACTTTATCTGCAAACAGTGAATGCAAGATGTCAAGATAACAGAGAAGAGCATAACAACCACCAATGGTTGAAAGTTAAAGCCAGACAAATTCAAATCAGAGAGAAGGCACAAATTGTTAACAGCAAGGGTTATTAATAGAACAAACCATCAAGAAACATGGTGGGTTCTCCATCTCCTGATGTCTTCACATAAGGGCTGGATGCCTTTCTGGATTATATGTTTTAGCCAAACCAAGTTACTGGGTTCAATACAAGAGAAACTATAAGAAATCCTGTTGCTAGTATTATACATGAAGGTATACAAATATGATCTAATGGTCCTTTCTGGCTGTAAAAATTTAGCACTATAACAGATTGGTTTCAGAAATATTTTGTTTGATTTTGATGTGTTTTATTATTCATGGAGTTAAAAGACCAGAAAGGAGCAGGACCATTACATCTCTAGTCTGGCTTTCATGTATTTCATCAGCCATTATATTTTACCCACGTACACTTCAGTCAAGTTATTGGGCTCCATACAGGGAATCTTCCAGAAAGGCATTCAATCTTGATCTGAAGGCTTCAATCAATGAAGAATTCACTACTTCCTTTGGTAGTATATCCAAGGGGTAATTTGAATAATAAAAATGAGTTATCTTTATTATTACTTACTTTGTTGAGGTAGACTTTCTCCATGGAAGACGAAGTTCATTTCTTTGCTCTGGCTTTCAATTGAGAGGTGCTTTCCCCTGGATATTTCCACCTGCTTTGAAGCAGACATATGGCCTTCTACGTTTATGCAATCTTGGGAGGCTGGTGGATGTACTGTGATGGATTGGGCTTCTAAATTGTTTTTCATTTCATTCATAGTGGCAAAAATTGAGAGATGCTGGTTTACTTTTTAGCTCATATGGAGTAAATGTAAACATAAACCTTACAATATACTTTGACAAATGATAAAATGTATGTATTTAAGCCTACATAATCAGTCAAAAACAAAATACTAAAAATTTGATAATATTGGGCTGACAAAGTCAGGTCAGGTTAGTCAGGTCAAAAAGTAGGCATTCAATCTTTTTGCTCTGTATTTTATAATGGTTTTTGGATCCCTGTTTTGGGATGCAAAAATGGCAGCACAATATTTTCTTTGGAAGGTGTACTCAAAAAACAAACTGTTGGCTTTCTCCATTGCAGTCATGCACAAGACACCATTGAGGCTGAAAGCAGGGGTCCGTTTATTTGCTGCAAGCACCTTCCCTTATAGCTTTTTCCATCATATTATTGTGCATGCATTTCTTATAGCAGTAAACAAGTATCACAGCAGTGAGTGCCTTTTCACACATCCCAATCTGATCCGTTAGGACTAGCTAAGAAGCGCATGGGGAGGCCATAATCAGTATATACTTCGCTAGTTCCCAAAACAACATCTGTGCTTCACTAGTTGCCAAAACAACACCTGTAGGGTCATTTGGAGGCCAGCCAAGACCAGGGTGTGCCCAGCAGTCTCGTCTGGCTCCGCATAACCCTACAACAAACCCTCAACTTTTTTTGTTGACTGGCACAATGCTAAAAATGGGGAAATGGCCAAATCTTATGTGATTAATTTAAAGATGTGGTATTGTGTGGTATTCAACCTATACATTGTATATTAAACAGTGCTACAGTACTTAATGACACATGTTGAAGAATATTTTTAAATGACATTAACAAATTATTACTTTCTCTCTTTAAACAGTGAAAATTACTTGGTGAGATGGGGGAGTAGAGGTTTTCCAAAGGAGATTGATATGCTCAACAATCTGAAAGTGGTGTTCACAGTGAGTAAACCTTTCCCATATTCCTACTTGATATTAACGTGAAAATAGGATTCTCATTGTTAATGATCACTACCAGATTTTTTTAGGTGTGTGTGGATGTGGGAGGAGGGAGAGATGGAGAATGGCTTGAATGAGCTCAGAAAGGAAGTTAGTCTTAGTAATTAAACTGAGAAGAACACTTGCAAACTAACTCAATTTGGTTCTGAAATCACCACCTGCTATACCATATTTGATTAACCTGTCTTACTTTTTAAATGATTTTCCCTTCAAGTCTGATTAAGTTTGCTCATTATAAGTAATAACTTTAAGATGGAGAATGTTTGTACACTGTGCTTATGGTTAGATTAGCAAAAGGGTATAGGAATGACATAGCAGGACAGACATAAATTATTTAGATGAAGCTGTTTGGCATTTATTCATGTCCCTGATTTGTCAAATTATTTGGCAAATGTCAATGTTTGTTCATATCAGTGCAGATGCAAATATCAAAGTCCAGTAGAATTTAATTACTAAACCTGTAGATTAGTGTTTGTATAATAAACAGGAAGATGTTAATATCAGACATTCATATTGCAGAAAAGTAACCAGTGATTCATGCCATAAATATATAAACAGGCAAAGATGTCACTAAATCATTATCACTGAATATTAATGAGAAAATTATCTAACCACTAGGGGTTATCCAGGGGCCAACTTAGTGATTTTGTTTCCCCAATCAAGTGAATCTGGGGAACCCTGCAAGGTCCTTTATATTTGGAAATTCTCCTCATAAGGTTACTGGAAATTCTCTAAAACAACCATGGACATATGAGGAAATTTATTTTCAGTGAAAAATGAAGGGCACTAACTACATAATGTCCATTAATATGTGGAGGTGAAAATAAATGGTGGATGATATGGTTGTGGGAGGAGAGAACTTCTGCAAATCTTTGCTTTTGGAACCACATAATTCAGAGATTCGAAAATGTCTCTTCCAAATCTTGCTAGTTTATTGAGAGTGCTACTGCTTAAACCCTAATTCAGAATGATCATTTGAAGCATGTGCTTACGTCCATCTTCATTCAGCATTTAGTTTAAATGTTCATGATTAACTTTAATGGGGCTTAATGTGCTTGAAAGCTTATTTGAACCAGAGTAAAAATCTTTCTTCTCATGTACCTGTCAGACACTTTGTACTCCACCCCTACTTACTTCTTAATGGCTTCTCTGACTGCTGTCTTGAGCCCTGTCTACAGTGAAGAATATTTTTAGATCCATGAGCTTTTGCAGCGTTAGCTCCAGAGTGAGTAGATTGCCAGTTGTACTCCTTGTTTTGTTTAGAATCACTGGTGTTAGCAATGCAGGACATTTCTGAAAAAAATATGTGGAGGACTTTTTGTCTTCTCTCATTCTCAGGTCTGTGCATTATTTGGGGAGTCTGTTCACACTTGGGAAAAGTCTCCAATTTCATGTACATTAGGGGCCTGATCCAAAGCTCATTGAAATTGGGGGAAACCTAAATGGCTTTTTTTCATCCTTTTTTAACATCCTTCTTGGAAACTCATTTTAATATAGTTTTCCAGTCGCCTCATCTTTTCTCTCACACACTGTTGCCTGAATTATGTTGTGATATAGTTTTGTTTAAGGGCCTTGTGTTGGAAGTGTGTTGTGTACCGTTATGGTGCTATATAAATAAATGCCTGAATGCCCTATTAACATGATGAATTTGCATAGGTAAAATAAAGTACAACTATTGAAAAAGTTAACCCCAACTAAATCATCCCAGCCAGGGATTTGTCAAGCCGGGCCTTAAAAGCCTCTAAGGACGGAGATTGTACCACTTTCCGAGGTTATCCATTCCTAGTTCCATCAGTCTCTATTCATAAATCATGAGTCATGTGCTCCAGCCCCCTAATCATTTGTGTTGCCCTCTGCTGGACTCTTTCCAATTTGTCCATATCCTTTCTGTACTGGGGGGCTCAAAACTGAACATAGTACTCCAAATGAGGCCTCAACCGTGCTGAATAGAAGGTGTGACCTGTCCATGTCTAGGGTAGCCACCTGATAATGCCAAGGTCAGGGCAGGCTCTAAAAGGAGAGCAGATTCTCCCAGCACTGGTGGGTGACACTGAAGACACTTCCCAACCAGCCACAAATACTGCTTCTGATTCCCCACACAGGTTATCAAAAAGCCACTATGGAAATACACACACAGTCTCCTCTTCTGCATTTCAGTCTCTGGCTCCCAATCAGCCACTAGGTCCAGTAAAGAGACCAGTTATTTAAACTCTATGCTCTTTACTAAAAAGGTTCCCTCTGTTCTCAAAGGATCAGCCAGATCAATTGTACCAGATCAATACAAGCTTGGATTTTACCCAAAATACCATGCTGCCAGTCAATCCTTTAGTAACTAAAACTAAAGGTTTATTATAAAAAGAAAAACAAACAATAAGAAATGTTAAAGGATTAAAGCAATCAGATACACACACATGATTTGGAAGTCCATATACATCAGGTTTCTAGAAGAATTGTGGAGTTTGCAGGCTTGTATAGTCCCTCTGGTATACATCCAGTATCTGGATGGGTCTCGGTCCTTTGTTTCACAGCTTCAGTTCAGTTGCAGATAGGTTGTTCCAGAGATAGATAGGTGGCTGAAAACTGAACAGGCTGAAGACTGGTGACTGAAGATGAAATGGATTCCCAGGCCTCTTTCTTAGATAACCTCTGGCCCTTGCCACGCTGCTTGTGGAATTTTAAAGGAACCAAAATGGAGTCTAGAGTCACATGGACCAGACCTGGTGACTCATCAGGTATATTTCTGGCTACTCCCCCAGGTCCCTCTGCACCTGGGAATGTCTTAATGGGCCATTAAACAGGCTATTGTTCTGCAGCCATCCTGTCTGAGGTGCTACCCAGACAGCACAATTTGAAATACTGATATATCAAACATATCCATAACTTCCATTACACATATAACACATGAACATGAACATTACCATCTTAGCACATTATAGCCTTTCTAACAGCACCTGATATGGCATATCTCGCATGAATCACTGTGATTTTGATATACTGATGTCAAACAATATAATAGATGCCCCCCCCCTCTCTTCCCCCACAAAATTCAGCCAGCGTGACAGAAGGTAATAATCATTTTCCTCAATCTGCTTGCAATGCTCCTGCTGATGCAGCCCAATATGGCATCTTGGCAATAAGGGCATAGTGTTGACCCATATCCAGCTTCTTGTTCGCTGTAACCCCCAGGTCCTTTTCTGCTGAACTGCTGCCTAGCCAGTCGGTCCCCAGTCTGTAGCGGTGCATGGGATTCTTCCATCCTAAGTGAAGGACTCTGCACTTGTCCTTGTTGAACCTCATCAGACATCTTTTGGCCCAATCCTCTAGCTTTTCTAGGTCACTCTATATCCTATATCTGCCCTCCAGGGTATGTACCACTCCCCACAGCTTAGTGTCCTCTGCAAACTTGTTGAGGGTGCAATCCACCCCATCCTGCAGATCATTAATGAAGATGTTGAACAAAACTTGCTCCAGCACCAACCCTGGGGCACTCTGCTTGTTACTGGCTGCCAACTAGACATTGAGCTGTTGATTACTACCCATTGAGCCCAATGATAGTCCATTCATGCAACCCATGCTTCTTTAACTTGCTGATAAAATTATTATGGGCGACTGTATCAAAAGCTTTGCTAAACTCAAGGTATATTTCATCCACCGCTTTCTCCACATCCACACATTCAGTCATGTCATCATAGAAGGCAATCAGGTTGGTCAGGCATGACTTGCTCTTGGTGAATCCATGGTGACTGTTCCTGACCCTCGCTTCCAAGTGCCTCAAAGTGGATTCCTTGAGGACCTGCTTCATGTTTTTTCTGGGGACTGAGATGAGGCTGACCCGGCTGTAGTTCCCTGGATCTTCCTCCTTCCGTTTTTTGAAGATGGACACTATATTTGCCTTTTTCCAGTCATCTGGGACCTCCCCCAATCACCGTGAGTTTTCAAAGATAATGACCAATGTCTCCGCAATCACATCCGCTGAATCTTGCAGCGCCCTTGGATGCACTGCATCTGACCCATGGACTTGTGCATGTCCAGTTCTTCTAAATAGTCCTGAACCTGTTCTTTCAGCATTAAGGGCTGGTTACTACTTCCGTATTCTGTGCTGCCCAGTGAAGTAGTCTGGAAGCTGATCTTGTCTGTGAAGACAGAGGCAAAAAAAGCATTCAGTACTTCAGCTTTTTCCACATAATCTGTCACAAGGTTGTCTCCCCCATTCTGTAAGGGGCCCACACTGTCCCTGACCTTTTTCTTGTTACTAATATATCTGTAGAAACCCTTGTTGCCCTTCACATCCCTTTCTAGTTGTGACTCCAACTGTGATTTGGCCTTTCTGAGTTCACTCCTGCATGCTCGAGCAGTGTATTTATACTCCTTCCTAGTCATCTAACCAAGCTTCCACTTCTTGCAAGCTTCCTTTTTGAGTTTAAACTCACTGAAGACTTCTTTGTTAAGCCAAGCTGGTACTCTGCCATATTTGCTATTCTTTCTGCACATCGGGATGGTTTGTTCTTGCGCCCTCAATAAGGTTTCTTTAAAATACAGACATTTATTAGTGCTCATGCCAATGACCCCTGATTTCTGGGGCCTGGTCCCTCTCTCCCTGGACCAGAAAGCCTGGATTATTACAGTGTGATGTCATAAAGGGATTATGCCTCATTTTGGAAAGGAAGAAAACTTTGCAGATGGCATTGACTGTGCTTAGTGATTTTATTTTCAGTAGTGCATACTTTCAGCATTCTCCCCTGCCACCTCCAATTTTTTTCCCCAAAATTGCCTTCGATATGCTTCTAAAGGGAGCTAGTTTTATGTGACATTTTCAACCAGTGATTACTAAGCCAGGGGTTCAAGTAGTTTGGAAAAAGAGAAAAAAGAAAGGGGGGTATTTTTTCCTAGCTTTGTAGAACTGAAAAGTGATAGAGGGTATGTCCTCATTGACAACAGCAAATTTGCTGCTGTCAGATCGATCTATCCAGGTAGATTGAGCGGTCAGTGAAAACCTACTTGATCGATCAGGAAGTTGACACATTAAAACCACCCCCTCAAATGGCATAGTGCTGAGTCGACAGGAATACATTTCCCATTGGCGCAGCGCAGTGAATATGCCACATAGAAGAGGAGTTCAGAAGTCGACGGGAGTTACGCAAACCTCTCTTTGTAGCTTGCATAACACCTGGAAACTCAGCAGCAGTCAACAGGAAAGTATAGACCGGGCCTTAGAATTTGCTTCAAAATGTTACCTATGGACAAAAAACATGGGATTTTCAAACCACAAGTGACTTCATGAAAACTTATTGTGTGTGAGAGACAGACAAACAAGGATGTAAATTAGTCTTATGCAATCATAATATTAGTTGCTTCAGGCAAACACTAAACTTTATCTTCTGTATAAGTGTATCTTTTCTTTTCCCGTTGTAAGTGGAAGTCCTAGACAACTTGCGACAGTCTGCCCAGTATTGAAGATTCAGGATGTTTGCATGGTTTCAAGCTCTTGGATCCTTACCATATGTGGTTTCTGAATCTTTTCTGACTTGCAGTTCAGTGCTATGCTGTCAGATACATTTTTTTCATTTTCAGTAACCTTAGAATAAATTGCAAAATTCAGCAATCTGACAGTATAGTCTATCTCTCATCAGAAACAACAACAACCTGTGCAGAAAATTACATTTCATTACTGCTTGAACTCCCAAATTGCAGTCAGGCTGTTTCCCCTGATGTGGGCCAAAATAACACAATAAACAATCTTTTTGTGGCCTTGTGAACAGACTACAACAAGGCATGTAGTAAATTAAATATTAAATTAGCTTTATCATAACTGTAAGTTAAAGCTTAAATTAAATCTACTCCAAAACTGATGATGGCTCAGACTATTTGACTGCATATTGTACATTATGAGCACGTAACACCTATGCTCCAGGAATAATAGGGTTTTTTGGGTTTTTTTTTTTTTTTCTGGTGGCATTTCTGTTAACGTATAAAGCCTTAAACGTTTTGGTGATTGTCTGCTCAGGACTACCTCTCTCCATGTAATGTTGCCAAAGTTGGGATCCATGGAGATGCTCTGTCCTCAGTCTTATTAGATGAAAGGAGAGGGACTTGAGATGCTTATGGAACTGAAATTTGCCCATATTCTCTGGTCTTCAGGGATTGCTGCAGAGCCCATTTATTTTCTTAGACATCTGAAGAGGCTTTTGTTGTCTGGGCTTTTGGGGTGCAGGATCTGAAGTGGAGATCTTGAATAAGATGGTTATTAGCTTAACTTTTGGCTGACAGGGATGTTGTATTATTTAGGGTGCTGGGTTAGCAGCTGCATTTGATTGGTTGTACAACTGCCACCCTCTGAATGAATGGAGACCATAAAGATTAGGATGGATGATTTCCTGTTTGTACTAATGATACACGCTTCTAGGTGGTTCTTTCCTTAATCCTTCCTCCATATCCTTCCAGTTCTCTACCACTAGCCTCTTCTGTTTCCCCAAACTCACAACTCCTATATAATATCAGGACACTCAATCTTTTACCTCTTGCCATGTGGAAATGCCTTTTTCTCTTCTTTTCATATCACTTAAAATGTCACCTTTTCTCAGCCCATGTTACAGTGAGGAAAGGAAAGCTTTGTGTATCTTAGTTTCTTTTTCTGGTTCTTATTAATTGGTACTGCAACCCTGGGACTTGTTTAAGTTTTACTTGCTGCAGAGTGTTACTGGTCATATTTTAATAATCCCCTATCATCTATTTTCAGGATCTTGGAAACAAAGATCTTAACAGAGATAAAGTTTATTTGATTTGTCAAATAGTCCGGGTTGGAAGAATGGACCTAAAAGACAGCAATACAAAGAAATGCACGCAAGGATTGCGACGGCCTTTTGGAGTGGCAGGTAACCATTTCATTTAAAATATTTATAAGCATTTGCTTCTAATCACAACCCATTTATATTTGTTCTTTTTTTCTAATGAAAAACTTGATTATTTAAAAGCAGATAAAGCATTAAGATGAACCTTAAATGAACTGAAAAAATGTCTTTGATTAAACACCTGAATAAAATTAGTAGTAATGAAAGCATTTTAAAATATTTTTGTAGCAATTACTGGTGGAATAAATTATCCAGGAATCTAACATATGAGGTATTTTGAGCTACACAGCTTGCAGGACCTCACAGAATGTAAGGACTTGATCCTGTTACACTTAATATGAGCATAGTATTGTGTCCTTTTAGAACATAAAAATGGCCATACTAATGTCCATCTAGCCCAGTATCCTATCTTCCAATGGTGACTAGTGCCAGATGCTTCAGAGAGAATGAACAGAACAGATTTAATTTATTGAATGATCCATCCCCTGTTGTCCAATCCTAGTTTCTGGCAGTCATAGTGTTAGGGCTCCCCTGCCCTGTCTCTCTCGGTTCCCAGGCTTCTTTGCAGAGAAAAGGCATCAGGACAGAGTCTAAACTGCAGGCAATGTGATGTTTACTGGGATAAACAAGGAAGGTTATAACCATGGTCCTGTACACCATTTGGGCTTTCTTTCCCATAAATGTAGCTCTATATGCTCATAGAGCTCCCTCTCCCCCTCCTCCTTGGTAGGCTTACTTATACCTGTAGTGGTGCCCTTCCCACCCAGTACCCTTCCAATTTATAGTCATGTTCCATTTTGGAGGGTCCTGAGTTTGGGGGCTTTGGTATCACTTCTTTTGTTCACCATGGGAGGGGTAGCGAGTGAGGTAATACTTTGGCCATGGTCACTTCATGGCCCTTTACTGTTTCTTTCTCACACCTCTTTACTCCCCTCACTCTTCCCACTGGCTTGCTCGGTCTTGCTTTGGCGTCTGTCTTGAAGAGCAATCAGAGCCTTCCTTCATTTGCATGTTCATATATCAAACCCCTGCTACAGCTTGAAACATTTTAACTACATCCCTTATCTCTTCTCACAGTTCTTAAAAAAAACACAAAAACCCATCGGGTTGTGGGTAGGCAAGAGTAACACACAATGTCTTTGTTCTTTGTTTACGTGTGTATCTTGAGGAGCTTAGCTTTCAGGCAGGCAAGCAGGACCAAAAGCAGGCTCAGAATACCATCTCAGGCAGATACACAGGCCTAAATACTTATACAAACCTAAATTTTATAGTTGAGAGATGTCTTCAGCAGGCATGTGGTAACTAACCACAAGTGGTCACTGCAGAAGTCCTTCATAATGCTCCACAGGGGTAGCTGTGTTAGTCTATATATAGCAAAAACAATCAGAGTCCTATAGCACCTTAAAGACTAACAAATTTCTGTGGGCATAAGCTTTCATAAGCTTATGGTTCATAAGCTGCAACATGCATCTGATGAAGTGCGTTGCATCCCACGAAAGCTTATGCCCGCAGAAATTTGTTAGTCTTTAAGGTGCTATAGGACTCTGGTTGTTTTTGCTTCATAATGCTGATATTTTGTTGATGGGAGACTTGTTCACCACAAAGAACAATGCCCAATGTCCAGGGACTGCCTGAGCTCTTTACCAGATATCTCAAGACAATAGTCCTGGGGATTCCTATATGCTTTTCTACTGATTCTCTTGATCCCTAGGATAATATCCCTGATCAGATAGGACAATGGTATGGTCACCTTGATAGCTATTTACTGACGAAGGTCATTTTTGCAGATGTCTAGGCAATTCCCTATATTTGCTTATCTTTTTTGATATATTATCTCAG
The DNA here is from genome assembly GCA_007922155.1 of Mesoclemmys tuberculata. NCBI lineage: Eukaryota > Metazoa > Chordata > Testudines > Chelidae > Mesoclemmys > Mesoclemmys tuberculata. Next base: position 5,932,797 of record ML675615.1, on the reverse strand, counting down.
AACCAAGGCCCAGGCACATATTGCCCCCAGGCACAAAATGATGCACTTGAGGGCTGGCTGAATACTGCTGACTGCTCCCAACAAAATCAGCAGACTATCATACAGAGCAGGAGACTTGCTATCACTTGCCAGACTTATGGCTCTGCATTGAACAGATTTTCCATTTTGGCTGCTCCTAATATAGGCCCAGTGGAGACTCTAATGTAAAGATCCTTGACTGAATGCTGCTTTCAAAGCATGTTGCGATAGCATTTAACTTTTTCAAGGTTCACCTTGCAGCAACCTCAGCATATCACACTTAATCTTCTCACATCCTGTGGTATCAAAATTATTAAAGGTGCTCTTTCATACTTGCTCTTCAGTTAGCCTCAACTCCCGTGTGGGACTTCTACAGTAGTCTGTTAAAGCTTATGGTGCCACCCTTTGAACCATGGTTGGAGTGCTCAAAATAACACCTTAAAATCAAGAAGATCCTTCCATAGGGACAAGGTGGTGTTAAGACTACCACACAATTTCATCCATAAGGTGGTCTTGGACTTTCACCTGGACCAACTGATTACCTTATTAGTCTTTCCTGAACCTGTGCTGACACCAGGAAAGAAAAAATCATGCATCTGAATGTGGTGAGGGCTTTGCTATGTTCCTTTATAGGACCAAGACTTTGCAGATTTTTCCCAGCCTCTTTGTGGCCATTTCTTGCTCATCTATAGCCCAACTCATCTTCTCACAGTGAATCTCCAAGTAGATCACACTGTATTTCCAGCTGCTAGACGGTGAACCTCTCCCTCCGAACATCAAGCTATGCTTCATCAGGACACACAGCTTTGAGGAGGAGATGATAGGATTCTGCAACTTGCTCTCCATCCCTACTTTTTGGAGTGCTCACAACATAGGCTTTGAATCGCAAGGGAAGTGAGGAAGTATTGCCCTTTATGCCTTCATATGGGAGCATGAGGAGGCACCGGGTACCTTAAAAACAAAAACTGCCTTGCGTGCATGAGACTCATGCACACCTACAGTGGGATCTACACTGACTAAACCAAGTTAAAAAAACGTGATTATTGTAGGGTAAGTATTAATCCTTTCGGGGTGCTAATGTATCAGGTTTCAAAGCTACCATTTGAAATTTTTGTGCACCTCCCCAATATTAAAATTAAGAATGAAATAGAAAACTATGCAACCAACAACTTGTATATTGAAAAACTAAGCTCCTGTGACATTGGAAACAGTTAATGGGAGAATGGGAATTAAAAGAAACCTTTTCTACATGGAAAAGTATATCACAGAGCCTGGAAAAGTTGTTTTTGTGTTTTTGTGTTTTGTTTTTCTCAACACCCAGATTTCAGCATATCAGGTTTTAACAAAGACTTTAGTCTCAATTCCTGTCTTGTTGAAGTTTATCTTTTTGGGTAAGATAGGATGTATGGCCCTGCAACTGAGTATAATCGATTTTTTTTTTTGGGTAAAGATCAACCATGTATTGTACTTTACATTGGTATTTCATCAGTTACTGCTAACAATGTATAACATTTTCCATCTATTAACCTTGAAAATCATATCCTAAAATGTGTACCTGTTCTGAAGCACAATTACATATTTAATGTAGGTTATGTGTTAGTAAAAGAAGGGAATAATTTCCCGTGTTCTTATATATTTTAATTTAATTTTTCTTCCACTTGTCTAGTTATGGATATTACAGATGTCATAAAAGGTAAAGCAGAAAGTGATGAAGAGAAGCAGCATTTCATTCCCTTTCACCCGTAAGATTCAGAAATTGATTTTATTTTTGTAATATAAAAGTTTATTTTATGTGTAAAATCTTTTCTCAATATATGCATCACCTGCAATCATGGATTGGTGTACATTCATATGCTTTGCTTCTGTTCTATAACTAACAATGCTGGATGTGGCACAGACATGGTAGTTTTCTGTAGGCCATCAACTAAGTATAAGTAAATTCTTACTGATGCCATCAGTCCCCACGCATCCAGCATTGTGACTTATTGAACAAAAGTGAAGCATATGAATGTACGCCAGTCTATGATTGTAGCTGTTAAATATTGAATGTATGCCTGACTGTCATGAGTTTGAGTAAACTGTAAAGTTGGTGGTTAAAAGGTGGCTGAATTTTCAAAAACCAAGTTCCAACTTCAATTGCAAAATGCGGGGCAATCTTTGACTCTGAACTTGATGCTCAGACATAAATTACATGGAGCTATGGCCTGAGGTATAGGTTCCCATTGGTAATAGTTAGTGAATGGCATTCTGCATAATACTGCAAGTGTTTATACGTTCTGTGGAGAATATGCCATTTTGCCAAGCACTTAGACATTGGCCACACTTCACTTTTTTACAATTTCATCATGTTAAACCCCGGGGTTCGAGATGTAACTGCAATGGACCAGCGACACCCTCCAAGGAGACAGACACCAAATTTGAGTAACAAAAAAGGGGATTTTATAGTAATCTCATTAAAAAAGCATATATCAAAAAAGCAAGGGAAGAGACATATGGTGCAATAAACAGCTACACAGTAGACCTAACCTAACCTAACCTAACCTAACCTAAACCTAACAGTAGAGGAAAGGGCAAGGAGCTGAGGAGAGAGAGGTTTTACGTACCTCTGGCTTCTGACAAGAAAAACTATATTGGAAAAGGCACTCATTGAATCCATTAGGATTAGCACATTTATCAAAAGCATTTGGTTTTTCAGGAAGGCATGATCTGTACCATGCAGCACAGAGCTGGCAGTGGAGACTTTGCATCACTTAGTTTAGACTCAGACACAACATAAGCTTTAGCTACCTCCATGAACTGGTTGAGCATAACTTGGTGTGGTTGCTTCTTTTAGGTCACTCAGGTACACACATACACTGAGTGTGGTATAGTTTCCTGGTAGCCTCACTGGGCTTTAACATCCAAGAAGGACATGGGCCCAATACTATCTTAAGGTTTAATACTGCCACTCATCACCATAACATCATGAACAAAGAGCATAACATCTAATTATGGACTGCCCTCTTTACCGTCTTGATGGTGGATAGATGCTCTTGACATCTCTGAATGATGCTGCTGTGATAGATACTACATCACTTACCCAATATCAAATTCATTGTTGGTGCTGTGAGCAGCCATATGCCAGAAGAATGTAATATCAGAGCACATGGAATGGCCTGTAGCTCCCCAAGCATTTCCAGAAACTCATTGACTGAGTAACATTGGCCAAAATATTAATGCAGACATCTCCACACTTGTCTTGCCAATCCTGATGAGATTCTGCCACCAAAGAGCTTAAAAGAGTCCATTCCTAATAAGTAATTTATCCATGTAATAGATGAGTATTGCACAGCAAGATATTGTAAAGTTCATCAGCTTAACCACCTTAAACATTTCAGCAACTCAGGAATTTATGTACAGGGGCAGCCTTTGGAAGACTTTCAATCGTCAGTCTTGGACATTTATCTCAATATTCATGATATTACCTATATTAAATATAGAGAATTGTGGTAACATCATGTAGTTGCAAATACAGAACAAGAGCCTGTTGAATGATGAAGACTAAGTACATGGTGGTGGGATTGGTCAATGAAGTTGTAAGGAGGTATAACTGAGGGCATTTGCTTATTGCTTTCTTAATTGTTTGGTATATTCAGCACTCACTAGATAACTTCTTTTTTTCTGTTTTGCTTTAGGGTATTGGCAGAGAATGAGTCTTTGCACAGTCTTTTAGGCAAAGTCACAGCATCAAAAGGAGACAGTGGTGGACAAGGTAAAGTAGTCTTTGTGTGTTTTAGGAAAACAGTACATTTTATTTATACATCTTGGTTTCATATTTTGTTTTTTAGCATCTGGGTTTCAAATCAGCATCTGTTCTTCAGTCATTGGGCTAGATGTACTGTGAAGTTGATAGTGACAAATTTAAATCTTTCTGGGGGAGTTAAAGGCTATTTAAAGCAGCACCTCTCCAACTGATAGAAGTGGCATTAGTTATAGTTTAAATGGCAGCTGTTTTTTGGCTAGGGGAGGTAGAGAAGGTGACATGAGTAAGAAGCTCTCTAGAGGAGGGAGAGAGAGAGAGATGGTAACTTAAGTCAAAATAAACTCAAAAGTTAATTACATAATCACACTTTGTTTTTTCTATAGGTCTGTGGGTGACTATGAAAATGCTTATTGGAGACATGAGTCAGATTAGGAAGGATTACCCCCATCTTGTTGACAGAGCAACAGTTGTCGCAAGGAAGTTGGGATTCCCTGAAATAATCATGCCAGGTAAGAGGAGATTTGTTCTGCACTGAAAATAAATTTTCACCTTTTAACTATAAAGCCTAGTATAGGTATCTGTAATGTTTAGCTTGCAGCTTACTTAAATGTACACTTAAGAGTGATTTCTAATTCTAATATTAAAAGTTTACATGCATCAATGAAATATAATAGCTTAGAAAAAGTAAGGATAAATTTTAAAACAAAAATACTTAAATCAAGACAAAAAAGAGAGATCAGGGATGTTGTGGGTGCGCTCCTGAAGGGACATGAGCTAGTGATGCAAGACGATAGGAAGGCAGAGCTGTTCCATGCCTACTTTTCTTCAGTCTTATTTAAAAAAAAAAAACAACAAAAAAAAAACATGACGGGATAACTAGAGAAGTTACCATAGACAATAAAGGGGAAGAAGGGATGCAGAGGAGGATAAATGAAGAAATCATCAGATCTTCTGACTAATTAATTTGAATGAATTCAAATTAGCAGGTATGGATGTTATTCACGCTAGGATGCTGAAGGAGTTAGATGAAGAAATCTGAGCCACTGACAAAAATATTTGCAAACTCATGGCTGATAGGAGAGGTCCTGAAAGACTGGAGAAGGACTAATGTACTGCCTGTCTTTAAAAAGGGGGGAAAGGAGGAGCTGGGGAGCTATAGACCAGTCAGCCTGACCTCAATACCTGGGAAGCTACTACAGCAATGTATAAAACCAGTGCTAGCCCTAGACCAAATGACCCCTCCTGGCATGGAGCATCTATGGCGCCTCCCCTTCTACCCTCCCATTTGTTAAACTTTTGAATTCCTTTTTTTTATTTTTCATTTGTACTCAGTGTCATGACTGATGCATGACTTACATACTTGATTTATCTCTGTCATATAAAATGATAAATTTACATGCTAGGATCTGTAAATCTTTATTTGTTCATGCCATATATAAGCAAATTAAAAAGATTTCTTCTAGGCTTATAGAAATGTTTGAATTTTAAGAATAACTGAAATTTTAATAAGAACTCAAGAAATTGAACTGTGCACCAACCTTGGGTGGACCAGTATTAAATAGTGTTGCTGTAGGTTACAGCCTTAGGATGTTAACCCTAGTCCTTTAGTTCAAGAGGTCACTTTTCTCACCTTTGCCCTTGCGAACTGAAGCACAGCATCAGAGTGATCCACACACTGGCCAGTGGCATTTTTCAAGCGATAAAATAGCAAGCCATGTCAATCTCTCATTGGCCATCATTTATTGAAGATATGTTTTAATGATCCTGAGTTTGGAAAAGCTGCACTCACTACTTCTGACTGTGACCAGGAGTACGAGCAGAAATCAAAGCTACCCACACCTTAGGAATAGTGTCCTTCAGCTTTGCATTATGAATGAATAGGGGAACTTGGAGTGGAGATGGCTTCCCACGTGGCAAAATGTGACGGATGTTGTCCAATTTGACCTAGAGGTCTTTATTGTTGATGTCTGAACATTTCTCATGTGTGAGCATCTGGGGAAGATCCGTACAATTGTTGGATGTTTTTCGTCTGCTGGCAGCTTACTATGGCCATACAAAAACCCCCAGGTCTTTTTCTGGTGTTTCATGTGTCTGAACCTTTCTTCACTGGAGTCTTGAGCAGTGTGAAAGAGTGAGCAAATAAAATTTCCTTTTGAATTTTTCTTTTGAGCTTTCCCATCACCTCATCTTTGTCCTCATAACCTAAGTGCTCTTCTTCTGATGACTACGAGCTTCCCTGAAGACCTACTCAATTCCTAAGTTTTCTGCCATTTCTTTGGCAGCAGTGATTGCATCTTCAAATCCGTTGTCTCTGTGGGCCACAGCGAAATCAAGGCAGTTTCTTATCCAAGTAGTTGTGATCAGGATGTACGACTGAGTTTGCAATGCCTTGCCTGCTTACTTGGAACAGGATATTGTGCCTAACCGCAATTTTGAGACCTGAAATTGGAAGTCAGTGATCTGGATGGCCAGGCTTTGCGCATAGTGTCTGATTCTGGCCTTGGTTTTACTTGACCATGCTAGTTCCACCAGGATGTTGTAAATCTCATTCAGTTGGTACTTCACTGCCCTTTCACTGTCAATGTGGCTCTCCCAGTGAGTGTGACTTAACGGTTTCATGGTCAGATTTGAAGTGGTGTTTGTGAGGATCTTCCACCTGATAGTTGCTGCTGAAAACAGGATTTTTTACATTTTTGCATAGATGGGGGTCTGACATCTCATTAAATGTGTCCTTTATAAGTTTCTACTTACACTCATCAAGTCTTAAAACACAAGTACATTTTCACAATTACACAATAAAACAGTGTTCATAATATTGCAGCTGTGTGCTCAGTTCGTTCTTATATCTCACTGACTGACTGGGGACACCTTGTCTCTTATATACCCATGAGTGCATGGCTGGCAACATTCTAGGAGGTTTGGGGAAAATGTAGTTCTCAAAGTCTGGAAGGTTCCACGAGATTGTACAAAGATCCAGAACATTCTAGGAGGTTAGTGAAAAATGAATCCACATAAGGAATCCTGAAACATTTTACTTCAAAACAAAACAGCACCCCTTAAGCCTAGCACCCCAGGGTCATGTGTCTCCCCCCCCACCCCCCCAAGCCTGGGTTGGGCCTAAATCTGGCCCTGTATAAAACATTCAGTTTGTGAATACCTTGAAGATAAAGGGATGATCACTAGTAGCCCAGCATGGGTTTACTAAGAACAAGTCAACCCAAACTGCTTGATTTCCTTCCTTGGCAAAATAGGAGAGGGGGAACGTGCTAGGCAAAATATATCTGGACTTTAGGAAGGCTTTGGGCACAGTCCCATATGATGTTGAGATAAGTAAGCTGGAGAAATGCAGCTTGATGGAATTACTATGAAGTGAATACATAATTTGGTTAAACAATGAATAACCATTAATGGAATGATATCTGATTGGAACGAAGTCTTGAGTGGGGTTCAACAGGGATCTGTTCTGGGTCAGTGTTGTTTAACATCTTTATTAATGACCTGGATGTAGGAATGGAAAGCAGACTGATAAAATTTGCAGATGACACAAAGCTGGGGTGAGGGCTGCAAACACTTTGGAGGCTCGAGCTAAAATTCAAAGGGAACTTGATAAATTGGAGAAGTGGGCTATAGCCAATAAAATGAAATTCAACAAAGACGAATGTAAGGTGCTACATTGGTGCCTTTGTTTTTTCTTTCCTAGTACAGAATGGGGGATAACTGTCTTGGCAGCAGAACTGCTGAGAAGGATCTGGGAGTTGTGGTGGGTTACAACCTAAACAGAAGTCAGCAGTGCTATGCTGTTGCAAAAAAAGCAAAAAAAAATTTAGGTTACGTTAAGAGAGGCATAGCATGCCTATGTTTGGCACTGGTTGGGTCTCAGCTGAAGTACTGTGTCCAATTTTGGTCACCAGTTACAGAAAGGATGTAATGTAAAATGGAAAAGATCCATAGGTAAGTGACGAAGATGATCAAAGGGATGGAATGCAAGCCATATGAGCAAAGGCTGAAGAATTGGGTTTGTTTAGTTAGGAAAAGAAGAGATTAGGGTGAGGATACAAGAATGGTCTTCAGATACTTGAAAGGCTGCCATGAAAAGATGGAGTAAAGTTCTCTTTTGTGACAGAGAGCAGGACAAAAGGCAAAGGGTTCAAACTACAATTTAGCATTTTAGATTAGATCTCAACAAAAGCTTCTTAACTGTAAGAACAGTAGGACAATGGAACAGACTGCCTAGGGAGATTGTGGAAGCTCCTTCCCAGGAAGTTTTCAAAAGGAGGCTGGATAGCCATCTGTCTTGGATGGTTTAGATTCAACAAATCTTACATCATGGCAGGAGGTTAGACTAGATGACCCTTGTGGTTCCTTCTAACCCTGTGGTTCTGTGATTCTAAGTATGTACCAAGTTTCTCATAAATAGCTTTTATGACCACTGTGTATATAAGGAATTATTTACAATTTTTATTAGTTGATTGTTTGGCTTTCATAGTATATTTTTTGCTCCAGTTAAAATACCAACATATGTGAAATCAGAGGCTATTGAATGTGCATTTAAAGTCAAAATTCTTTGTTCAGATTACCTAGAGTGGCATGTGGCATTATGGTTTTGATGACATCTCTTAGTTCATGGGAGGAAAGCAAAAAAAAAAAAAAAAAAAAAAAAGCAGCTGCTCTATAAAATTCCTGTTGGGGGAAAAAGAGTCTTGTGTCTTGTTTGTCAAATTGAGCAGCAGCCTCTTAACTTGACATCACCAGGAGATGTCACTGCAGGATGAGAGTTAGATGAGTTCCCTATTAGGAAACACATTTGTCTAGTTTGAGACTAGCCCATAGTATGTGATCAAATGCAAATAGCAAAGCAGAAGAACACTTTAAACTTTTTTTTTAGAATGAACTTAACTTCATTTAATTTAGTTCAGCACAGTAAGACAAGTATGTAAGCAGTCACTATTATTTGTATTTAAACCTGTTGTGTTTCCCTTTGATTTTGTCATGTTTTTTTCTACTTTCTAACCTTGAGCATTTCTGTCATAGGGGATATAAGAAATGACATTTATGTTACACTGGCTACTGGTGATTTTGATAAGTACAATAAAACAACCCAGAGAAATGTGGAAGTGATTATGTGTGTCTGTGATGAAGAAGGAAAAGTAATGCCAGTAAGTTTTGTCTGTCTTTTTGTTAGTATTAAACCTGAACTTGTTAAGCACATCTTAGAAGTAAGTTTTACATGTCACATGAATTTTGAATAACATTGTAATGTAACATTCTGTCGAACATTTGTTCTATTTCTTTTGGGTTGTTTTCTGGTGCTGGAGTTGTTAAACTTCAATTAAAGCCTATAAGCAATTTGTATAAGCCCGGAAAAGACGTATAGTGGGAAAATAGGCCTTGCTGACCTTTTAGCTCTGACTAGAGAGCAAACAGATGATCTGCTCTTATTCACTGTGACATCACTTTTACTCCAGGGGTTTTCTCATGGGGATTTCTGGCAGAGTAATGTAATTGCTATGTTAAACTAAATGTTCCATCTCCGTTATATAACAAGCTAATGCAGGAATGGGGCGCACAGATTGTATTCTTTTCTCCTGAGTCTGGGTAGTCTGTTTTAGTTAAGGTAGTGATGTAGATGAGTGTACGTATTATACATATGGAACATAAATATTTACAAGTTTTTTCATGTTGTCTGTTCTTTTTTGTATAAGGGTTTTTGTCTCAAGCCTTTAACAGCTGTCTTGTGTTGAGGAAGATTTTCTTCTACTTTGTTTGTTTGATCTTTATGCTGTTCTTTTCTGGAACTATGCTGTATTCAGAAGAGTGAATGTGGCACATATTATCAAATTTCACGTTAATGTGTGTGCCTAAAATGTTGATGTGTTTGTATGATGGAACAAATCTTCATTATGGTGCCAAACATCAAAATGTGGTGTCCAACAGTAGACATGTAACTTTGCACTTGTAAATACTTGTGTAATCATCAGCCACATGAAAATGCAGAAAAAAGGACTTAGAGATCCAAAACTCATTTGCATGCACAGATTGTGTGCATTTAAGTTCTGTTGCCTGCGTCGGTATGTAATGATGCCAAATGGCCCATCCAGCCCAAAATGCACTTTGGGACATAACTTTGAGTGTAGAAATGAAACTTGACAAACATACAAATACACCCTAGAATGGGAAGTATTGGGGGCAGGAGGGTGTTTCCAAGAGGATGTCTTATTGTCAACATGTTGCTAGCTCCTAGTACTACCTCCTAGAGAGAAGTCAGTCATTGAGTCAGACAATGGCCTGGGATTTTTGAGTTAATTCATAGTAGGGATTTTGGAGTCTAAATTGGGAGTGCCTCGGTGAACTGAGGTAATCATGTCCAGCTGTGCCTACTTGGGCCAGAACTTCAAAAGGGGATGAGCTACTTTTTGAAAAGAGAGGAGTATTACTTTCTAGAAATCAGGGCAGTGAGTTCTAGAGACACATTTGTAACTGTAATTTTCTGACCTTTTAGAGATGAAATAAAATAAACTGCATGAAGGAAATGTTCCCAGGTGTTTCTCTAGGAATTTACCTGTCGTTTTCTTGGAAAAGAGCCCTGTAAAACTTGAAACCCCAGAAAGAGAAGGCTTTGGCATGTTTGATTTGCTTGGTCCTCCTGGGTAATTTTTCTCTCGCTGCCCAGATGCCCAGCTAAACCTCCAAGTAAAGTGAAAAAAGCAAAAAAAACTTATCAACTTCCCTTCTTTTCCCCCCAACACACCTATAGCTTAGCCCCATTATGGAGCACGTTATTTGTTGGACACTGGCTGTATGCTTAAGGAAGTAAAATCTCCTGAGGTTGCCCAAACCTTCTCTACTTTGGCAGATCCTGCTGTTGGAAGCTTTTTGTGCTTCAGCATTGTTCAAGTGATTGTGTTCATGAGGATGTCTGACCCTGGCCTATATTCTCATTTGAAACTTTTAAAATAAATGCCTCCTTGAGGCACAACATGGCTATGTAATGGTACTACACGCAATTTCTACTGCAGCTTGTCAATTTATGGTCTCCTCTTGCAGTCTTTGCATGTACAAAACTTGCATAGATTTCAGTGGAGCCAGGTAAGGGGTGACAAGACTACTGAAGACTACTTTTTTGTTGTTCAACTGGGTTACAGTACAAAAACCAAAACAAAGAAAACAAACTCTCTCTTTCCCTTTCTCAAGCATTTGCACTAAAAATATCTGAAGAGGCAGGTTGGTGGGATTAGAAGACATTTGATAATATGTTACACATAAAATGGCAGAAGTTTGTACAGTTGAAGTAGATTTTAATCTCCTTGGGACAGAGACTTACTTATATTTTTCTACAGTATATACCAAAATGGATTGAAAATGTGTTGTAATGCAGCAGTGTAGCCTCTAATTGTAAACATTTTTTTCTGTTCCATTTAAATTGGAAGATGCTTTTCCATTTAAATTGGGTTGATAGTGTTCTAGGTTCTGTACAATGGGCCGCATTCACCTCTGGAATAAGTAAGTTGATTTCCATTGATTGAGTACAATGAACCCATGCTCATGCCAGTAATCAAATTGGCTTCTGAATACTGTTGTCAGTGTTGCACCCACTCAAGATTTGTTGAACGATTGGCACTAGCATGTATTTAGAGCTAAAAAGACTGCAAAATACATTGGTCTGTCTTAAGATTAAGAAATATATGGAAGTAAAATACCATCCAATTAATGCAAGCCCATCGGGAAACTTACTTTGTATAGTCTTTAAAAAAAAAATCAGATGAATACATCAGTGTTTCAAATAAGTGATAAAGCTGGTTACCACAAAGGTCAGAAATGGTAAGAATGTTTTATACTGATGAAGTGCTGCTAATACTGATAATATATTCATTGCCTCATACTGTTTGTGACTTCTTTAGCAATCAGAATGTGAGGTGTGAGAAATGGGGTGGTAATATGGTCTGATGACTGCCTGGTTCTCCTCCTAGCTCTGATTTCTAGAATGTGAATATTTTTATAGATAAGCAGTTTTCACTTCTAATTTGTAGTTTCTTGGACTGATTTTGTAAATCTGTTACGTTAAAAATATGTCCCTTGGAGCACTCTTAAGAGCTCTAGCTTATATGCAGGCCCCATTAATTTATTTCCACAAAATAATTAAATAGCTAAGATAAGCTGTATTTTTTTCCTCTTTTTTTGTTAGAATGCAATTTGTTTGGGAGCGGGGGACAAACCTGTAAGTGAATACAGATCAGTTCTCTACTATCAGGTCAAACAGCCACGCTGGATGGAAACATTAAAGGTATGACACAAACATTTTTCATTTATATTTTCCCCTTCACTTGTCAGCTCCTATCTGTTTCTAGGAGCAAACTATTACAGTGCAATTCACATTTTTGGTAACAAATGCTTTACAGTCTTGAAATATGGTGAAATGAGTGTCTTTCATCAACTATCAGTTTGAGATACATGATTAGTGATGCTTAAAGTTTCTGCCTAGAAAATTGTGTTAGGATTTCTTGTAGCAGCAAAACAAATGAGATCATCTTAGTTTACCTTATGTCCTGAACATGCCTCATTGAAAATTAAGTATAACATTAGTTGTACTGGTGTAAAACACAGAAAGCAAGAAGCTTGAGTGAGTAAACAAGTATGGTAAATAACCTCTTCTATATTTTAGATTTTTACTGTCTTAGATGTCCGTTAGAGAAGACCTAATAGACACCTGTGTAATCAGTGTTTAATATTTAATTGGAATACTCTGGAAAGCTGCTAAATGCAATAATTACAAATATGGCTCGAAATTACTTGACAAGCCTACATTAAATGCTTTTTTGAAGAGTGCTATGGAAGATTACTAATATAATGTAGCCAATGTGTGTAAAATAAGTCTGTAACTGCAATAAGGTGTATAGTAAGAATGGAAAGAGGAAAGGAGAACTCTCATTTGCAGCAGTAAAAACGTATTTGTGTGTAGTCTTGAAAACACTGACAAATGTTATATTTTGACTAACATCTTGTTTCCATTTTAAATTTTAACAGTAACTTGAGCAGATTTTGTATCAAGAACCATTATAAATAGTTTCACTTAAATTGGGGTTCCAAGCCAGTTTAAGGTAGTGTGAAATGCTGCATTACTACTAGTGGTTTTCAAGATGGTGACTCCTGAAGCCTTCTGAGAATATCTAAGCAATAAAAAGAGACAAGGTGGGTGAGGTGTAATATCTTTCGCTGGATCAACTTCTGTGGGTGAGACAAAATTGTCTGTTTCACTCACTGAAGTTGGTCCAGTGAAAGATATTACCTCACCCACCTTGTCCCTCTAGTATTCTTGGACCGACGCTGCTACAACTACACAGCAAATAAGATTAAATGCAAGATGGACATCAGAATTATACAAACTTCAGATCTGATTTGTGACCTCTCAGATCAAAAGAAATACACAATCTATACAAAAATGAATCTCTCTACATTTCCCTGCCTTAGTTTTCTCACCAGTCCAGAGCATTCTCCAGGTTCTGGTCAGAGTTCTCTGGTCTGTTCAGGATGCTTCTGCTTCAATGCCATTGTTTGTTATAATTGTAAAGCCTTTCCCTCTCTCTCTTTCCAGCTCAGCTTGCTTTGACCTAGGCACGCCCATCTCTTCCCCTCTCTCTTGCCCTAACCTTCCTCTGTGGTTCAGTTTTATCCAATTGATATGTCCCATCAACACCTGGTTCCTGGGTCCTGCTGCTAGTAATTTTCCACTATGCAAACCCCAGCCTACTACAAGCAGGCCAGAGGAAGTGGCTTCTCCCATCTGTAGCCATCCTCCTTAGCATATCTACTGAGCAATCAGAATACAATCATTAGAGATAACTACTCTCGATTGCACCTAGTCTGGAAGAGATGTGCTTATGAGCTTGTCAGCAATGGTGGATATACAGAGGCATTCCTTGATGCAGCAGTTTTCAATGAGAACAACTTCACAATATCAACCAGAATTTGTAGATTGTGCAGATTGCCCAAATTTGTGTCAGTGGGTAAACTCAGTAGTTAAAGGAATGGTGGATATTCATTTCAAAGTAGATATGTTACAGGTAACACTACATTTTAATTATGTGCCATAATTTCTGATTTATAAAAGGTGGCAGTCCCCATTGAAGACATGCAAAGAATACATCTACGTTTCATGTTCAGACATAGGTCGTCGCAAGAGTGTAAGTACAGCATTTTTATTCTTTTTGTTTGTAATCAAGTGCCAATCTTTTGAAGAAAATAATATGCTTTTGTACTTTTGTAGCTAAAGATAAGGGAGAAAAGAATTTTGCAATGGCCTTTGTAAAGCTAATGAAGGAGGATGGTACAACTCTGCAAGATGGCTGCCATGATTTGGTAGTCTTAAAGGTATGATAATGAAGGTTGTTGCGTAGGAGGAATTATTATTTTGGTCAGTCTTTTATTTTAACTGTGCAATCTTCTATGATATTTCTAAATTTCTACTGTCTTTCTCCCATTATCTTATCAAATACTTGAATTACGTGGTCAGTCCTCTGAATGGATAGGGCTGGATATATCTTTCTCTAGAGCCAATAAAGACCCCTCAAACATTGGTAGGAACCATTGTAGAGTGACATAGGATAGTTGCTGTTCCTACATTTTATAACCTTCATTGCCATGCTTAAAATCTTCCCTACTTCTAGAAGCTTGGAATAAAGCTCAATACCTGGACTTAAAACATCATTGAAGCTTGGAATAACATTCAGCTAAATACCTATCTAGATCATTTCACCATGATCTTCTCTGCCTTGCAAATGATCTGTGAACAGCTTGTCACTTTCTTGAATTTGTGTGGAGTTACTGTTTTATAATTACAATGAATGGTTATAGGCAGTGATGATATCCAACTGGTTCGCGCAAACCGGTTCTTAAAATTTAAAAAATGCAGCAAACCGGTTCTTAGCGCCAGGAGATTCAATGTAAAGGTGGAGCAGCGAACCAGTTGTTAGCGGCGGGAGAGTCAATTTCCCGGTGGAGAGTGTCCTTAGCGATTTTCCCTGCTGCCGAAATTGACCAGGGAAAGTCAATTTCACTGCAGAGAGTGCCTGCTGCCGAAATTGACCAGGAGGAGTCAATTTCACTGCGGAAGGTACTCTGAAGTGCTGGCTGGGTTGTTGGGGTGCAGTGTGTTGGGTGCTGTGTGCATGATGTTTAAGAACCTATTCAAAATAGGTTCTTAAATATCACCTGCCTTTATAGAACTGGTTATTGGGAATTTGGGATATCATCACTGGTTATAGGCTGTGAATCGTGTATGAACCCTCAGTTGTATGATTTTGATACTAGACATCTGAACAGTGTTGGTTCATTTTGATTGGACACAAATAACATAGCTGACTTTTTTTTCCTGGATTGGATGCATGATGATATTTAAGATTGGTTTCCCATGCAGATACTCAAGATTCGCAATTAGAAGTGAATATTGTGCAAATATTCTCAACCTTTTACGTACGTAGCTGTTTCTGTATATGTTCTGTCCGGTAATCTAGTTTTCTGTAATATTTATAGAAAACTAAAACAGAAGCATGCACACAACGAAAGCAAATGGTTTATAAATTCCAGTGAAGATCAGTACATTTTTTTAGATATTTGCCCATCTCATGTTGGTGCTAAAACTGATAAATATTGAGGCCAGAGGGGACCATTATGATCATCTAGTCTTGAACGATTGTGCAATACAACCCATAAAATTTCAGCAAGTGATGCTTGCATCAAGCTCATAACTTCTGATTAAGTGAGAGTTTAACATTTTAAAAATACACACTAACTTGGCACATTATATCTATGGTAGGAGATAGACAGATGACTTCTGACATAGACTTGCTACATATAGAATTCAACTACAGAAATACTACAGCTAAGCATTTAAAACACGAGTCAGGATCCCAGAAATGGAGAGGCTTTAAATTCAGGAGATTTTAAATACCTTTTAAGTTTTTAGAGGTGTTTTGCCTTCTAATATTAAATCCTTTGATACGTACTTGAATCATGTTTTCAAGCTTTTCTTTGCAGCCATCAGGACTAGAAACTTTTTATTGAAAATGAAAGCTGAGACACTCACATAAGCATGTTTTTTGGTTTTTTCTTTTTAAATCCCTAATTTTGTGAGACTGATGATAAAATTGTGGAAGCAGGTAACGCTTGCCAATGTTGTAGTACATCTCCAACTTCAAAACATCATCTTTCTGCCCTCAATATATCTAATTTTCAGGTTTTTCCAGGAAAAGTTTTGCTTGATTGCAGCTAGAGGATGGACCTCTCCTCCTGGGGTGGAAACCTGTGCAGGTTTTTTTCATTCTTTTGAATGAGAACA
Source organism: Mesoclemmys tuberculata (assembly GCA_007922155.1). Classification (NCBI taxonomy): domain Eukaryota; kingdom Metazoa; phylum Chordata; order Testudines; family Chelidae; genus Mesoclemmys; species Mesoclemmys tuberculata. The sequence goes on along the minus strand of ML675615.1, from coordinate 5,916,706 downwards.
TGTTCTGTGTTTAGGCATCAAGTTCCTTTTTACATTTTGTCAGACTGGAAAGCATTCCTGACCTCTCTCAGGATGCACTAGCATGCATTATCTCAAGGACTATTTAAAAACTTAAAAAATGACACCCTAGGTCTGCCTGCACACAGACCTACATCCACAGGCTAAATCTTTTGGAGCTGTTGTAAATGTCATAGAATGTTTCCTGTGCCTAGAGATCTGGTGCTGAGTAAATCTCAGGTCCGTGCACTCTCCTGCACATCTGCTACACTTGTTGTGCAGGCCTGGCACTTAAACCTTCTGACATGGTCTGTAAATTCAGCTTCAAACTTGAACAGCCATGGAATTTTTATAGCTGCAACAATATTTGGGACATATTGTGAATTGAGTTTTTTTCTAATCATTGGATGTGCTGTATGGTGCAAGTGGCCATTCAAAGAGCTATTAGATTTTTTTCTACTTTCCTTCCCTAGTACCTAACATTTCATAAGTTGCGATGAATTTTTTATGACTGTACACTTTAGTCTGACTAAAGTTGTGTTTCCACTTTAACAGGCTTCTTTTGCTAGAAGCTTTTGTTGGTTGTGTTGGTATTACCTTAAACTTTGGAACCCATGAGACTTTCTACTGCTAATGAACCAATTCAACCTTTGATTCTAAAAGCAGGTAATGGGAAGTGGTTTGTCATAGGTTATTTACAAGGGTTTACTGGCAGCTTCCATTTAAATTCCATTTAAATCATTGGAGCACTCCCTAGACCTGCCTGCCTCAATTTACCCTTGAGAAGACATGGATACAGCCCTCTTCTGAAAGGATTGACACTCAGACAGTAATTTCTTCGAAAAACAAAAATCTCTCTATTAAATATTAATTCTAATACAACTGGATTTTAAATTGAAAAATCAACATGATATAATATGAAATAAGCCGCTTTAGACAATACATGATACCATAAACTATATAACCTAATGCGATGCAAAATAAATAAAACATAAACCATAAAATGGCAATGCAATATACTCACAACACAATGTAACATTTCTTTAGCACATATTAGTGTTATGAATACATAACATACTTACGTGGCATCATAAGAATACAGTGTTGTAACCTAAAGAAATCCTGCGAAGTTGTGTAAAGCCTTAATACAGTGTTTATTAGAATACCATACAACTCCTTTATATGCATGTATTTCATAACTTTATACTAATACATATTCAATACTATTACTACAAACTAACATTCTATGAGTGTTTGATCATAAAATGGGTGGGGTTAGGAGGCACAGGCATCCAGCTTTTTTTATAATCACAAGCATACATGCCTTATTCTAAGAAAAATCATACATCCTTCCTTGATTGATTGAATCCTCGGTTGTCTGTTCCTTCTGTTCTGTCACTCCAATGTTCTGTGTTCTGCTGCTGTTCCTTACGTTAGCTAGATGTTCTCTGCTGCTGCTGTCTTCTCCTCCAATCATGATCACCCACGCCCAAGCCCTGTCATCTATTTTGTGTATGATTTTCTGTCCTTTTCGGATTAATTGCTTGCTTAATGGCAATCAACAGCACCCCGCGATCATATTTTTTCAACCAATCAGCTGTCCAATGTACTAATTAGCTTCACTTGTTCAGTTCAAACTTGGGCCTCATTCAGATCCTCTTACCTAACTGACTCCTCCCCACAGGTTTTAGGAGTGACCTTTATTTCACCCCAGTCTACCTTTGTGCTATTAGTCAGTTTAACACCATTTTGTTTCTCTCTCTCTCAGCATGACATCATCAGCCACCTTTTTAGATTTCTAGTTAAACTTGCTCTAAACTATCATTATTATTACTTATCAGAAGCCTTTTCTTAAGCTAACTATATTTCTATTCATATCTAATCATTATGATTGTCGCCATCTTTGTTAGTTAAATCAAAAAAGATAAAATCTGCTGTTTTCTCCCCCTCTGCTTGCTTTTCAGTTGTGTGATTAAATGCTGTCTCAGTTGCTGATCTGCTTACATGAACTAGAGCAGCTTTTTAAAAAAAATCTCTCGTATCATTGGGGAGACTGGAACTGAAAACAGTCTTATTTGTCAACTGACTTCAGTTTTTCTGAATTGCTCATTTCTGAGTAGTTCCAATGTCATCAAGGTTGGATTTCCTGATGGACTGCGTTCAGTCTGTCACAGTATGTAGCCTCCCTAACCAATATTCAAGTGCATAACTTATTGAGAGGACCTCAAACTAATTTTACAGAATTTGGATTTATTTTGTCTAATACAAAAAACATGTCTCTTTTTTTTTGGCTCATGGCCATTCACAGCCTCTTTTAGAAGGCCAAACACCACAATTCAGTTTTTGATTGCTACTCTATCGAGTGTGTTCAAATCAGAAGAAATAACCTCCCATTTTACATTGTGCTGATTATTCCATATCTCTAAGATATGGCCTTTCCCCTCCAACTAGACAGTCCTGACCACCCTCCTCTTGGATCTAAAGGACTGCAACATAATCTTCTGTGGCCTTGAAAAATGCAGTCTTGACCACTCACCCTCCGCCCCCCCAAATCCATTCAAAATGATGCTTCAAAGAAAGCTTTCCAGCATTGCAGCTTTGATGACATCACCCTCTTTGCAACTCTTCTCTGTCATCATCTTCGTTTCATCAATACAAACTACTTTATCATTTTCAAGACCCTTTGGTGTTTTATCCCCACTTCACTTGTCTGTCATGTGCTATTGAAATGTCAACTCCGGCCTCCGTTCTGCCATCATACAGCTATCATTGTCAACTTATTACATTTTCAAACAATCACCTTTGCAATTTCTTCCATTCTGCCCTTCACATAAGGAAAGGAGCACCTCTTGAGCACCCTCAAAGTCCCCTCTTTAAAACTCCTCTATGGTGTCTAGAAAAAAAAATCTTTAGTAAGGTTGCTGGTGTGCCGAGACTATGGCCTTCTTGCCGACAAGCATTGTCTCAGTGCTTACTCATGCTCCCCCTGTCTGTGCATGTTCTGTTTTCTCTTATCTATACTTTGTATTGTAAACCATTTTTGGTGTAGGGACCATCTTTATTATGTTGGAGCAGGGCCTAATGCTTGACAATGACTGTGGTTCCTACACTCTCCTACAATATAAATAATATACCTAATATGTTTTTAGGGTGATAGTAAGAAAATGGAGGATGCCGGTGCTTATTTGACACTACCTTCCTCTCGCCAACACGTGGAGAATAAAGGATTAACCTTAAGCCGAAGTGCTAGCAGTGTAGGAGGACTCTCAGTAAGCACACGGGATGCCTTTACTATTTCAACTCTTGTTTGTTCGACAAAGCTAACTCAAAATGGTATGCAGTTCAACTTCTTATTTAAGCATTTGTAAAGGACTATTCTTACATTAAAGTTAAAAAGCTGAACTTGATCTTCTCTGCCATTTATTTTAGTGGGTTTACTGGGGCTTTTGAAGTGGCGCATGAAACCAGAGCTGCTACAGGAAAATTTAGAAAAACTGAAGATCGTGGATGGGGAGGAAGTTGTGAAGGTACCTCCTTTTCAATGTTACATTGATACACAGTTGCTGTTCTCTTGCTGTTGGAGCTCTGTAAATAGGATGTTCCTCTCCCCTTTCCAGATGATTTTGTGAGCCTGCTGCCTAACTTGTGACAGAGGATGGAAAATGTAGGCTTCTGTCGGGCTGTTACTCGTGGCCAAGGTTAAGATTTTTTCATGGTTCTTTTTAGTAAAAGTCAGACACAGGTCACGAGCAATAAACAAAAATTCACAGAAGCCCATGATCTTTCCGTCTTTTACTAAAATTAACCGTGAAAAACTGGGGTTGATGGGAGTGGGGAGAGAGGATTGAAGCACGAGTGGGACAAAAGACAAGAGCTCCAGCTTTGCTGGGTGTGTGGGGGGAGGGAGGTCGGGTCTAGCACCTGCCAGCTCTGGCCCACCATCCAAGGGCTGAAGCAGAAAATGTCAGAGGTCTCTGAAAGTCACAGAATTCATTATCTCTGTGACATAATCTTCTCATTCCTGGCATTCAACAATTGTCTGGTAGAGGGGATTCCATGATTGAGGGATAGGTGGTGCTGCAGGTCTCAGCTGCATATCACTTTTTCAGATCAGAGACAATTTTTTCTCGGATCGCATAAAATAATTCAGTTCTGTCATTAATTGTGTAAGATGCTCACATGAAACAATTTCCACTATATCTTAGTACCAGTCTTGGAAAAAGCAAAATACAATTTGTACACTTCTAAGGATTAATCCATTGAGACAGATAAAGATAATTTTAAATAGACATTAGTGCCAAGTGTAATATGAATTGAGAAAATGTTCTGATATTTTTGATAGGATGATAATTTAGGATTCCATTACTATTATTAGTAACTTCTTAAGTGTCCCCATATCAGACATTTTAATGTAAGAAATTCCTATGCTACCTTCACACATCATTGTTTGCTGGGCCGTGTTTGACCAAGAGTCCAATAAATTCTTAATTCAGTTTGTGTTAGGCTAATTAAATTTGATTAACTAGCAGATGTTGGTTTATATCCTAAGGTATTTAACCTCTTTCAGACATATATAAAAAATTCACTTGTCCATATATCCTTTTGTGAATTTGAAATGAGAACACATGAAAAAAGTAAGTAATATCATAACAAATGTTTAGTCTAGATAAGAGTAGATGAGAAGTTTTAATACTGAAAGAGCTATTGGATAAAGCTAAGGCCTTCTATGCTAACAAATGAAAGTGACATGCATTTACTTTATAGATCAGTTGTTTGTTGCTTCCCATGTGAAAACCATTTTGCCAGGATGCAGAAGTAGCTAAATCTGGCAGATAGAAATCATCAAAGGAAATAACTTCTGCAACTTCTAATTCCTCTTACTAAAGGCGCCTGCCTCCAATTTTTATGTTAGTATTTTTCAGAAGGGTATAAAGCTGGTTTAATCTTGGTCTTTCTCTTTACCAGATTTTATAGGCATATTATTCATTTTCTGTCTACTTGAAGCTCCACACAGTCCCCTTTTGGGGGACACACCTTGAATAAGGGAATATCACTCAGCTGACTCAGTCCCACAAAAATTCCAGACATAGCATTAATCTAACACTTGTAGTTTTAAAGGAAATCTGAGTTACATTTCTGCAGTGGAAACTAAGAGAAATAGCAAATGGTTATATAGGCATATGAATAAAAAAAGAAAAAGGAAAGAGGAAGTGGGGCCATTCTGCAGTGAAGATGGGGTTGAGATTGAAGATAATCTAGGTATGATTGAGAAACTTTGACTCAATTTTTGATAATGATGTAAAGCCCAAAGGTAAACGTAAGGCAGCTACTGACAATGAGTATATGGAAATGGAAATGATTATTTCTGAGACGAAAGCAAAACTTCACATTTAAACTGCTTCCATCCCAGAACACCTAAAGAACTAGTATGTGAAATTGCAAGTCCTAAAATGAGGAGCATTTTTCAAAAATCTAGCTAATCATAGGTGCTACTGTATGACTGGAGAATAACAATCATAGTACTTCTATTTAAAAAGGAAACAAAAGTGATCGGGGCAACTACAGACCAATTAGTTTTGTCTCAATGTATGCAAAGCTTTAGAACAAAATGTGAAGGAAAGATAATTAGACAGATATAATAGCAGTTAATGCAACGTGGTTTTACTAAAGATATATTAAGTAAGACTAACCTGATGTCTGTCTTTGGTACGTGAGTCTCTAGATAAGAGAAATGTGGTCATTTTATGTGGAGCTTAGTAAACAGTAAAAGCCCATTTCACAAATCCTACGGTCTTCAACACAACACAGAATTCTTGAATCTTATAGTATCTATTGTGTGAATATATGTAGTTTTTATCCAAGAAATAACAAGCATTTGCTTTCAGATAAGCTTTTTAAATGTTTTTTTCTTTCTGCCCTCTTACTCTAAACTGATATTAATGAAAACATTCCCTGATGCTTAAAGCTTTAAAGAGGTATAATATTCAGTGCGTAAGCCATGCTCTAATTACAGGGTTAAGAAGGAACTTCCTTGTGGGCAAGTAACTCCATAATCATCTACTACAGAGTGTTTCTGCACCTTCCTCCAAAGCATCTAGTGCTGGCCACTGTCAGAGAGGATAATTGAGTGTAGATGGGTTTCTGGCCTGATCCACTGTGCTTTCTTATTCTCAAGTGGGGTTAAAGCCTTATGCATCTAGGGACTGATTTTGCTTGCGGGGTGTGTGTGTGCACGCATTTTCATTGTCCAGAGAATACAGGATTGGGCCCTTACTGACAAAGTGTTTTCCAAAAGTTTTTTGACACTTTCAACTATACCTCACATCTAATTTTTAATTTTGGGGCTTGTCATGGACAGGTGATGAGAAAAACTGATGGAAGAGAACAATAGTAAAGCATTGCCTACAAACCTTGTTGGCAAATGAATATTGGCTCAGTTTGTGCTTTCTGCTGCTGCCAACAGATAAACATGAGCAAAAAGCATTGTTTTTTATAGCTAGTGTTCTATAGGTTATAGAAAGAATAGGTCAAAGAAAGGGGGGGATGCATTATCAATGCCCTGCTTTCTTATAACAAGTTACAAAGTAAGTAAGAATTTGTGAAAAGTTATTAAATAATGTTAGTCCATACTATAGGTAATGAGGATTTCAAGAGAACATATGTAAGTTAGAAGTCAATTAATTTAAATCAACCTTGCTCTTTAAGTCTGAACAGCAACTAATACGGTAGTATGTGTCTCTGTTGTATGCGAGTGTGCAATATCAACTAGGGACTGGAGCTGGATCAAAACCAAATCAAGTCAATGGGGATTTTTCCATTGACTATAATGGCTTTTGTCTCAGGCTCCAGTGACAGAAAAATCTTTTGAACTGTTGTTACTTTTTCGGGATCAAAAGAGCAAATATTGATCTATATCAATATAAAATTTTTAGTTTCATACAAACTACAGATAGCAATAGGTTTTTTTTTTGTCTGTTTTGCTCAACGGTATAAATCTTGGAACTAAGCATATATTATTTGACCAACCAATCTGAATCTTCAGGTGGCATGGGCAACTTCCAAGAACTAAAGGCTATATCCTTCAAGAGGCATCATAAAAGCAGATAATTTTTCCCCATAAACCTCTAAAAATCTGTTTAGAGGAAACCTTATTGTATCATCTACAAAATGAGTTCTCTTAATGTGATTTTTCAAGTTACTTTAATTATTTTGTCTTGTTTCATTTTCCACTGTTTAGTTTCTGCAAGATACTTTGGATGCCCTGTTTAACATCATGATGGAGCATTCCCATAGTAACGAGTACGACATTCTAGTCTTCGATGCGCTGGTAAGAATCCTCATACAAAAAGTAGACTACACTGCAAATAGAAAAAATGAGCAGATGGACTCAAAATGCACTGAAGACACTGCACTACTAAAGTGTCATATGGACTCCATAGTGTGTAAATGCCTCAAGAAATTGGTATTGAAACGTCAATACTAGTTATTGGAAATGTGACCTTTTAAGTGTGTCATGCTATCTGGAGTGGCTTATGACTGTGAATGCCAATTTCATAGCAGATTATCAGAAAACAGGGCCGACACCCCAAATTAGCAGTATGGTCTATGATTAGATTTCACTTACCCAGTAACAAATGTGAATTCATAAAGCACTATAAGAGTCTTAAAAGCAGGCAGTTGACCTTGCCATCTGGAAAGCTCCACTAAGTAACATGGTCATTTACACCAAAGATCACAAAATATTCAGGATGCTCCCAGTCTCAAAAGACCAGTCGCTTACCCCAGATCAATTTCTACCTCAGATCTCTCACTAAAGACAATGCTTTTAGCCAGTCCTATAGTAAACTAACTAAGGATTTATTAACTAGGAAAAATAAATCTGTTATTTACAGGTTAAAGCAACCAACACATATATACAAATGTGTTAGTCTGTGGTTCCAAAAGGTGACAGAGATGTAGTAATCTCTCAATTCAAAATGTCTTTCAGAGTAACCATGGGTACCTCTGCTTCATTTTAGTGTGTCTGTCCCTGTTAGAATCCAAATATCAGAAGAGAGATGAAAATTTTCTTGTTATCCTGTTTTACTTACTCCTTCCAGTATTCAAGCTGATGGGGTAGACTCTCTTGCATGTAACACCTTCATGGGTGTGAGGGCCATTAACCAAGTCTTTGTATTTTGATGTTCTACAGTGGCCCATTTAGTTTTGATAGTCCTCCTTGATGGGCGGTGGACCATTCCTCCTGATTAGGTTCACTGGGTCATAGCAAGAACTTCTACAGTTATAAAGAAAACTTACATATCACCTTGTAGAACAGGATACAGATACTAAGAGTGAAATTAATACTTTAAGCAACTCAGAAGTATTTCATAAAATCAAATACATTGTTATAAGTCCAATACCCATCTTAACCATGCTAACACACAGGTGAACTGGACTAGTTTCCATCTATGAATTTGTCAATGCTCAGCTGAGGCCTAATTCCTTGTCAAGAAATGGCACCTGGTCTGCCAGCATCACAGAGTGAATAGCTAATTTGCTGAAACTGTGTATCACAAAGTAAGTTCTTAAAAGTAAATTTTTCAGTGTGAGAAATACTTCAGAAACCTGATATTTCCATTTTAATGTGTGGTTTTTGTTTTTGTTTTTTTTTGGTGGCAAACACTAATTTGATTAATTTCTGTTTAGATTTATATAATAGGACTTATTGCGGACAGGAAATTTCAACATTTCAACACTGTTCTGGAGGCTTATATCCAACAGCACTTCAGTGCAACTTTGGCTTACAAGTAAGTTTATTCTTTTCTTTAAAAGTTTTTTTTTTTTCTTTTTAAAATTTCTCCAGTCAGTTTTTTTTTTAAAGTTAACAAGTAATTTCAGTCTCATTAAATGTCTTGACTTGATAAAGTACTACAGTACGTTGGCCAAATTGAGGCCCTTTTCAGTTTCTGTTTAGTCCTCCAGCAGGCCAAACTCCTATGGATTTCTAAGAGGACTAAACCCAGTGTAAGGCCTGAAAAAAAAATTAAGGGATTCAGGGTTTTGTCCAATGTGAAGACGATTGATTACACCCGTTCTGTGCAAACTCTAGCAGAAAGCCTTGTATACAGCAGTGCAGGCTCCTGCAGCCAGAATGTCAAGTTATTTACTGTGACAAAGCTAGTTATCGAAGTGTATTTCTTTTTTAAAAGTGTTTGAAATTATCCCCAATTCAGGAAATTAATGACCGTTCTGAAGACTTATTTGGATACCTCCAGCAGAGGGGAACAATGTGAACCTATACTAAGAACTTTGAAAGCACTGGAATATGTATTCAAATTCATTGTTCGATCAAGAACATTATTTTCACAGTAAGTACTTCTTCTGTAAGTACTTGATTAGTGCTGCAATATGGCAAAGGTGTAATATTGTTGGGGGGAAAAGGGGAGAGGAAGGAAGAATTGGTCACATGCCTTGTCACTGTGCCTCAGTGGGAAACAGCTGAGAGTGCCAGACTCATGACAGACTGCTAATAGGGCAGACTCACCCCAAACGATCTATCATTAGATTATACCAAGCCAATAACAAAAGTGAACTTGTGTATCACCACACTAGTTAATAAGAAGTAAAAAATGCAGTCTCTTTAGGCATTCCAGCCTTTGGCTCACAAGCCAGCCACGGACTTTATAGTGAGTGGTTACTGAAAACCAGTTTAATCAGAATTAGGATCCTTCCAATCCCAAAGGATCAGCCACTGAGCCAGATGAATATATAACTCAGATCTTACCCAATAATCACGCTGATGCCAATCGTTTGGTCTTTTCTTTCTTTTTTGATATTATTAAACCTTCAGCGTTTAGTTACTAGAATGGTTGAAGGCTCATATACATAAAAGTTATTTTCATTGTTCAAAGATTAGGATCACAGGAGTAATGGAATAAACTGCTAGCTTGCAAAAGTCTCTCTGGAATCACTCAGACTGAGGTCTTCAGTCCTTGTTTAGAGCTTCCTTGTGAGAAATCTAGTCCAGAGAACTGAAGCACGAAATGAAGACACAATGAAGATATCTTAAGGGTCTTTTATATCCTGTGCCATATCTGTAGGAACTTTCTGATGATCTTTTTATTTCAAATTGAGCACAAGAGTTATCAGTGTTATGGTGTGCTTAATGCTTTATCCAGGTGATAAATATTTTTATAATGAAAATTGTCACAAAAAGCAAACATTCACCTTCCATTTCATTGAGAGCACAAATTCCAGAGTCCTAATAAGTCATAATGACCTCTCTTGGAAGGTGATCACCAGAAACATCAGATGGTTTTGCCAGCTGTTTGCCTTGGGTCCAACTCCATGACAGATGGCCTAAAGTTTAGATGCTAGTCTTTCCAATTGTGTTTAGCAGATCAAAGACTATGCATAGCACAAGGTGTAATAATTTTGGACTAAATAATTTAATTGATTTTAGAGCTCCAGTTACCCACTAAAAGACTTGAGGAATTAACTTTAAAAGGAAAGGTTAAAAGGAACTAGGTGTATATTTAGCTTAGCAAATTGAAAACTAACACATGGGACATATGTCTACAAGCTTTTTTTAACGAATAGCAATGAGAGAGGAATTTTCAGAGTGGTACAAAAGGTTACATATGTGAGCAGTGAAATAAAATGAAATTAAACATAAAATTTTCTATTATGAAACACTTCTCAGCAGTCAAATCTACTAACATGAATAATACTCTTCCAGGGGATGAAAGCCCTGTTATTTGAGACTTTGAAAACCTAATAGAAAAAAACCTTTCAACCTATGTAGAGAGGAATGCTGCACTATGAAGGGAAGAGGGAGGTCAGTCTGGATGACTTAAATAAACTTCCATCTCTAACCTCTTTGACATGGATCTATGGATTTTATCTTTATCGGTTTTATAGAGGGTCATATTTTTCCTCAGGAAAGATGAAGCTTTGATTTATATTTCATACATACGGAAAAAGTTTCATATGGAGGTAGAATCACTAGGAGGTAGAATGCACATTTCATGCCTGAAATGAAGACCTTTTGTCCATCCCTTTGATGTTTAGCCCTTTATGTTTAAAGAACAACAAAGCTCTCTCTACTGAACATAACTATATGCAAAAACAGATCTCTTAAGTTAGATGGTCCTTAAAGAAAAATACTAGTTGTTTTTGATCTTCAAAGTCTTTATCACTTGATAGATCCCCTACTACATTATGTCAAACAGGAAAAGAATAAAGCAAAGAAAAAGCTTGACTTGGAGAGTCATCTTCTGCCCTTCAATGAATCCCATGTACAAATTAAAGTCAATGAAATATCTGTTGAGTCCTGAGGGCAGAATTTTCCCTCTATTACTAACTAATGCCTCCCCCTAATGAGTTGCTGAAAGCAGTGTTGGGTGTAATTCTCCTATAAGGCTATTCATTTCTAGAGACTCTCCTTTCCTACCTACTTAGCCCATGAAGTAGGGTTTCAGTTTCCTCATTAACCTATTATTTCGTTATCTTATTGCAGCACCTAGGAGCCACAGAACAAAACACTGGTCTCTGCCCCAAAGAGCTTACAATCTAAGTAGATGACAAGAGACCGAGGAAACAAATGGGGGCAGAGGGCAGAGTGGTACAAGGAAACCGAGACAGTATTGGTGACCATGATTACCAGTAGTCTCAGCACACCAGTGGCCTAATGGTTGTCAAGTTGGGTTATTTTGTAGGCATCACAGGAAAGAAGAACTTCGAGGAGGTTTTTAAAGGAAAATGAGGAAGATTTGTGGATGTTCATGGGAGTGTCCCCTAAGTATGAGAAACAGTATGCGGGGGCAAAGGGGGAAGCATGAGGGTGCTTCTTTTGAAAAGTTAACAATCAGGCAATAGAAGTTAGCATCAAGGGGGTGATGACATCACAATACTGCAAGAGAGATGATAGGTAAGATAAGCTATGGCATGAAGGGCTACTTGAAGACAATTAGCTTATATTTGATGTGATAGAGAAAGGGGAGTCAGTGGAGGGATGCAAAGAGATAGTCAAATCAATGGATAATACTATAATATCCTGCTGCAAAGAGTAATTATGACACAGGATGAGTCTGTGCTAGAATTTTAGTTGTGTGACTAGATAGGAAAGGCTTTATCTTAGAGATACTATGTAGAAGAAATCTGTAAGATTGATTAAATGTTCACACATCTAGTATATGAGTTTTGAACTGAACATGAATCTCAAAATATGTGCTTGAGTGATGGGCAGTGTGGTGGTGCTTTCCACCGTCATTGAGAAAGGGGGGTAGTGAGGTGGATTTATGGGGAAATGTTGGGCTCAGTTTTAGACATGTTGAGCTTGAGCTGATGGCAGAAGAAGACTGGCTTGGAATACAGCAGCAGATCTGTGACTTGTAGGAGGGAAAGAGGGGAGGGCTTGAGGAGCAGGTCATAGATGGTGAAAAGGTGTCGGGGATTGCATGTATCAGAATCTATTCAGTTGATGAAGCAGAGTTGTTTAGCTAGGAAGATGGTAGAACTGAAGAGCTTGTCTGCTTCTGTGACTTTTACGTTGATGTAGCTGTTCTAGTTTGGTTGAGTTGCATTGTGATTTAAGCTTATTTGAAACTGGGCTAAGTTGCACCAATGCATCTGTATGGAGCAGGGGGATATCCTGCCCTGCATGTTTGCAGACACTGAGTATTCCCACTAAAATCCATGTTCCCTCCCTACAGTTTCTCTCCCTTTGTTTGGGAGAAAAAGTCAAATGTTATGGTGTAAAATCTGTGGGCCTGTACATCTACACTGGAGGCTTCCATCAGTGTAACTATGTTCAATGAACATACAAAACCCAAAACCTGAAATATAGAAAAAAAATTAGTTTCTCATGCCATGTGCTAATAGCTAAGAAATCTAGACAGATGTAACTTACTGCTGTTTTCTTTTTGTACTAAGGTAGAAATTATTTTAATAAGTGGAGAAATAACACCTAAGGCCCAGCAGTAGTGACTTTAGCTGAATGTTTCCGCTTTTTAATTTTTAACTGTTTATTTTTGTTGTTTTTGTTTCATCCACTGAAAGTGTGGAGCAAAATATCTAATACCAGAAGGACAGCTCAAATCTTTATTAGTTCTGTTGATTTTTATAAAAAGAAAAGAGAAGTAAACCAAAATGTCTGTTCTTTCTGTATGGCAAAGAACATTCAGTCCTACACCTAAATTGAACTGAATTGAAGTAAAATGGTGCTTGTTTTAAAACATCACAATGCTGTCTTATTTAATTTTTGTATTGCTATTGATCACTGCTTTACATATTTACCTATGTTAACCTTATGCATTGGTTGATATTATAGGCAGTAAGTTCTGCCATCAGTGAAAACAAAACAATGAATTGATCATTTATTCTTTGCAAATAGTAATTAAATTTCTAGGAGCAAATTACCAAAGGTTAGAGATATTTATCTTTTTATGTGGGGGTTTTATGCTGCTGTTTTTTTATGCAAGAACTTTTGCTTTTGGGAATCAATTTAGTTTTTTATATCTTTAATCACTCTCTCTGTCAGATTATAGCTAATTATTTCACAATACCATTATCTTAATGGCAGATGAATGCAGAACATACCGGTAATATCCTTAAAGTGAAATTATCAAAAACATTTTAGGCCTCAAAATATTACCTCCTTAATTGTTGCTATTCTGATGATGAAAATCACATTATATTGCCAAGAAAAAAAATCCCCACAAAACCAATATCCTCATAGCCACACTTTTTTGACTCACTAATTGTGTGAGTTTGGACTCACCACTAAACCTCTGTTTTTCCACACTTAAAATTGTAATACCTATTGGCATTTATATAGCACCTATCATCTTAAGATCTCAACGCTTTCTACAAAGTTTTGCTACCGCAATATTTTTGTGGTGTTTCCACAAAGAGCCAACAGACAAAGCAAGTTAATTAATGTTGCCAGTTGAAAAGTGTTTGGGATTGATTGTACATAGCCATCATTCAGGCACAATCCATGATACTTGTGTTACTAGCATAGGAGTAGACTGGTACTGAGAGTGGTATTAAATTAAACTGAAGCTGGAGAGGATGGGGAGAACAGGGCTATGTTTGCCCATTCCCTCATCTCCTGCGCAATGGACTGACACAGTGAGAGCACATGATGCATCCTGTAAAATGGCATAGTAGTGAATATTGTTGTGTGCCATCTCCCAGCTGCTGGCACTGCCCCTCTCTTCACTCAGCCCAGTGTGGCCATTGACTGAACATGCTGTTTTGTCTGTTTAAGATAGAATGAAAGGAGAAAATATCTCACCCATAAACACAAATGGGATCAACGTAATGTAACAAAGTTACATGTTGTGCAGAATCTTTAAGTTTCTGACATCAGTTTTTATCTCTGTCCCATAACACTTCTTGCCACCCTCCTGTAGCTTTCCAGTGCTATACTGGAAAACACAGTGGAATACCTAGAAAACACATTGAAGCTGTTCACAGTGGCTTACAGACTGTGAAAGAAAGATACACAAGATGTCAATGTAAAGCTGTGCTATTCTTTTTACTTTTCACAACTTTCCTGACTTGCACCATAAGTGTAGACCAAATACCTAACTGCACCCTTGCCCCATCTTCCTTGCCTCTGTAGGATACACAGTCACTTTCCATTTACCTAAATAATAGAGCTGACACACATTCTCAGTATCTAACATGAATTCTGTTCTGCTTAGCTTCTACAAAAACAGAGCTTCAGAAAACAGAACCTTGCGTAATTCCCACAAACTTTATAGTAAATTTTTTTGCATTGAATACCCTATCAGATTTATTTTGAAAACCCATAGAAAATACTCCTCTGGCCTCAAGCAGGAATTAGGTTTCCATTGTAGGACCGTTCACATATACCATCTCACAATCTTGACTATGGAGTTGATTCCATGGCTCCAATATATTTTTACTTCTTGAGCTTGTTAGAGCTGGTGATGAGTACATTTTGAGTCTGTGTTGCTCTACCTTTACCAGTGAAAGTGTAATAATAGAGAAAGAGACACTGGTTTAAGTGTTTAAATGTTATTTAAAATTAAGAATAAACACACAATAAAAATTTGATAGATCTCCTAAATGCTTGCAAGATCTTACGTATTCTAGGGGCAAACTCAGTTATGGTGATAGTTCATAAATAAAGAATTTAAGATGAAATGATCAGTTCATTACTTCATACAGATGGGGGAGGAAACTTCCTCTCACGTACAACTTAGTATTTCCAGTGGTCTGCACTCTTAGGTTTAGATGGCTTTTTTGCATAGCAGTATCAGGCCTATATGCTTTTGCCTAATGCTGCTGCTGACAAGACCACAGAAGATGTCGTTGTTGGGAATGAACTTTGAAGATCAAATTATAGAATAAATGTGTAGGTTATGGAAATATGTACTTTTAAAATTCAAATAACTGAATCAGAGCAAATAAAGGTGTAGTTGTGAGGGGCTTTATAACTTCCACAGCTTGTGTAATAGTTATGAATAAAACACAAAGCTGTTTGACATGATTACTATACTCTGTAATGCACTTCAAATGTACTTGAAGTACACATTGACTTCTAAGTATGCTGGTTGTAAAGGAACTGAATTTTTCAGATATGCTAGCTTTCCCTTTATCTTGAAGGAAACACAAGTTAACTTTTATATCAGAAAGAATTGGCAGTAGCTGTTAGGTTAACTTATAACTGCTTCCATACCTGGCTGAACAGATGCCTATTCAGACGTGTACTCTTCATTATTCTGGAAGTTTTAACTGGAATTTCAGTGTACGTTGCCAGTTTATCTTGATGACCGAGCCATGACGAACAGCCTAATCCTGCGGTCAGTGATCACAGAAGCCATCTTTACTCCTCAAGAGTTCCATTAGAAGGTGGCCCTAGTAAGGTCAATGATGGAGTCATAAACGTGTGCCCCACCCACCCCAACAGCAACCTACAATACTGTCATTCAAAAGCTGTGGTACTGCAACTGCAGTAAGGAACTGTTGCTTATACTGCTTGCTGTCCTTGGTCTATCAACTGTGATTATTGCTGGGTGAAAATGTTTGGAGGAACCTTTTTTGTTGAAAATGAAGATTTGGGTTGACTTCTAAATCAGTTGTAAATTTTGTGTCAATTTCATTGAATTCTTTCAGTCAAAAATTTTCTGAAAAAATGAAATTTGCATTTTGACATTTTTTAAATTAAACTTTTATTTTTTATTTGAAATGACTTTAGTTAATAAATTTATTTGAATATAAAAAATTATGTAACCCTGTTCTCCCCTGCTCCCAACATTAAATGAAATGTTTAATTTCAGTTCAATTAAAATGTTTTGTTCAACCCAAGACACATGTTTGGGTTGATCTGAAACAAGTTGTAATGGATGTTAGACTAAAACATGAAGGTAACTTCTTGAAGTGAGATCTTGATTTAAAACATTCAATTGACTGTCAGAAACAAAGGTACACTTAGTTGATAGTCTCCACAGCCTAGCTGCTAACTGTATTGCAAACATCAAATATTTAATATTCACTCCATTATTCTTATTTTCTACTATGCAGCCCCATGTGCGTTGCTCCCATGTGTTGTAGCATATGGGAGGAGAAGTATGTGGTTGTATATTTTTAAAATGATCTATTTTTCCTGGACACACACAGATTGACCTGAAGCCATAGGAGCTTTTGTATTGTGGGATACACTCATACATCCCCAAGAAACCATACAATAAAAGTATATTTAAAAGGAATGCATCCAAAAGAATGTTCAGAGACTTATCACACATCTAATAAATTTATCTTTCCATTGAAAAAGCCTCAACCTTGAACTCCTGGCAGTCAGAGTCAACTGTTCATAAATAACATATCGCTTAATTTTGGAATGTCAGTATTTAATTTTTAAACTTCTTTTTTGCTCAGCTCTAGTGTTAACAAATGCTTCTGTGTCTCATCAACAGAAGATCCAAGTCTGTTACAGCTATCAGCTATAGATTATGGATCTTTTGTTTCAACTGTGGAGACTCAAGCATTCAGCTGTGGAGATTTCTGGTTCAATCTCTAGTACTAGCAAAATTGACTACTGTCACAGCTGACACTTTGAGTACTTTTGCCCCTAACATTAAGCCAAGTTTACACAATATTTTGCACATCCATGTGATCTGTTGCAGTGATGATTTTTAAGCTTACTGCCTCCATGGCCTAGAAGCATCAATTTATTTTTTTTTGTTTAATAGATTGAGTTTTACAAGAACAAACTATACAAACACCATTTAGTACTGTCTAGCCATCTGCTACTGGCTTAATTGAATTGTTCATAATCAAATTTCCTATTGCCAAACTGGCCCACGAAGGAGAAGGAAGTCTGTTGGGGATGTGAGTGAGGTGTGTTTCTCCTTAGGAGGAGGGCAATGAAAAGCAATCTACTTGGACATGTTAAAAGAAAATGTTTCTGAGCTGATGTTGAAACTGGCACCAATTTATTAAAAAAAATACATTTATATCTATATCTATCCAACACCCCCATCACTATAATAATTTGTTGCCTCTCCTCAGAGGCTGCAGATACTTGATTGCAAATTAAATGGTAATATGTAGTGAAAGTGGTGTGGGAAAGAGACTGATGTAAATACGATTTCTAGAGTTGGCTGCTTAGTCATCATGGGGGGGAGAGCTTTTTACCCTTTTGGCAGGCAAATGTGTCACAGAGAGATGGCCAAGTTTTGATTTCAGTTACACTGGTGCCGCCCTATTAATCTCAGAGATGTAACAAACCCCAAAGATTCTCTTAAATCAAACGGCTGTTGGCTGAATGACTACATTTACAGGAAATGCATACTTATCAGTGTGCTTAGAGCAGCCAGTGCTGAAAATCTTGAGTCCTTAGTTGACCTTGTTGTGTGGGCACAAACCAGATGTCAGTGTTTTTTTCATTTATACCCTTCAGTGGCAAGAAAATAAGAAAACAAGGCATAAGTCTTCCTAATAAACCACTCAGCTGGTTCTTTCATTATGATTTTGGCTGTGGGAGCCCCTTTTCTTTGTTTGGCTTAAACCTCACAGGCAAACATTGCTCTAAGTTTTCAAAGGCTCCTGCTCCTAACAGTTCACATTTCAGTGCTTCACTTCTATCACACTTCTTAGTTAGGCTAACATTTTTGCATAGTTCTCTGCCAATCAGTGTTTGCTTAGCTTTGATGTCCCTTGCAGTATCTAAAAGCTTTTTGCCTGTCTCTAGCTTTGCAAAAACCTTTACTTTAATTTTGAAAAAAAGCACATGACATAAATGTATAAGCAAGGGTTCTGTCTTCTGACAGAAAAGGACAGTGCGTTTCAGATGCAATTTCAGATTGATTTCACTAGAACATAGATGACTTTTGGCTTCTGTGTTGGAGTTTGGTTTTCTTCTAGTTTATTTTTCCTCCTTTGATTTTTGACAACTGCTGCAGTTCACTAATGCAGTGAGTGCAGATGATAGTTTGCACTGCTAGTACTACTTTAAACTATTTTGATAAACTTGAATCTAACCTGCTCCTTGGCCCACCAGCAAGAAGTTGAACTCATCACAGAACTAACAATTAGTGATACCTAGGTGCAAGTGATAATGACTAGATAATATATATGTTCAAGCAGAATAAACTCCAAACCAGTAATATATGTATTGTATTTTAAAAGGTCCAATGCTGAAAGCGGTTGAGACAAATTAGTTGGGAGAAATAATCTGATTAAAAAATGTGAAAGATTGGGAATTATATAAGAATATTTTACTCAATGCTCAAAAAGCCAGAATCCAACAAATGAGAGAGAGAGAGAGAGAGAGAGAGAGAAAAAAACTACATTTGGTAAAAAACCCAACTTGGCTTGGGGGAAATGAATGCAACTATATTTTTTAAAAAAAAACAACAACAACTTTAAACAAAAAAAAGGGGGAATGTAATAGTAATGAATATAAATCAACAGTTAGGAATTGTAGAAAATTGATAAAGGAAGCAAAAAGACCCAGTGAGAAATGTATGTCTAGAAGAGTTAAGGACAGTAAGTACTTTAAGTATGTTGGAACAAAAGTAAGCTTAACAATAATATTGGTTCATTATTAGATGACATGGTAGAATGTCAATAACAATACAGAAAAGCAACGAGTGTTAAATAAATATTTCTGTTCTGTATTTGGGAAAAAGTCAGATGATGTAGTCGTTGTATATGATGACACACTTTCATTCTGTTAGTAACTCAAGAGGATATTAAAGAGCAGCTACTAAAGTTAGAATTGTTAAATCAGTAGGTACAGGTAACTTGCATCCAAGAGTTTTTTTAAAAAGCTGGCCACAGAGTTCTCTGGACAATGCGTGTTCATTTACCAGGTCTTATTTCTGGGATAGTAAGAAGTGTGGTAACTATTAAGCCATGCTTGACCTGGCATATAAAGCATTTTGGGGGTTGTGGTGTTCATATTCAATTACAACTCCTCAATTCATGTTCCTGATGTTTGTACTGCTTACTAAACTCCCATAGATGGGAACATGCATAGGCCACTTGAAGAAATGATGATGTTTACTTACCTGTAAGCAGAGCTCTTCAAAATGAGCTCTGCATATTCACAGAATGCACCCACTTGTCTCATTTCTTGGGAGTTTTAGGTTAAGAATTCCTGAACTACTGGAAGGAACTGAATGGCATTTGAGGCCACTCTCCCTTTTATACCCTCAAAATCCTCTGAGGATGGGAGTGGGAGGGATGAGTGGCTGCAATGAACACTGCTCCCTGGAAGATTCTGGTGGCTTGCAGTACAAATGCGTTCATCTTATAAGGTGTGAATATGCAGAGGTTTATCTTGACGAACTCCAATTATTGGTTCATTCCATGGTTCTTTATATAAAATAAAGATAATAGTAATAGTATCATGAGACACTAGTGATATGTCAGGTATATTATGTCTAAAAGTATAGTAAAAGGTATACTATGTCTAAAAGAGCAGAAAACCTTCAAGTATACACACAAGGATTTAAGTACTTACTGTAAACCAATTCTTTAAGGCATAACTGTGCATGTTTGTATATAGGGAGCAATCATATGCATACACTGATAGTATTTGTAAATGCAATGGCATTATACGCAGTATAGTTTGAGCTTCAAGAGTGAAACATTTTGGTGGGAAAAAATAAGCTGAAAACAGGTTTATGTATATCTAATCACTAGGGCTTTGCAAAATTTTCCCATTGAAACCTGAATCAGGGTAAAACTAAGGCCATGATGTCTAGCGTTGGCAAATACATTGGCAAAACTGAGCAAAGCTCCAGGATTTGTTTTTGGTAGATATTAGTATGTTTTGAAGCCTAAACTCAAAGCCAAACGGAGGAAATATGAGCCCATTGAGGAAGCCTGGTCTTGGGAGCTGGAATAATAGTTGCATATAGAGCTTTTTGTACAGCTATTAAGTTAACAGTATATCCATTAGGCTCAGCACCAGGGTCTTCTCTCTTAATCATTCATCCAACTCTGAATCCATGCTATTGGAGTACAATTTCTAGCTGTGTGACTTAGTTGTACAGTCATCTCTCTTTTTAGCACATTTGGCATCTTATTAGTTTTCTATCAAATTGTTCCTAGCATTTTGCAGATACAATTCTAAGGTCCTGGTCCTGACTTCTACAATCTCTGTGCAGTCAGAGCAATTTTTGTCACTTACCCTGTATTACTGGAATGATGCTAGAGAAGAGGAAAAGTTTTTGCCCTGTGTTAAGATATTCTTTGTCCTTGAAAGGTCAATAATAACTCCAGTTTCTGATGTTTGGAGATTTCAAAATGATCACTTGCACCTTGGCCATTTTTAGTGCTTTGCTTGCGTCAAGAAATTCAGAAACTGAACTTACTGTCCTTAACTCTTCTGTAAAATGAATTGCTAATTATAAGGTTTAATTGAAAAGGTTTATGGATATTCTGTTCAATGAATTCAATTAGGTTAGGATCTTCAGCACTACCAGCTATAAAAAGAACAATCAACCCAAAACAGAACTTTCTAGAGTGATGGGATTGTGCCAACCAATCAGTGTGACACATTTTTGCAGCAACCTCACCCCTTGATGCTCCATATTTAGAGATATTATTCCTGCAAAATTTGATGTCACAGAAAAAAGTACCTTCATCAGGGTCACAGACCTTTTCCCCTTACTTCAAGGATGATCCTGTTTCTCTGTTCTTCAGAGATTTGACTTTAACCTTTGGGAAGCAGATTCTGATGCACTTTTCATTCACTGAGAACACGCTTCAGACACTTGATAGCTAATTAAGTCTAAAGAGTATGAAATGGTTCATCACAATAACAAGAAGTCTTAAATAAGTGCAGAATTATGCAACTTGATCATCTTGGTAGAATTGCATATGTTGGTCTTTCCTGTATGGAGTAAATGATAGAATTAGATACATTTGCGATAGATTGACATTTTTAAAAAGTAAACAGAATGTTTTGGACGTCTCTTGCCTTATTTTGTATATTGTTAACTTTTATTTTATGCATACAGGTTTGCTTTCTGATTCTATTATAGAATTTTATTTTTCCGTGTATTTATAAACTTGTTTAAATTTATATTCCTTTCATTAGGTTTTTCCTTTCTTATATCTGCTTTCAGTACTTTCTTGGATGATGCACAGTAAATAGAATAATCACTGAAACATATTAGCGGGTTGTCACAATTGCTATTCACTTGCTAAGGGCAGATCCCATTTTGTTAGATGTCTTAAAACCCCCGATTGAATTGTGACCATGAATCTGAGGATTTGATAGTACGTGATCGTGGGGGGGAAATAGTGGTGACGTGATTTTAGGCACAAATTGCATCTACAAAAGTGAATCTGGGCCTTGGCTGCAAATACATCTCTAAATGCCAGGTCCTTGGGAAGTAACATCTTGACTTTGAGCAGACTTATTGACAAGCATATTGGCATTATGGGTTTTGAAGATAATGATCATTTTCCTGGAATGAGATAATTTTCCATTGACTAAGATACTTTAGGTTTTCTCTTCTGTCATGATTAATGTTTGATGACTCATAGTAGAAATAGCTCTCATAATTTCTAGTTATAATTCCATTTCCCATAGTCTGTCTTGATTTGATCATCCCTCCAAATACAAATGAGACTGGCAGGTCTCATTTGTATTTTGATAGGAAATATTTCGGTCTTTAGAGGTTCAGCACCCGTACACCTAAATATTTCCTATTCTGACATTTGTCTTGTCTTCTCTTTTAAATTTCCTTTTTTCACACACAAGGTATTTCCTTGCCTGCTCTCTTTTATTCCGATTTCCCTCCTGTACCTTGGTCACTTAATTTTTCATTATCTTATCTTGATGAAACTGGAGAATCTTTTTTGCCATATTTTTGAAAACCTGTGGAAGCTTAATTGATAGACACAGATCCCTTAAACAGCATTTATCTACCAAATATACTGAACTCTGTCCATATTCTTGTATTTGCATATTTTAAAAAAAAGAAATAATCCTTTTTGTCAGGTTTTCTTGTTTTGTGCAGTTAACCTTGTTTTGTTTAATAACCGCAATAACTAAAATGGAGTAGTTAAAACTGTTTCAGTTCTGATAGTTGACTGCCAAACGTTAATGGATTTTATTGGGAAAAGTGAAGTTTGTTCCACATTGGGGATTTGCCCCAATTCTAGTCATCAGTGGAACCTGTGATTTGTGTAGATTAAGCATAACCCCTTGAAACTAGGAAAAAATAGAAATTTTAGAAAAATTTGGAAAAAAGATGTTTATATGTTGAGTGTGAACCTCAAAATTTAAATATTTGGAGGCATCCACCTATAAATTGAAATTATTTTTGATTTTAAATAACCCTTAGTTTTCTTGCAGGGAACAATACAGTACAAATCTCAGTAATATGATCACAAGTTCATGTAATTCAGTGTAGTCACAAGGGCAAGCAATATACATTATACACATAAAAATACAATGTTGGCCGACTATTAAGGAATACAACTTTGAGCACAAAGCCATATGGGGTCCATCTTTGAGTACTTACTAAAGAGAGACACCTGTCCAAATATTTGTGATTAGAGGACTGTTTTCTGACTGTCACCTACTCCAGTGAGGACACTTTGCAAATTTATATTAGTGAAAAAGCTCCAGTGGATGCAGTCTGGTATATACATTCACTTATAAGTATCCAAACAGAAAAGAATAATTGGAGCAAGCCTGTTACTGGTGGATCTCTGACCATTGCCTGTGACTGAGGGTGTAGTTTGGAAAATATTAACTAATTTGTGCTCCCCTAATAACATTATAGGTAAAATGTTTTCAGTTGTGTTTGGCATTTCTAGGTGGATGGTTCATGACAACCATCTTGCTGAAAAGTACCCTCCTAAAAGGCAGCTAAATAAACTGTGATCTTGCATGCAGATACTGTATTGCAAGTTTCACCACTGTTGGGGTTTGTTTGAGATAATAGAATAACTTGCCTATATGAATAACACTCTCCTACTCACATTTTGCAGCTCATGTCCCTAGTCACGAAAGTAACTTCCTAGTTCAGGAGAGATTAAATGAAGAACTCCTCTATGTTCAACAAACAAAAACTGGAGTTTATTTCTCTGGAGTCTGAAACAGCTGGCTGCCCTGGATCTCTCCAAACAGCCTAGTATGGTGCTTCACATAGTCTCTATAGTCTGTCTTGTACTGCTTTCTACCTGTCCATTTTGGTCTCTTCTTTTGCTCCTGGCATCCATTCTGGTGCAGGGAAATCCACAGCCTCCTTTTATTTAAATGCACATTATTTATTCATCATGTTTTAAAATGATTTGAACCATTTTGCTTAACTGTTGAATAGTAACTACAATAATTTGCATGTCTAGCACCTGGGGATCTTAAAGTGCTTTCCAAAAACTAAACTTCATAACAAGCCTGTGGAGTAGGTGAGGGATGAATATATGTGGATCACTTCACCTGTCACTGAATTGTATCCCCTGGTGAGATGGAAAGGAGCAGATGCTGAAATAGTGCCCAGCAGCTCTTCATGTTAATTTGGTCCAAAACCCAAAGACATTCACTATAGCCATCTGAAACTGCAAAATATAGATAGGCAGATTGCAGATGAAAAAGTGTGAATCTAGCAACAATACCAAGTTTAATACCCTTTGTTCTTATGGAGCATGTCACATGATATTTAAAAGCCATTGATGCTCAGTCTTGCATTCAGATCTGCATTAATTTTTCAGATGTGACAAAACCAAGTCTTTGGCTTGGTTGAGTGCATCATTTACTGCATCATTTACTACTTAACCAGGAAATTATCTTTTTTTAAACTAGCATTAGTGCAAGATGGAAATTGGTTTGATGTCTTTCATATTGGTTTTTCAGTTGGAACAAAGATTAAAATGCTTGTGTGTGTATCAGTACATATGTATTCCGCCTCAAGAGCAACCTCCATTATCCTTAACTCTGTTATCTGAAGGAGTTGAATAGCTCAGCTAATGTTGGACATCACAATGTTTTGAGAGAAAAGATGTTTGGATAACTGAGTAGAGAGTTGGGTGCCCTGGTTAGAAATTATATTGGGACTATCCAATGAAAGTGGGAGGGGAATGGAGCAATTTAGACCAACTATCTTAGCTAAAGCTCTTGAATGCAAAAGTTCAATGCTGGAGCATTCGGCTAAATTGGTTAATTCCTTTCCCACTTCCTAGGTTCCTCTTATCAAGCTTGCCTTTCCCCCAGCTCTGCCATTCTCCTTCGTAAAAACAGAACATACTTTGGGGTATGGAGGGATGCATCTTACCTGAACTATCAGTTATTGATGGCTTTGGATATTCACTGAGACATCTAGATAATTTGTGTTGTACTGTTTTTTTAAAAGAGTAGAAATATATATTTATATATATATACCTAAAATTTGGGGATGTGATTGTTAGACTAGGTAACAGATATACAATTAGAATAATTTCTATCAACACACAAAAATAAAAGAATATTCAGATTGCAAAGTCAAGCACTCAAGTTAGAAAATGCCAGAATTAAGGTAGCCTGTGCAAACCTCTGCTACTAAAGCTCATAGCAATAGAAGATCAGTGCTAGAAGGGTGTGGGGCACATTGCCCCTGGATTTCACAATATTTGATCACAGTAGGGGAATGGTGGGACTCTGGTATCTTGGATTTTCTGTTTCAGCTCCACAGGGGTGGAGTGTGAGCTAGTGGGCAATAGAATCTTCCTGTTTCCTCTTGGTTTGGTTTTTCATCTGATCCATATCCCCTCCACCCTCAACCCCCCTGTTTCTAGCCTTTTCCCTGCCCCCCAATTCCCAGTTTTCATCTGTCGCTCTCCTAGTTCCCCTGTCAGTGGTTGTTAATGCTGCAGAGAGTTGTTAAGGCTGCCAAGTTGCTACTGTTGCCAATGCTACTGGTCTTGGAGCTCTAATGTCAGCCGCACAAGCAGAGCATGCAGCTTACTGATTCAGCAGAACTCGAAGTTATTCATGAAGAAAGACCACAGCCTTGGTTTGGAGGTGTAGGCACTTAACCAGGTAGACAATGCCAGCCAGGTTGACAAAACACGGTATTAGCATCTTGGCCTTAAATTTGGCAGTTGCTTATGTTCACATTTGGCACTTGGCCTTTTTTTGTAAAAAGTAGTTTGACTTAACGTTGGATGGTGGTAGTTTTTTGAGCAGGAAATTGGCACCCATGAGTGCCTTCATGTCACACGGGATGTGTGTTCATAGGGAATTTAAAACTTCACTGAACCAAATATATTGTAACAAATATAAAGGTAACTGTTTTGACTCTTACAGTGAGGTCATGTCTTGAACGCCAGGTGATGTTACATCTTAGGCTGACAGTTATCAAATATTAAATAAGGGGCACCAGTTAGACACCCACCCAGGCCATGCCATTCGGGCTGTATGGGAGAGAAGCAGAGACTGAGTGAATTGATAGCTTTCAAATTCAGTCTCAGTGGCTTTCCAGAGGAATGATTTTTCAGGCTTCCTTGCTCCTGTACAGTATTTTACATGGAAATGCATGGTCTTAACCAGTTCTTTTCCTAGTATTTAGTAGACTATTTGTTTTATGTTCAAGTTCACCTTCCATACATTACCCCTTGATTTTCATTCATGTGACAAATAAACTTTAAGATAACTGAAACTGGATATCGACTGCTAAAGGACCAAATGCTGTCAGGTGTTCCTGATTCCTGTCCTTAAAGAAGGCGGGAGCAGTAGGAGTTGTGTCAAAGCCCAATGAATTGCAGTTTGAGTTCACAGCAATTAATGTGCATCTTCCCCTAGGGATTGGTTCGTGTGAGCTTTTGCAAACTTGGAATTGTTCATAGTTTTTGACAGGAGGGAAACGTGAGTTTCACCAAGTGTGATGGTGCAACTCTCCTCAAAGACCCCAGATCCATAAACCTTTGTGTTCCCTCTCTACCTCAGCAAGGGGGAGCTCAGCCTGTTACACAGCTCTCTGCCACACCAGCCTGACTTCCCCAATAGCAGACGCCTCAAGACTCTGTCTGTCCCAACCTTGTCTTGCAGGTAACAATCAGTGAACCCAAGTTGACCAGAAATGTGTCTCTGCAATGTCCAGTTCCTCACCCTGGAGGCTCACAGAACTTAACTTGGCTGCTTCCAAAAAGACCGTGTACACACACCAGCCTGTTGTTTTAGCTGAGAACTCTCACTTTATTTCAACAACAACACTGAGATGATGTATAAAACAATGAAGAATAACTTTATTACTAAAGAACATAGATTTAAGTGATATTAAGCAAGCATGAGAGAGACAGGGATGGCTACAAACAAGGCAAAATAAACTTTCTAGAGACTAAAGCTTAATCTTAGCAAGTTTCAAACTTTATATAATCCGTTTTCTCACATTAAGTTGCCAGTGTTTTCAGGCCAGATGGTCCAACATGCACAGACTCAGAGGGTACTCTCGTTTTGTTCCCTAAATGATGAATAAGGTTTTTTCACTCCTCTTGTGTTTTCCAAAGTCCATAGCTTATTCCTTTGCTGCTTGTTCGCTTGATTGCTTTTTACCTTATATGTAAATGTATTTTCATTGTCCTCTGCCTGTAATCCAGCCAGTCAGACCAGTAAATCCACATTGTTTTGTGTAGGGCAGGCTTGATCTAGTCGCTGCCTCAACACGTGTTTTAAGAATATATTTCAAGCAGCCACACACGACTCTTTATTCCCAACCTGTACGTACATCATAGCATGATATTCCTTCCTGGCAGGTCACCAGTTTACATAAATACCTCACAAGGTAACTTTGGGGTACTTATTATGACAGCAGTGTGTTCGGGGTAATGAGTGGTATGTCAGGCCTAGTAGGAGTTACAGTATAGAAGGCTTCTGCCATTTGGTATGGAGAGGCTCTTGGGGTCACAACAATGTGCCTGATCTCAATGGAGAATCTGGCACTGAGACTCCCTTTCTATTGTCTGAGGTCTTGCGGTCCAGCTGTGGTGCCAAAACATCTCTTCAGCTTTATCTTGTCTTTAAGTACTATTTCTTCCCTTCAAATATTTTTCTTCTCTATTTCTTGAAATCTAACCCACAAGGGAAAATATTTAAATAAACTCAGTCAACTTAATTTAAAAAGTATTAGTTCATATAACTGAATGTTGTTGTTCACTGAAGACAGCTGCAGAAAGAGAAGCTTGTTTCCAGAAACAATGGGTTAAACTAGTCAGGTGTCAGTTACTAAATGTGAACTATTCCTTTGCTACCTACCAAAATGTCCCTGCTTGCTATTCAATAGAGCTAACACTCAGATGAACATAAGTGAAAATTGCTACAGGCTACCCTAGCAAACAATAGATGTCAATATTGCTGCTCAGTCTCTGTTGATGTGGATATGCTCCCCAGAGTGTGATTATTGTAAATAGGTTTTTACCTTGCAGAATCCTTTCTACCACCAGTATCAGTTGTTGTAAGATTGTACTTCAAGCCTTAGATTTCATGCAGATATCCTGCAAATAGCTTAGCAGAATTCTCCTTAGATGTTGAACTTTGTAGTTTAATTTAAAATATTTGTTACTCAAATGTAAACGGTTGCATTGTTACTAAATACATTGTACGGGGCTATTACAACTGTGTGCTGCTTTACAACCAACACTTTTAATATAATACATATAAGCAACATTATTATTTGCATGGGTAGCAGAATGTTAACTTGATATTTGTAAGCTTCGCAATTATGATCTGCTGATTATTTCACCTTCCTAAAAGATGTAATGCTTTAAATTGTGCCTTTGAAAATCCTGGCCTAATTATCCCTCATCCCTGTATGGCATGCAGACACTTCAAGAACTTCCTCCAAGGCATAAGTATGATTTAGTTAATAGCTAAATTCAGTGCATTTGTGTTGAGGGGAAGTAGTCTAGTCCAGAAGAGTAAACCATTCTGAAGAGGGGATTAGAACTGAATGAATAACATATTCTTTAAAATAAAATAATAATAAAATCCTTTTGAGCCAAACTGAAAATGAGGTTTTTTTTTGAAGTATTTGGTGAATCAAAAAGGTAAAAAAAATGCATTTTGTGTCAAATGAAATGATAGACATGAAACTAAATGTTTCATTTGGATTTTGAGCATTTCTGACACTTAATTTAAAAAAAAAATAAAAGGAAAATTCAAAACAGTCATTTTGAATCAAAAATAGAAACTCTTTGGAAAATATGAAAATGAAACATTTTGATTTTTTGAAGTTTTTGACTGAAAACGTGAAGTTCAGAATTTCTAAAATGTTTTGGTGTCACTGAATCCAAATTTTTTGCCCCCAAAAAAGTTTTAGTAGAAACTTTTCATCCAGCTCTAGATAGGATGTTGTCCTCTTCTTGCTAGCCCACGGAGTAAGTGGCCCATAACTACTGTCAAAATGCGAGAACTCTTGTAGAAAAAAGTAACAGAAGTCTCTAGTTTTGGATGAGACTATCATGGTTCCAATCCAATTTCCCTATATGTGAGATTTAATGTAATTGCTTGTTGTCTCTAGAGCATGGATTTGTGAAAAGTGGAAGTACATTTCAGATGCACATTGTCTTATAACATAAATTTAAATATAATTGTTGAATTGTTACAGAAAAATCTGTTTAAAAAACTATTTGAAAATGGGAAGATTTCTGCAACTTTGGAAGTAAATGGAAGTTTGGCTGTTAATTTAAATGAAATCAGCACTGATGAAACTTTTCTTTCACTGATGATGGGCAACAGCCAAATCCTGGTCCTCTTCTTATAAATTTAAGGGAAAGTAAGATGTTCAGCACAGGGAAGGAGTAATGGATAACATTTTTATATTCACATTTCTTCCGTGACATTTAAATTATCAAATACTACTCAAGAAATTTCATTTAAAAAGATACTGCTTGCACTGATATCTGTTGATTTTGTTTCCAGATTTTGTTTCACCTTATTTGTGTAAATTTGCTTGTTTTATCTAAACAGGATGTGTGCTGTGTGTGTCTGTTGTTTTTCAATTAATTATGCCAAGCAAAAATCTATTTGTGAGCAGAAGATTAAACTTTTGTACAAAATCATGGCTGATTTGGCTTTTGACCAAATTTCACAAAAAAGCCAGTTTTGGACAGAAACCGAATCTGGAAAATTTCAGTCTGAGTTGAATCTTTTTTTTGGATGGAGGTTATTAGTGACTGAAAACGGTCTTATGCAATCTTAACTTAGTGGGTGCTATGTTCAACCAATGATACTACTAACTTGGGTTTTTTTAGATAATGACTTAGATACTATGAAGGTTGGATATATTGGTTTTACATTATGTAAAACTGTGGCTGACTGGAAACTTACCTGAAACTACAGTACCTTCTAGACAGGCCTTTCAACTACATTTAACGCCCGTGATTTAGACTTGGTTGGGATCAAACCGTTTCTAAAATAGCTTTGTAGGCTAGCATGGACATGCTAGATGTTAGAACATGTTAGATGGATGTTCAAAAGCTGTGTTCTAGGGTTACGTCTACCCTTAGCAAGAACATGATACATGTAATGCATTTTTGGTCCTGTGTCCATATTTGCTGGACAAAGGTGTGAGAACTAGGTTGAAAAACATGATTTCTGGAGATTCAAAATAGTTCAGTTACCATTTCCATAAATGATCTTGTACATCATGTTCCTTGGTTTTGAGTGGAGCTGGAAACTGAAGCATCAGAATGCATGGGAAATAACATTTTGATCAGAATTTTCAGCCTATGCCAAAATTAGCATCTAGTGATGATCATTTTGATCAAAATGAGTACAAGATGATCATTTGTAAGAGGTCTGAATAAGTATGAATTAACTTTGGGAAAATATCTCGGCATTTGCACAATTTTAAAATTCACATATCTTTGGTTACTACTACCAAACAGGCTGTGCTGAGGACTTGGTAGAATGAAGCTGTCATACTCTTTGGTCAGAGAGAAGCTTAACCTAGAAAAACAATTTCAAAGGAAAAGCATACTACATTTTCATACATGAGATGTTTTCTAGCTGGTTGTACTCTTCAAAATGTATAGCAGTAGCTAGTAGATAGTGTTCTCGAATTCTGAATAGTGGGCACTGATAAATTACATTTCTATTTGGAGATATAGGTGGAATTTACAAGGTACCAAACTGTGACAAAAATCATTTATATGTGTATGTTACACATGGTGTTAAATATAACCAACTTAATTGAAGACTAACATAGAGAATCCACAGCACCTTGAAAAGCTGAAGCTGCAGTAACTCACCAATGCAGTAATAAATCTTGAAAATGCAGCCTCCAACCTGGTACAATTTCTTCTATTGAAGACATATTGAAAGGAAAAATGCTATAAAACTATTTTTTTTTGTCACTTGTAAAGTAAAACGACAACTGTTTATCCTGAAACTTGTTAGTCATGTGAGATTATTTAGGTCTTTCGCTCCTGAAAGTTTTATTCCTTAAAGCCTTTTACATGAAAAAATTAGAAAACTTCATTATGTTGTCTCAAGATGAAAATCTGTCCTCAGACCAATGGACATGGTGCATCCCATGGATGAAATATCTGTGTACCTAGCATCATTTTCTATGTATTTTAATTTTCAATTAACATTGAATTGGGAATATTTAGTTATAACATGAATCCATTTTTCTACAGGTTATATGAAGGAAAAGAACAGACAGAGTTTGAGGAATCTATGAGGAGACTCTTTGAATCCATCAACAATCTGATGAAAAGCCAACATAAAACTACCATTTTGTTGCAGGTTGGTACTTCAGAAACAACAACATGTTTTGCTTGACAGTGAATGGATGATGATACATTTAGATAATTCATCCTTTACCTATTGCACATCTATGCCACTTAACTGGCAGAGCAAGGCTGGACAGTTTGGTGAATTACTTTGAAGCCCAAGTTGACAAGTTTTAGATGAAGGCATGTTGTTTGTATATCTCTAAAGAAGATAGGTTGGTTAAATAGCTAAAACCCAGATGCTGGGATTTTCTAAGGACCCTATAGGAGATAGACCCCCTAATTCCTCTCAAGTTTCAGTGGCAATAAAAGAGTTAGGTATTGTAGGAAATCCAGAGATCCTTAAGGTGCAGTGACTCTAGCATGTTAAACAATCTGTCCCAACTCATATTTAGCTCAGACACTGATTTTCTTCCCCAGACTTCAAAAAGTCTGTGGTAACTCAAACTGCTTGTAACTGCTATGGTAACTCAAAAGCTTGTACCATCCACCAACAGGCATTTGTCCAGTAAGATATTACCTTTATCTACCTTGTGTATCTAAATTAAAAAATAGACATTGTGGTATCTAAGCTTTTACAATGAGTTATCTAGACAGCAGAAACTAACTATAGGTTGAAGGCTTTGCAGTCCATGTAAATGTCAGTCACTCTTATCAGGCACACGGACTCGCATCTGTGAATTAACAGAAAATACTTGCAAGGAAATGGGGAAGATATGGGGAAATATCCTACTCTGCATAAATTATAAATTAATATGTTTCTAGTATCAACAGCAATCGGTTAAATTTGAGTGTGGCCCTATAGGAGGATATAGTTTGTTTTCAGGCAGGATGGTAACATTAGCATTTTGTGCACTCTAATGCCCCAATTTTCACACTGTTGGATTTGATTCTTGTTTTGCTTAGTTCTGTGTTTTGGTATCTTTGATTTAAAATGCAGTGGAAATGAAGACTAAGCTGAGAACTTGATGCTGTATTTGATTAATTTCAATTACCCTTTTTGGAGTTACATCTCCCCTGGCACTCCGCTTAGAATGATGCGCAGAGTTATAAAGGAACTCAAAACATAAATCTGTTTTCACCTGAATAATAACATACTTCCAATAATGTTTCGCTATGTATTTGAAAGGAATTCAGAAAGTTCTGTACCCTGTATGACAAGCTTTTAGAAGATTTGCAAAGAGCAGACTAAAGTATTTGGAACAAAAAGGGTACTTTTTGGATTCTAAAAAAACCCCAACCTTTGCAACAGAGCAAACAAAGCATTCAGTGGAATAGTATTTCAGCACTACTGAATGTAATGGTTTGTCCTCTACACTGCTTATAACACACTGTTAATGTTAAGATATCTTAATACCTTTATTGCATAGTAGACACAAGCACAAATTTCAAGGCCTCCTGCATTTCGTGTTTGAGAGTTCAAGCTTGTTAGATTGAGATCCCTGGGGTACTACAGTATATTATTTCTGTAGTTAAATACTTTGGAGGCATTCATATTGTACAGGGGTTGGGGCAAGTAGGTACTTAAATCCATTGCTCAATCTGTGAAAAAGATCTGACTATATATGCAGGCTTTCCCATATGATGAATGGAAGGAAATCTTCAACAAAATGTGTACTCCTGTGAGAATCTTAATCCTGCCTCTTTCTTTGAGATATTGATAATCACATCTTTTCTATCTTTTGATGTCTTCTAACACCACTTACGCAGTTTCAATGAAGTTTCTAATAGAGTCATGAACAAAATTTTACAGAAGTGTTGCTTGAGAGTGGTTTTTTTGGTGGGTGGGGGAGGTTTTTAGTTCCAGTTGCATACAAACATGTTCCTTTAAAAAATTGTCTGTTTTCACAAGAGTAAAAAACAGATTTCCTGATCAGAATGAACAACTCAAGTGAACTTCACTAGCTTGGAAAAACTTGTCTAGCTAGCAATTTGTGTGTCATCAATGTGATAAGCAAAATATCTTTTGTTCCATGTGGACAATGGATTAGAGATGAGCCTAAGGGACCACTTCACACACTTCAATAATTTTGGGTTCCAGGGAATGGCAGTGGAAGTTGGGACAGAATTTGGTTCTGTGGTTCTGCAGCCAGATGAGTTACTCATTTTTTAAAAAAATAGCCATACTGCAACAGTCATTTAAAAGATGTACACAGTGGGCAGTAAGATTGCCATACAAATTTATGGATACATTGCTCATGTTTATGATGATTTCCATATACTGTGCTGGAGTTTTAAAATTGCACCTGTCTGGCAGAAAAATTGCTGTCATGCAGGGTGAATGCCATTGAGTATGTTCTTGAAAGAACTTACATCCTATAAAAGAATATTTAAAAGCTCCTTTTCTTCAGGGCACGAGGAATTTTAAAGCCTGTACAGGTGTGTATGCACCGCAATAAGTAGGTACTATTGTGGCAAACTGATGCAATGGCTATCTGTACTCTGAGTTTTTATGCTTTTGTTAGTTATAACTATTTTAAACATAAATTTTGTCTTTTCTAATAAGTTACATCAAGTATAAAAAAGGTATTGTTTTGTGATAACAAAGCAATTTCTTGATTTAAACTTGCCTTTTGTTGTGTAATTATCCTCATCAACTACTTTATGATTCACAATAAAAATAAATGCTTGTTTTTTAAGCCCAGACAGAGAGAGGCAATTTGGTTTGGTTGAGCCAATCAACCAGCCACTTGAATGGTAAAACTCATATAGAGTAAGAAGAGGGTGCAGGTATACTACTTTTAAATCTGTGATCAAGGGAGTTAAACTCTGCTTAGATTTTCCCTGCTTGTGAGAGAGGTGGAAGTGTCAGATTTAACATGGGAGAAGCCAGTATCCAGGAGAAAATGTTTCTGCACAGCAATCTTGAGAATATGATGAAAAGAATCATTGGCCTGAAGATCACTCAGGTTGTTGAGACTGCTCAGGAATTCTTGTGGCTCCTGACTTGCAAACATTTCCCATGAAACAGCAAAAAGCAATCTACTTTTCTCATCAGTAAAGTCATCAGCTCATAGTGGGACCATTCTTACAAAGGCAGAGTAACAAATAGGTGGCAGAGGAGTCGATAAGGGAACAAGACCTCAAAGTATATGCTGCAGTTAGCCAAAGCCCAGGAAACAGCCATCCCAAGAGAGTGCCATTTTTCCCCAGGGGATCTGGTGTGCACAAAAGATAGGCAGTGCAGCTCAGAAATTATGCTAAACTGGGTTCTCTAAGACTCCACATTATCTATATACTCGGCAAGAGCTTCCATGCCTATATGCACAACACTCAAGGGGTGGTTTTTCCCAAAATCAGGTGGTTGCAAGTGCTTCTAAGTGTCTGAGACTTGTCACTCATGGCAGTCATAACAATGCACAATGTGTATTTCTCTATGCCGGTATAAAGGAGACTTGTAGCTTCATTCACGAAAGCTTTAGCATCTTTCCCCGGGCAGTGTCTATTTGGAAAATTTGTTGATCATAAAATGGTAGCCAAAAATACAGACATAATGAAGTCCTCACTTGAATTACTGACAAGATGCATCAAAAAGAAGTACAAGTCAAACAAGAGTCAGCTTTATTTATCCACATGTAGCCACAACAGATTTACCCATTGAGATCTGAGACAGTGAAGGTTCTGGAACAGGCTTTGGGAGGACAATGATAGAAACTTGGACAAGAGGGTTTTAGGGCACAAGTGTTCTGAAGATGTCCAGTGTAATTGTGGGGATGATTTAGACCTTAGAGCATGCAACAGGTTTCAGTCATCAGAGGCTCGAGATGCACACTCTCAGATCCAGCATGCATCATCCAAACCAATCCTTGGATTTTTCCCAGTTGGCTGATAGAAACTTCCCTTAGAAATTTCAAGGATCCACTGATCTGTTGTAGCATTGTCTAGAGAAGAAGTCAAGGACTTAAATGAGCTGGAGTTTTTTTATGCATCTTTAAACACACCACGCTTGCACATAGTACATAGAATCCTCAGATTTGTGGTCTGGATTTAAATATTTCCAAGAAAAGGTGGTAGTTTGAGTTGTTTCATGTGTCAGTTCCCACAACCCCTTCACAGTGTACATGACAATGGTCTCAACTTCATAGTTCTGTAGCTATTAAATCTACTGTACATTATAGGGTATCCATTGCCTCACAAAAAAATTTACAAAGTGGTAAACAGAATAGTCCTGATTTAAAGAAAAAGATACTTGTGATGTATAAAAAGATCTAACTTCTAAATGTCTGTTTTTCTGTGTGATATATAGCACCTATTGCATGAGTTCTGAAGAGGACAAACTAATACATTGTTACAGTTGTGTTACATACTCTTGGAATACCTATCAGTTTTTCATTACTCACCTGAGCCTTCCATGCAAATTGAAATCAGGGTTGTCTCATTTTTCCTCGAATTCTTGAGGCAAGTTCTTGGCTTCCTCCAAAGACTAGGAGAGTGTCACTTAGGATTATGGCCATAACTACAATATCCTGGTGTCTTTGATATAAAACCTTTCCCACATTATGAAAGCAAGCATGTGTGCTGGACTGGACCCATCTTTGGAATCTTGGTCACCACTGCATCAGCTACTCAGCAAATTTTAAATGCAGTATTCTGGAATGAAGCAGACTTATAGGTGACTAAGATTGTACATCGTGAAGGTACAGTTGAGGGACTTCTTTTAGGGAGTCGAGGACATTTGTAGTAGTACTCTAGATTAACCATTTAGATA
Source organism: Mesoclemmys tuberculata (assembly GCA_007922155.1). NCBI lineage: Eukaryota > Metazoa > Chordata > Testudines > Chelidae > Mesoclemmys > Mesoclemmys tuberculata. Next base: position 5,880,810 of record ML675615.1, on the reverse strand, counting down.
CTGTGCTAAATTCGTGCTTGCAGCAGTGGAGGACTCCAGGTCTCAGAAAGTTATAGCTTTTGAAAGCAAATTGAAACTCGGCATCTGTGATGAACCAGCAGATCCTAAGTGATCTGCACAGGTCTTGAGTGATCTGTAGAAAACAAGCGACTTCCAAGTGGATGTCTGTTTCTTTTCTGCTGCTGAATCCTGCCTGCTGCAACAGGCTCCTAGATAGCATGGTTCTTCCATCATCTAGGAGCCAGGTGCATCATTAAAAAGCATCACTTGCTGCAGGTGCCCTGCCAGTGAAGCTGCTGGCCCTAATGGGAGAAGTTTTCATGAGGTTAAAGGGGAGGAGAGGAGTATACCGTGAGATGGTGCTTTCCACTTAACTCAGGCTCTGGAGTTGAGCATTGGAGCCTAACAATTTAAAACTGTCTGGAGGCAGCTTGCTTATTTGTTTAGGTGTGAATAAGGCTGGAAAAGTGATGACATTAATGCCTGATTTGTGACGCACAATAGATGATGGCATGGTAATTTCGTTAAGCTTGCCTTGACAACAAATAAAATTAGACTAATAGGGCCCTGGTGACTTTTTAAAATGGTCTTTTAATCTTCTGGGTATTTAGGTTTCATGAATATGTATAAATAATTGTTGGAGAGGTTACTATGAATCTAAGCTTGTTAGGGAATAAAGACTGTAAAATAAAATTACTGGTAAATTGGAGTATGACATATTTCTGTAATATTTTGAGGTTTTTTTAGACTGCTGAAAAATTAACTTTTTAGTTCTAAAGCAGTCAAATCCTTCTCTCTAACCCAGCAGAAGATGCCACTGACTGGAATGAAGGCTGGGGGGTTCAATTGTATGTGTACTGCATAATTTGAAGCCATATGACTGCAACAGAAACACAGAGGTCCCAGAGATACAATGGCGTGCTGCAGTACACTCTCATCTTCTGTACTCAGGGTTAATGACAGCTACATCCTTCCCACTTACAAATTGTGCAGATGCTGAAAGGAAGAACTGGAAGCAGATCTTCTGTAGAGTCAGAAGAGGCTAATGTTTATAGCAAGGCAAAGCTGCACACTTCGTGTAATGTGTAGGAATCAGGTAATATCATTTTAAATAATTTGTGAGCCTTCTAGGGGCCTTATGGTCTTCTGTGTTCCAGGACACCCCCAATTCCTGTCCCAGTAGCAATGTAGATATGTAGGTAGATACTGCATGTTGTATATGCTTACTTGGATCCATATGTTACCATGTGGTTCCTTTACATTGTGTAAAGAGCACAAGAAAGGCAACAGCCTGCTGCTAGGAGCTAGGTGAAACCCAGTCTGGGGCATGGTTTATTTTTTTTGCCTTTTGCTCATGGCTATTTTTTGTGTTGATAGGTTTGACCTGCTGATGGCTATTGATGCATTTCTGCTAAGCAGGGGCATGTGCAAGAAGGGCCACAGGACCCCCCAGTCAGCAGAGGCACAGAACTCCTCCACTGGCCACAGAGCAGTAGAGTGAGCTCCTCCAGTGCCAGCTGGGGTGCACAAAAGCAGCCACATTTTTATACCGGTGCCAACCCTTGCTGCTGAGCCACATTGTGTTAATTTAAATGGCATATATGGCCCAAAGAGTCAAAAGTGTTAACTTAGTGACTTGCTAACACTAAATTGTTTTAAACAAGGTCCAAGGTTCGGTATACAGAGACATCAGCCTGTTTAATATCATGGCAAACAACCATTAAAAACTTGTAAACCTTTTAAATTCAAGATACAGAAAAGATAGGCAGAAAGAAAAATATTATAACATTTCAAATGTTAAGTATGAAGTAAGGTTTTCACTTTAACTATGTTCTGTTTCCTTGTAACTTGAGAAAGTCTCTAGAAAGAAAATAAAAGGGGTGGGGGACTTGTGTGACAGACTTGTAGGTGGTCTTAAAAAGGGTAATAACTATTACTGTAATAACTTTTTTTGGGGGGAAAAAGAGATGCTAGGTCTAGAGCTGTCATTGGAGTGGCTGCTGCTGTTCAAATCTGATCCCATTTTCTAGAAGACAAAAACAAAACACACAAAAGGGGAGAGAAAAGAATAGCAAAGAAAAGAAGCATTTTTTATATCTCTGATGTTGACTTTTTCACTTGCAGCCTCACTACTAGAAGAACATAGACCTGGTACGCTGTCTTACCAGCCACTTTGAGATCCAGGAAACTTGTAGCAACATCAGGCTGTTCAGAACATTATATTTAACTGCCTCTTTTGGGTCACAGGCTAACCACAGTGTTGCAAAATATGCAGTTTTGGCCATCTAAGCCAGACTGTTTTGGATGGATGGAAAAAGGAAAGGAATAGCAAAGCAAAGAAATAAGGAAGGGTAGGAAAAGGACTCACAGGGTGAGGTGGAGAGAACAAAGTCCCACGTCCAGGTAGGGTTAGGGATTTAGTAGAAGCCAATGGAGGTAGCACTGTTATTCAGGTCCCTCTCACTGGCATGCTTTCTCTCAGGATTAGGATGCATAAAGTCATATCTCAGGACATACCTCAGGATTAGGATGAATAAGGTCCAGGGACCCTTTCTGGGGCTGGGAGCAATGTCGATGAAGCTTTCTCTAATAGCCAGGTTTTGTCCCTAAAAGGGAGTGGAATAGCCCAATCACTAAATTATTTTGTCCACCAATTAGGCCTGATTTCGAACACACTAATTTTGGTTGACTGATTTCTGGTTCTAGGCTTCTCTTGTTTACCAGGCATAAGCTTAATGCTGTCTTTCAGTTATGTCACTAGGTCTTTTTGTCTGGAACATTTTAGTCTCTCACTTTTGCATCTTTTCCCATCAACATTTGTTGTTGCAGGTTACTGTGCATGTTATGAAACTAAACTCACTTTTTTACTGTTGAGGTCCCAGTTAGGGTAAACTTATAGGCCCAATTATCATAAGTCACTTCACCATTTTATAGCCCTGTATGGAAGACTGTAATCCCAACCCTATTCTGAGGTGGCTAGCATTGCTAGCATCACTGTCAGGAAGAGTCTTTGTGTGAGGGCTTAAAATGTAGTTGATTCCTGCTTTAAGCACAAGGCTCCTTTTACCAGTCAGGGTTGAGAGCAGCAAGTTGGTAGACATGAGTGGAAGATTTTTTTAAGGTGTACTGTAATGGTATGATCTACTGTGCAATCTTAGCTGTGCATGGAAGTATTTCCTGTTGACTCAAAACAATGGTTATGCTTTTTAAAAAGAAAGTTGGCTACAGTATTAAAGTAACATCTCAAATGTAAATGAAATCTTTGTTCTTGTGACTTTTAAAAGTCTAGATGAAAACTCAAGGGGATTTCTGTTCTTAGCTCTTAAAATTAAAATTTTAACAAGCAAGTTGCTGTTGAGTGTTGGCGTATTCTGAACTTTGAAGGGCTCTGTGCTGGACCTTGCACTTGAGTGGCAATATCTCTGCAAAATTGGAAAAGTATTTGACATACGCATTTCAGCTTTGAAGCTCAGTGATGTTGGTAGTTATCCAGGGGATATTAGTCTGCCACAGAGTCCTAACAAACTGTGAATGCTTGTCAAATTACTAGCACAAAGAAACTTCAAAAGCTCCCCTGCCACAAGCCATTTCTTCTCTTTGGGTCTTTGTAGAGGCTGGAATTGAACATTCAGGGTAACCTATTCCTATTAATGACCATAATTTCATTGTGCTTTTTAGTCCACGATGGCTTTAGCCTATTTCTTCTTCCACAGTGAAAATATTCAGGGATTGACTCCCCTCTTAGATCCACTATGGTGTACAATGTATCTTAACTGTCTCCTTGCATCATTCTCATACATAAATTTGTTGTGAACAAACTGAAATATTGATGCGGTAGTGGGAATAGTGTATATTTCACATGCTCATATCATAAATTGCGTTTTCCATGCATAAGGGTATTGTGTCTAGACTCTAATTCTGTGTGGGATAGTTAGAACGACTCTTTCCTTCAGTTTGAAATCAAGTTATAGAAGTCAGGCAAATGTAAATTCTAACAGGTGCTTTATCATGTTTGTTTACTAAGGTTCAGTGATTTGTTTATTGCAGCTCACTTTTTATATTAAGGAAGTGCATTATGGATGCTTATCTGAATAAAAAGCTGTAGCCCAATATTCTTGTGGTCTAAAATTACACGATGTTGCTAATTTATCACCCAGAGTCAGCTGTAGAAGGCGCTTTAAAAGGGTTTTGTCTCCTTTCTTTTAGGCATTGAGGGACTGAAATTAGCATCACCACTTGATCATGTGTTATATCCATGGAGTCTCTGGAAATTTTAGCTGGAGTCCATGCTGACAGCAATATTTTCTCCTCCATGTCTTGGAGGTGTATTAGAGTCCAAGTGCAGGTAGCCAGCCCCTGTCATAAGTATAGTTACCAGCTGCACTGCAGTGGAACGGAAAACCTGAAGGATAGGGCAGATGGATGGATCTCTCATGAAAATGTTCCTAAATTTATAGTATTTCCTTGTGGATCACTGCATATCTGTAGTTAGAAGCCTGTGATCATCTTTTCTGCCTCCATTCTCCCCTCTCTCCCCATACCTGTAAATCTCTCCAGTCTCCATCTGAGGAATAACGAGAGGCCTATAGCACCTTAAAGATTAAAAAAATTTGCAGGGGGCTTTTGTGGGCTGCAATCCACTTCGTCAGATTCATGTTGCAGCCCACGAAAGCTTATGCCTGCAGAAATTAGTTAGTCTTTAAGGTGCTACAGGACTCTCGTTGTTTTTGTTGACTAATGCAGCTACCCCTCTGGAGCATTTCATCTGAGGAATAATGCTAGGGAATAATAATGTTAGGGAATGCTGTGGGGAATTTACCTGTGAAACTTGTGCCCAAGAGTTCTTCTGCTGGAGAAAATCCTTTAGTTCAGAATATTTAATTAAATTGGAGTTCCAAGTACATATTCTGAGTCTTATTCAAATAACCTGTGGATCAGTGGTAGAAGATGTCAGTGGTGGACAGCTTGTTGAGGACTTGATCAAGTGAGCCCAATCCTGCATCAGCTAAAGTAAATGAGTTTTACTGCAGACTTAAATAATTGGACCTATATCATATGACAGCACCCGTTTATTGGCACCCAGTGTTAGACATTGTAATTCAGTGGCCATCTTGCTCTCATAGTGGTATATCCAAACAACTTCACTGAAATCTCAAGTGTTTCAATTAAATATAAAACAGTTCTGATTTGTATTAAAGCAGCTTGTACCTTTGGCTTAAATATTGCTTATGACAAAATGTTACAGATTCCAAGAGGTGAATATAGCTGAATCCCTTAGTAATAGTGACCGTAAAATTTAACATCCCTTTGGGGAGAAGGGGCCACAAGAGCATTTAATTTAAAAAAATTACACAAAAATGAGGCAGTTAGTTAAACAAAAATTAAAAGGTACAGTGCCAAAAGTGAAATCCCTGCAAAAAAGTGGCACCATATCAAAACAACAAAGTAAAAGAAGCCGTTAGAGGCAAAAAGGCATCCTTTAAAAAGTGGAATTTAAATCCTGTTGAGGAAAACAGAAAGGAGCATAAACTCTGGCAAGTGAAGTGTAAAAATATATAGGAAGGCCAAAAAAGAATTTGAAGAACAGCTAGCCAAAGACTCAAAGTAACAGCAAAACAATTTTTTAAGTACATCAGAAGCAGGAAGCCTGCTAAACAACCAATGGGGCCACTGGATGATTGAGATGCTAAAGGAGCAATCAAGGAAGATAAGGTTATTGTGGAGAAACTAAATGAATTCTTTGTATTGGTTTTCATAGCTAAGGATGTGAGCGAGATTCCCAAATCTGAGCCATTCTTTTTAGGTGATGCATCTGAGGAACTCTTCCCAGATTGAGGTGTCATTAGAGGAGGTTTTGGAACAAATAGATAAATTAAACAATAAGAAGTCATTAGGGCCAGATGATATCCACCCAAGAGTTTTGGAGGAACTCAAATGTGAAATTGCAGAAGTACTAAGTGTGGTATGTAATCTATCATAGAAATAAGCTTCTGTATCAGGTGACTGGAGGATAGCCAATTTGATGCCAATTTTTAAAAAAGGCTCCAGACAATCCTGGCAATTACAGGCCAGTAACCCTAACTTAAGTACCAGCCAAATGGGCTGAAACTATAGTAAAGAACATAAATGAATAGGATTGTTGGGGAAGAGTAAACTTGGTTTTTGTAAAAGGAAATCGTGCCTCACAAATCTACTAGAATTCTTTGAGGAAGTCAAACCAGCATGTGGACAAGGGTGATCCAGTGAATATAGTGTGCTTAGATATTCAGGAACCCTTTGTCAAAGGCTCTGAAACAAAGTAAGCAGTCATGGGATCAGAGAGAAGGTCCTTTCTTGGATCAGTAACTGGTTAAAAGTTAAGAAATACAGGGTAGGAATAAATGGTCAGTTTTCAGAATGGAGAGAGGTAAATAGTGATGTCCCCCAGGAGCCTGTACTGGAGCTACTACTGTTCCACATATTCATAAATTATCTGGAAAAAGAGGTAAACAGCGAGGTAGCAAAATTTGCAGATGATACAAAACTACTCAAGATAGTTAAGTCCAGAGCAGCCTGCGAAGACTTACAAAGGGATATCACAAAACTGGGTGACTGGGGAAGAAAAAGGCAGCTGAAATTCAATGTTGATAAATGCAACATAATGCACATTGGATAGTTCTCTGAAAATATCCACTCAATGCATAGCAGCAGTCAAAAAAGATAACAATGTTGGGAATCATTAGGAAAGGGATAGATAATAAAACAAAATATTGTATTGCCTCTTTATAAATCCATGATATGTTCACATCTTGAATATTGCATGCAGATCTGGTCATCCCATCTCAAAAAGGATATATTGGAATTGGAAAAGTTACAAAAAAGTCAACTGAAATGATTAGGGGTATGGAAAAGCTTCCAAATAAGGAGAGATTAACAAGAGTGGGACTTCTCATCTTGGAAAAGAGATGACTAAGGGGTATATGATATAGGTCTATAAAATCATAACTAATGTGGAGAAAGTAAATAAGGAAATGTTATCTACTCCTTTTCATAACACAAACTAGGGGTCACCAAATGACATCAGTAGGCAGCAGCTTTAGATATACAAAAGGAAGTATTTCTTCACACAATACACATACAACCTATAGAACTCCTTGTCAGAGGGGGTTGTGAAGGCCAAGACTATAACAGGATTTAAATAAATAAATAAATTCATGGAGGATAGGTCCATCAATGGCTGTTAGCCACGATAGCTAGGGATTCCTGTTTGCCAGAGGATGGGAATGGCTGATGGGATGGATCTCTTGGTGATTACTTGTTTATTCCCTCTAAAGCACCTGGCCCTGGCCACTGTTGGAAGGGAGGATACTGGGCTAGATGGACCATTGGTTTGACTCAGTGTGGCAGTTCCTATGTCTCTATTTAGCAAGAGGGCTGCTGGCAGCAAAGAAGACTGAATCTAATTTCCATGAAAGTTCCTTCCCGAACACTTTGACAATAGTTTTCTCCCCCATTCAGTTGCTGTGCTTCTGTACCTACTGAAGTTGTTTCGGCTTTCCTTTAAGCTCTTAAATATGAAGTGCACATTTGATAAGGAAAAAACCCCTTAAAACTTTTGTGCATGCTCATGTATTCAGAATGGTTGTGGAATTGACTGTAATCAGTTTATTAAAATGCAATCTATATATAACTGTACACTATTATTTGGGAAGCAACAGCAAGGACCTTGGGAGTCAGAAGACATGGGTTTTTCTTCTTTTCTCCACATAACACTTTGCATGATCTTGAGGAAGCCAATTAAGTTGTCTGGCCTTGTCAGTGCATAAACTTGCATAGTGTAACCAATCCAGTGCAAAACCCTTTGTGGATAATTTTATTTATTTAGTGGTTTATTTCAGTTTAGTTTAAACCTGTTCCTAATCAATTGACACTCAACCACAACAAGACTGGCTGAAGATGAAACAAGTGTCCATGCAGCCGCCTTCACTGGTTTAACTAATAATTTTGAAATCATGCTTTAAGTTGAACTGATACAACTCTCTACATAGATAAGCCCTCAGTTAACAGAGACATCCCATTGGCTCCCCATCTATAAAATGAAGCAATGTTTCTTACCTTTTTAATGGTAAAGTAAAAAAGTTCTACATGTTCCAAATTTTCATTATAAAAATTACATTTGCTTTTAATTAATTTTATTTATTATTATAGTTTAAATATCTACAATCTGAATGGTTTCCCCCCCCCAAAAATTATGCTCTTCAGTTTATCTCAGGTTTAGTGCTTTGTCAGTGTAGAAAATAAGACCAGTGGTCAGTCACTGCTTTTATCAAGATCTGTGTAGAGAATGGAAGTCAGATGTCATAATTGCTGCTGGCAATATAAACAGCAGATTTCACCAGCTTGTGTGTGAAGTCAATAGCAAATGTATGTGTTCAATAGCACCCTGCTGAGCTGATGACACACTCCATGTGCAGGATAGACAGTTGTTTTGTTAGTGGTTTTTTGGGTGGTTTAGGCTTTTTTTTTTTTTTTTTTTTTTTTTTTTTGCAGGGGGAGGGGCTGGATCTTGCTACACAGCAGAGCTGTCAGCATGCACCTATGAAACCCATGGCTTTAGGCATCTGTTCTGCCTCCCTTTCCTGTAGTCCAACCCCTAACTACAGCAGGAGCAATTGAGTATGAAAAATAGGTCTGCATCAGCAGTTAAGACTTCCTTTTGCTGTAATTTACTTCTCACTTAAATGTTACTAATAAAAGCAACACTTTGTTTCAAAATGAAATAATGCCAGCATTACTTTTGTAGTTCTAATATATTGTTCAGGAGGTTGTTAGTCAAAATACTACTTAATGTACACTTAATTTGGATTTAATTTATTATAAAATGCAAATTAGTTTGCACAATTAGCATACAAATGCTGTCCTTAAATGGGTCAACTTACGATGGTGGCACAGTTTGAGAATACCTAATGTCTGTGACTATTGAACACAGTAAAATTAACATGATGAGGTATTCGGTGGGTATGAATACACTTCAAAAATGAAACACAGCAATGTTTATACCATGTTCTTTGCTAGAGATACTGTATGTCAGAGAGAGCTGGAATTAGCTTCTTCCATAAAAAAGAATAATGCAATCTGTGGATGCATTCCCTCAACAATAAATGATGTAATGAATGCAAAAGGCGCATTTAACCTCTCATGTATTTTACTTCCTCTATCCCGCCATAGAATATGATGACTGGCAATGTTGGTGGGGTGATGAGGAGAGACCAGGGTAGATGTGCTGGTGCGTTATACTGTACCTGCAGCAATTTGGCCAAGTTTTCCTTTTTGACAGTTTTTTAAGGCACTTTTAAAAATATTGTGCTCTTAGACTTAAAATCCTGTTTTTATTTTGAATTTATTAAAACTACAAAACATCTTTCCACCTTGCCCCTGCTGAGTGCATCCTTTGGGTATGTGCCATAAGTGAGAAATTTATGTCTATCACCAGAAACTACAGAACTGCAGAATAGGATATTTTCCATATTTGAAGGATGCACTAATCCTAGGAGGCAGTTCCTAGTATCCATTAGATACTATTGATCATTCATCAAGGCAGTGTAGCAAATGTATAATTTGTCTCATGGTTAACCTTTACCTAGTTTTCATTGCTTGACCAGCAGAATAGAATAGAAATCTTACAGGCTGAAATTCATCTCTGAAGTGAAAGGCCTGAGTCATTGAACTCCATGTGGGTGAAAAGTTGAAAGATGGATGAGGAGGAGATAGGGAACTTCTTGCCTTCCGCAGGGCCTGGTGCTTCTGAGCAACATGACGATGACTCTGAGAGTCCTGTGGCACCTTAAAGACTAAAAACTTTATTTGGGAATAAGCTTTCATGGGCAGAAACCCACTTTGTCCCATGCATCCAATGAAGTGGGTTTCTGCCTATGAACGTTTATGCCCAAATAAATTTGTTAATCTTGAAGATGCCATACGACTCTTGCTGTATTGCTAAAAACAGACTCACACGGCTACTACTCTGGAACTAATCACAATGACTGGTACTGCAGTTTGGGGGATGGACAAACAACTGCAGCCCGTTTGTGTAACCTGCATGGTATGCTGGTGGGAGCTGGACTGGTGTAAATAAGGATCCTGTTGCCTCTGGCTTGTGCCCTGTCTACATGCTTCCATTACTGTGAGGCTGCCTCGTGCTGTGGCAGCATTAGAAACCTCTTCAGTGGCATCCAAAGGGTGAACAATCTGTCTCCTGGTTGTTTACAGCCCCCTTGCTTAACATCACCTTAGGACATTTGTGTGTACAGAAGGCCTCGATCTGGCCCTCTGCACCATGGAGAACTGCAGAATACTATCAACTGATGTTGCAGAGCAAGGTAGAAGAAAGGTCCTGGTTCACTTCAATTTATTGAAATGTGTGCACTTCAGTTCCACTAGTGAAGCCATTCTAAGGGAGAGGGTGGAGTGACTTCATTATTGGCTAAAATCTTTGTGTGTCTGAGAAAAGATGCATTGCACTGTATTAAGAGGACTGTAAGGGTATTAGACAGAATTTAGCTGTATAAGAGGAGATATTATGTCTTATACATGCATGTATTTACACAATTAACACATGATATATTTGTCAATTCAGGTTGCTGCCTTGAAGTATATACCATCGGTCCTCCAAGATGTTGAAACAGTCTTTGATGGCAAGTTACTTAGGTGAGCTACTATTCAACAGCATTTTGTAGATCTGTCAGATGCTGTCTGCATGCAAAGGTGTCAGTTCTGTCCAATACAGTACCAAGCCAGATTATCAGACACAATAAATTGACATTGCCCCATTTAAAACAACAAAGCTATGCCAGTTTACACCAGTTAAGTGGTGCTCATTGTGTTCAATATGAAGCATATATATTCTAGATAGTGAGTTGTATTTTCCCTTAAAAAATTGTATTGTAATACATTTAAACATTGAGGCCTACTTTTCAAACATTTGTCTAGTGAGGGAAATTAATAAGTAAAGCAATGCACTTTTGGAGAATAAATGGTACTCCAAAAAGAAAAAAAAAAAAAAAAAAAAAAAGCTATGACCCTGGATGTCTGGCAATAGATATCTTCCAGGAAGATGAGAAGATTTATTGGCCAAAATTTGCATTGTATTGTATGTGGGTAATGGGAAAAAATGTCAAGTATTAACCTCTTTGCAAAAATGCCGAATATTTAGTTCTTCTGTCTTCTTACAGTTGGTCTTTTTCCCCGATAGCAGTCTTAGCACACTACAAAATAAAAGGAAAGGCATTTAATACGTTTTTTAAAAAGCATTAGAGATATTTTAGTGATTACTTCTCTTGTGAACTGTCATATTAGCATAAAATTAATCTGAATTGTATTTCTGATATTTTCCCTTATTTGCAGCCAACTATTGTATGAATTTTACACTTGCATCCCACCAGTGAAACTACAGAAGCAGAAAGTACAGTCCATGAATGAAATAGTACGGAGCAACCTCTTTAAAAAACAAGGTAAATCCAAACTGCTTTCAGAAATATAAGCTAAATATGTATCAGACTGAGAGAATGGCTTTAATTCCTCCATAACTTTATTTGGTATAGAGTAGAATGAACAATAAGAATTATGTAAGCCCTCTAGCTTTACAAGCAGATTGAGGTGGCTTCTGCTCTAGACAATTAGTTTGCAAAAGTATGGTCATTTTAGATTAGAACAAAGATTAAACAGGCTTTGGTTTGTGTGTGTACTTATTTTAGTGATAAAGTGTGAAGACTGAGACCTCTGTTGTAGCCTCCGTCAAATCTTTTCTTAAGCTGTACAGAAAAATAAGAACATATCTAGGGTAACATTAAAAAAAACCAAAAAAAAAACCAAAAAAAGAGTTTAAATCACTTCTGCAGATAGGACTCAGGCTTATAAATCAGTTAGGTGCTTTTGAAAATTTTGCCCAAAACATTTTTCCAATACAGAAATTATAAAAGTCAATATCTGGAGGAAGAGAGATGTGAGGGCAGAGAAGGAGAGGACAGTTCAGAGCAAGACCAATAATGACATGGCTGGATAAACTAGGTCAGATCCCTTTTAAAAGGGGTTATTTGAGAAGCATAATAAAATTGTGACAGCACTGACGACACAGCTGGGTTTGAAAAAAATGGGGAGGACACTTCTAATACGCGGTTTTTCTGACCTGTGGGCCTGCCACGAGTGAGGGGAGAGAGGAAAAATAACCAGAAATATAAAATATTCACTTTGATTACCTGCAGCAACTTAGCTAATTTTTTCCCCTTGAGTATAAAACTCTTGAAGGGCTGTTCCAGGTGTTTTATCTTGTTTTTTCTGTCTCATGAATAAATCTTTTTTTAATTAGTCCATTTGAATCTTCAGCTAAATTGAGGTTATATCACTTCTGTACATTCTTTGTTGCCTTTGTTAAAGGGGAACGTCCAACTGTCTGTCCACCTGGTTTTGATCTGCCAAGGCATCTGTGGTCATCTCTGATTGGGTTTTTTAACCTGACAGGGCAACTGAGTGGCCAGTCTCTTTAACTGGAGTTTTTCTAATGACCTCTGATGCTGCTGAGGTCAACTTCAGACTGTCGCATATCCTTGTTGAGTGCCCACTGGCTTATTTTGACAGCGGGCCACTGGCTCTCCAGCTGGCTGATGAAGACACCATAAAATGGCTGGGCACATTGAGCATATGGTGATGAAGGGGAAGATATTTTTTGATTTTGCCATACTAGCAAAACTAGTATCTTTAGTTCACCTGCAGTGAACTCCAAAATGAGTAGTAGAGGAAGCTATTATGCAGGCAGTGTGTGAACTGTTCATACCTAGGGTAGCCGACCTGAAAATGCCAAGGTCAGGGCAGGTCAGGCAGATTCTCCCAGAACTGGTGGCTAACACTGAAGTTAGATTCCTCAACCAATCATAAACAGTGCTTCTTATTCCCAATGCTAGTTATCAAGAAGCTAAAAACCAAGACATTACAGAGCCCTCTTTATTGCATTTCAGTCTCTGGCCCACAATTAGCAACTGGGTCCAGTAAAGAGATAAGTTATTAAAACTCTGTTCCCTTTACCAGAAATGTTTTCCTGATCCCCAAAGGGTCAGCCACATACCAGACTAATGTAAATTTGGATCTTACCCAAAATACCATGCTGCCAGCCAATCTATTATTAACTAAACTAAAGGTTTATTATAAAGGAAAGAAACAAATAATAAGAGAGAGGTTCTAGGCAGCAATTCTTCAGAAAAGGACCTGGGAGTTACAGTGGACAAAAAGCTGGATATGAGTCAACAGTGCGCCCTTATTGCCAAGAAGGCTAAGGACATATTGTGCTGCATTAGTAGAAGCATTGCCAGTAGATCAAGGGAAGTGATTGTTCCTCTCTACTGAGCACTCGTGAGGCCACATGTGGAGTACTGTGTCCAGTTTTGGGACCCCACACTACAGAAAGGATGTGGAAAAATTGGAAAGAGTCCAGCAGAGGGCAACAAACATGATTAGAGGCTGGAGCACATGACTTATGAGGAGAGACTGAGGGAACTAGGCTTGTTTTAATCAGCAGAAGAGAAGAATGAGGGTAGATTTGATAGCAGCCTGTAATTACTTGAAAGGGGATCCCAGAGAGGATGGAGCTGGTCTGTTCTCAGTGATAGTAGATGACAGAAGTAGGAGCAATGGTTTCAAGTTGCAGTGGGGGAAGTTTAGGCTGGATATTAGGAAAAGGTTTTTCACTAGGACCGTGGTGAAGCATTGGAGTGGGTTACCTAGGGAAGTGGTGGAATCTCCAGCCTTAGAGGTTTTTAAGGTGTGGCTTGACAAAGCCCTGGCTGGTATGATTTAGTTGGGGTTGGTCCTGGTTTGATTAGGGGGTTGGATGGACTAGATGACTTCCTGAGGTCCCTTCCAACACTAATCTTTGGTGATTCTATGTTAAATGGTCAAAGCCATCAGATACATACAAATGACTTTAAAGATCATATATATCATATTCCCAACAGAATTGTGAAATTTGTAGGCTTGTACAGTTCCTTTGGTGTACATCCAGTACCTGTGGTCTCAGTCCTTTGTTTCATAGCTCCAGTTGTAGATGAGTTGATCCCGAGATATGAAGCAGGGATTAAGACAAGATGGAGATGGTGCATCTGCATTTTATAGTCTATGGTCTGTCATGTGACTTGTTTCAAACACCAGGTTGCAGCACATGGGCAAAGAAAGTCACTTGCATCCTCCCTCCTCCCCCCACCAGAGACATGTCCCTACCTATCCTCATGACTCATAGGTGCTTTTCTGCCTGGGCTCATTGTAAAGATAAGGGCCCTCAATAAGTCATCAATGCCAACACTAATCTGCCAGGGTTTGGGGGGAAGGGGAGTGTAGCCCCATAGCACAGCCCAAGTTTTTGGACACAGATATATCACACACATCCATAATTTACAATATAAGTATGACACACACACACAAATAAGATGATCATACTTAGCCAATTATAACCTTTACAATGGTACCTGACATGGCATATCTTGTACGAATTATAGTAAATTTGCAAAATTGATATCAATAATAATATAAATGATCCCTCCCAATCCAGACAGCATCACACAGGGCTCATGGCTTTTAACACTGTTTCTTACCTCTGTTCAGAGCAGATCTAAACGTCAGTCTTTACAATGCCAATGCTCACAATGGCCTTGTCAGTGCTAGGACTTACTACTGTTGCTACTACATGTGGGAACTTTTTGCCAAAAAATGTGTTTAACACCAGGCCTAATTGACTTGGTTTAAGTAAGCTCAGCACCAAGAACTGTGCCTCACTGTATGAGTAATAAATAAGGCTCTATTCCTTTTTTGGTTGGAATAGCTGAGATGTTGCTTCTCCTGGTTTCATATTTCATATTTCAAAGCCTCAGTAACTTTGAAAGGACACCTAGTCCATTTCAGTGGGCTGCTAGTTGCTCAGCATTTCCACTTGTGACAATTTATAAAACAAATCTATCATGATCCTGGGTACTTGCCAATAACAACAATGACTACATCTGGCATTGAAGAAGAGTATGGCAACAGGGGAATGCTTTCCAAGTTTGCCAGAATAGTCGTGGGCCCAGACTTAAGCACTACTGGCAGTTGGAAAAGTATCATTGTCATAGAGCTTCTATATGGTGCATACTGTTGAGGATGAGACTTAGTAACAAAATACATCATCTGAGCTCCACTGTGTTTTCAGGACGCCGAGGACGGTTTAGTCAAGTCAACAGTCATGAAATATTGCATAACATGCAAAATTTCCTGGTCAAGTTTTCTATGTGATATTATGCTATCTTTAATCAGCACTCTTGTTAGTGATTTCATGCACTTAGCCTTTGATTTTTGACTACCAGCTTATTAAAATCTTGTGAACCAACCAGATCAGCACATTGTTCCAAGCGATTAAATCTAAGTGAAGCAGCAGCTAATCTACAATCAGAGTTTGTGTACATTAATTGAACTGTAATAAATCTGTCTAGTGTGATTTAAGAAGTAGCAGTAGTTACAGACAATTCTGGAAACAGCTCTTCTGGCTAGAGAGGTTGTACACAGGGGTATTTGTAGGAAGCTGCAATGAGTGTGAAAGTCTCTATCACATTTCCAATTAGTTGTATTATAGCTAGTAGGTTTCAAGTTAAAAATATTTCCATTGCATCTATATCCTTATTGTGCCTTCTTTTGAGGGGGGACTTAGGTCCAGGGGAACTACCACCTTACAGAGCCAAAAAGAACATATTGAAATACTTCAAAAAATGGCATAGGAGGGAACAAGCAATGTTACTGAAAAGCAGTAAGTGGTCTGTGCTCCATTAACGCCAAGAAATTACCAGTGAGTACGTTCAGTATCTGTAGTTTCCTGTGTAGAACTGAACTGACTATAAAGGTGTGCAGAGATGCCAGCCAATGGCACAGCATATCTGGCTGTAAAAATTGTAACTCAACTTCATCTCTAGGCAGTGCCGGGTGCTGCCAGCTGGGAGAACATCCAGAGATTTCAAGCAGCAGCATAAATCTAATTCTGACCTTGCCTAAGGCATTACTTGGTTTAATCTGTTTTCTGCCTAATCTTTATGCTTTTCGGGAAGATCCATTAAAGAGTCTCCGGCCAAGTATTTCCTTTGCTGGGTAAACAGAGCTCTCCATCATTCTATTCTGGAATTTTCAGAGCCAGAGAATCAATCTAAATACTTCAAACCTACCATGGAAGGATAGCAGCTAACTAACTTTATTTTAAAATCATCTTTAAGGGGACATGAGACATTTAACGCCTCTGCATTGGGAGGGATTCATATGGGACCTAGGCATATCAAGAACCTTCTTTCGTGTCTGCTATAGCAACCCCTCATACTGATTCAATGAAAGGCCGTTGACTGAGTGTGCTCCGGCAGTAAAAGGTTAAGGGAGCATCTGGCACCATGCATCATTCTAGACAGGATGTGACTCAGATGTAGCTGTGGCCTTGCTATCTATACTCTTCAGTGGCTGTTCAGATGGGAGAGCAGACTGCTGCTCTTAAGTACGCAATGTAAGGACTGCCAGTCAGTGCATCTTCGCCCCCTGGTGTGCTGGATGAAATTTGCTTGAGGCACGATGACCTCAGATGCTCTCCACTTCTTCCCCAGCTAACGCAGTTATTCCTGTAGTCACCTTAATGTGGCCCTTTGTAGCTTTGTGTAGGAACTAATGTTAAAAACAAGCTGTGTCATCAGCAATACTTCATTTAAAAGAAAAAGTTTAAAACAATGTTTTCTTTAAAAAAAAAAAAAAAAAAAAAGTTTAAAACTCAGTCTGCTTCACAGAATGTTGAAATCAAAGCCAGCAGTTATAGCCACCCATCAAATGCATTGAGTCAATTCAGTCAGTCACCTTGAGAACAGAGTCTTCTTGCTCAGTGCTGTGTTGGTGGTGCTGTTTGTTTGAGACATAAAGTATTTTGACAATGCTAAAACAAGCTCTGACGCAGCGCTCAAGCAGATGCTTTGATGCTTGAGGCTGGTGAATTGAGTAAATAAAGTTTAAAGTCTAACCATGGAGAGGATGTTTGCTGTTTATAAGCCTCAGTTGCCATCTCTTCCTTAATTAATGTTGTTGGTATCAGTCAAAACAGCTTTCAAATAAAAAAGCAATGGCAAAAGTGCTGATGAAGTACTAGTTATGAATTATGTATCCAATGACTTTTATATCAAATTGTGCATAAAAAGAGTTAAACATAAAGATTCTTGTTCAAATAATTTCATGTGGGCTGGAGATAGTAATAGCATCTGGATGGTCATTAAGGGCATATTTATGCAGGAACACTCAGGAAAGTTAAGCTGAGTGAACCAAAGGTGTGAATTTAAAGTGCACTAGTTAAAGAGCTTTAAACCCTTGTGTGGATGTTCTCATTCAGAAGTAAAGGGGCCTTAGCTGGCTTCTCAGCTTAATTCACATGTATTAGGCTACTTTGGATCATAGAATAGAATCATAGAATATTAGAGTTGGAAGGGACCTCAGGAGGTCATCTAGTCCAACCCCCTGCTCAAAGCAGGACTAACCTCAGCTAAATCATCCCAGCTAGGGTTTTGTCAAGCCACATCTTAAATACCTCTAAAGATGGAGATTGCACCACCTCCCTAGGTAACCCATTCCAATGCCTCACCACCGTCCTAGTGAAAAACTTTTTCCTAATGTCCAACCTAGACCTTTCTCACTGCAACTTGAGACCATTGCTCCTTGTTCTGTCATCTGCCGCCACTGAGAACAGCCTAACTCCATCTTCCCTGGAACCCACTTTCAGGTAGTTAAAGGCTGCTATCAAATCCGCCCTCATTCTTCTCTTCTGCAGACTAAACAAGCCTAGCTCCCTCAGTCTCTCCTCATAAGTCTTGTGCTCCGGCCCCCTAATAATTTTTGCTGCCCTCCGCTGGACTCTCTCTAATTTGTCCACATCCTTTTTGTAGTGGGAGGCCCAAAACTGGACACGATATTCCAAATGCGGCCTCACCAATGCTGAATAGAGGGAAATAATCACTTCCTGCCGTCTGCTGGCAATGCGCTTACTAATGCAGCCCAATATGCTATTAGTCTTCTTGGCAACCAGGGCACACTGCTGACTCATATCCAGCTTCTTATCCACTGTAACGCCCAGATCCTTTTCTGCAGAACTGCTGCCTAGCTCGTCGGTCCCCAGTCTGTAGCTGTGCATGGATCATTCAGTGATGCAGCCGTCTTGGGTCAGTTTCCCATGTAGTTTTCCAAGAGTGCTATCTAGACGACTACTGTTTTTGAAAAGGTGTGCTGGGTGTTCAAAAGCATCTTATTTTCACCTCTGTGATACCCAAGTAGGAAGACCCCTTATTTAGGCCTTTGTACCTCAGCTGTGCTAATAGTGAACATAAATATGACTGGGGCTTTTGCATGAATCTCTGTACAGGCTCTGCCCGCCACTTCAACGTGTGGCCCCATATGTACATGACAGCCTATATAAGTCAAGATAACATGCTTACTTTGATATCTGTGGGCCAATATAGTCTTCTGACTGGAATCACATCTTTGTTTGCTAACTTCTGAAAATATGGGTTAGTCAATACATTTTTATAAATCATAAGCATTTGGAGATGTGAGGAATAATCAGGACTGAAGTGATTTCAAAGGAAGTGCTTTGCTAATTGTATTAGCACTGCTTATATTACAAATTCAAAGATGCTTATATTAGGGTCACAAGAATAAAATATGGTACAGAAAGAATATTTGTTCTTGTAGAAATGCATATAGAAAATGTAAGCAAACCTCAGTCCAGGTTGTTTTTGGATGTGTTTATTAGAATAAATTGCATACACTGCATAAGGAATGGAAATGTTAATCAAGTGCAGCAATTTTTTTCAAGTACTCTGAGTTCATTTGCTAGTGTCATTGGAATAAATTTCTTTTAACTATGGCAGCCTCTTTATTTTATATTTAAGCAGAAAAACTACACATATGTAGTCTCTTGAGGTAGTGTTTACTTCATGTCCTAAAAAAACCTGTGTAATGTTGACAACTTCGGTTTTCTCTAGACTAGGAAAATAGCTGAAAATGTGTTAGCTAACATTTTAATCATGGCTTTGTACCTCGCATAGGCATTATTACTCCTTTTAAAATGTATTAGTTGGCTTTAGTCAAACTTTGGGTTAATTGTAACCAGCTAACAAATTTTTAAAGGAGTAAAAACAATGTCTGTGCTAGGTGTAAAGTCATGCTTAAAATCATGTTAGCTAACACCTCTATTTGGATCTGTTGTCTCAGGGTTTATAATGGCTGCCCCCGTATACTTCAGAGGTGACTGCATATCAGTGATGGGTAGGTTTAAAAGGGCTCTCTAATTCTTCAAAAACATTTCTGGAAATTGCTGTCAATGAACACATTTCTATGCAAGGCAGTTGTTTTCTGCCTCCCTATTCTAAAAACAAACCTTCTAGATAGAACTCTTCTTTAACTCTTTAATTATTCTTTTACATCCTTTGTAACAATTCTGAGATATGCTCATTATGCATATTAAAAACCCCTTATCTGGCAGAAGTTTGAACTACATTAAGTGTTTAGGGCCCTTTGCATGTCACATCAGATTATAATTATTTGTTTTACAACACCTGTACTAGCAAAAATTAAAACAGCTTATAGGCTTTGTATCATTTGTTTCTTCAACCTTGAGGAATAATTTTCTTTTTGGCAGGGAAAAATTATTATAACAATTTCTACCACTGTTATTCATTTTGGAGTCCTTGCAGTGCATTGGTAGGTTTCCATTATTTTTTTTTCTTATGTGAGCGATATAATCCCAGCTACTGCAGTCATTGAAAAATCACTTAAAATAACTTGATCCTTGGAATTCTCTAGGTTACTCCAATCTTCAGACAGTTACCTTTCCCAAACTGTAATCTGCATTACCTCAGTACCTAAAATTACTTTTTCTTCATGTCCCAGGTAGCACTTCGGAGGGTATCAACATGAAGACGCTTCTTAAAGCAGTATTGCTGCCGTTGCACAGCCCGTGCATATTCCAGCATATTACTCTTACCAGTGCTGGACACTGTGATGCAGAAGTGATAGCTGTGTTTTAGGGAACGTCAGCATAGGAGGCAATCTAGTTTGCTATCTGATATTGTATTACAGAGGCTACCCATAGATTTTTATGGTATTTTTTAATGGAAGGAACAATTTACATAAGTATCTCTGTGCAGGAGAATTGATTTGAACTAAAAGCACGTATTACGATGAGTTTTATAAAAATTGGTTGTAATTGTCTTAATCAATCATATCACTTAAAAAGTTATCCTCAAAGCAAAGAACAAGCTTTGGAGTGGAGCACCCCACAAAATTAGCAAACTTTAATGCTAAAATATTCTTTTAGAATAGAAATATTTAGAAGCAAATAACTTTCACCTTAAAAGGAAAATAAAAACAAAATCTCAGTGTGGGGAAGTACTCAGGCTGGTTTTTTTGACTAAAAGGTCATGTTTAGCGTTGTCATAATGTAAACATTAACTGAGCTCTCTCCAACGCTGGTCCAAACTGACGAGTTCTGCTGAGTGTGAGCCCTGTGCTGTCAGTGCCAACACTAATTATAACACAGGCAAGAGAATTCTCAAGCTAGGCAAGGCAAGTCCGTACTTGGATTGGAAAAATCTAAATTTGACTGTTTCCCCATTTCCCAGGGTTACTGATAACGTGTTTTTATTGGAAGCATACTGGTATTTCTATCTACCATTTTAACTGTTTGAATACATTTTTTGTTTAATATCCAATTTTCTTTATAAAATAATAAAAGGTTCTTTTGATTGACCTGTTAAGATTTATGCCTTTGGGGGCTTTCATCCAAGAAGCTGACTTCATTCTGTTGCTCCCTTCTTGCTCAAAGAAACCTTCTAAATCTTTTTACTAGTGGAAAAATCTTTATTAAGTAAGACTGCAGACAAGAAAACTAAACTTCATGTACATGGACAACACAACAAATGTTGTGCAATTATTGGCGGTTGTTCCCTTCTTTTAAAAGACACATCACCTTTCCTCAAGTCACTTGGAGACAGAGAGGGAGGAGGGGTAGATTTGAGTTAGACAATCTCCACCTTCTCAAAATGCTAGATAAAATCACCAGCTTCACATTTGTGTTAAAGGCCTTAGATTTGCCCCTCAGACAAGTATTGAATGGCTTATCAGACTTGTTAGCATTTTGTTTTCTGTTGACGTTCAGTTGTCTAACAGAAAAATTGCATATTCCCCAATATTTCCTCTTGCTTCAACTTGTCAGTATTGTGCATGATTAACTAGACAGAAAGGTATCAATAACAAGTCTGTTGTATCCCATAGCTGTGAGATGCTACGTATATAATATATTATGTAGCAGGGCTTACTTCATATTGCACCCTACCAGCAGGAGTTGTTGGAAAGGCTGGGCAGTCTATGGAGGGTTGAGGTTGCATTCCTGACCACCTTGGCTAATAGCCATTGATGGACTGCTCTTCTGTGAACTTCTCTAATTATCTTTTAAACCTAGTTATACTTCTGGACTTCACAACATCTCCTGGCAACAAGTTCCACAAATTGACTGCATTGTGTGAAGAAGTACTTCTGTATGCTTGTTTTTAAATCTATTGCCTAGTAATGTCATTGGATGACCCCTGGTTCTTGTGTTATGGAAGGGGTAAATAACACTTCCCTATTCTCTTTCCCTACATCATTCATGATTTTATAGACCTCTATCACATCCCTCCTTAGTCATGTCTTTTCCAAGTTGAACAGTCCAGTCTATTTAATCTTTCCTCCCTTGGAAGCTGTTTCATATCTCTAATCATTTTGTTGCCCTTCTCTGTACTTTTTCCAATACTAATATCTTCTTTGAGATCAGGTCTGCATTCAGTATTCAAAGTGTGGGTGTACCATGGATTTATATAGTGCCATCGTGATATTTTCTGTCTTAGTATATGTCCCTTTCCTTAATGGCTCCTAAGATTGTTGGCTTTTTTGGCTGCTGTTACATATGAAGCAGATGTTTTCAGAGAACTATTCACAATGACTCTTCCATTTTAGGCCACCTTCCAGATGCAGAATTAAGCAAAACTGACAGAGCAGAATCCATTGGCTTCCTAAAGTACCCTTGAACCACAATCAGACCCCCTTCATCAGCCTGAGAAACTTAACTGGGCGCTGAGCAGCCTTATGGAGGGAAAGTAGGATAAAGTATTCCGGCAGTGGCCTTAATGCATTCTTTCTCTGGGTGGAGAATGAACCAGAGGATTTTCACTGTGATGGATCTCCTGGCTCCAGCACACCCCCAACTTGTGTGAGCTTACAGAGCTGGGTCCCATGTTGTATATGAGGTGCATGCCCCTGTGAACTCACACTGAATCCTGCTCCATCACCTTGTACAAGTGAACCATGCTGGTCCTGCATCACTTTGTGCCTATAGAAAGGAGTCTGATTTGATCCTTAAAAAACCTCACAAGTAATGGGTTGGGCTGGAATTTTCAAAACCACCAAATGAGTTGGGAACAGAAGTCCCAATGAATATCAGTTGGACTTGGGCTCCTAAAGTGCTTGGACATTATTGAAAATCACACCACAGATCCTGTAATGAGCCATGTGCTGAGCACCCATAAATCTGTTGGCTTCCCTGAGTTCAGAAAAATCTGTTTCTGTTGAAGTGTGTTGCAGAACTCTTAACTTCAGTGGGAATAGGGGCAGGCCTTTAGCTTAGGCCCATTCATTCAGTAAGGATATCCTTGTTCTCTGTACCTTGGGCTACATACATTTTATAGTTAAATTCTGTGTTCAGAGATTCAACTGCAGAATTTCTTTTGATACCATGAAATTTTGTGACTAAATGCTGGAATTAGAGCCTCACTGACAGCATGGTCTGAGCTGCTGAGGAGTTTAGTAGCCAAACTCTGTGACCACAGGTGCTGGAACTAGGGATGCTTCCACATCCCCTGACTTGAAGTGGTTTCCATTATACATGGGGTTTACACCCCCACTATAAAAATTTTTGCAACACCCTTGTCTGTAACTGCATCAATAATAGGTTTCCTGTAATAATAGGCATGCAGTGTAAGGCAGTCGTTCTCAATCTTTTTCTTTATGAACCCCTAAAAAAAATTTTCAAGTCGAGGTGAGGACTCTTGGAACTCTAGTGTCTGTATATAAACTTCAATTTTGTTCTGACAGTTTTCCGTCCGTCTTTCCCAGACCATTTAGACAGAGCCAGCGGACCCCCCAGGAATTCTCAAACCCCAGGTTGAGAACCACTGGTGTAAGGAAAGGGTGAAATCAATCTCATAGCAGAATCTGTGTAGAAACCAGATTCCCCAGAATCTCTGCTAACACAAAGCCTCACTAGGGAAATTTTATTGCTGATGCTGGAATTTCCATTGTTCCTAGGCTTTAATTTAGCTCAAGAAGACAAGGCTGGGGCTCTTTCTTCCTTTCTTTTTACTTTCTTTTCCATTTGTTTCCTTGAAGCCCCTCCGTTTCATGTGTTTGTCCTTCAGTGCATAAAAAGCTGCAGCTACATATTGGGATGGCTTTAAGTGAAGCTGAAGTGGTTTAACTTCTGGCTAGTTTCCTCTGACTTCAAAGGAACTACTGGATGTTCAGTGTTGACAAAAATCCAGTCACTTATTGAGGAGGCTAATTTTAGGCCTCAAGTATTGAAGAGATTTTGCTATGGAGTTCAGTTTTTGAACTTGTACTAAATACCTGAAATTTAACGGCTTTCAACCTTATATCTAACAGTTGTGTGGAAACTAGTTTTCTCAAACTGATGATTTTACTTTCCAAGTGCTGTCAAACTGTATCAAATTACACCAGCGCATTTACTGTTACAAAATGTTCATGTGCCACAAATTGCTTTTGGTGTAGTTTGAATATTTAATGTCTTAAAAAGCTAGGTGTCATCTTACTGGCCAAATCCTTTCTATAGGCATATCCCTCTTGATATGGACAATTATTTTTAGAAGTATATGCCAGGAAGCATAATATATTGATAAGACTGTTAGTATGACTCTCATAACTTGAGTCTCATATCTATCTATTTATGGATGAAACAACTCCCAGCTGTAACTCCATCTTTAACTGTCTGTTCATGGTTTTCGGACTTCCTCTTGGCTTTTGGATACTATTGTTTTATGGATAACTTTAATATAATAATCTTGCATAACTTTTGCACAGTACAATGTTATGCCATAGACTGTTAGAGAAAATTTGTTCAGAACATCTGCAGTTAAAAAAACAAACTATTGCATATAGAGAACAGCTGTGTGTTGTGAGGAACAGCAGGCAACAAACATAGTGATAAAACAGGTGTGAAATGTCCTAACCGCCATTCATGTGGACAACAATATTGTTTCCCATTTGAAGGACAGAAATACATGTAAACAAACCTTTGTTTAGCAGATTATAGCAAGCATATATGGAAATATGGCTAGGATAAGCAAGAGCCATGTGATTGATAAAATCACATTGGATAAGAAATGTGCTGTTAGAGATGGGCAGCTAAAAGGATACGCCATAAACCTGCATAGTGGTGCCATGTTGAGGTAGATATTTTAAATATCCAGTTATCGGATGACTTTTTTTCTACTTATGAGAATTGTGTGAAGAAGAATCCAGGCAATGAGTTTGCATACACATACGTATCATTCTGATTAGGTATTGATCACACGCTCAGTAATGATGAAATGGTATTTATACAATCATAGAATATTAGAGTTGTAAGGGACCTCAGGAGATTATCTAGTCCAATCCCCTGCTCAAAGCAGGACTAACCTCAGCTAAATCATCCCAGCTAGGGCATTGTCAAGCCGCAACTTAAAAACCTCTAAAGATGGAGATTCCACCACCTCCCTAGGTAACCCATTCCAGTGCTTCACCACCCTCCTAGTGAAAAACTTATTTCTAATATCCAACCTAGATCTCCCCCCTGCAAACTGAGACCAGTGCTCCTACTTCTGTCATCTACTATCACTGAGAACAGACCAGCTCCATCCACCCTGGAACCCCCTTTCAGGTTGTTAAAAGCTGCTATCAAATCCGCCCTCATTCTTCTCTTCTGCCGACTAAAACAAGCCTAGTTCCCTCAGTGTCTCCTCATAAGTCATGTGCTCCAGCCTCCTAATCATGTTTGTTGCCCTCTGCTGGACTCTTTCCAATTTTTCCACATCCTCTCTGTAGTGTGGGGTCCCAAAACTGGACACTATATTCCAAATGTGACTTCACCAATGCTGAATAAAGGGGAATAATCACTTCCTTTGATCTACTGGCAATGTTTCTACTAATGCAGCCTAATATGCTATTAGCCTTCTTGGCAACCAGGTACCCTGCTTACTCATTTCCAGCTTCTTACCCACTGTAACTCCCAGGTCCTTCTCTACAGAACTGCTGCATCACTCATTGGTCCCCAATCTGTATCAGTGCTTGGGCATCTTCTGTCCTAAGTGCAGGACTCTGCACTTGTCCTTGTTGAAACTCATCAGATTTCTTTTGGCCCAATCCTCCAATTTGTCTAGGTCACTCTATCCTATCCCTACCATGCAGGGTATCTACCACTCCCCTAGCTTTAGTGTCATCAGCAAAGTTGCTGAAGGTGCAATCTACCCCATCCTCCAGATCATTAATGAAGATGTTGAACAAAACCAGCCCCAGGACTGACCCCTGGGGCACTCTGCTTGTTACCGGCTTCCAGCTAGACATCAAGCCATTGATCACTACCTGTTGAGCCTGATGATCTAGCCAGCTCTCTATCCATTGTGGTAAAGTCAGGCTAGAGGGCTACCAAAGGATATACCAGGGCCGGTATGTGAGCCCTAAAGGGTTAAAAGCCCTTTGCTCTGCAGGCAGAAGAGAGAGCACAGCAGGGCAATTAGAGGCACCTGGCCCCAATGAAGGGCCATGCCAGGTGTACTTAAACCTTGCCTTCCCAAGAGGGGGGAGGGAACAAACCAGGAAGAAGCTGCCAGAAGACCTGTGGCAGCTGGAGGAGAAGGTTTCCTCCCAGACCAGGAGACACAGCTTCTCTGCAGTCAGGAGAGACGGGGTAGCTGTGGGCACCTTGGCCCACTTTGAGAGGCAAAAGCGTGAGACCCACGGGGGTGAAGCCAGCCATTTGCCACACCATTTTATAGTCCATTCATCCAACCCATACTACTTTAACTTGCTGATAAGAACACTGTGGGGGAGTGTATCAAAAGCTTTGCTAAAGTCAAAGTATATCTCATCCACCACTTTCCCCACGTCCACAAATCCAGTCACCTCTTCATAGAAGGCAATCAGGTTGGTCAGGCATGACTTACCCTTGGTGAATCCATGTTGACTGTTGCTGATCATCTTCCTCTCTTCCAAGTGCCTTAAAATGAATTCCTTGAGGACCTGCTCCATGATTTTTCCAGGGATTGAGGTGAGATTGATCGGTCTGTAGTTCCCTGGATCCTATTTCTTCCTTTTCAGCCAACTCCCTCAGCACCCTCGGATGCATTGTATCTGGCCCCATGGACTTGTGTATGTCCAATCTTTTTAAATAGTCCTGAACCTGTTCCTTCAGCACTGAGGGGGATGTTCACCTCCTCCTCATTCTGTGCTGCCCAGTGCAGTTGTCTGGGAGCTTACCTTGTCTGTGAAGACAGAGGCAGAAAAGGCATTGAGCCCCTCAGCTTTCTCCACATCCTCTGTCAATAGGTTGCCACCCAATTTTTAAAGGGCCCACACTTTCCCTAATCTTCCTTTTGTTGCCAACATACCTGTAGAAACCCTTCTTGTTCCCCTTCATGTTTCTAGCTAGCTGCAACTCCAATTGCACTTTGGCCTTCCTGATTTCATTCCTGCATGTTCGAGCAGTATTTTTATAATCCTCCCTAGTCATCTGACCAAGCTTCCACTTCTTGTAAGCTTCTCTTTTGTGTTTTAAATTCACCAAAGACTTGATTGTTAAGCCTTACCGGGCGCCTACCATATTTGCTGTTCTTTCTGCACATTGGGGAGATGATGGCAAAAAAACCCACGGGCATTTTTTTTAGTTCCATAATTTCAGAGCAAACGTACACTTCTCTGCCTCCTTTTTCTCACTAGTAGATTCACCAGTCTGATTCAGGACTGGTGGTTGTTCTATTTATCACATTAAGCTGATAAACTTGTGTGTGTGCTCATCATTTTGTAAAGTTGTGATACTTAACTAACTCACAGAATTGTTGTGAGGGATGAATTGGTTAATGTTTGTAAACTGTTTTGAAGATGTAAGATTTTATTTATCTTATCTATGTGTTTATAGTAGAGCTTTACAGCAGTGGTCCCTTAGTTAAGATTCTAATTAGTTTGGTTTTTTTCCACCATGAAACTGATACCATCGACTTGCTCAAAATCCTTTTGGTCTAAAATTCCTGACAGTCATCTAAACAGAGAAGAATTTATTTTGAAGTTTCAGAGTAGTTGGCTTGGTGTTAAGTAGATAAGGTTTTCAAATATGAAAACGGTCATTTTTACACCCTAAATAATTTGGAATGCTCTTGTGCTTGGGTGTATAAACCTCAGACTGGCATAGGCAGAGAGCCCAGTTAGCGCATTTTGTGGCATCTGGAGGGGAAAAGAGAGAATTTACTATTAGACCCGGCTAAGGAGAACCAGATTGGCTTGTTCCTATAAAGGAAGCACTGTTAGGCAATATGGACAGGAGATCTGGGAGAGAGGTGGTTGGGGAGTTTATTTTCCCTGGGAAGGGAACTACAGAGGGGTCTGCAGGAAGGAACTTGTACCATGGGACTGTTCATGAATTGAGTAGGCAGCTGGGGATGAGGAGACCACAAAAGCAGGCATGGGAGAAGAAACCCCAGGGAAGAAGATCTGAGGGCCAGAAGCTTGGGAGGAGCCAGGCCTCCACGGAGAAATTTCTCTAACAGAGTGAGGAAGAATTCTGCAGAGTCTGGAAAGGAATGAAGAATCTGCAGAAGACTGAGTCCAGGAAAGGTGGAGAAGAGTTTTTTTTGTTTGTTTTTTTTTTTTTGCTTTTGAGCTGAGATAGTGGCCATTGATATTCCAGAAGGGATGGGACTCTTGGTGTGACCTGGCCAGAGGGCATGTCACTGCACAGACCTCTGAGGCAGAGGGGCCTGGTCTTGGCATAAGAAGGCACTTCAGAATGGTCAGAGAGTCCAAATTAGCTGTCTGTTAGCTCCAAATGTGCATTGTTCATCTGTCCTATGGGCACAGTGCCTTTGTGTGTTCTAGGGATGGCTGCAGGTTTTGTTTAGATTGATTTTTGTTATGTAATTTTGACTTTGGTCTCCTTCAATGCTCCAGTAGCAAGACTTATCAGAGTCTTCAGGACCACAGTTCTGTTTGACTGAAGTAAGCAACTGGACAGTAGCACTGCACTGATTTTGTTAAGTTTTTAAATGGGTTAAACTGAACTGTCCATTGTCTCTTATTTCTGTTCTTCCTTCCTTCTGGTCTTACACGTCAGCTTACTCTATTGCCTCAAAATATGTATTACAATGTGCAGGTAGCTTTGAAAACACTTTAGAGCAATTGTAGTAAGTGGGAGACTAGAGATGGAACTGAGCCATAATACTGGATCTGAATCCTCTTGACTGTAGGGCTCGTTACGGAAGTTCTAAAGTGTGGTTAACATTTAAAACAAATATCTAAGTCTGCAAATGCTTTTATTTTCCACAAACCATGTTAACTGAGACCATCTATCGGTGTCCGTGCTAGGCCTTTACACTAACAACCACTGTCTGGCTAGGACATTATGCTTTCGTTGTCAGTGTGGCCCCTATGCCTTTGATGATCGTTCTGTAAATACAAGTGCTCTTCTGTTGCCTGCATATCCAAACAAACCATCTACTGCATTTATCTCCCATAAACAAGAGTGACTGACAGCTACTTGATTCCCAATATAAATTCCATGAGTCACAGCATCCACAGAATATATTGCGGCTGTAATATCTCCCTCATAAGGCTTAGGTACTTCATCATATTGTTGGAAGGACATCCTGACAAGAATTTACAGCCCTAACTCCATTTTATTGAAATGTGTCTGGGAATTATTTATTATTATGGAGAGGCAGATGCACCAATACTTTTCATGTAACTTTTATCCTCACTGAAACCCATTTTAATCACAACTCTAGATTGTACTATTTACTGGGATTGTAAATTTACTTTGGGGTACAGACCATCTTGTTATGATGTGTCTGTACATTCCCTAGTGCAGTGGGGTCTTGATCCATCACTGGGGTTCAGCAATGCACCGGCAATATAAATAAAAAAAAATGCTTTTGCAGAAAACGTTCACTTTCAGAGGATCATTATGGTAGGACAGGCAGCATTGTAAGGACATCTTGCAAACCCAGAAGCAATGGGAACTTGAATTCTAGCTCAGTCTGCTTAGATCCTCTAACCTTGAAAGTTTGCTTTCTCTCTCTTTCTGGAGGGGGTTAAAGTAGGGAGACTTTTGATATACACAAAAAAAAATCCTTGTGGATCTTATTATAGAAGTGTATGCACCTTATTTGTGCAAGGTGAGTCTTTAGAATGGCAGTGTCCATCAATACTGCTTATGTACCCTGTGCCACCTTATGCTGTCATGTGAGAGCATAAAGGGGAGAGTGGCTGCACCGTCCCTCAGTTCCCTCTTACCACCTGAGTATCAAGATGGAACAGTGGTGTCCGATTTACCATCACATTAGCAGTTGCTACAGTTCTTTTCAACAATCTTTTGAAGAATTAATTACCACAGCGTGCAACTGGAATTTTGTTCACATTAAAAAAAATAGTGATGGATTAAAAAAACTAGACTCTCACCGTACATTGGGATGAAGTGCTTTGAGCCAACCACCACACCTAATGATTGACTCTGTACTTCGATCTTTCAGGATTTAAACCCTGCCTGTCCTGCAATAATCTTACCCCTCTAGGCAGAAGCTATAGCCCCTGCCGTTTCTGCTTAGCAGAAAGCTACATACTAGACCTGTGTTCAGTTTGCTTTTCCTTCTCCTTCTGGAGCTGTAAGTCCTGAGTTGCTCATATTAAACTCCATCTAATTACTGTTTGTAGTGTTATTGTAGGCATGCTGGACCCAAGGTATAAGCCAAAGTGGGTGAGGATAATATCTTTTATTGGAATAAACTTCTGTTGGTGAAAGAGACAAGCCTTTGAGTTTACACAGAAGTAGAGCTCAGTGTAAGCACAAAAGTGTATCTTTCACCAATAGAAATTTGGTCCAATGAAAAAAAGTTTTCTGAGTTTACCACAGATCTGGAGAAGACAGTGGCCGCCAAACCAGATCTAGTGCAGAAGTCAAGCTTGACTAGCCCCACAAACTTGCCCCCTCAGGCAGGCACCCAAGACCTAAATCCAGCAGTGAGAGAAAGACAGTATTGAAAAGGAAATTGGTGCCAAAGACACTAACACTAAAGAGTCGTGTGGAGAGTGAAGACTGCATGAAACAGAAGCAGAAGCACAGCTTCATATACCATTTGGGATGACCTCACAAGGAGGAGCTAAAATACCAGTCTTCGCGTGACCTTGTATTTTCTTGAATATACAAGGGGCTCCAAAACCAAGGTTGACAGCTAGTGCAGTGCAGGGAAGGTGTGGTGCAATAATGACCTAAATGCTGACAATGGCCCCACAGACTTCGGCATTGTTGGTAGAACTCATCATGGTCCCAAGGAGCATTATGGCAGAGGTGTCTACATCACTTCCTGAGACATCCTCACTGCTGAGATTACTGCCTGTTCCAACACCCCTGTGCTGAGGTCATGCTGTGCAATGATACTGCCATTTAAGGAAATCCTTGTCACCTTCACCACATCATTCATTCTCACCAGTGTTGAGCAGAGATTAATCTCCCTTGTGATGTGGGATGGGAGGAAGTCCCACAGAAACTACTGGAGCCTCCCTGTTTAGAGCCCAACACAGCCTAAAACCTGTGGCAATGGGGTTCAACCAGGTAATACTCATAATTCCACCTTGGCCATACTGGTCAAACTGGGAACCATCTTTACACATCTGAAAGCTGATCCCCTTCCCATCTGTTGAAGGAGATACTTTTTCCCCTTAGCATTGCTAGGTGGACCTCCCATGCTGGAGCCAGATGATGGCCACCACAAACAGAGTGAGATGGCACCAGGAGAAAACCAACTGCCTCATTCAACACCAGAGAGGAATAATCATTATCTCAAGATGAAGTAGTAACAGCAGACCAGATGATTTTGGAGTATTGCACGGCCTATTGGCTTGAATCACAGAAACCCAGAGGGATATCAAGATCTTGATGATCCAGGGAAACTCCCACAAGCTCTTTGGGGTCTTGAGCTTTCACATCCAGCCAAGACTGGCCTCCCCACGAAAGAAGGAATACTTGAGTCGGTGAAGGGACTTTGTGAGACTCCAGCCAAGAGGACTGAGAATAGGTACTAAGTACCAGAAAGAGGCTGTGAACAATTTTATGCCCATCCTGACACATGACATCTGGTGGCATCTGTGATTAAAAGAAAAATCCACATCCATAAAGGGAACCCCAAACGAGGTCCTGAAACTTGGATTACTTTGAATGTAAGTCATACTCCTCTGCCTCCTTACAGCTCTGTTTAATGAACTATCAAGCTCTGTTGGTGAAATATAATTTTCTTAGGAGACAGTGGCCCTGGCCTGATCAAGGTCCCAAAGATACAGGGTTGAACTGCCTTACAAGTAGCAATGAATAAGTTAGTCACATGTTTGCTAGGTCAATGGGCCACCATGAGAAGAGTCTTCTGGCTGAAAGCATCAGGCATCTCTAAGGAGGTGCCCGGCACCATAGAAGACCTGCTATTTGATGTGATAGAGCTTTTCAGTTTCTGAGTAGATGGAGCTATCCACTCAAGAATTCTAGGGGCACACTGCAATCCCAAATGAAGGAAGGTAGCTTTTTGAGAGGTTGTCAATGTGGATCCCATAACTTGCCCTTCATCTCTGCATTTTGGAGTCCTCATCAAACTGTGGCTTTGGACTGTGAAGGAACTGAGGGAGGCTTGCAGCCTTCCAGTCTTAGTGCTCTCTCTCAGGATTGTGAGGCAGTACAAAGTATGTGTGTCTTCAAGAGATACTGCTATTTAAAACAAAAACAAAAAAACCCTCCAATGTTGTATGCGTTTGGTGCATGTGCCCTCCTGTGGGATCAACACAGACTACAATATCTCGAAGCATAGCAGTTTACCCTATAATAAGTAACCATTTCTTCTTGACACAGATTAAAAATCTGATCAAGACCGTAATCTCAAAGAAACAATTGTAATTTTGAAACTGTTTTCAGACTAACATGAAATGTTGTAAAATTAGGTATCAATCACTTGAGATTATATTGTGGTCACCATAAAGATTTAAAATTAACAGCTTGTTAAAAAGAAAGTAAAAAAATCATACTGCTCTTCTTTTAGATTGTGTTAAGAGCACATTGTGCTAATTGAATTTGCAGCCGGAAAGGATAGATAATTTGATTTGTAAACTAAAGACCTGAGTCTGGAGCATATCACGGAGAAACCCTCACCAATTTTCAGATAGCCTGTACCAAATGGTTCCTATTGTCCTGGTCACCTTTTAATAAAGAATTAAACACAGTTTGTTCCCTTTACTTGGTTATGAATTCAATCTCAGACAAACAGTAGATAAATTTCAGTGACTTAAAAGGGACTGAATATATGGCTTTCAGCTTAATGAGAAAAGAGACTGGAAAGTCAATTTTGCTTTGTCCTAAGCAAGACAAATGAATCTTTCTTGCATTTGTTCATGTTATGTACTTACCTGTAGATTGCACTTTTGTAATTTCTTTCTAAGCATTGCTTCAGAATTCAAAATTATAGGAAGTCTTCAGAAAATGTTCCTACTTGGCACCTGTCCACAGTGAGAGTATAATGCTTTAGGCCTTCCAACAGTGATTTTCAACCATTGCAAACTATAATGAAGCAGCCAAAGTGTTTAATAGGTCACATACTGCAAAGCATTTACTGTTGACAAATAAGTAGAAGTTGAGAATGGATTGCTGTTAGTTGGTAAATACAATTGGACTATTGCGTCCTCTGAAGTCTTCAAATATGGATTTCTGTAATGTTTACTGAGAAGTGTCATGAGTTCTTTGTTTGAAAGATTTTAGGGTATTAATGAAAGAAAAATTCTACTGAAAGAATTTTACATATGAGGGCTATTTACAACACTGTGGCCTCTTTGTATAGTTCTGATAAGATAGGCCATCCATTTGGGCGGTCTAAATGTGCCAAGGGGTTTAGGCAATGGCCTCGTGCTTTTATGATTTTAAGCATAAATAACATAAATGTCTAAACTCCTCAGTATGTTTTCTTTCTCTAATCTAAAAACCAAATAACTAAAAATGAAAATGTAAACCAAACTTAAATCAAATTTTCCCCTTATCATTGTTACGTAAAGTTTTTAATTGCTTCAGAGAAATTCTGCCGAAAATATCACTCTTGGCAGTAAGAAACCAATTTCACTTTCATGTAAACATAATCAAGATATGAAGTCAGTTGACTTTCTCTTACTTCTTTATCTAATGCCCATAGCCCCAGAATCAACACACATGGCTAAAGCATAGTTGGCCACAATGAAGCCAGATCTGAAACAGTGAATTTCACAGCAGTCAGTTCCATAGCAGATGTGAAAGAAAATGGTGTTATGAAGACTCTCTGGCCTGGAAGTTTCTGCTTTACATTTCAGAGCACTTTTTCATTTAAAAACTGGTTGAAGCAAACCTACTTTATTCTGACATTTACACGTCAGTTTTGGATAAGTCATCTCAGAAATTTCTCATGAGGCACCTAGTATCTGTTTAATGTGGAGTCTGTTCCATGTGACCACACAGCTACTTGAAAAATTTGTCCAATT
Source organism: Mesoclemmys tuberculata (assembly GCA_007922155.1). Taxonomy (NCBI): domain Eukaryota; kingdom Metazoa; phylum Chordata; order Testudines; family Chelidae; genus Mesoclemmys; species Mesoclemmys tuberculata. Next base: position 5,846,925 of record ML675615.1, on the reverse strand, counting down.
AATATTGTCAGAGGCCAACACATGGTTTTCTTACATTTTGATTGTTCCATAAATGTAACATTATGTCATAAATTTCTAGTGATGGTGAACCCAAAAAGAAAACCATTGTATGTCTAATTGTAACAAAACGTTAAGAATGTCCTCCAGCATTACTCAGTCGGTTAGGTTTCTGCAGAAAATCTTCATTTTATATTAATATTGTACAAAAATAAATATGATTAGGATAGGCTATTTTAAAATACTAGTTTTATTGACATATGCATATTCTGATGACTTTCTTAGCTTGTAGAGTGTATTTGATTTCATTCCATGAAATGAAAAATATTTGCTGTAAGGAAAACATTTTTAGTTGAAGTGCACCATTTTCTTTCCATTAGACCAAAATACGGTATAAAAATCCGATGGAGCTTGGCCAAAAACCTTGATACAGTCATGGCCAAACCTTTGGGAATCTCAGATCTGGATCCAAACTTCACATCTGTTTGTTTCTAGTAATGTCAAAAATGCTAGTGCAAATCATAGCATTTAATTGGTTTTATGAAGGCAATGCATTTTGCAGTTTGAAACCACATGAAAATTGAAGCTGACTTTTTAACAAAATGACCCACTACCCTGAGTTGGGAGAGGAAGAAATTTTTATGGAAAGGATGTACTGTCATGGGTCAATATTGTGAAGTTTTTGCAGTTGGCTACAAATGTGTACCACCAAAGCAAACCAATTATTTTCTCGTGAAATGTTATGTAATAAAAGAAATCACAATTTACCTAGCTCATTAAAAATTCCTGGAAACACTGAAGTGAAAAATTTCATTTTCGTGCTCGGCTCCCCATGATAACTGACTCTGGGCCCCATTCTACAACGTGTGAATGGGTTCCTTTGCCTGCACAGACTTCTATTAACATCAGTGGGGCTCCACTTGGGCACAAGGGACTGCCTGCATGGAACTTATTGCAGGATCAGGACCTTTGGAGGTAAAGAGAGCTATATGGAGCACAGAGAAGTTTATAGCATCTGAGCTCAGTGGTGAAGGTTTTTTTTAAAGGACATTTGATGGATTTTTTTAACTCTATTTTTGGTATCTGGTATAGTCAGATAGAAAGAACTGACCCACATAGGCCAGGTGCTGTGGGGTATAAGTGTTGAGCTGCTCTCTGTCTTTGTATCAAATCCTGGATTATTTCCAAAGGTAGAATTTGTTTTCTGGGAAATGACTGATTTCTCTGGAAGCTGTATCAGTCTGTATTGGATTCAGGTATGATGAAATTCAAACTGGAACAAATGCAGAGAAGGGCTACTAAGATGATCAGAGGAATGGACAACTTACATTACAAAAAGAGACTTACGGAGTTTGGGTTGTTTATTCTAATAAAATGAAGGATGAGGGGAGATAGGGTTGCTCTCTATAAATACATCAGAAGAGAGAGAGGAATTATTTAAATTAAGTGGCAAACTGGCACAAGAAGAAATGGATATAAACTGATGGTTTCTAACAATGAGAGAAGTGAAGTTCTGGAACAGCTTACCAAGGGAAGTAGGGAGGGCAAAAAATCTAACTTTGTTTTGAGACCCGGCTTGATAAGTTTATGGAGGCTATGGTGTCATATTGTCAATGGTGGCATGGGAGCCATCTGTGCCTGCTATTAGAAAATACCTCTGAGTTACTACTGAGGATTCTTTTCCAAGTGTTTGTCTAATGGGTCTTGTCCACATACTCATGGTCTAACTGATCACCATAATTAGGGTTGGGAAGGAATTTCCTCCTAGGTCAGATTGGCAGAGACCCTCATGCTTTCACCGTCCTTTGCAGCATAGGGCATGGGTCACTTGCTGGTTTGAACTAGAATAAATTGTGGATCCTCTATAACTTGAAGTCTTGAAATCAAAATCTGAGGACTTCAATAACTCAGCCAGAGGTTATGGGCCTTCCACAGGCGTTTGACACGGTTCCGCATGGGGAACTGTTAGTTAAATTGGAAAAGATGGGGATGAATGTGAAAGTTGTAAGGTGGATAAGGAACTGGTTAAAAGGGAGACTACAGCGGGTCGTGCTGAAGGGTGAACTGTCAGGCTGGAAGGAGGTTACTAGCGGAGTCCCTCAAGGATCGGTTCTTGGACCGACCTTATTTAACCTTTTTATAACTGATCTTGACACAAAGAGCAGAATGTGTTAATAAAATTTGCGGATGACACGAAGCTGGGGGGTATTGCTAACACGGAGAAGGACCGGGATGCTATTCAGGAAGATCTGGACCACCTTGTACACTGGAGCAATAGTAATCGGATGAAATATAATAGTGAAAAGTGCAAGGTCATGCACTTAGGGATT
>ML675615.1:5608146-5844588 GCA_007922155.1 Mesoclemmys tuberculata | reverse complement strand
ATAACATACAGTGAATTTATAAACTCATTTAGGACATCACTCCACTAAGGGCAAATAGACACATGGCCTTAAATCTCCTAGTAATTAGCAAGTTTCTAAGCCTCTGAGTATTAAAAATCTGATTATTTTAAATTATATATAATTACTAGTATTTTTATCACTGGATAAATTGAAGACGCTCTTTCATAGAGTTAACCAGCAGTAAAAGCCTCCAGCAGTAAACATTCAATACTGTAGAGAGCTCTTCATTTATCTGAAAATATAATCTGTTTTAAAATCTGCCACTTCCATTCGAGCCAGAATATAAAACTACAGGAGATCCTTTCTGAAAACTGTATATATCAGCATAGGCAAGGCAAGGGCATCCTTAATAGAAATGCCCTGTTAAAATCAATTTTGCAGAAGGGTAAAAAAGAAGTTCATAATGTGAAAAATATAAGATTTCTAAAGGATGACAGCAACCTTTTATAGGAGTGCTCTCAAATTATTATTAGCCTGTTTTTTTAACACTGCATGAGCTCTTAAATGCATTTCTTTAATAGAAATGACTAATTTGTCAGAAATCAGCTGCTACAACAGTTTACTTTTTTCTTTAAGAAAAATGTCATTAACATGCTGTAGCTCAGAAAACTTTCATTGCCTTCCCTCTCTGAACTCTTTCTGTGTAAGGCAGTGTACAGGGGTGGTTCATAGTCCTGGGTGTTTCAACATCCTGATGGGCCTCGACTGACTGACCTTGGACATATCCTACTACTGATGTTTATGCAGTAATTTTAATGGTTTTGCTCAGTGAGGAGATGTGCTCCTTGTTGTAAACATCAGAAAAGGAGATTTGAAAACTCTCAGTAATCAGAAATGACTTCTCCTAGAACTAGTTCCTTGCTCTCAACCCACCTTCTTTCTTAATGCATGCCCCCTGCATCCATTCTCCTTTGCAACAAAAAGCCAGTAATTTCTTAAGCCGTCTACTAAGTTTTAAGTATTTTTGTCAATACAAATGGAAACCAATCAGGGCCTGCCATGATTGATTCTTTCTGCTTGTGCCCATTTTTTGTAAGGTAATGAAGTGGGGCTACGCCCTGAACATTTTAGCATGTGCAGCAAAGCTGGCTCATTATGAAGGTGAATATATACTGCACTCTCCTCAAGCACGGCACTGTGGCCATATTCCCCAGGAGCTTTAACTATAGCTTGCTGTCCTGTGGAGATGTGATCCCATAGTATCTCTTCTCCAAGCTCTGCTTAAAGGCAAACCTGTCCCTTGATTAACCAAAAAGGAATACAAGCTTTCAGCTAGTCAGTGGGAATTTGGAATATATGATTAATGTCGTGAATCACTGAATGAATTGTTTTTCCTTTAAATTAATACACTTTAGCCAATATGAATTGAGTAATTCACATGGCAAAATTCCCAACTCTTTTATTACAGGATATGGAAAGCTGTGAAGGCTATATATAATTATTTAGACCATGACTACTGTTTTATGGTAGATTCAGGCTTTCTATACTCCAATATTGTAACAGTACACAGAATAAACAGGATCCAAGTCCTTAGCCTACAGTCTTACCATATTTTAAAAAAATGAAACTAACCACTTCCAGTGCTCCATTAAATGAAACTCACTGTAAGTGAAATCCAGCTGTATTTGTCACTGGTGGGGCATAGTAGATGGCAATCCCTGATTCACTGTACTAAACAATGGTAATGGAGATGATTTTCAAGGCAAAAACCTGTGTGTTGCATAATAATGCATGGATGTTGTATGTATGATATAATAAAGGTCTATTCTATGTAGCATTGTAAGATGAAGTTCATCTAAAACAAGTAAGCACTGGCATGGGCCAGGAATATGTAATGCAGTTGGACAAATTTTGTCAATTAGAATATGACCTATTAATTGTGCACTTGAGAATTTATTTCTGCTTTCAAGCTTTAGTCTTGCAGTGTCTTGTCACTGAGTTCGTTAAAGTGCCAGTTTAGTTCATCTACTTCAATTCCTGCCTGTATTATCTGTCATTTATAATTTAATTAGACTTCATATATTGAGACCTTCAGTGTTACTAATGATCTTGTACTTCCGTTTTTTAAATTAATAGACTTCAGTGGCATTTTCAAAGAAATTAATTGTGCGGGGGAGAGAAGGAAGCATCTGAAAATGCTGAAAATCTACTTCGTAAACAGTTGTTAAATATTTATCTGACGTGCGCAATTTGGAATGTGATGTAAAGCTCTGGGTTGAGTTTTCTGATGGCTAGCTTGAGGTTCAACAAGCTCCACCGCAGATGGTATTAGAATAGTGTTTTCATTTAATAGGATGCACAGTGCTGTCCATAGTTTTGAAGGTGTGCAGCAGAGAAAATAGGATCCATTGCCACAGCAGTCAGTCTTCAAAAGCCAAATGGTACTATGGTGGTTTCATATGCTTTTAGACCCCACTGACAGATTTCTTATGGAGGTATCATTCTGCTGTACACATCGTATGACTATTTTACTGTTAAACCTGGTTATGTAGTTCCAATATTTCGAAGATTGAGTCCAACATCATTTTGAATGTATGTGCCCTAATGGAAATCGAAGCTTTCAAACACACTTTGCATGACATACGCAGCTTTTGCATCCGAATGTCTGAGGATGTTTGTTCTTTATTCTCTCTCTCTCTCTCTCACTCACCCCCACCCCCACCCACCTCTCTCTATCTGGACATGAATTATGGAAAGTCTATATTCTTTCTTTGCCATTTATCATGGTGGATTACCACATTTAGACACAGCATAAACACGGTTTCCAAATTGTACAAAAAATTGAGCTGAGGTCAGAATATTTCTGAGTTGGCAGCATTTAACACTTGGATTTGTTTCTCTCTATGGAGTCTTGATTTGGGATGATTTATTTGGGATCTAGAAATATTCTAGAGAGAGGTCTCTCAAGGCATTCTTCTCAGTGGTGAGTAGAAGGTACTCAGGTGCCACAGTACAGTGAAGTATATGTAGGCACCATTATTTTGTAATAAAGTACAGCCTATAGGTCCCAACTGAATTTGGGGCCCCATTGTGTTTAGCATACAGTGAGAAGCAGCATCTATCCCAAAAAAGCTTATTCTCTCAGTAGGCCACAAAGGTGGTCAATGGAAAGACTAATGTAGGTCCCCTATGTCCTGTGTTCATTGTAGATACGCACTTAGCTAGCTGTACTGTGAGCATGTGCATATAGCTTTGGCTCATTTTTGGAAGGGCATGCTATGGGTTTAACAATTTGTCAAGACACTTTGTGTAGAAAAAATACTTACATGTTCAATATCAAATGGTTATATACTGAAGGGGAGAGTAATAGTCTTAAAATTCAAAACCTTTGAGATTACTCAGAATCCTCTCCAAAATTAATTTGGGTTATTGCATTTGATTTATCTAAATTTCCCTTGCAGTCTCCTTTAGATACCTCAGTAGTCTTCTCTTCATGTGGGTGGGTGTGGGTGTAGGTGTGTGAGAGAGAGGGAAATACATTTATTAAGTACAGCTATTGCCTTCTGTGTGATTTATTATCTTATTTTATATATTTGATATCCTCTTTCACTGTATTGATAATTGATTGTCTGCTTATTGTGTACATTACTGATATTTTTAAAAGCTCCCACATTCTGTTCCAGAGATTGTGGCATTTCATTGCTGAGTGAAATAATTCCTTTATAGGTAGAGCTCAATTCTGTGTCCTTCAATCAGGAAAAACTCCCATTAACTTGAGTGAGAGTTTTCTAGGGGAAAAATGCTGTTCTGGTCCATTACAAAATATGTTCCTAATAAACGAATACTGAAAAGAGACTGTATAGTGGTAAAAATACAGGAGAAGTAGTGAGTGGGGAATCCACATTATATTACTGATTGACTGCCTTTTTTACAGTCAGATCTACTGGTGTTGGTGCCTATAGTGTGGTTATGTAGGTTTAGCAAACACAGTGTTTGATATCATTTAGTGCAACTAAAACTGAGGACAGCCTCTGAGGGTTAAACTGAAGCTTTTGTCTTAAACATCAAGCCTTATTCATAAATAGGAATGTTTTCAATCTCCTACTAAGGCAGCAATCTTTTTTAATAGTAAAATAGAATTAACTAATTCCACAACAAATAATTACAGGAAAATTCATATACAGGTAGGTTATCTGATTAGTCAAGGAAAGCATTATTACCTTATTCCTTTTAATAATAATAATCCTTTGAAATCTTTTATTGGTAGAGTGTGGGAATAAGTCATTTCATATCTGTGCCTTTCCATTAACCATATATGTCTATTTCTATACTGTGCCACAATGCGGATGATGGAGGTTTGAATTGCAGAGCACAGCAAAGTGTTGCAATATAACTGTCCTGTTTTGACACTGCTGGCATGAACTAAAAAGTACCTAGTTCAAATTGAAAACACCCTATTTCAACATAAAAGCAGACAGAACAAGTGTGCAGTCTCTAATATATCAGTATGAATGCTGAAAGAAATTTCTTTAATCATCTAATCAGACCTATTTATGGAAACTTTCTTGGCTAAAATCCAGTGAATAGAACTGTAGATCTCCAATGACTTTAATCTTCTGCACAATCTTCTTTAATCTTATACACAAGATGACCAGCTAATGAATGACATTTAATATAAGCTAAATAACTGTTATCCCTTAATACCATATGAGTGGTGGTGTTCAAGTAGCATTAAGGTAGTCTAAAAAATTGTTGCAAGTTGATACTTTGCAGAAAAGGTAAAATTTCAAGCATGGGATTTATTCTGTACTTGGTACCTCATAAATGAGTGTCCTAAACTTTCAAGATGTAGCTAAGTGGAAACATAGAAATAATCAATCAGTTACATAAATTATCCACTTATTAATTCATAGCACCTTGTAATACCTAATTCTCTTGTTCTATATGTAGAAGCATTTGTTCTAGTAATGTGGATATTTCAATGATGTTAATGCACATTAGTGAAGCTGCTCAGGGGTAAAACAGCCAAACCATGGGATTTGTATCAGGTATGTAATTCTAGTGGGTCCCTAATTTTATTCTACAATTTGCATGGTAAATTATGCATTTATAAAGGTGTACATTGTCCTGCTGTCTCTTAGGCCCGGTCTACACTTACCTTGGCGATTCGGCGGCAGTCGACAGGAGATACGCAAGTGACATAAATCACTTGCGTATCTTCCGTCGACTTTGCAGCATCTCCTCCGCGTCTATACAGACCGCTCAGTCGATCGAGAGCAATCGATGTGACAGTGGTGACTTTGCCGCTGTCAGTGTAGACCCAGCCCAAGAAAAAGTGGGAAAGTGAAATCTGTTTCTAGAGTTTAGTTAACAAATTTGGAAAAATAAGTGTTTGTATTTCAGCTGAAATACAGACATAAGTGTGGGACTGAATACAGATAGCCAGATCCGAAAGGGATCTAAATAATATGACTTCTGTTACTACTAATAAAAAGCCTACATAAATTAAGGGCTAGAAAGGTTAATTATACTTTTTTTTTTAGTACCAAAGATGAACAGAAATTGTGCATTAGCTAATTCCCACACAGTGCTAATGGAAGAGGCATACAAAATTAATCCCCACAGTATCATGTAGATTACTGGCACTCAGTTAACATCCATTCTCTCCATTATGGTCCACACTGTGTGTATTTGTGTGGTTGGGTGGATGTTGGAACTGGAAATCACAGAATCATGGAAATGTAGGGCTGGAAGGGACCTCAAGGGGTCATCTACTCCAGCTGCCTGCCCTCAGATGGTACTAAGTATACTTCATCGGCATCAATCCCTTGTGGTCAAGGATGATCACTTTCATGCTTTTGTTTTTTGTTGGTCCTTTGGTGACTGAGTTGGGCCGTGATTACTACATGACAGTTGTCTCTCCATTCTTTTCTGGCATCTTTTTGAGACAAAGGTAAGGTGATTTTCCTTAAAAGTGGTTGTTCCTTCTCTGACAAGTTTTTGTCAGTTTTCCCTATTTGGGTGACTGTCTCCCAGTGTATGATGTCGATGCCCCATCTCTTGATGTTGGTTTTGAGAGTCTTTTAAAGCATTTCTTTTGACCTCCCCATTTCCTTTGTCCTTTGAGTTGGGCATACAACAGTTGTTTTGGTAGGTAAACATAAGCACAGTGCCCATTCCACTTCAGCTGGTGCTAAAATAATCAAGGCCTCAACGCTAAAAATGTTGATCTCCAGCGGGACACTGATGTTAATGCAGCGATTCTCCCGCTTTATGTTGAGGATCTCCCGGAGAAAGTGCTGGTGCTGATGTTCCAAGTTCTGCAAATGTTTTCTGTAGGTCACCTAAGTCTTGCAGTCATAGAGGAGAGTTGGAATTACCACCACTTTGTAAACTAAGTCTAGGGTATGTTTTTATGTCATGGTTATTGAGCACCTAACAGGAGAGTCTGCCAAAGGCAAATCTGGCACAGTGGATTGTGTGCTGAATTTCTACATCTATATTTGTCTTCTGTGAGAGATGGCTATCAAAGAAGGCAAAGTTTTCTACATTTTCCAGTTCCTCTCTATTAATGTAGCTCTTCCTTGCTTGCTCTGATGATTGACCAGGAGCAGGCTGGTGAAGGATTTTTCTTTTGACGATGTTCAGAGTTAGTCCTAGGCTTTTATAAGCTTCAGATAAGTGATTAAAGGCTGTTTGTGGAGTAGCTGCACACTTATTGGAGGATTTACAACCATCTGCATACTGGAGTTATTGCTAATGTTACTTCAGTTCTGGCACAGAGGTCAGAGATGTTGAAAAGGTTGCCATTGGTCCAATATTGGATGCCAGTGCCCAGTGGCAGATGGTCTTGGATTAGCATTTTCAAAGCTGCTAGGAAAATGAAGAGTGGTTGTGAGTACATAACCTTGCTTTATGCCTATTGAGATGGCAAAGGGCTCAGAGGTAGAGCCATTGCACAGGATGGAGGCAGTCATCTGGTCATGGTGTAGTTTTACAGTGGTGATAAATTTACTTGGGCAACCAAACTTTGACATGATTTTCCATAGAGTGTCACAGTTGACAGAATTGAAGGTTTTTGGTCTGATGGATAAAGGCCATATACCACGCCTGTTGTTGTTGGCATTTTTTCTGAATCTGTCTAGCTGTGAAAATCATGTTGGTGGTGTCTTGTGATGGTCTGAAGCCACACTGAGACTTTGGGTGTACATCCTCTGCAAGAAGAAGCAGATGATTCAATAGTATTCCCGCAAGAATCTTCCCAGCTATGGAGTGAAGGGCAATGCCTCAGTAATGGATGGGACATACCTTATAGGATCTAAAGGGGCTCTGATGATGATGGTTTCTCCTTCTCAGATTCTCTAACAAAAGAAGGCTATGTCTGCTTCGAGGTGGGATGCTCTGACCTAGAGTAGTGGCTCTCAAACTTTTCAGACTACCTGGACCCCTGTAAGGAGTCTTTGTCTTGTGTACCCCCAAGTTTCACCTCTCTTAAAAATTACTGCTTACAAATGAGGCATTAAAATTGCTGACTTGCTCATTTTAATGGTATAATTATAAAATAAATTGATTGGAATATAAATATTGTACTTGCATTTCAGGGTGTAGTAGAGAGAGCAGTACAAACAAGTCCTTGTCTGTACAAAATTTTAGTTTGTATTGACTTTGTTACTGCTTTTTATAAAGCTGTTATAAAACTAGGCGAATATTTAGATGAGTATCCCCTGGAAGACCTCTGTGTACCCCCAGGGATACGTGTAGCCCTGATTGGGAACCACTGACCTAGAGGAGTTGCCTCAGAAGTTCAAAGGAAGTCAGGAGATGAATCTAGTTTCCAGAAATATACATGAATAAGCTAGTTTTCTTCTGCTGTAGGAAGGAAACTTCTCAATCCTTGGAATAGTAGTTAAAAGCTTGTACTTTTGGTTTTGCTATCAACTTGTGAATTATTCTTGGAAATAACCAGCTCAAATTACTGAGATGCTTTTGCACTGGCCTTTTAAAATAACTAGGCATATCTTCTAACAGAGGCTTTTCCTTCTAAAGAATCTCCTATTGCTTGTAAGAGTAACCTAATTGGTTTCTGCTATTCACATTCGCATACGGCAGCAACTTTGTATACTACCCAGTTACTTCAGATGTACTTTATCTGTTTGTCTTAGCCTTTTGGATAAACATCTAATACATCCACAGTTGGGGGACTAATTCCTGCATGTGTAGGTTGTCGTCTTCACTAATTTCTGTGATATTAAGCAATTTTTTCTTTTAGTAATATTAGGTGGCATTCAAACTTGGTACTTGATTCAAGGGCCACTCCTGATTCATGCTTGCATAAAAATAAATACAAATATTCTTGGAAACTTTATTTTCCTGTACTGTAGAAATTGTTCGAGTTGACTAGCAATAAAAATTGCAAATGATTAGATTTGTTCTCAACCACTAGTTAAAGGGAGATAGTGATGACACTTTGGATATGGCATTTGTGCCTTAGTCACCTGGTTGAGCTGATTCACTGGTTGTATCCAAAAGCTTTCATGAACATACTCATAACGAGCTACGTTTTAACTTTCCTAGATTTTGGTTCCATCTCCTGTTTGGTTAGTGCTGGTAAATAACTAGGCAAAGCTATATATTTTATTGTCTTCCACAGACCAATGCAGACTAAACAAAATAAACGAAATTTGTCATTGTTAAACCCAGTTTGAATTAGGCCCAACATACATTAGCAGAGCTAGTCAAAATGAGGATGGGGTGGTAGAAATGCCAAAGTTTAGACTTTTTTCCCTTCAAAATTAAGTTGCAAAAGTTTTTTTGTAGATGAGAACAAAATATGAAACATTCCAACTTCCTCTTTAACTGTGGAAAAACCTGTGGTCATTTTATTATGTTTAGAAATTATGGCAAAACTGAATTTTAAATGATCATTTTAAAATGTCTGCTTTTACTTTTCCATTGATTCCCATGCTCGTCTGGGTATTGGAGATAACACTGCAATGACTCTATATATTTTGTCTGCCACAATAATCAATTTAACTGTCTCCAGCATTTTTTAAAGCTGCAGTCTTTGACTTAGGAGTTTCCTTCTCTATTCCACTTATTTTGCTTTTAGCTAATGGAAGACTAAATATGTATATTATTCTTAAAGTTACTAGAAGTGGAAGCTTGAAATCAGCTCTAAATTGACATACAGGTTGATTTGTCTGTGTTGGTGGGAGCAACTCAGAATAGATGAATTCTCCCTTTTTTAATTTTTTTTAAACAGTTATTTAAAAGATATAACTTGCTTTTAGATGACTTTTTCTTTCCTTTTGTAATTTGCGTCCGATTTAAGGCTATGTTATGTGCAAGCCAGCCAGTTTCAAATTATGTAATTGTTAGTGTTTTTTCTGCAATAGCTTGATACAGATGTAGTCTGTGTGCACATGTATACAGGTATTTGTATAATTTTATGGTGCTAAATGTAAATTAAAGGTGTAGGATTATTCTGCTTATCGGGGAAGAATACAATTAGGTGAAATAAAATCCTTAAATATTGGAAGAAAAACTCAGAACAAAATACTATCCAAATTACTTGATAATCATGTTTCTTTCCTAGTTTATATGGAGAGGAGATGATATTAATTTGCAGTTACTATAAATAGAAAACAGTATAAGTAAAAACTAGAGAATTTAGTATGAGTCAGATGCTTTGGACATAAGGTTTGGTTTTGCACTTAAATTCAACAGAAACTGAAAACACATGGAGCTAGATTCTTCCCTAGTGCATCATCTGTGCACTTACACAAGGGAATTGATTTGGTCTGTTTTGATAGCTCGCATGTCTGACACAGAAGTATATCCATTCATAGAAGGCTGATAAAGACCACCAAGACTGCAGAGCTACAGTCATCTAAACAGAGAGATGACAGCACTGAAATCTCATGGTGGTGCTTTGGCTGCAACTGTATCACAGACTACTGGACTTGTCTATAATTGCCTTTGACACATGGCATGCATTCAGCTCCAATGAAGAGTAGGGAAACATAATGGTTTCCATGCAGGCATTTCCCTGGCCATCTGCTGATGCATTCTGCTGTATATAGATGCTGGTGTAAATGAATAATCTACACCATGAATACTCTGTTTCTGATGTATTCACTGGCAACCTCTTACGATTCTTGGTCAAAAAATGTTGTACAATGACTTTGGACATGTCTTTGTGGAGTTAGCCATCTCTTTGCTCCCAAGGTGGGCCACTCCTTTCTGCCTCAAGACTATTCTCAAATAAGGGTTCTGTATACCCTTCTGCCACATATTCTGTGTGGCCCTAGACAAGCCACTGAATCTTTCTGTGACTCAATTTCCGTACTGAAATTGGAATTCAGATTTTCTTACTGCATAAAGAGTGCACAGTTTCCACTTTGAAGCATTCCTAATGAAAAGTTAGAGATATGAAGAAGGAATACAGTTGATGGTTTAAGTTTTAATGGCCGCATTTGTGGACAGATGTCTCCTTTTGTCAAAAAGCATGGGGTGTCTCAGAAGTCTCTCACTGCAGAAGGCATGTTAGCTGCTTTTATTTTTAAAGCTGTACGTTAAATCTATATTCAGATGACACCTATGTCCTTATGAAACTGGCATACCAGTTTGTGAGTGGGCATGAAGCCATCCGAACAGATGGGTATGAGCATGGGCATGCTAGGGATTCAGGATTAGTGTTCCCTGGGGGAGACAAAGTGGCTTCAAATTTTTATCATCGTTTTGGTTCTACATATGAAGCACTCTGGAATGAAGCCTTCCCTGTGATTTCTGCTGAAGAAGACCCAAATGTGTTTTCTCTGCTAATGATGATATAGAAATAATAACTTTTATCTGGCAGACTTCAGTTACTTGATATATCTGAAATCATTAGATTATTAAAAATCTAAGTTATCTGGAGAAGGGATGGGGTGGAGGAAATAGAGAGAAAAGGAGAGAGAATGATTTTCAGTTGCTATGCTAGGCCATGTAGTAGTAGAATGTAGGATTTCTGTTAGTCTGTCTGACCTCAGCTAGGAAGATAGCATCAAGGACCTTCTTTTTAGGAAGCATGTGTGACTTTTGGTCTAGTTAAATGTTGGGGAATATGCTTTTCCTGTGGTGGAACTTTCTGAATAATTATTTGAAAGCTACTGCAGCTATAGTATTTAAGTCTTGTATATTTGAATACAATTTGGCCTGAGAATGAGTTTAGAACAGTGGATTCCAGTAATTTGTTTGTTTTAAAGAACCACCTTGAAATGTTGCTGCTTTCTCATGGAGTTAAATTTAGGCTGTGAAAGGGTATGCATTAGAAATATTCCTTAGGAGTTGCATTGTTTATCCAGCATAAAAGTAGTTGAGTGGTGTTTAGAATGTTTTCTTTCTATTTCTGTATGTTTTCTTTCCCCTTTGGGGTTGGTGGGAAATGCTTTCTAGATAAATGAGTCTGACTCAAGAAATACTGCAACCCTAACGCCACCACAAAAGGAAGGGCTATCATTTCCCATGGATAGCTGAAGTTTTCACAGTGGCTGAACTTTTATGACTCCCTTCTTCCTCACCTTGTCACTATGTTCTTCAGGGTTGTAATTTTGAGACATTCTTGACCATTGCTATCTTGGGTTGTTGTGGTATGAGAGCATACAGACCTGAGTGTCTCTCCTCTCTGCATTACAGAAAGGTATTATAAGTTTATGATTTAAAGAGTTATAAAACATTTATTGCCTAAATGTAAAAGGTTTCAAAGTACTAGGAATATGTGGTTACAGAAACTCAATTACAGTTTGTATTACTCTGAGGAGCATCGAGGGGGCTCAGAGTGAGGCAGCCTCAACAACTGTGAAAACTTCAGTTATCTATGTGAGATCATAGGGTTTATATATACCGTAGATATAAAGAATATTTTTGTTCTGTAATACTTGACACTCAGTTTCTGTACTTTGAAGGCATGGGAGTCTTTATTAGCTCAGAAAACACAAATACCTATAATGCAAAGCAGAGAGACTCAGGTCTGTATGGAACTGGACTCATACTAAAATGTCTCAGCTACAGGTATGAAGAAATCCTGAGTGGAGATTCACTCCAAATTATAAACAGCTTTGCTTCTCTGTCATTGTAGAAGTGCAACAGAGTAACACTCATGAACTTCCATATACATTGGCACCATGGATAAATAATTGATATATAATCTATATGCATGTATCATTTGCATGCTAACTAAAACCTTACCATTTGCATGCATAATTTAGGACATAGTTTGCAGTTTTGAGTTTTCTTTAAATCCTAACTTAAAGTACACTTTAGCTTAATTATAAACTATTGCCAGCAAAATGCCTTTGCTTTGTTTTGGTGTCTCAGTATAGTTCTGAGACAAGTTCTGTAAGTATATAATTTGGAGGGATTGACTATTCAGTTACATCCTCTCATTGCAAGGTACCCAAAAGGAATTTTTATAGTTGCTAGGTTTCAGACATCTCTGGGGAGACTGTATTTGTTGAAGTGGTGAAGCCAAATTTCATTTTTGGGCCAATAAATGTAGTTGTTTTTCCTGGCAGGAGTGTAATGTTCAGAACTCATTTTCTGAGAGTTAAAGGAAGTTGATATGTGTGAGGTAACTGAAGAAGAGGATTTGTAAACTTCTATAATATTATGGACTGAGTTGTTCTAGCAGCTGCATAGCAATCATCATTGATTTTATAACTGATAAAATTGGTTTAATTCAGATATGTAATATTTTTGAAAGCTAGAACTGTATATTTTTCAAAACTATTGAATAACTGCTAGGTCAGTTCCTTATACAAGCAAACATCAATAAAAATGCATCATGCATCTGACAAAGTGGATTTCTGCCCACAAAAGCTTATGCCCAAATACATTTGTTAGTCTTTAAGGTGCCACAGGACTCACTGTTTTATCAATAAAAATGTTTACAGGTTTCTTGTATATGCAATTGGCTCAATATTTAAAAACAGTAAGTGTATTCACTGAAATATTTATGAATCCATATTAGTATTTTGAAATGCTTAAATATGTAAAGCTGAGTAGCTTTACAATCAATTTTAAAGACTAGCTACTGATGTCTAGTGCTAAAAGATAGTGTTACCTACATAAACCTAGGGCATCCTGCTTATACCCTACTGAGGGTTCCAGGCATGACCCACCATTTCTCTACTGAGGGTTCGGGGTGTAAGGCACTTGCCCGTACCCACAGGGCTCAGGGAGAAACCTGGTCAATTTAAGAACTCACCCCTACCCATGGGGCTTGGTGGTTTACCGATCTGCAGGATCTTTTCCTAGTGAAAGAGCCTTACACAGCTGTGCTCTGGACATCTGCTTGTTAGCCACACACACACAGTACGTATGCTAAGCAAATCTATTATGCTCACCACTCCCAATATACAGACAAACTTCACCCAGTGGCCAGTCAGGATCCACTTGTCTGCGGTTGCCAGTGAAGCCTCTGCATGTCACGGTTGTGCAGAGCAGTAAGAGTTCTGGAAGCTCGATGCTGAGCTGCAGTCCGGCAATGCTTCTTCCAAAGAGCATTGTTTTTCATTCACATTATATGGGTAAAACTGGAATAGGTTTAATAAAGTTAAAGGAGGGAGCTATTCTTCAATACACCTGTGTAACCACATTTAACCAGTCACATACTAGCACCTTCTCCTCCCTGTTCAAGTCTTTCTTTTTATTTTCTTTTTATGACCAAATTATATCTTATTTATGATCTTTGTGCAGATGATCAGCATAACCTTGCTGGTCATTCACTGTTTCACTATATCCTATTTTCTCAATTTAGACTCGACTTTATAATGAAAATAATCCTCAATGTTCTTTATTATTATTATTTGGTAGTATGTAATACCAAGTCCTTTTTGAAATATCACTGTTTTCTACCTGTAGTCACTTAGCCTTTCTTAAAATTGTTTATTTCTAGTTAATATAGTGCTTCCTCCCAAACTTTCCCAGAAACAGTTCTATCATACATAAAATATAAATTTGTTTGAGCTGGAGAAACAGCAGACTTTTCTATTCAGTGGGGTTGCTCATTTGAAAATGAGGATAAAAATTGAGCAGCTCTTAATATCTGAAACTTCTGCTGCAAATATGAGTCTTCTAAATAGACCAATCTTAAATGCTTTCCCATGTTTGTTGAATAGGCTTCTCTGAAGCATTCATTTTTACTTAAATTTTGCTACAAAATAATAAATGTAGATTTCTATTGTTTCTTATCCATATTTTACTTTCTGGACGTATGTGAAACCTTTCATGTCTCAACGTTCCTTTCAGAACAATTATGCTAGAATAGGAATCTTACTCCTGTCATACAAATGAAACAAACATACCCCAAAAGCAAGACAACATCTCAACAGAAAATATACCTAGGTTCCTTTAAATATGGCATTTCACCTTGTAAAGAAATATAGAAATTCTTCACAGTCTTTCATACATGGACTCAACAAGTTTTCACTGTCAAGTGTCCATGGCATTAAATAATACTCCAAACTTAGCTGCAGGCAGTTTAGCATTTTATCTCATTTGGAGGTTTGTCATTTATGTGTGAAGTATATTGGTAAGCTGCAAATGTGTCAGAAGTTGAGAGAGAAATCAAGAATTGTGCTGTTAAAGCTGAGAGGAAGACCTTATTGTTTCAAGGAGGATCTATTTCAAAAGAGGATTCACTTATTTTTTCCTTTAATAAGAGAATATTTTACTTTCCAGAATGCAGGGACATTCTGCTTCCAGTGATTACAAAAGAACTGAAAGAATTACTGGATCACAGGGAAGAGCAACAACTCCAGCTCCAAGAGAAGAAGTACTGTGTAGAATTACTCAATAGCATCCTGGAGGTCCTCAGTTATCAAGAAGCAGTAAGTATTGATGAAATTGTAAATGGCTCAAGCCTACAGAGAGGTTGAGCTGATTAAGTTGTAAAATATTGATGCTGATGAATCTCATTTAAATGCTAAATATAAGTTGATGGCAAGTTTAACTGATCTATATTTCAGGGGTGAAATTCTATAGCAGTGATAGCATGAAAGGTGAAATACTAAAACCTATGGCT
Organism: Mesoclemmys tuberculata; assembly: GCA_007922155.1. NCBI lineage: Eukaryota > Metazoa > Chordata > Testudines > Chelidae > Mesoclemmys > Mesoclemmys tuberculata. Next base: position 5,829,563 of record ML675615.1, on the reverse strand, counting down.
TTTTTTTCAGTTTGTTTAATATTACTTAATAGTCAACTGTTGTAAATCAGTACAGCTCCATTTGTACCACCTTCAGTCTCTGACACATCTAAATTCATTTTTTGAAGTTCATCATAGACTAAGGTGGTGAAATACACTAGAATGTTACCTAAATATTTATTCACGAGTTCATATTTTACCTATTTATAAAATATCTTCCTCTTTTCTAAAATTATTTTAAAAATATTTAGTAAATATAGAAAAATGGTAGCTTACATTACGTATATCGAACAAAGCTTTCAAAGAAAAGGTTCAGCTTCATTTACTGTATCTTAGTCAGCTTTATATGGGAATTCTTTCCCTCCTATACTTGGGAGTCCCTGGAGATGATGGTTCTGTGTGTAGTATAGTAGGACTCTGCTTTGGCCTAGAATCTATTTTTCTAGCTGATTAACAACTCTGCAAAGTGCTCTTTTCTGATGCACTGTGTGAAGAATGTACATCAGCGGGTCCAGGTCAAAATGTAAGTGAAGGACTGTACCTCACTTTAGCTGTAGGTGTGTTCCTTTATTAAGAGCATCCTTGGATGGGCTCTTTAATGTTCTGTGATGACTGACTGAAAGGGCTCTAGCAGTGTGGAGCTGGGAGAAATTTTCCTTGTGGTGGGGAAAGCCTCCTCCAGCGGCTTCGAGCTGCCAATCTTTCTGAACCACTAGAGCCTTTCCCTGTAGCAGCGAAGGGCTCCAGCTGTGGGGAGGCAGCCAGACACTACTCCGTGAAAAATAGCAGTGTAGAAGTATCGCTTGGATGAGTAGCGAACCATGTACTCAAGTACATACCCACAGCCTTCAGGCATGTTTTTATTCTACTCGCATAAGCCATGCCTTGCAGTCTACACGGCTGTTCATACCTGTGCTACGGGGCCTATGCGAGCATGTACACTACACATCACTGAAAGCATGCAATGTAGACGTGTCTTCAGTGATGCTTCCTGGGGCCATCAAGGGTCATGAGGCACCTTGCTACCACTCTCCCTTAGTGTGAGGAAGCTATGTCTATGCCTACTGTGGATCAGTACTTAACTCCACCAGCCTTTGGCAACACAAGTCTGGCCACCAGGCCATACAGGCCATGTGCGATCCCTTTACAAGGTAGTGATACGTGCACATACCAATTTGCAAGGCCTCCAAGAGTCCCTCTGGAGCCCCAACCTCAATCCACTGGGCACTCCCGAATTCCCAGGTCCTCTGCTCCCAGAAAACAATACACCCAGCTCACCAGTTACACCTTAGATCACAGCTCTGCTTACACAGAGCGCTTACATGTATTTATAGTAACAAGAAGTATACTAACAAACAGAGATTTAAGAAGTAGCATGAATGGAAACAAAAGGTTACGTATAAAATCATACCACTCTTTCTAGAGCCTAAACTTAACTAACATAACATTCCCCAGTCTCATAAAGCTCACCCAAAGTTTCTTTCCCAGGGTCTAACAGCCAGACTGATTGTGATCCTCTTTTCATAAGACAAGACAGCTGGCAGCTATTCCTCTTGGTGAAGGAGAACCGGGTCTAAATCTGCATGATTCCTCCCTGCTAAGGCCTTTTCATACTGCTGGGGCCTTTCCCTGTGGCAGGGAAAGACTAAGGCAGTAGGATGTTCCACTGCAAAAAATAGGAGTGTAGGTGGGGGAAACACTGCTTTGGCACATGTACAGAGCTATGTAGGGTACATGATGCTAAGGTTCTGGCATGTCTTTACTCACCTAAGCAGTGTCTTGCTTTCCATGCTGCTGTTTATACCTGTGCTAGGGTGTGTGCAGTGTATGTTCTCTATGTGCTACCGTAAATGTGTAGAGAGCCCCTGAGATGCAAGAGGAAGCTAGGGTTTTAGAAGGCTGCTACTGTTCACTGGTTCTTCTAATCTGTTATTGAGAAACCCCCCAGTTAGCTGCTGCCTTTTAATTCCTCTTGGAGGATAAGTGGGAAGCCCTTATCAATAAGATAAAGTTGATTCAGTTGTCATTTTGATTCAGAATCCCTGCAGACTTGAGGTTGGGACAATTCCATGCAGAACAGATATTCTTGTAAATCAACGCCAAACCCTACTTTTTGCAGACTTGTAGAATGTCATTTCCCACAGTATAGTCACTGAGTGTCTTCTCTGTGAATTATTCTGCAATGATGAAAAGTAGGTGGGTTAAATACACAGCCATCCTGATATAATCTTTAAAGAAAAATGAAGTGAATGCTTGTATTCACCCATTTTTTAGTCATTTAAATATGACCTTGAAATAGAAACACCATCTTTATTAAGAAGAACAATTGATAAGTCCTGGAGGCAAACTTAAATACTTAGGAATTTTAATAGCTACTCCATTTCGGACCTCTAGTAGGAGCAAAGATTAGGCAACAGAGATAATCTGTTTCTCAGATTTGAGAAGTCAAAAATACAGAAGCAATTTGTTTAAAACACTACTACTATACTATGACTACTGCTAATTATTTTAGCAATGGGTTTTGAACCAGATTTTAATCTTTAGATACTATTCGAAGGAGTTTTTGCTGTTGAAACACTATCTGTACTTCATACAGTACAAATTAGTGGAAGACACTGTACCAATGAAATAACAGTCCAAACAACATTAAAAATGCATTTACACAGTGTATGAGATGGTTACATTTCACTGAGTATATTTTAATGATAGCTGTGTGATAGTATTTTTATGTTTTCCTTTTCTCACACATGGTGAAAATAAAGTATGATTTTAATAAGACTTAATTGTATTTATCACTTCCAAGATCTGGCTCAGCCTTCAGATGAGATGACATGCCAGTCTGAGACATTAAATTCCCTAAAAATGGAAACACAAAAACAAAACAAAAAACAAAAAGTGCCATTCTTTATGTGGATGAACAGTTTCCATGTAATAATTATCCCAAATAAAATATTATTGAGGTAATACCTGAAAGCAAGCAAAGGAGAACAGCCTTTCCTTTTAGTACTGCATTCAAGGTTTGCAAAATCAAGAATATCTATTTTTTCAAAATATGCTATTATAAATAACCTTGCATTTGAATTTGTATTTACCTTCCAAAGGATCAGATCTTGCAGTCATTGCTCATAGCTCTCCTTACTCAAACAAGTAGTTGTGTTGATTTAAATGGAACAGTGTCGAAATCCAGGGTGCAATCGATGCCACTGATGGGTTGTGTCACCACTTGGCCTGAAACCCTTGAGTGCCTCACAGTGCTTTGCTGTTGTGACTCCTAACCTGGACAAACAGCCCAACAGCATGCAGATCACACCCTGAGCATCTATGTTTTAAACACAAAACTGGATTAGTTTTGATTAAAACAAAAATAAAACAAGTTGATTTAACTACAAAGAGATTTTAAAGGAGTACAAATACAAAGTATTAAAATCAGAAATGGTTACAACAGAAATAAAGATAAATCAATTTTTCTAGTAGTTAAAATGTAATAAACTAGACTTGATTCAAGGTAAAATCTTTATCATATGTTCCCAGCAGCATTGCTAACCAAATTTTCCTGTCAGGATCCCTCCCAGAATCATAAGGCTGGTTCCTTTGTTGTCTTAGGGGAAAGGAAGAGGGAGATAGGGGCATAGGTATAGTTTGATGGGTATATATGGGGGGGAAGGGGAGAGGAACACAGCATGTGTGCACACTGAGGCCAGTTACCTTGGTTCACTGGCTGTCTTCCTCCACCTGGAATGGTACCTGGGCTGCTGATGCTTGGGGGGAGGGAGGGACAGACTGGGTATGACAGGATGAGATGGCTTAATGGGGGAGCCCCAGCTGCTGCTGGTGGCTGCTCTAGCACTGGCTGCTGAAGGGATGTTGCTGCTCTCGTCTTGCTGTGGCCAAGCCACATGCCGTGCTCCTGCTTCTCCCCACTCATTCCTCTTGCCCCTTCCTCTTGTCACTGTCTCCTGCCCCATCCCATCTCCTTCTTTTCCCCCTGCCCACTTCCCCACTGTTTCTTCTTCCCCATCCCACTCTCTTGCCCTGTTCTCTATGGGCACTCACCATTGTACAGGAAGTATGTGGGCACTAGGACCCAGGAGGTGGTGTTCAGTGCTGAGGCAGGGAGGAAGAGCACAGGCAAATAACTGCTCCATCCTGCTGCCTCCTCCTTCCCTGTGAGCTGAAATGTACCACCCCTGCTGCTTACAGGCTGAGCAGAGCAAGCGCTGCAGGGCAGCTTGGCACTTGCAGAAATCAGCAGAGGAAGGGAGTGGCATGTCACTCTGTGTGACACCCCCACATGCCTCACCTCTCTTTGGGAAGGTGAGTGCCCCCTCTGCACTTACCCAAATGACACCCATGAATAGGGAAAGGTAACCTGGGGTATTTTTGCCCCTCGTTTTTACAGTCCAGTCATCCTTTGAAATACATTTTCCTGAGCGTTACACTTAGATAAAGTTCCTTCCCTCTTTAAGGCCAGAGACATGGAGTCTTGTGGTGAAAGAGGTTCCATATTGTTGGTTGCTAAATGCAGATCAATCTTTGCTTGCCAAAGAATGATTACTTGACCTGTGATTGGCAGTCAACTTTGACATCTGGCTAGAGGTATCAGCTTGTCCTTTGTCTCTGAGAAACCAGTTTACCCCTCTTGCTGTCCCAAGGACCCTCTTTACTATTTCAGGTAAACACACATTTCTTTGTTTAGGATAAGCCTGTTCAACACCACCTGCCTAGTCAGGGCTATGTGGGTTTGAAACTATGCTAACATAATCATACAGGAGCAATTCAAAGCTTTACATATAACGTTGCTGCATACATTTTACCATGATGATATTGACCAGTGAGTAATTAGTTTTCAAATGATAACTCACAAGGCATATTTTATTAAAAGATTATTACAATAATGAGTAGAGTGTAAATACAGGGGTGCATTCTGTTGCAGACAGTTGACAAGGGGAGGACCAATCACATAACTAAGAAAATTTTCATTTCAATGCAAAAGCCATTTTTATCAAATGTTTTTAGATGGGGGAAGATTGGCCATGTCTAAAAATAGGCATGAATTTGGCTCGACCATAGGAGCATGAAGCTCTGCCAGAACTGAAACACTTCCACTGAAGTCCATCTAAACTTTCAAATAGTAGCAGGTGAAGTAACCTGTCCTGTTACTTCGGTGGTTTGAGGTCTATGGCCCAGGTTAAGGTTGTTAGCTATGCTTTTCTTTACTTTGATTGTTTTTCATAGCTACGGTGTTCTATTATTCTTTTAAATTAATGGATGCTTATGTATGACCTTAGCTTCTTCTGGATGATATTTTGTTTTAAGAACACAGGGTAGGATTTTCAGAGGTGTCTAAGGGTACATTTATGTAACAAAAAAACCTCACTGGCAGCGAGTCTCAGAGCTTGGGTCAACTGACTTGGGCTTGTGATGCGGGGCTTGTGCTACAGAGCTAAAAATAGCAATGCAGATGTTTGGGCTTTGCTGGACCCCTGACTGAGAACCCAGTAGGTGAGAGAGGGCAGGTCGTAGAGCCTGGGCCCCAGCCTAAACCTGAATGTCTGCAACTCCTATTTTTAATCCCATGGCGTGAACCTGAATCAGTTGATCCAGGCTCTGAGACTTGCTGCTGCAGGTGGTTTTTTTGTTTTTTTGCTGTTAGATGTACTCAGAGTGATGCAAGATCAACAGTCGCATTTACTTTGAAAATGATTTTCAGTTCAACTTCTGCTCTTCTGCACTTCTGACGCAGTGACAGTCACTTAGGCATAGTGTTTTGGTGGTTTTGTTGCATATCATACAGAGCCACATAGACTGGGAGACAAGTGACCTGATTACTTCCATTTCTGCCACTTACTCACCAAGACCTTAAAAAAGCAACTTATACTGGAGATTTTCTAAAGCACCTAGAAGAATTATGCACCCAACTACCATGAACTTTGGGGGTGAGGTGCCAAACTCCTGTAGTCCTTTCAAAAATCCCACCCATGTATTCTGTGCCTCAATTTCCTTGTCTTCAAAATGGGATATCAGTCCTTGATTTTTCTTCATGAAGTGCGTAGAGATTTGTGGATGGATAGTGCATTATTAGTATTTTGTATATTTCATTAATAAAGAGACATTCTAGTCTGCTGTCTGCATTAAAAATAAAAGCTAATCATTAGTGAGACAAAAAAAATCCCTTCAACTCCTATCTCTTGGAGGAAAATAACCTGAAAATGTTAACATCATTAGATTAAATTCATTATTTTAAAATATGTTTCCAACATCTGAAAAGATCTGAAGTGCAAAATCCAGGATTAGGGGCATGATGGATGAGGAGCTCCACTGATGCCCGCAGCTGCTCTTGCTTTGGAATTAAACAATTTTTAAAAAAGGTGGGGGAAGGGAATCTGAGGCTGTCATTTCAATATTTGGTGCCTCAGACAAACTGTGATGTGGATGATCTTTAAATATTGCAGTAAAAAGTTTGACTTCAAACATTCATTTATTTAACTGAGAACAGTGCCAATTGTTAAGAAAATTCTGCAGCTGGCATCAGTTTGTTTGGTTATAAATTGATCTACTACAATAGGATAACATCTAGAAATCTAAACTTTATTTTTTTCATGAGGTTGTTTTAGGGAATGAAAAATAATGCCCTTCTTGACATCTAAAGTGAAGATGTTTCAGATAATTACAGAGTAAACAAGGTATTGATATTGTAAAGCAGTTGCAATGTTTCTTCTGCTATTCCCTTATCTATTACAGCCTCTGGAGCATATGACTCAGTTGTTTTTCTTACTGTTTGACGTGCTTTTCATAAAATGCTAAATTGACAGTTAAACATTGCGTATGAAAAGAGTATTTGAAACTTAAAGATTAAATAAGTTGATTGTATTCCCTTACTGCCCACTGAAGAGCAAGCTTTGTTATTCTCATTTACCTTGAAAAGCTGTTGTCTTCTTCCTGCTCAACTGCTTGCAATTGTGTGTAATGTATAACATTCAGTTTGTGCAGGGGTTATTTTTATAACTGGTCTTCATTTTATTTTGTTTTGTTTTTCTGAGAAGGAAAATCATTTTTGTCCCTTTTTTTAAGACAATGGGTGTCCAATGGAATAAAGGTAACACATACACTCAAATCTGGACTTCACAGACTTTTTAGAAAGCCAGTGTTGTTTGTACTAAATTACAAATCATTACAGCATACAGCCACACATACAAATGCATTAATACAGAAAAATCTCTTTCACATGCAAGTAACCACATATTTCCCCCATTGTGCCATTTCAGTAAATCCATGTACACATTTAGGTAAAAGTGTGTGTGAGCATGCCATTTTCCATATATCTACCAATATATATCCTGGCTGGCATATCAGTTGAAACCATAGAAACAAAAGCTATGGCAAAGAATGTAAACACTGTAAGGAGACTCAGAAGAGGTTAATACCAAAAATGCTACTTATCAGCCTACTGCGAAGTCTTTACTTTAACAAAATTCTTGGTAATTTTGATGGGGGCTTAAGGAAGGAATATGGGATTAGGCCCAAAATAAACTGAATTTAAAAAAATGATTCCAAACAAAGGAAGAATTGCAGGTTCACTTGGCTTGTGCCATTTAACTTTGGGAAGTTAAGTTGAAATACAGAATGCAGGAGGGCTCGTCTTCCTCTTAGGATCCAGTGAGTAAACAATAAGCAGCAGATGAAGACATCCTGGTCTGGTGGTTGGCCAATTTTTTTAATGGAAAATATAACTTAGAAAGATGGGATTTCAAAACCAGTATTTTTCATGAAAAAATTTCATTGTCAAATTATTAATTATTCAGAGAAATTTCAAATGAAAATGTTAAGAGGAAAAACATGAAATAATTCAGTATTTTAGGAATTTTTTTTCCAAATGGTGAGGAAAACCCTTTTCTCTTTTTGCTTTGAAAAGGTATGAGAGGAAAGTGGGAGGAGTGGGGTGAGCAAGAAGAAAAACCAAAACATTGGAAACACGAAGTTTTCATTTAACAGTAATAAGAGATTTTTTTTTAACAAAATGAAAACTGATATTTTTTCTGAAATTTTACATGGAGCAGAAAATCAGGTCTAGTCCTAAAACTGGGAACCATTTGAAGTCCCTTGAGATGGGTTACTTAATACTATAAGCTGTATAGCTTGAAAGTGATGGTCCGTGTACTTCCCTGAAATAACCAGCTATGAGCAATGCTATCATGTGTTCCCATATTATTTCATTTAAAGATGTCCATGCACATTTGAACTGCAATGGGCCAGTTGTGAGAGTGCAAATGTATTCTTTGGGGAGGACTGGATCAAGAGCCATCTACCTTGGGGGAGGGAAAGAGAGTTCAAACATCACTTCAGATAGACTTTTTTTAATCTCTACGTTGGTTCAGTTTGTCATGTGTAAAACATCTCTGGCATTAAGGTTACAAATTACCACCTCTCTAATTCTGTCTTCCCATTCATCTCTGACAGGCTTGTTTCCTCTTCACCAGACATTTCAAAGCTGCTATTCTGGGAGCAATGTTATCCTTTGCTCATGATAGAAGGGGGCATATAATAAAATCAGTTACACTATTGTACAGCAGGAATTGTATGTATCTGTACTGTATAGTACATAGGAGCTTTTTTTCCTAATTCAGGTGAACAGTGGCAGCTTACAGCAGGCTCAGCTTCCTTTTTTATATAGATTACTAAAAAATAATTTAAATGATTAAACATACATCTAGAAAAAGACTTAATAAATGAAATCCACCCATCTCCCAGTGCAGTTTTAATCCCCAGAGAAAGCATGGCATATATTATATATTAATCTTATACTACTATAGAATTTAGCTAAAAGGCAAATAAATTCAAATTTAAGATTTAAGCCATGTAAGTGTAAATTTAAATAAAATATTTACATTAAATGAAAAGATGAAAACAATTTTAAAAAGCTGAAACTCGGCGGGAAATAAATCTTTAGCTCAATGCATACAGTTTAGAAACTGAAAATAGTTACTGATTGTTCTAATCCATTCTTCTGCCAATCAGGATTGCTGGCCTTTGTATATTCTCATGCTGTAGGCTAGAGGTGCCCAACCTACAGCTTACCGGAGCATTTCATAAGGCATGCGGTCTGCTTCAACACTATATACTAATGGCCTATTCATTTGTCATCATGTTTACATCATTTTAACTCACACAATATATAAATAGGTTGTTTCTATCTAAATACATATGAAACAAGCTAAACTTAAAATATAAATCAATACATGTGACTTTAAATCTTATTTAAAATACGTAGAATCTTTTTGGCCCACATGAAGTTGTGCTTAAGTTTATCTGGCCCTTCTTTGTGATATGGTTGGGCACCACTGCAAGTCAGCTTAGTTTTAAATGTCAAACAATGGCTCTTTCGACATGTAAAAAACTATAACCTAATTAATAAATAGATATATAGGTAGGAGTGTGTTAATGTTCTGTTAAGACTAAGGTGTCTAAGTAGAGATCTCCCCTGAGGCATTCAGGCAGGAGTTATCCACAAATAGATCTAATTGTTGCACACATCAGAATTAAAGGCTAGGTGAAAAGGTTCTGAGGAAGAATTGGATGGAATACAGTAGCAACATCAGCTTGTGACATGCCCTCTGGCAACTTCAGATGTGCCAGTGTAACTGGGAAGTCTGCCAAACAACCAGATGCTACTGTTGGAAAGATACCTACCCAGCATGGCATCTGGTACTGTAACTGCTGATCAAAGAGACAGGATGAGTGTTACAATGTGTTTAGGTAAATGATATTAAGTACAAGGATATTGTTTGTAATTTAATAAAGTATGAATATATGAAATAATCTTACCTTCTTTAAGGCCTAAATAGGTTAGGATATTGTTTGTTTAGTTGTGGTAAGTGCTGATCCAGTCGTTTGTTACTAAATACTACATTTGAGATGACTAATGTTAAAGAAAAATAGAAAAAAACTACAAAGGGAAAATGTAAGGATACGAGGAAAGGAATCTCGATGCACATATATCATCCATGAGGCAGAAGATACAGGTTGTTTTACCAAGTTTAGAATGTATTTGTATTTGTTTATTAGGGGAGGGGGCATTGCACCTTATTATGTATCTGAGTACTTGGCTATGCCTGAGTCTTTTCAGACTTCAGGAAATATCTAGTTCACATTGCTGTTGCTCAGCAGATTTAGACATATTTATTAGGATTGTATAATCTCAATAATATGGGCTGTGTGACAGCCTGGTCTTTCTAATAATGAAAATAGGTTTAGTAGGGGCCAACCAGCTTTTTCTCCCAGGTTCTTGAGCCTGTTGAGTAAGTAATCTTGGTAGCGTGCTAGTGTAGGATGGCTGTAGATCTTTGGAAGAGAGGCAGTCTCATCATCTAATTCATGCATATCCTCTCCAGTTTAACGTTTAGGTGGTTTGGTTTATATTTAATAACATGTCTGTCCCTGTTCACTATGTCTCCATGACAAAGTGTAAGTTTAGGCTGAAGTGATTCGGGTATAAAGTTAAAACTCAATGTAGGTGATTTGAAAATGTTCTATTTAATCTTCTGGAAATCTGCTTATTATTGCAAAAGCACTAACCCCTCCTCATTACTTGTGTTAGAGTAGTGCTTAGAGATCCCTGTCAGAATCTGCACTCCATGGTTGTAGGCACTGTACAGATAGATAGGAAGCGAATGTCTGATTTAGAAGAATTTATAATATAATTAGACAAGAATGGTGAGAAGGAAAACTGAGGCACAGAAGTGAAGTGATTTGCTCAAGGTATGCAGCACACCGGTGGCAGAAGACTCTAAGATGCAAAGAGGTCATTTGACTGCTTATCTTCTGAGAACCATTGGATCCCCTGGAGCAAAACACCTAGAAACCTGAGTTAAGTAGTAAAGTTAAACTAGAAATAATTGTAGTACAGCAGCCATATCCTGTAACTGAAGTCACATCACTAATAGTGCTCTTATTGTGTTAATCCTTTAAAGGCTAGTGCCTCAAATCACCTGTGAATTTCAGTTCTATGAGAGTCACATGCCTTGTGTTCATGATATGATGGGACTCCTACAATGGCATGTGGCCCATCGGTGACTGCCAATAGCAAAAATCCCCATGGGTACACTAGATGAGGAGGGCTCTAAGTTACCACAGAGAATTATTTCCCAGGAATCTGCCTGGTGGATCTTGCCCACATGCTCAGGATCTAAGTGATTGATAGCCATATTTGGGATCAGGTCAGATTGGCAAAGACCTTGGGGATTTTTCATCATCCTCTGCAGCATGGGGCACTGCGTCACTCGCAGGTTTAAATTAGTGTAAATGGTGAATTCTCTGTACCTTAGTCTTCAGACCATGATTTGAGGACTTCAATAACTCAGCCAGAGGTTAGGGATCTATTTCAGGGGTAGGTGGATGAGGTTCTGAGGCCTGCCATGTACAGGAGGTCAGACTAGGTCATGGTAGTCCCTTCCAATCTTAAAATCTATTAGTCCCTAAAGATTCACTGAATTTTGTCATATAAAATGACTTGGTTTTACTCTAGTCTGTAGTTTTCTATTTAATTAGAAGCATTTTTATATGTGCAGGATTACATGATAAAGTGAATTTGTAAATTAACGTCTCATCTCTGCAGATCTAAATTCAATCTTGGTGTGGGGCAGAAATGAATTGTCAAAGGATTGCATAACACTAATAGCTTGAAGTATCTGCTTGAGAAGCCACTGGTTGGATTACCAAGTCATGACTGAAGTATATTAGTAAGTTACATAGGGAAACTTCCATTGCCTTTGACTAACTTAAGGCAGTTCTTGCAGCTTAGCATGCATAACATTTAGATGTAGCACTGGATAGAAAATAAAGAGTTGGATGAATTTAGAATTGCCAGTAATGAACATTGTCAATTAAAATGCCTAAACTGACCAAGGATATCACACCATGATGGTAATTTCTGACTTTCAAGTATAAAGTAAATAGTGATATCTCATATTGCAGTATAACTGCTGGTAAATGCGTACTTAGTAGTGAGGAAACTTGAAATTTTTGTTCAGGTGGCCACAACTTAAATTGATAACTGGATTCGTTTTCAGGACACCCTGTTTTGGCAGCAGTGGGAAAGGCAACAGCTATCTACCTTTTCTGGTACTCACCCTTATTGATCCAGAATAACAACCAGGGTTGGATCTGCCTGCTTAAATCAAGGACTTGTCAGAGCCTGGATTAGCCAATGTGTATCATGGCCTACAACCCAGTAGTACTTAATGCTTGGGAAACCATTAAGTCTTGTATGATGGCTCCAGCTTCCCTGGGAATCCAATGCCCAAGGTATGTTGATGCCTAATAAACAGGAAAAACGGCTTACCTTATCAGTGAGGTAGTTGCAAGGAATTGCCTCAAACAATCTACCTTTGGGTTTGAGACAATTCCCTGGAACTTCCTCCCTGATAAGAGGTTCTGACACTTATTTGGTCATTAGGTTCTCACATAAATTGTGATCCTATGAGAGTAAAAATCAAATCAAAACAAAACAGGAAAACACTGTAAGAAACTGAACATGAACCAGTTCAATCTGAATCTTTAAATCCTCAGAGTACCCATGGCAACTGATCACCTAAATAGTTCCAGTCCCCATGCCAACAAACTGATTTAACCAACTGAGGAGAACATAGCCAAATATTGATCCACCTCAATAGGAATTTCCTTTGTTGAATAAGGGTAATAAATGGTCCTGGTGAAGTGAAATTTGACTTATTAAAAGCACACCTGACTGATTGCACAACACTCATTCTTCTGAGACACTGTTAAGTGGAAACAAAAAATATAAAACAATATGGCAACCCAGTGATGAAGAAGATGAAAAAATACAGTACTAGCAAAAACAAACCACCACCCTTTAATTTTGTTTTAAGTAGAAGGCAGCTAATAACACACATGAGAATTACATTAGATGTGTAGGAAATGGAAAATGAGTTAGCGTGAGAGTGGTGTGTATGGAGTCTGAATTACATAGGTGAAGGCACTTGATCTGGAAATATTTCAACAAAGGTAATGACTTATCATAATAGAAATACAGAGTAGATCTTGAACTCTAACTTCATTTACTGGAGCTTATAGTTATATTAGTGAGACTGAAAGTTCCTCTGATTTTTTTTCCCCACCTCTCCCTAAGTAACTTTTCTTTTTTGTTTAAGTTTAGTAAAATTACTTTAGGCCTTCTCTGAGGCTTCAATGAATGGATGAAGAAGAGGTTTCTTACACTGTTTTCTGCTTTAGATGATAACTCACAATAAATCAAAGCTCAAGGAGAGACTTTAACGCAATACAGTGTGAACCAGCTGACAAATTACAGTACATTGCAAATAAGGAAGGTATTTATACTGTCAGTAAGTTGGTAACTCTTTTTTGCCATTGATAGATGTATTTCTTTTTTAAGGAGTAGAGAATACTCCAAGTCTTTTCCCTTATAGCTTTTATCACATCATTGATTAAATAATGATTCACTATTAACATATCTACAAATATGACTCAATGTTTCACTGTTTTAGCTTTCTGGGCCTCAGCTCCACTTAATTCAGTTAAAAATGTCCTTTTACAATGTATGTGTTGCTGTAGCCTGCCAATTCCTTTGCTTCCAATGGTTTCCAAATACATTGTTGGAAAATAAACAAAACCAAACTAAAGCCCAAAACTAATTGTATATCCTACAGGTTAGAGTGAAACAGAATTCTCTGCTCAAGTAATTGCCTCACAGAGTTCTAAGAAAAGACAGCCAATAATTCTAAAATCCTTTAATTTAATGGACTGAATGTATGACTCTCTTGTAATGACAAGGAAGGCATTCCAAAGTGCAGTAAAATAGAGCATGTCTTTCCAAAACAAAACAGAACAAAACTGTGCTGGCAAGCAAAGGTTTTGAGAAAGTTTAGGTCTTTTTTCAGGTCAACAAATAATACCATATAGAGAGATCATTCAAATGGTTGCGTATCAGCTGTTACATTCTGTTAGTTGGGATGTTAGAGATCAAGAAGAAAAGTATATTAATTATTGGAGCAAGAAACTGCATCATAGTTGAGGGCAACTGCACCTGTATTATCCTTGTGTGGTCCCTCAAGAACACCCACGAGCTGCCTGGCTCATCAGCAATCATCTTTCTTGGGCAGAGACCTTCATCTCTTTCCAGGAGATTGTGAAAGTCAGCACAGTTCCTTGCCTACCCAATGGTAATCCCAGCCAGCCAGTTTGCCTAAAAGGCCAATATCTGTTCTTTGCTTTCTCTTCAAAGGCAATGCTCTCCTTATTGCCCATAGTTGTAAGCACGTTATAAGAACCAACACTTTAAAAATCTGCCCAGAGATCACTCCCCAACTCCAATCTTGTTTTCCCTGGTTTTCTCTGGTTTTCCCCAACTTAGAAATTCATAACTGTGTCATATTCAGAACCAGAACCCAGACGGGGGCAGAGCATCTGTTTCTTTATACAGTTCAGGCCTTTGATCTTGGCTTTGGGTAACACATAATCAGCAGACAAAGACCCTCTCCTCAGGGCATAGCTTCAGAAGGCTGGGTCTTTGCATAACTGGAGTTAGGTAATTTGCATTTTCTCCTCAGGGAATCCCCAGGAAATCCACTTCCTACTTACTGTCTCAAAAGTTCATACTTTGGCATGTGTTCAGTATAGATTTTTGAACTTCCAGTTCTTACACGCATCACATTTTACCCCTAGATAAGTTGCATACAATCCCGACCCATAATAATACATAAACTTAATACAATAAGGTTTTTCAAGGCCATTGTAGGAAATTGCCATGCATGTCACATGTTGGTCATCAGATTTGTAGTATTTCAGTTTTTTCAGACCTCCACAGGAAAGTATTTCATAGGTTGAAAATCCTTTTGAGAACTGATTTAAAACGATGCCTTAAATTCTTCTGGAATAAATACAAGACAAATTACTAAGAAACAATTTCAGCCTATGAATACAGATGGACATGGGAAGCATGTTATGACAAGTAAGTCAGTAATATTGCAGCTTTTGGAGCAACTGTGGTTTTGTTAAACTGCCACCGTCACAACTCTGTTTTAGATTAGGGATTAGTGTCCTATGATAAATAAATAATTAAAGTAATGAAATAGCTGAAATCAGATTACTAAAATGTTGAGTTAGGAGTTCTCAGAAAATTCCTGTGAAAGAACATCCTCACAAAGGAGGGAGACCTATGCCTAGAAAGACGATCACAGGAATAGAAAAAATGTAAGACATTAAAGAAGGAACTTCAGTAGAAAGTTTGGCAGTGGTATTAAAAAAAAAATTTATAGATGTATGCTATCTAGCATCAGAGGCTATGACAGCAGTGAAATTGATTACAGGGGAGGGAAGTTGATGCACTGTAGACCTAAATGTTCCCATATTTCCTTGGCCATTTGATGCAGTGCCAATATATGATTTTAGTATTCTGGAGCTCTCAATATTGAATGCTGCAATTTTTTCACATAAAAAGTACTGAAGTTCAAGAGTGAAGCTTTTCAAGTTTAAAAAAAGCCTCAATTTTTTCCAAATGTAGTGGTAATCAATACACTAAAGAGAATTCTGATTAATATAAACATCTTAAATTCTAACTGGGGACAAATAATAAACTCTCTCTTAAGCCCTGCACATAAAAATTCCAGCTGAAGTGTCACTTTTGAAGTCCATACTCTAATTTCATGACAAGAATTCTTACCAAGAGACTACTTAAAAGTGCTGCAATTCTAGCAGTGAGACTCAGTCTCTTCTAGAGGGGAAAATACAACAGTCTGCAGATTTCATGAAGTTACACAGAACACTTTCTAAGAAGTTGACAGATACTCCCAGGTCTGATACTGATGCTTATGAAGCTGATGCTGTTAAAAAGGTGGTAGTTTTGCACACCTTCATTGGATTGCCAAAAACGGCTCAGCAATAAAAATTCAGGGAGATAACATTTCCAGCTGCTAGGTGTGAGGAGTTGTTCAATAGCCAAGTAATAACAAATTGGTGCATTGGCAAGTGTATTGATGAAAATCCTTTGAGTCTGCCCTAAGGGTTATTTATTTCATTTCATTTCATTTAACTTATGAAAATGCTTTGGGTGAATGTTAGATGTCTTAGTTTAAGGGTCATTTTACTTTTTAGCTGTTATAAATGAGAAATACAAGGATTAGAGGATTTTGCAGCTTGATTGTTTTCTTTTTTACTTCAAGTTGCCTCCCTCATCCTTTACTAATGTGCTGTTTAGTAACTTAACATAGTAGCATCTTACCACAGAAAATTGTCACAAAATATTGAGTCACAGGGCACAAGAATAATTTTATTTTTCTTCAAGAGTAGATACACACCACAGTTTAAAAATAAAAGGCTAAATCTGAGCATTCTCCCTTTGTACAGCAATATCAAATGTTCTGTGCTTCAAGGCAAGACCTTTGGGGTGTGGCAAACTGCTAGCCTCCCCTTGGTGGATCTTGTGCTTTACCTCTGCTGGTGGGCTGGGTGCTGGTGGGCTAGCTACCTCGTCTCCCCTGGCTTTAGAGGAGCTCTGTCTCCTGGCCTGGGATGGAAACGTCTCCTCTAGCTTCTCCACACCTTCTGACAGTTTTTCCTGTGTTTGTTCCATCTTCCTCCTTTAGGTAAGACAGAGTTTAAATACCCCTGGCCCTGCTCTTTATTGGATCCAGGTGCCTTTAACTGCCCTGCTGTGCTTTCTCTTCTGCCTGCAGGGCAGAGGGTTTTTAATCCTTTTGGGCCCTGATACCAGCCTCAGCACACCCTTTTAAAGCCATCCGGCCTGACTTTATCACACATCCCACCCCCTGCTCAACCCTAGGGGGTTGGCCTACTTGGGATGCACCTGTTGGGAAGTCTTCCCCCCGGGAGTAGGGACCCAAACCCTGGGAAGTTCCTACCTATCAGCACAGGGTAGGGGAGTTTTGGGATGACGCCTTCACTGGTTTCCCCTGAATCCTAACCTGAACTGGAGTGGTCGGCTACTAGTTTACCGCTCCATGTACACAGGTTATTTGGGTGCGTTTGGCTCGGGACAGCTGGTTCTGGCTCACCAGTTTCCCTGAGACCAGCGTGATAGCACTCCCCAAGTCTACTAGGGCCACGGTCCTGATACTATTGACCTCTACTGGCCTTGTGTATCTCTGGGCGGTCTCTGCCACCCCCACTGGGTAGACCAGGCTGCGGAGACTGGCACACTCCCCCAGCCCACGTTGCATGGGCTCGTCCCTGTTGGGGCTCTGGGCTGCTATATGCCCAAGTTCCCCGCATATGTAACACCTGTACCATGGTTGTGACAGCCCCCCATCTTTTTGGCTTCCCAGCTTCAAGCTAGTGCCCCCTCCCTTGGGATCCCCAATCCCATTGGTGGGCTTGGGCCACTCTCCAGCCCCCGTTCTCCCCAGCATGGGGTTGCCCACTGTCTCGGGAGTCCGGGCCCTTGGGCCGGGGTACAACCTCTTGTTCCGGTACCCTTCTTCCCCGACAGTCCATGAAAGTCCCCTGGTTGCCAACTGTCTCTCAACAATGGCGACCAAGTCATTGTATGAGGTCGGGTCAGTCCAACTAACCCCTCCCCGCAGGTCAGGTGGCAGCCCCCTCGTGAACCCATCTAGGACTAGGGTCTCGATGACTTGCTTCATGCTGTGGACCTCTGGGCACAGCCATTTCCGCGCCAGGCGAATGAGGTAAAAAAGCTGGGACCTCCATTCATGGAACTGCCGAGCCCGTGTGGCTGTCGTCACCCCCAACCTGGCGAGAACCTTTGCCTTCAGCTGCGTGTAGTCCACAGGCCTACACAGTCACAATAGGCCTTCTGGGCCTACCCCCTTACCCAGGAATGAGGCAAGGATACTGGCACACTGCTCTTAGGGACAGGCTTCCCGCTTGGCTGTCTTCTCAAAGGCCAGCAGGTATGCCTCCACGTCATCTCCCTGCATCATCTTTTGCAGGTAGTTGCCTGCCCGTATAGGCTGCACCCCATCTTGGCACCCACCTCACTCCAGCAGGACCCTCAACTGGCCCACCATCTTCTATAGTAGGGCGTGGTTCTGGACAGCCTGGCACACCAGCAGGTGGTTGGTTTCCTGCTGCTACCTTGCAGCCTCCTGCTGGGCAGCTGCCTGGACCCAGGTAGCTTCCTGCTGCGCAGCTGTGTCTTGCACCAGGGCCTCCACCAGCTACTCCATCTAGGGAGTGGTGGGTTAGAAACATCCAGGTTCAATGTCCACTGCGCAAAATATCCCTCCCCTAACACTACTTGTGGCAAACTGCCAGCTTCCCCCTGGTAGGTCTCACGCTTTACCTCTGCTTGTGGGCTGGGGCGCCCCCAGCTACCTCGTTTACCCTGGCTTTAGAAGAGCTTTGTCTCCCGGTCTGGGAGGGAAACTTGGTTAACCCAATACTATTTGTGAATTTGACATGAATTGGCAAAATAGTTTTGGGAGTTTGAGAAGAACAACTCCCATACAATTTTAATCCTGTGATCGAGAGAAACCCGTGCCAGGGTCAGTGCTGTAACTGCTATTTTAAAAGTTATAAAGGAGTCTGTCACTGTCCCGAAAAGTCCATTTTGAGTCTATCTGTTCAAATCAATGGATGTTGTTTTGTTCACTGAAATTTGGATTGAATGGATTCCCCCACCCCCTGAACTGCCAGCAAACTGACAAATCAGTTATTTGCCCAGCTCCTGTAGTGGACAAACACCCATCAGTACTAGACTGAGACCTCTAATCACATTGCATTTGTGATCAGGATTGCCATATGCTCAAAGTAGAAGAGATCTTGTCTTCCAAACCACAAAATCCCATAGTAGTCAAAGCAAATGCTTCTCAAATAGTCCACATACTGAGAAATGGTTGTCCAGAATGTTCAGTGAATATTTACAATGATATTTATAGATGGCGGGATCAATTTGTGAACAAATGGGGGGTAAATTTTGCCATGAAATTTATACCCAATGAATAACTTATCCAGGCCTAATAAAATGAGAGCGAAATCTTAGGCATTAATCTGTATTCTAATAGTAACTTGATAATAGGGGAACTGTGTGCATGGATGTTTGAGCCCCAACTGCATGTTCAACAATTTAAACGTAAGTAATTTAATTTAAGGGATAGACTGAGCCCATAAATAATGAAGTTGAGTATAGATATGAGAGGTATGGATTTAATAAATGTAATAAGTATTTGAGAGGGTAACTTTAATTCTAGCAATATACCTGAGGTGTTGAAAGAATGGGCAGTTTTCGTAATTGCAAAGGTATGAACATCAGAATATATGATCCATCCCAAGTTTCTGAAACTTATTAGCATAGCATAGGGAAGAAGAGTACTTGGTATATTAATCTTGGGATAGTGAGAACTATTAAGTGGATCCTGTTAATCCAATAAAAACTATTACATTTTATTAGAACTGTATTTTCAACAGTTTATTGCTTTTTAGGCTTCTAAAACAAGCCAAAACTGTAATGGTGGAAAAAAATAAAAAACAGCTACTTGTAGTTTGTGTATATAATCCACATACCAATAAAAATAATGACTTTTACAAATGAAATCCTGAAGAGCATTATAAATATTGGAGTAGACAAGCCAACAATTGGAAAACACTTGTAGTAAATTTTTCTCTTGTAATAGTGTCAGGGATATTGAACAAGTGACATGGAGTTAAGAGCATAAGAATGGCCATACTAGGTGAAACTAATTGTCCATCAAATCCTGTGCCATGTATTCAGATGGAGGCCAATCCCAGGTGCTTCAGAGGGAATGAACAGAACAGGGTAATTATCAAACGATCCATCCCCATCATCCACTCCCAGCTTCTGGCAGTCAGAGGCCAGGGAAACTCAGAGCATGGGGTTGCATCCCTGACCATTTTGGTTAATAGGCAGGATTGACCTATCCTCCAGGAATTTATTTAATTCTTTTTTGATCCCTGTCATACTTTAGGCCTTCACCACGTTCCCTGGCAACAAGTTTGACAGGTTGACTATGTTGTGTGAAGAAATTCTTCCTTATGTTTGTTTTGAACCTGTGACCTATTAGTTTAACTGGGTGACCCCTGGTTCCTCTTAGGTGAAGGAGTGAATAACACTTTCTTCACACCATTCATGATTTTATAGATTTCTATCATATCCCGTGTTAGTGGTCTCTTTTTCAAGCTGAACAGTCTGAGTCTTTTTAATCTCTCCTTATATGGAATTGTATCTTCTCTGTATTGTTTCCATTTCTGGTGCATCTGTTTTGAGATGGGACAACCAGAACTGCACGCAGTATTCAAGGTGTGGGTGTACCATAGATTTACATAGTGACATTATGTTATTTTCTGTCTTAGTTTATGTCCCTATCCTAATAGTTCTTAATAATCTTTGACTGTCACTGCATATTGAGTAGATGTTTATAAAGAACTATCCACGGTGCCTCCAAGATCTATCTTGAATGGTGACACTTGATTTAGATTCCATCATTTGGTATATTTAATTGGGATTGTGTTTTCCAATGTGCTTTACTTTGCATTTAAAAACATTGAATTTCATCTGCCATTTTGTTGCTCAGTCATCCGTTTTGTGGGATCTCTTTGTAACTTCCCGCAGTCTGCTTTGAACTTAACTATCTTGAGTAATTTTGTATCATCTGCAAATTTTGCCAGCTCACTATTTACTAGTTTTTCCAGATAACTTATGAATTTGTTGAACACCTCTGATCCCAATTCAGATCTATCCATTCTGGCAACTGACCATTTATTCCTACCCTTTGTTTCCTGTTTTTTAATCAGTTACTGATCCATCAGAGGATCTTACCTCTTATCCTGTGACTTCTTACTTTCCTTGAGTGCCTTTCAGGGACCTAGTCAAAAGCTTTCTGAAAGTACAAATACACTATATCTACTGGATCATCTTGTCCCCATGTTTGACTTCCTCAAAGAATCCTAAGAGATTGGTGAAGCATGATTTCCCTTTACAAAAGCAAAGTTGACTCTTCCATAACATACCATGTTCATTTAGGTGTCTGATAATTCTGTTCTCTATTCTAGTTTTAACCAATCTGCCTGGTACTGAAGTTAGACTTATCAGCCTGTAATTGCCAGTATTGCATCTGGAGACTTTTTAAAGAATGTGTGTCACGTTAGTTATACTCCAGTCATCTGGTACAGAAGCTGATTTAGTGATAGGTAACACATCACAGTTAATAGTTCTGCAATTTCATATTTGAGTTCTTTCAGAACTCTTGGATGAATACCGTTCTGGTCCTGATGACTTATTACTGTTTCATTCATCAGTTTGTTTCAAAACCTTCTCTGTTGACATCTCAATCTTGGACAGTTCCTCATATGTCACCTAAAAAGAATGGCTCAGGAGTGGGAATCTCCTTCATATCCGCTGCAGTAAAGATCAATGCAAAGAATTCATTAACTTCACCGCAATGGCCTTATCTTCCTTGAGTGCTCCTTTAATACCTTGGTTGTCTGGTAGCCCCTCTTGTTTGGCAGAATTCCTGCTTCTGATGTACTTAAAAATGTTTTTGCTCTTAGTTTTTTAGTCTTGCTAGTTGCTCTTTAAATTCTTTTTTGGCCTGCCTGATTATACTTGACTTTCCAGAGTTGATGCTCCTTTTTTATCTCAGTAGGATCTGACTTCCATTTTTGAAAGGGTGCCTTTTTGAAACGAGTGCCGTGATGAGCCTGCCCAGCTGTGATGATGGACTCCATCTCTGGGTCCCTCTCTTGTCCCTTTGTTCAGCTAGTCAAAGTTCCAGAGTCCATCCAAAAGGGCCCTTCTTTTCAGTCACCTTTATACCTTGTTCTCCAGCTCAGTTCACAAATCCCACCTGCTGGGTTTCCTGCTGTTAGGTGTCCATTTGCTTGCTTGACCCTTCATTGGTGTGGGTCGGTTTCAGCCAGCTTTTTAATGACTCTTTGTTCCTCTAGATAGTGAGTG
The DNA here is from genome assembly GCA_007922155.1 of Mesoclemmys tuberculata. Classification (NCBI taxonomy): domain Eukaryota; kingdom Metazoa; phylum Chordata; order Testudines; family Chelidae; genus Mesoclemmys; species Mesoclemmys tuberculata. Next base: position 5,807,659 of record ML675615.1, on the reverse strand, counting down.
TGACACAAGGCACCCAGGAGCACAGTTCTGCACAGTTTCAGGAGCAGTGTTAACCCTTTTGCACCTCTGGGTAGCAATGAAATGTACATAGGGAAATGTACACAGAGGCATGCCAGGATTCATAAGATATATTACAGAAAATTGCCACTTTGTAACAAACATGAACTGAGGAATAGCTCTATAGCAGCAAAATATAGTACAGCATGATATTATGAGCTTATAAAGTAAAAAAAAGCCATAAAATACATATTCAGTTAGTATGAAATCCAGGAAAAAACAGTTGAATTAACATCAGAATCATATTGCCCTAATCTTTGTGAGGAAAAGATGTTGAGTTGTTTGGAAAGAAAAGATTTTTAGAGTTTTGGAGAACATTTGTTTGAGAACTTGCCCAATTGTATTACATACTGATTTATTTCATTAGAGGGTTATAAATCCTGTACAAATAGGTTTTGGGATAAAAATGCAGACAAATTTATTAGCTGTTGCTATGATCTGACATACATTTCAGAAACAAAAGCTTGTAAATGTCACTTGAGACTATCTACCAATCATTTTCAGTTTGTAAAATCCCAACGAATACCATGACTGATGTGAAGCTGGAACACAGTATCTAGTATGAACAAAGAATTGCATACCTACAGCTCCGTTAAATGAAAAATAGGTCTGGCTCGTGTACTTGGGGACTTCTCAAGGCTACGTAAGTCTGAAACATCTGCTTGTGTGGTCTTCTGGCAGGTGAAGCCAGTTCTACAGTGTTGACTGAATGACTTGAGATTTCATCTCTGTGATTTCTGAGAGAGTTATGTTAACAACAAAAAACAATAACTCCAAACTCCAAAACATTTCTAGAGGGAACAAAAAGTCTCTTGGTTAACTAGCAGAGTAAGTTGAGTGAGGGATCCATGCAGTAACTTCCATCTATATAGTTTTTATACTGCATTTGTCAACATCATACATGAGTGCCTTCTGAAGACAGATTACCACCACAGTGGTGGGTGGTGTGGTTGTGAGATGCAAATCTGAAAACCAGGAATTTTCCTTCACTGTATGACTAGTTCTTTAAAAAAAAAAAAAAAAAAATCTTCAGGTGGACTTGGTAGCTATTAGTATTTCTAGCTCTTGTTGTGTTGTAGTTCAGTTCTTTCCTGGACACACGAACTCTGTCACGAGGATGTTATGATAATCTGATAACCAACCATATTGATTGGAACTAATGTGAGAGTAGGTAGAGGTGTTGGCAAGAGTAGGGTCAGACTATGCTTGCCTTACTGAAATGAGTAATCCTATGGAAATGAGTGGGATTGCTCATGTGAGCAGGGCAAGCAAGACTGGTCCATTATTTCATTCGATGGTGCCATTCAGCTATTGAAAGTGTCAGCAGTTTACTAATCTATTTCTTTCTTCTGCCTTAAAAAAAAAAGTTTATATCAATGTGGGCTTCATGTTATTTTACAGGCATCAACTTTCCATCACATTCAAGAAATAATGGTACAACTACTACGCACAGTAAACAGGACTGTTATTTCAATGGGACGAGATGACACCTTGATAGTGAGTAGTATTTTTAAATGATTTTTTAAAAGTTCTTCAGCATGCCTTAAAAATTTGTTTTCATGCAAGCCCACTTGATTCCATGGTTTCTACTAATGCTGTATCTGCAGTATTCATTCTTTGGGGTCTTTAGGTTAACTGGTTTTAGGATTCAAATACTGGGGCTAAATCATGGTTACCCTTTTAACACAAGTGAGCCTGTTAAAGACACTGACCACAGCTCTCAATATTGCCGGCAGATTTGGGCCTTAGTTACTGTCCTGTTTACATGTCAATTCCTTCTGTGTTGAAGTGAGTTACTTAATACTTGTATTTTAAGGAGAGAGTCTATCTTACAGAAAACAATGTTTCTATTAATTTAAAATACAAGTACCTTCTTAAAATTGATTGTCTGAGTAGCTGATGTAAATGATTTAACCTGTAGACTCTTTAGCATTTCTTATGAGTTTCAAAAATCTCTTGCTTTTCAGAGCATTTGAATATTATCCATCATATCAGAAAAAAGACTGAGAGGTACTTGGTGACAATGTATAAATATCTTCACAGGAAGGAAACACTGGGTACAGAAGGGCTCTTCAATTTAGGGGAGGAGGGCTAAGAAGAACAAGTGGCTGGAAACTGAATCCAGTCAAATTCATATGAGTAACTAGGCATAATTGTTTAGCACGGAATGTGATTAATCATAGACAACTATCTAGAGAAGGGGTGGATTCTTTGTCTCTTCATGTCTTCAAATCAAGACTAGGTGCTTTCTGGAAGTTATGCTTCAGTCAAACATAAGTTATTGGGCTGAAGACAGGGTTAACTGGATGAAATGTAATGATCTGTGATACACAGAAAGTCAGACTTGATGATAAAGGTCCCTTTTAGCCTTAAACTCTATGAACCTATGTACCTAGTTGCTTTTCCTGTCTGGTTTTGTGTCTGTGAAAGAAATATGAAATGTCCATCTTTTGCCAATGACTCTTGGCATCAATCTCTCGTCCCAAGACAAGTTGTCTTGTGAAAACTACATGCAAGAGGCCACAGTCATTGGAGATGCTCATCCCAGTGTAGGAGATCCTCAGCTTCATGGCCTGGGGATGCTGTCGGGGCAGGTCCAATGGTTTCAGGGTTACTGCTGCTGATTCATGATTGAATTCAGAGGCAGATTCTGCTGTGCTTTCTGCATTTGCTGTTATGAATAGTCCCATTGAGTTGAATAGAACTTCTTGTAGGGAGAAAAAATTGCAGAATCTGGCCCTGCATTTGTAAATTATCTGTTGTTAGGATGAGAGATGCTAGTCACTGTGAATGGATCACAGACTTCGTTAAGACTGGCCGGGTGTGAAAGCACCCTTCAATTAATTTAGCTGCAAGGATAAATTAAGCACAAGCCTCTACCTAAGAGGTGTTGGTTTTGCTCTATAAAGCTGAATGGTTTGGATCTAGGCTACAAGGAGTTATTAAATTAAAATGCAAGGGATATTGAATTCTGCAGAAGGGAAGCTGGCTAACAGTCCCTCAATTGGAACGTTTTAGCACTAAAGGCAGTGTAGGTATAGTGGGAGTCTCTCAGCCTCAGAGATCACTTCTTCATTGATCCATCAGAGTCCAAATCTTTTGTTTTTAGCGCTCAGTGGAAGTCTTGTCTGTGCATTTAGTTCCTTGGGGTGTGTGTGTGTGCTTGAGAGAGAGAGACACAGTACACACAGTAAGGAAGAAGTCAGAAATGGTTTTAAGTGGGGATCTAATTAATCTGATAGTCAATTCCTTTTGCGGTTTGTTGGACAGTTATTTGTAAATGCATATGGAGCCCCTGGCTGTGAGCATAATTTATAGATTTAAAAATAATCTGTAGATGAATATTGCTGAATTGGTTTTGAGTATGGTGAATGATCAAAAATCAAATCTAAATCACAAAGAAATGCTAAATTGCATCAGGCTTGCTAGGATGAGTTCTACCATCATGAATATGGGGTTTGTTGCAGTCAGTTGAAAGGGCATGGGGTTAAGCAAGTAGTTGTACTGCAATATGATCAGCCTAGCTCACCCATAAAAATTGCACTCAGTTTTAAGGTGCAAATCCAGATGCTTGCATACATCCCATTGTATTCAGGAGGTACATGCTCTTCAGATGCACGTGCATATTTGGCCCATAAAGTACCTCTCAAAACAAATCCCAATCGGATTAGAAGTAAGGCCTCTTAACAGAGCAGACCTGTGCAACCAATGAAGAGGAATCTCTGCTTTCATTTAAAACAAAACAAAAACACACATCCCAAATCTCCAAAGAAAAAAGAAATCACCAAGACTTCTTTTTCCTTGAAAAGATACCGTGGAAAATGTGAAGAGATGCAAGATGCAAAAACTGTTCAATAGAGTTGACAGATAGTACACGCTGTTTCCACAATCCATCTAGCTGCTACTAACCTAAACACTTGAAAGAATAGAACTTACAAAAGAAACCAGGGCTGCTAATGTATAGATCACAGTCACTGTTTCTCTGGGCTGGTATATTAGGATTGTTTTAAAGATTCTTGGAGCTGAACAATTTCTGAAAGTTTTGGACATTATAACTTTTAGAAGTGACCTGCATAAGTATGTACAGTGGCTTTCTACAGAATGCATATGTTATCTGCATGTTATATATATTATACATACTCTATATATCTACTGTAAACATGGTGCTAGGGGCTCTAGAAATATAAATAAGAAGCTGTAGGATGTCTGCAGCCATCTTTAGTCAATGTTGATATTGGCTTGCAGTTGTCATATGGACAGGTCTAAGTTTCAAATTTAATTAGTTTCCTTCCTTTTGGGGAAAGCAGGAAAAAAAGTAACCTTGAATAATTTACAAAATTCTTAAAGAAGGGATAAAATCCATCATCCCATCTAAATTATTGCTGTTCTATGAAACGTTGTGCTACAGCTATAGTACTTGAAATGATGTCTGATGCGAACTGCTATGGCAGTTCCTATAACAGTGTCAACTTAGCCTAAATCTAATAAGTCTAAAATAAAAAATGAATTAGAAATAGGTCTGACTTACTCCCTCTATTTTTTTTCTATTTTTGCATTTAAAATATCAATCTTTTTTAAAAAAGAGTTTGTTGACAGTGTGAAAGAATGGAACAAACAAGAGAAATTGACTATTCAGGGAAACAGTGAAAGCAACTCTAGTGAGTGAGGCCATTGCACAAAGTGAACAAATGGGAAAAGCCATTTTCTTTTTCACTAATCTCTTTCAATTACACCAATAATTATATGCTACTTGTAAATACAGTAGGTTAAAGCATTTGGACTTTAAACTAGCATCTGAAATAAGTGACCTCAATTCAAACTTTGGAGAAAAAAAGATGAGTAGACAAGTGTACACATTTTTTAAAAATCTGATGAAAACAAATGCTGCCCTGCAGTGTTTGAAACAGCTACACTGCTGCTCAAAGAAACCGATCGTGAAACAAACTATAAATGAACTGAAAGTGACTTTATTCACTTCTGTGCATTTCTCCCAATTTGGTCATTGAAAGTCAAAGAGCAAAAAGGGTGATGAGAAAATTGGATTCAAAATGTGGTAAGATTGCTAAAGAAATTAGCTTACTTGCATCATCTGTAAGTGAACATTATCACTTGAATTTTGTTGTCATGAAGGGCAGCTCCAATGCCATAATCCCAGATGTAATGTGGAAACTTCCCCCTGGGGAGGCCCTGTGCCTAAATGTGCAGCGCTACTGTGACACTAACATTGCTAGCATTAGGGAACTAGTATGAAGAAACCATTTTTAAGTGACTAATTTTGGCCAGATGTCCCTAGCTCATGATGAACTAAAGGAAAGTTGATCATCACAGTAAAAATGGATGGGACTATAAAAAGTTTAAATGCCTCCTGATTCACTTGTGTTCAGAGAATGTAAATTGACTTTGTTTTTTTTAAGAACAACTAAAAAGCTTATCAGAATGATCAAACTATTTGTGACCAGAAACTGTCAGATGAAGAGATTCAATGGGAATTTTAAAAGGGAACATGATGAGTTCTTTTTTTTTTAAAGAAAATATTCAGTGCTGTCAATTGAAGGAAGAGGTTTAGTTATATCACATGTAGAGGGATTCTTGTCAATTATGCCCAAAAGTTACAAAAGTTCTGTGAAAGAGAAACAGTTACTAAAGTCTAACACTAAACAGTGGCTAAATCTTTAACAACCAGCTTTTTTAAAGTATTTAGGCAATACTGCGCTCAGCATTGCAATGCTTACTTGATTTAGGAGTCTAAATCTTATCCATTGTCAATGGGATGAAGTGCCTGAATCCCTTTTGAATATATTTTTGACTTCTAAATCAGCACTAAGTGCAGTAACTCCTAAATACCTTTTAAAAATCATGGTCTACGTCCTTCCTACAGCAAAATTGTCAGTGAGTATGAGTGCCTCAGTCAGGGATTCAGGATTTGGCCTGGGAATGTTTTGATATAATTTAAAAGAAAAAGTTGCTCTTAGGTTTAACCATTGTCTACCTTTGTATGAACCCAAATGTGCCAGTGTCAGGCTGGTGTCCCTCCAGAAATGAAACATGAAACTAGAAATGGATCCAGTCCCCCTTTCACTAACTATGTTCTGAGAAATGCAAAAAGCAAACCACACAAATGTGGGAAATACAGATTTTAAAATGCCCCTTGGGTCAGTTCTACCCTAGGTTCAACGTCATTGGCTGTAAATAGAGTTACCGCTGGGATGAATTTGTCCCTTTCGCTCTTAATTTAATGGGGATGAGAACAGGCTTGTAAGTGGTTTTTCATTTGCGAAAATGAAATCAGCTTTGAAAGTGTCTTCAAAGATCAAGTAGCCTGAAGTATATATTCATGGAGTATGAATAAAAAGGTTACTATTTAGATCAGACACAGACTTCTTAAAATGATTCCTGGTTGCTTTTGTAGTCCGGCAGCTAGAATAAGGTGAGTCAGACACTGCTTGCTGTAGGTTTCATTTTTTTATTAGAGGTTGGTTGCTAGCAAATCTGTGTGACACTTCCATCCCTGCTGGCACATGCAGTGCTAAATATACATAGAGCCAGATACCATTAACAGCATCTGGGATGTGGGGAGGCCAGGATCCCCATCCAAGTGAGAGGCTCCTTCTATCAGGTTGTCTTCTGCCCTCATAAAAGTTACACACCATGAACAGAGAATGCTTGATCCTAGGCATATATCATTGTACTGTTCCTGAGAACACACAAGGGAATAATTTTAGAAAGCTTCCTTTAAGTTTGCGACATTTTGTGTCTGAGTCTTAAATAACGTTAGTTGGAAAACTGGGGAGACACAAAAGAGAAAATAAAATATACTTAAAACTTTAACTTATCCAGAGATCAATAAGTCTTTTCATGGACATGTTCACAGGTGATGTTAATGATACACCTTGTGTGCTCTATGAAATCTAACACGCAGTGAAAAGCAGGCATTAACTCAATCTGAATCATCAGACTGACATCATTATGATACCAGCAAACAAAAGCAGTAGGCTGGTAACCATGGATACACCAAAATAAACACATGAAGTATGTAAATGTTGTTGTGCTAGGAACAAATCCGAAAACACATAACTGCTAAATGTGAAAAACCGTGCTTTGGACTTCTCCTTCTTGTAACACCAGTTTAAAAAATGTTTTTATTAGAAGTGGGAGATGAAAACTGATCATGTTTACTCTTTCTTTAAGTTATTGAGTAGCTTAGTTTTCTGTGTTTTTACCACTAGACTACCACCACTATTTTTATCTATTGAAGCAGCAAATAGATTTTAAGGTGTATCTTTTATTTTAATCTGTTGAGTCTATTCCTGCCTTAAGCATTTACTCGCTGTGGCCGTTACTGTCTCTGCTAATGTTTGCACATGGATGATAATTCAGTGTGCCCTGCCTTTGTAAAGTGCTTGTAGATCGATAAATGAAAGTGAAGTATAGAAAAATATGATCTTGGAGTATATGATCCCATATTGCATGATGCATAGTATGTTTTTGCACAGGACCCCTCATTCATTTAGTGCATTGCATGGACCTGCTCTGGGGGTGAATTGAGAGTGTGTAGTGAAGCAGACTGTTGTCTTTGGGATTCCTGCCTCATTTGTTGCAGAAGTGAGAAGATCTGTAGTGACATGAAGCAGGGAATTGCAGGAAGTGAAAAGATGGTTTTATGCTTAGGGCAGTTGAACTCCATGCTAGAAATTTGGAGTCTATCCTGCCTCTGCCATCAAGTTCCTACATGATGTTGAGCAAGTCTCTTACACTAAACGTTTTACAAGTGGCCACTTGTGCATCTAAAAAAGGGCTGCATCATAATGTAGATATGTACAAGAGGGCTGAATCAAGTGTAGGCACCCTGTACTTTAGGGGCCTACCAACTTAATTGCAGCGGGGAAGAGCCTGAGGACTACAACTCCTATGATGCCTTGGGGAAAAGAGAGAGACTCTTCCCCTTTCAGGAGTGAGAGAAAGGCATGTGGCAGACTCCATTTTGGTGCTGGGGCAGAGGCAACCCAGGCTGGAAGCTGCTGGCTGGGTCTCGGCGCTGCTGCTGCTGTGACTGCTTGTGGACAAGATCTGAAGCTTGCTATTGCCTCTGACTGCTGCTGGGAGCCTGCTGATATGAGGATTTAGCACAGAGCTGCAGAGGGTTTGCAAGGTAGGCACAGCAGAGAGACTGACAGGGACGGAGAAGAGGCCAAGACACAGTCCCTTCAAGCAGGGCCAGGACTGCCAATCTCCAGTCTGATGCTTTGGCTGCACTGGTGCAGTGAACCCACAGAGCACTCTCTCCTTCCACAGATCTTCAAGCACGCCCACGCAAGAAAGGGGTCAGGGTCTGAACTCTGGGGGAGTGCACATTCCAGAGGTGGGGTAAATAATGGCACTGTAAATGCCTGATAGACAAGTTGAATACTGGTTTTAATAATTGGTTTGTTCAACTGCCCCTGTGGTTTATGTTTAATTTCAGTCTGTTATGCCATGTTTCTTTATTTTGTTAAGTAAAGGTTGTTAACTCTAATTTAAGGATATTGGATGTTTAGTTTGCATAATTGAAATTGTTAAATTAGACTTTGTCTTGGATTATTATAATTTCAGACTAAGTTTAGTCCTGGAAGCTCCCAAAGCCACTATTGAGCGTGTGCAGGGGCCAGCCAGGTGGAGGCACCGCCAATTTTAATTTGTTTTAGAAATAAAGGGACTGCAGCAGAGGGGTGGACAGAGGATTCCCAACTGCCCCACGTCAACACTGGGATACTCAGGATCTTCTTTATTGTTAAAAACCTTAGGCGCCCTTGCACCCTGATGAGTGTTGCCTGTTCCCAAGTAACCCAGTGAAGGAAGGGGGTTACACAAGGTTGTGTGAACACTGCTTATTCTGATGTTACTTAATTTGAATGCTTGATTTTGTAACATTTTAATCATTTACTTTGTATTTCTTTTTTATGGTTTGGTTTGATTAGAACAATCGTAACTAATGTTAAATCAGGTATTTTGTTTGTGAATTTCTTTATTCTCTATAGATAAGCCCCTTTATTTTCAGTTTTTATTGTTTTGGGTTTTTTTTAACCAAAATATTCCTGAGTTTTGAAAATGCATTGGGTTTTTTTCTGATTTTCACCTCAGTTTTGGACCACTCAGGCTCATGAAAATACTGATTATGTTAAGAAATTCCAACACATTACATTAGATACACTAATTTATTATTAATAAACATCTAAGTGAAAATGCAAAGCTGTTAAAGTAAAGCAATGTAGTGAAAGATATCTAACATGCATATTTGCATATGTGTATGTACTGCAAAGTACAGTTCATGAAATAAACCACAACATTAAATTGCTTTTACTTTCAAAACTCTTACCTTTCTCTTTGTTGCTCCTTTTGTGTCTTCCTTTCACAGGATTAACACCAATATTTATCTAAACTGTGAAGTTAATTTTTGGCATTGATTTTAACATAATTTATAGTTTAAATTCCTGGGAAATTTTAAACAAATAAAAACCAGAAATGAATGGCCTTGCCTATAGAACTGCTCACTTTCATTTCAAGTAGTCCAGGTGTTCTCAAGATATATATACATTTATAAGTGTGTTTAGTTATCAGACTAGAGTTTAAAGTGTATTGAAACAAGACTGTCTAACCTCCATAATCTTAACATGAAACAATAAAGTAGTTAGCAAAGTTCCTGGAGCAGTTCACTATGCATATTACATTTACCTGGGAAACACTTAAAAACCCAGCAATCAGGGATGTTAATACAGAACCCCAAAAATAAACGTCATTCACCTTTTAGCAACTTCATAATTCATTCTTTTTCATATCTCTGGTGGTAACCTCCCTGAAAACCTCATGAATTTAGTCAGCGAGCATGTTTCTCTTGTGGTCTTCCCAGATCTTATTGAATATGGAAACTCCAGAGGAGAAGGAAAAAAAAAAGTAAATTGTTACTAAATAAACTGATTATATACATAAGTGATCACCCCTGAGTTAGCCAAAGAAATGAACTTCTACAAGCAGCTCTTTATGACGATGCTAAGCCACTATTGATTAATGATGTTACAGAGAATAGACTTATATAACAATCTGACATTAATTGTCCAAGTTGCATCTGTTGGGAAGACAACTTTTTATGGAGAATAACCTACCTGACAGTCTGCTTTCTATGTTGGCCTTTTTTTTTTCTGGGTGCAGAGGAAAGGTTAACAAGAGGATCGTGCTGCATTAAGCAAAACTTTCCAAATGTTTTATCTGGAATACTGTTGACCCAGACTTCCCTCCAAAGTTTGGTGGTCTTTTCCACTCAGCTAGTTCTTTTGCCACAGTCTCTGTCATCCAATTATTTCACACTTTTGCTTCACACTGGGAAATGAAAAAGGTGCAGATGTCGCCAACCATATTTTGGTTCTATAATACACATCTCTGTTTTAAAAGTTACCACCAAAGCAAGAAATTACAAAGCTAAAATGGTTGGTAATACAGTGTGATATAATTTGCAGTGTGCAAATCCAGGCCAATAAACCACTGATAGTTGAAATTCTCCTCCTTTATTTAGGGAATCTAATGCATATGAATCATAAAGATGCTACGCATTACCCCGTCCTTCCTATTTTTTCCCAAGAGCTATCTTTCATGCCCTCTGTAATCTCCTTAAATGTTTATTAATGGAGTCTTGAGACCTAAGAAAAATGTCAGTTTATTGCAAAAGATAATATCCCATTAAAACAGTCTAGAAATTTACAAAACATTACATTTGATTAGTACATTTCATTAGGAAGGTGCTCTGTATTTGAGTAGAATTACCAAGTCTTGTGACTGTAGTTAAGACAACTATATTTTTATTGAACTACAGAAAAAAATAGCTTCATAACCTTTGCAACCTCTGTCATACCAGATTCAGGAGTCTATTCATACATTTTGTTTTTTTAAATAATTAGACTGACTTTCTCTGTAAAGCAGAGTAACTTCAAGTACAGTAGTTTTGGTGTGTCATATGCTGTACAGTATTTTACAGAGAAGTTGGTATTTCTCACATAAATGTTAAATTTTTCATAACAGCCTATTATACTTTTGTATACCAGTGTTATCAAATGGTAAGGGTATGTATGTATTTTACTCTTACTATGGGAGCTATTTTGGAATATTACCCAGTGGTGTCCATAGACTGTTATGGTTTAGAATCTTTTCTGTGCAACATTAATAGTTTTTGATATCTAAAATCTATATATTTCTATTAATCTAATCATGATGTCACACAACTGAGCAGTGTGTCTCTGGGACCATCTGTTCTCCCTTTCTCTATTTGATGCATTGTAATGGAAAATCACATATCACATTTTGTTGTGGTTGTGTCCCACATGCCAATTGGAGGATCCAAAGTACCTATTTCTAACATGGTAATATGTTTTATTTATGTTATCAAAATGTGCACATTTCTATATTAAGGCTAAACAAAACAGAAAAAATAGCAAAGGAGCAATTTCAGTGACTTTATATCTCTTTAGCTCTTCTCTGTAACTTCTCACATAGCAGATATAACAGAAATCGCCCTTTTGAGTGTAATGCTACATAATACCATTGCAATATGGGAGCTGAATATATAATTTTACAAAGCAATTTTGTGATGTGTGGAATATGAAAAAGTTTGTATAGTAGATGTACTGTGAAATATCTTTGCAAAAGTATGATGCTCAGTAAATTCTTCAGTGCAAGATCATTTTAGTTCTGAAACTAACTTTTTTCTGTGTGATACGTACAATTACATTATTTCTTCCTTGTTTTGCTGTGAGTTGTAGTCAGATGTGCTTGAGACTGGTGTGGAATTAAATTGGTTAACTGAATATACTTAACCTTAACTTCTCCTGTATCCTCAGATTGAGTGCAGGAAACACTATTCAAGTCTAGAATGATTACAAAAAATCCCCACCACAGGCTGACCATGTTAGCATGTTCTATTAATGGGTTTTGATACTGCTAGGAAATGGCTGTGGCTGCTGTTCACTCACTGAGGCAGTTGGTGCATTGCACCCTCTTGATATAATAGAGCATGTACACACTTGTGCTCCACACTTTTCATTTCCTCACCCTTGTGTCCTGCTCTGATACTAATTGGAGGACTTTTTGCCTTCTGTCGAAGATGAGGAACCCTGGTGGGCCAGTCTGTATTCCAACTTGGTTCTATGGCTTGACAGGGATGTTAGCTGGCGGCTCTTTGATGGAGCTGTGAGCACGGGCGGGTACCTTGTGTGGTTCACTCCCATCCCAACACTTGTCCCTTTTGCAGTATGAGAGAGACCCTGGCGCACATATACCTGGAGTGCACAAGGCTGCAGACCCTCTTCGGACTCCTCCAGAACGCACTTCTCCCCACACTTCCTACTGTATGCACATCCTATCTGTGACCCCACAAAGTCGCAGCACTATCTTGTCGACCTCCTCCTTGCATTGGCCAAGGTGGCCATCTATAAGACCAGGGAGAGGATGTTGGCCGAGGAGGTGCTCTGCAACTGTGGGGCTTATTTCCATTCCTCTGTCCAATCACACATCCAGGCAGAGTTCCTCTGGGCTGTGTCTGCTGACTCCTTAAGACACCTTTCAGTTGCCGTGGGTGCTGTTCAGGGTTCTCTGCTCAGTGTCCCCTTCAGGTTCCCTCCGTTTAACCCTTTGACCTTCATGCCTGTTCCTGTTTTTCATTTGTTGTCTCCTGAATTGAGTTGAGTCCCAGGCTTAGTAGCTCCACCCCTTAGGCTGCGGGAGAGACTTTTAGCCCTGGGTCGGCTTATGCCTGCCCACATCATGGTACCCAATAGGATAAGAGGTGAGTGATTGTGAAGAGAAAGTATCTAGATTATGGTATGAGAGAACCTTAGAAAAGGAACCCTAGGAGCAATCTAGCCTGAGGAGACGGTTTGAGCTGAACTTTGTTTCGTTTATGTTAAATTCTGTGATAACACTACACCTCTTGAATGGGCGAGTTTGGGCTTGACAAGAGGTGTGGACTGTGACTGACTGACAATCAGGAAGGAAATCTCTGCACTCTCTCCCGCAGCTGCAGACTGCAATAGGAATTGCTGCAGGTACAAGGAGCTCATTTGCCAAGATAAGAAGTTGAACATTCACTGTGGTATTGTGTGTTTATTTTTTTTTAAAGTACATGTTAAATAAAAAATTCACAAAAATTGAGACACACCCTGAAGGGCTGACAATTTCTGTCCCCTGCAGAAGAGTTCATTCCCTTGTAGAAGGGCTGCTTCCTCAATTTATGCTGGCTTAAAAAAAATGAACTCTGGGAGTGGAAAATAGAACTGGTGATAGCTAAAAGCAGTTTTTGGTATGGAGAGTTACTATGGCTTTTGATACAACTCGTGGATGTCCCTTTACCACAATTTCAATGTTCAAAACTAGTTTGATAGAAGAAATGCTATTATACATAAATACACCCCCTGTATCTCTGTTATATAGACACACTGGTGCACAGTCAGTATGGAAGAATACCATATGTGTGCCAGGATATGCAAAATATGGGTGTGATAGCGGTGAGCTCTAACAAGGGGTAAATTTTGACCATAGTTGCCTTTACAATTTGTTTCTCAAGGGGGCTTATGGGCATAAATAGGTCACACATTTGCTACTAGAATTTAAAAAGCGGTTTTCTTCTGAAAAAGGTTCAGTGAATGGCATTGTGGGTTCACTGTCCCCTCAGTGACTTTCATATCTAATGTGTTTAATTTTTTCTAATTGTCAGTGCTGAAAACTCTCACTCGACTGTCATGCTAATTTCTTTACTTTCCATGCCTCATCACCTCTAAACAAAGACCAATTACACCTAAGAAAGCCCCATTGTACTCTGGTTCTGCCCTTAATGACTCCTGTGCAATTTTATTACATTCAGTGGGTTTGTGCAGGTATAACTGATTGTCCTTAATACCTAGGACCTTGGTAATGTACAACAATGAACAGAAGCTAATGTACAAAAATGAATTTGCTAATGTACAACAATGAACAGAAGCTAAAACCTGTTCTCTGATTTTGCATTGCACACTAATATAAAGGGAGTAAAAGAAACATGAACACTTTTGTCAATAAAGTAATAAGACTGTACATATCCTGGGAATAAATCTGCTGAGTAAGAATGTGCCATGTTAGTACATTAAAGTCTTTTTTCAGATTGGGACTGCCCTACATTCTGTCACATATAGTAACTGTCGAGGTTTAATGCTTGGCTATTACATTTCCTCCACTGAAACTTTTCCCCTTTTTAAAAACATTTTGCATGGAAAACAGTGCAAAATATTATTTTTTCCTGAACAAAAAGAGGTTTACTTTTGGCAATCTAATGTTAACTGGTTGCTACAGCTATTTTTCTAAATTTAAAAAAAAAGGCTAAATTAACATTTAAAAATCTGCTCTAGCCCATACATTATCTTCTCTTAACATTGAATGCACTTATCTGTATTAACATCAGAACATTTTAATATACTATTGGTTTGACATTGTCTGACATGCTGTGAGTATATTCTCTTGGGTCAAAGAGGCATGTGTAGGGGCATTCTGATGTAGTGTAAAGAATCTTACATGTGCAATACTACAAACAGAGAGAGTGTTTTATAAAGCTATTGCCTTTTAGGAAAGGAGGTTAATAAATATGACTAACCTCCTCACTCCCGCAAAAAACTGCAGTAAAATAATGGTTAGTTTCTGAATAACACCAACAAAACAAGGAATAGCGTCCAGTCTTGGGTCCTGTAGTTTTTCTCAAGTCTTGTACTCTGCTTGGGATGTGCTTGCGCGTGTGCTCTCTCTCTCTCTCTCTCTCTCTCTCTTTATTTTAATGGATTATCTCCCTTGCAAAGGAAGTTTTCTGAGCATCTGTGTCCCATCTCACAGTTTTTGGTTGCATCACTGGAGTCAAGATCAGGGAATGAATTCTAAGCCATGTTGTTTGTAACTATGCATAATATGGGAGTTAATACGGGAATGACTGCCTCAACTTTGATTGCCCTTGTTTTTATCAATTTAAATCACAACTTCAACATTATATAAAGGTAAAATGTTGTTTTCACAAAGCGTATGAAGATGTCTTTTTGTTTCAAAAAGATAGATTACATCCCCTGTTTCAAAATACTCGTGTCTTTATTCACAGAGTTTGTTAAATGAACAAATTCCGTTCTATGGTTTTGAGTTTTCAAATACCTTTATAGGACATTTTTAGCTTTCTGTTTGTGATTTCACAGTTGTACATTTTAAAGCCTCTGCATATGTCTTTTAATGTCTTCTGAAATATAGTCCTTCAGAGTTCTGTATGTCAGCTAAAAGACATTCACATCCACCAGAAGCATTTCTTTTTTACTTTTTTTGTTTTTCTTCTTAATTCCTGTTTCTCAGGAATTGAATGGTCAGATGGTAATTTGGGGATTGGTGCTGTGGCAGGAGTTTGCTCCACTTGATCCAGTGTTTTCAAAACCTGATGAAATCTGCCTTCTTGTTGTCTGAAGTCATATTCAACACTATGGAGTACATGGGGAAAAGAAGTTAGTAAATTGAAAATTATCAGTTACAAAGATAGAAATATGGAAAATATTTTTAGACTTTGCAAAGAATATTTTCTCTTTCAGAGTTGATGTTATAGAGGCTGACTCAAATGTAAGCAATTATAGGCTGCACTTGAGGTAGGCCAAGTGTGGCAATCATTACTCATGGGAGTCATCTTTGCTCACATGAGGTGACTTTTGTGGGATTGGGTTCAAGATCATTCATTCAAAAATTAAGTAAATGCCCAAATAGGTATGTCTGTAAAAACCAAACCAGGATCAAGTAATCACAGATAGGAGTTCGTACATGATACAACTAGGCAACATTTTACTTAATTCCAATAGCAGATCACACATGTGTTCCCTCTTCTATCCATTTTTCTTTTTTATCAGATTATATAAACAAACAGAAAGGAAAGCAAATTTATGTACCATAAGTAGATAAATTTATCCACATGTGTATCCATGTATATACAAACATTTTCCTAGAACAATTAAAAATTATCATAGTAATGAAAGTGACATGTACGATTCATCTTCAGTATGCTTTTTAGGTCATGGTAGCCTACGTGTTCAGTAGTATGGAAAGATTGCTAATGCTGATTACTTTTTTCATTTCAGTGTAAAATGAATTGTCACATAAAAGCTTGTTTAAACTGTTAGTGAGTTAAGTTTTCTAATGATGTTTTCTTCTTTAATGGAAAATTATGTTCTTGCTCCTGTGAGTTGGTGTCACTTGTCTTCAATGATTCTGCCTCATTTGGGCTCTGTTATATTTGAGGAAGATATCAAAGTTCAACTGCATACATTAATAGTAAACAGCTTAACCATAAAAGAGAATTGTTTTAAGTTTACTATACTTTTCTAAATAAGTAGTTTCTTGAGTAATGTTTGTCTTCCCCCCCATATTCATTTGGTGCTGGCCATCTTGAACACAAATGCCATATGTTAAAATGAATGAACAGCATACAAAATAATTGCCCAAAGAATCAACATAACCTGTTTTATCATTTAATTTGTTGATTTAATATAACAGTAGCTCCAAAAGGCTTCAGTTATGATCAAGGCTCCTTCATGCTAGGTATTATGAAAAACAAATTACATGGCGTGGTTTCTGCCATGAGGTGTGTTTATATTGGAATGTAAAGGTAAAACACAACAAATAAATGTTACTTAAATTGGAGGGGAAGGAGAATGAAGATGATGGTAACAGTAATGAGAACATGGGTTTCAATAGTCATTGTGCATTAGTTTGTGGTTTCAAACGAGTTCAAACCTACTTGTGGGTGTGTCTCAGCTATTCCTGTTGTCCTTCAACCTATTCTCAACTGGGAATTTCCTGTAAATGTCAACTTAGCAGAAGGTCTTGAGGAAGGATTTGAATGAGTAGAGGGTAGTGGCCTTGCAGACTAGTTCAGGGTGGACGTTTGTTTCATTTAGGGAGTGCAAAAGAAAACACCAAAGTCCTTGTGGGGATTACTGCATATAGAGTTGATTCTGGCATCACTGGTCAGATGGAGGGAGAAGGGAATGACGATATGCAATAAGGAACAAGAGTGAATAAAAGAGTGGCATAGTTGTGAATGCATTAAAACTGAGGACAAGACTGAACTTGATGCAGGAGAACAGGGGAGTTAATGGGAGGACTAAAAATGTGCATAGGCAAAATCTAATGGTTCAAACCACAGGTGACAGATTATTTAATAGTTGCTCTTTAAATGGTCAGGAGGGAGGACAATATGGATGTTAGGGTGGCCAGAGAAGATAATGAACTAATAGTCAAGTTGAGATATGAGGGCTTGCAGCATGGCCAGGAAGACAAGGGCTGGAGTAAAGTGCTTAATTTCCTTAGACTTGTAGTCCATTTTGACAGTGGGAATTAGGGTCCTTTGTCATTTCGGTGATTTGAAAATTTAACTCCATCTTAGAGATGCTATGGGGGAAGAAGTGACCAGACTTCTACCCAGCCTAGAGGTGTGTGGCAAAAAGGCATATCTGTATAAGGCTATATCTATACTGACGGTGGCACAGTCGGTGCCACCAGATCGATTCATTGGGCTTGATTGAGCGAAAATGGAGTCCCGCTCAATTGACCCAGAAATCGATGCTGCTAATCCACCACCGCTGTGTTCACAGGACAGCATTTCCTGTCGGTGCAGTGAAGTGAAGATACTGTGGTAAGTAGAAGTTAGAAAGTTGATGGGAGATATGCACGCGCTCTATGTAGCTTGCGTATCTCCTGTCGACTGCTGATGAATTTTGCGGCAAATTTAGACGTAGTCTAAGTCTGGAGATTTTATGCAAACAACAATGGTCTAATTTGCTCTACTGGCAAAAATCAGTTCTCCTCAAATCCATAAATGCTCCTGTCAGAATCTTTCTCTCCCACCTTGCATTTCCTTTATGCTCCCAATGTATCTTTCATTCAGATATTCTCCCCTCAACATCTCCCCATCTATGTCACTGGCTTCCTGTTCTCTGTTTCCATATCCCCCCTTCCTTTCATTTTTTTCCCCCATGGCATTCAACAGTTCCATAGGAATAGAGGTGTGGCTAGAATGACATCTTATATCACACTGCTCAGCATTGCTCTTGTCTCATCTCTAAAGAAATACGTGGGAGCTTGTCACATTCTGGGGTGCAGTCCAGACCAGTGAGGAGCTGTCACTGCTTTCCCTGCAACCTTGGATGCCTTATAACGCTTTATTACTGAAGTGTCCAGCCATGGGATACACACAACCAACACACAAGTATTTAGGTCACACCCTGAATACAGCCCTGATTCAGCAGCTCTGCCCCAGCACCCTGTCTACAGCTCCATGCTGGTTGTAACCAAAACTGGTGGAGGCCAGAAAGGGGACCCCAACACACGCTCAGTCCCAAATTGTCCCAGAACAGTGTGCTCTGCAATCTACAGCCCTCTCCTGGACAGTTCAAGGAAATAATAAGGTTCATTTGTTTCTCTAAAGACACACAAAGCACATCAGTTTTTTAACTTAGCTGAAGTAAATACACCCTTACATTTAAACACTTCACAGAATTGATTTAAAATAAAAAACAAAACAAACATTTATTGGCAATAGGACACTGGTTAAGTGATGTCAGGTAAAAGGAATAAAGTTAGGATTACAAACAAACAAAAGTGAAAAAACATCAGAAAGTTTAAAACTTAATGTAGCATGGTCTAGGTTTTTTTCAAGATGGTTTCTCACCTATAATCAGTTTCCAGAGACTTCAAACCCCCTGCTTGGTTGAAGGACCCATCTTCCTCAGCTTGCAAGAGCTCCATTCCCCTTTGTCTATGTACTGATGAATGCCAAAGAGAGCTTCTGTCTTTGCTTATATCTTCCCAATATCAGTGACTTTCTTTCAAGAGGTAGAATAACCTCATGCTGTTTTTTCCCTTCCCTTCCCTTCTCATTTTTATGTAAATAAAGCATCCATTGTTAATGGTCACACTTGGCTTAATTAATCTGAGACTGGCGGACAACTGCCTTCCCTCCTATTTGGGGGGAAGCCTGTTTCTTTCTTTCTTTGGTCACAGACTGGAAACATAACATAAAGTATCCATATTTCCTCAAAGAGTGTTAATACTAAAATTCACAATAATACTAATCACTGATGTGCCATAAGCTTTCAGAAAAGACCTCTATAGACACTTTGATAATGCAGTAATAGTGTATTCAATCAGTTGATTCAGTTGCTTATCACTTTGAGGTTCAGACCCCCAGTCTCTATTGAGTAGTAAACCTTTGAAATGGATTCTTCTGAGGGTGACCCCTCACAGTGAAGTTTATTGAAGCTATGAGGAAGGTAGAGCCTAGTGATGAAGGAAGTTCCATGCTCTTTCTTCATCAAGATATTACCTTCATTCTTTTTTTTTTTTTTTTTTTTTTTTACCTACTATGTAAAAATGGAGCTTCATTGTCTTTGCCTGGAGATCGGGCTGGTCAGAGACTCAAATACACATTCCTTTGTCCAAGGTAGACCATTTACCAACTGTCCTTGACATGCCTTTGTAAAACACACTTTAGTTTGAATTCCAGCATATATTCTTAACTTTTTGTACAGACACTATGCACACATCATGCAAAATATTAAAGATCAGGAAGTTTAGTTTTCAAATAATACCTCATAGGGCATATTTTGTGTCATGTATTACTGTAGCGTGTACTGTATGAATACCAGGTTGCCTGGTGTCAGTGTAGGGCTATAGTCAAGGCAGAGTACAGTATCTGTTTAGTTCTCCTATGATGAAGTCTTTGTAGTTAGTCCTGGAGGATTCCTTTAACAATAGAGAGAGAGCTCTGAGTGCCTCTGTAGAGCTGTTTAGGAGCCCTTTGGGGGGGGGGAGAGGGTGCCATAAACTGGGGTGTACCAGGCTAATTCAAGAAATTAACCAGATCTGGAGAAGGAAAAGTTTAACATAGCATCCAAATGGTGGGTTTAGGGGCTGGAGAGGATGGTTGTGATCTCAGGAGTAACAGAGAGAGTGAGGAGTGGCGGTTTCATGAAGAAGGTGAGGGTGGTGGAATTAGTAGGAAGGAGTCAGAAATGATGAATAGATGGCTAAGGCTGTGGTCACATGGGTCACTGAGGTGGGAAAAATAGAGCTGCTTGACTAGGAATATGGTAGAAATGTTGGAAGAGGCAATAAATTAGTAGTGGAGGAAGCCAGGGTTGTTGTTGGATTTGATCCCACTGGAGCCACTCTGTCATGGAAGCAGTCATGGAGGACATGGATGCTGGTGGTGAGTCAAGGATAGGGTTTTCATGCAATGGTCCTGGTAGATGTAGAAAAGAGGGAAAGTCAAAGGTGATGGACAGAGCAGAGTTGAAATACTCAACAGCTGATTGAGTAGAGGAGAGAGGATGTGAGTGGAAAGAGCAATGAGAATTAAATCTTTCATAATATACATTTTGACATGTATTGGAGAGATTTGCAGAGAAATGCTGCACAGTATGACACTGGCAAAAACCTGCTGAAGAACATCTAGTGCCTGACCACAACTCCCTCCCCCCTCAAAAAAAATTTTTTTATATAAAATATGCTCTGTAGCTAAGTCTAATTCTGCAACCTTTAGTCACATGAGTAACCTTTATTAATTCTAGCAAATCAGTTGACTTCAACCTGTCTGTTTATAAGTCAGTTTAGATTCATGGGACTATTCATGTGGATATATGGTATAGGACCAGACTCTCAGTTATCTTTCACAGGAAAAAAACAAAACAAAAAACTATCTCAATTAGGAAGGCCAGTGGAAGCTCCAGAGAAGTTTTTTGCAATGTTTTTGTAAACTACACTATCACTGATATTCATGTAATACATTTGGCACGCTTCTCCTTGAATAAGATGAAATCATCAGATCACTTATATTGGTTTTAGAGCATTCATTAACAAATTTCCTTCTGTGACTACTCTGGACTGTAGTTTCAAAACCAAGTAGATTGGCAGGGGTACCTTAACTACTTGATTTAATCTTAATATACCACAGACCATCATGATGTGATAAAATGTATTCATTGCACAATATCTTCAACTTGATTGGAGTTACTATATAATCAGATTAACCTATAGGATGGAACATGCCAAGGCAAGGGGAATGGGGGAAAGGTAAATTCTGCCAATTTATCCTCAGAGTTTGCATAGAATTAGGGTTTCCATAGGAACAGCTGTCTTGTTGTCATTTCTGTTGTACAGTACTGCAGCATCCCCCAGCAGCCAGGGTGATTAATTGCAATTCAAGTATTCATCAGCTCCGTGCAATACTGGGCTGGCACATGCTCAGTGCAGAGAGAATCTCTTTTTTTGAAGAATTTAGCTGCTAATTTGTATCAAGTCTTTACTGAGCATGTGTGAATTAAGATTTTTCCAGGCTTGTAATTTACGCAAATTTGGGTGAGTGTTCACAGAAACAGCAAAAGGCATATCTCTGACAGGAGGGCTGACCCCACCCCCCTGCCAAATTTCAATTCCCTGGTCCAAAGCATGGAGGTGCTAGAGCTACTTGATTAAGTAGTTAGAAGAATTGTTTTAACATGGGCAAAACATTTTCCCAAACGTATTTTCCTCTAATCTTCTCCTTGGAAATGGCTGAACCATTTTAGCTAAAAATTTTCCAAAAAAGCCTGAGGCAGATACCTGACAGGGAAAATTTCCACCCAAACAATTAAACTTTTCCAAAATGTTATGAGCAATTGAAAACAGAATCTTATCATGGAAGTGTCAGGCAACCTTAACAATAGTCAGTACTACCAGCTTCTCTTATAATAATGAATATTAGTGTACAGACTATGTAGATTACAAAGGTCTGCATTCCTCTTTCCTGAACAGACAAACAAGTTGCAAGTGCAATCTAGTTACATCTTAACTAGAAATTTCACAGTCTGTTTCAGGTCTCATTAAAGCAGTGGTTCTCAACCCCAGGTACGCATACCCCTGTGGGTACGCAGAGGTCTTCCAGTGGTGGTACATCAACTCATCTGGCTATTTGGCTAATTTTACTACAGGCTACATAACAAGCACTTGCGAAATAAGCACGAACTAAAATTTCAGACTTGCTTTTATTGCTCTATATAATATACACTGAAATATAAGTATAATATTTATATTCCAAATGATTTGTTTCATAATTATATGGTAAAAATGAGAAAGTAAGCAATTTTTCGTAATAGCGTGCTGTGACACTTCTTTATTTTTTTTATTTTTGTGTCTGATGTTGTAAGCAAGTAGTTTTTAATTGAGGTGTAACTTGAGAGTCTGTAAGACAAATCAGAGTCCTGAAAGAGGTATGGTAGTCTGGAAAGATTGAGAGAGACTGTTGCAAAGGACACACATTTCCTAATAAGATATTATGATCCACTGATCACTTGGGAATTAAGCCTAGACATAAGCATGATTAATAACCATAAGAAATGAGTCCTCAAGCAGCTTGCTTGTCATGTAAGCCATTCTCATTCTGAGGATATCCAGTATAAAAAGAGACAAAAATAACTATTTCTATACTGGAATCTAAAAGGATCCCTTAAACAAATAATTGATATATAGTTGGATACACAAACTATGTGAAATGTCTGAACTCTGTGTGTGTGTGTGTGTCTGTGTGTGAGTGTGTGAGACACGCGCACGTGCGCATGCATGTGCACACACGCACAGAGAGAGAGAGAGCGCAACGGTCTATACATGGCCACACTATGTCTTTATTCCCAGGCATCTAAAAGCTCCACAGGGTTATCACTGATCTGGTGCAACCAGGTTAGTTACAGGTAACTGCATGATTGCTGCCAGTCCATGGCTGGGCAGTGTCCCTTCCAGACCTCAAGTCTGATCTCGTGTGAGGACTTCATCTCCAAGGTAGGCTATATGTCACAGGGCCTGGTAGTGGTGATGACTTCAAGCCTCTCAAGGCCAGTTCTCAATAATAGATCCTTTTCACTGATAAATCAAACCATGTTATGCTGAGTAGTTGCTGCTGGCACTGTGTGCACTGCGTATGAAATACCTCCACCCTCCTAGTGTCTTGTTTAAGCAAAGTCCATGCGATCACCAATTGTGGATTTTTCTCAGTAAACATACTTCAGATTTCGTTGGTCTTCCATTCTAATAATGACTACACCAAGAAAGCGGCCAAAACTCGACTAGTGCTGATGGAGGCAATTGCTGGGGTCAGCTTTGAATATCCAGAGTTCTGATCTCAAGTGTCCTTCAAGTATCATAAAATGTGAGGTGCTTTGCCCCTTTCTGGAGCTGAAATTTAATCTAGAAAAAGAAAATCCTGATTCCTTTTCAGTTTAGACATTTAGCAGTGACAGCTAAAAACTTACAGTGACATAATTGTAGATTCTATAAGATTCTGCAGGGAAAAGCTTTCTTTGAAAACATTTGTATCTGGAGTAGCTATAAACTGTATCCAGATGTAATGTACATAAAGCTATGTCTAAAACATACCAAATGTACAGCTTCCTGTGTGAGAGAATAAACCAAAACCAACCTGCCTGCCTTCCTCAGACCTTTAGATTTGAGCATTTTAGTCAATCCACTATCAATATTCTTCTGTAATTTGGAAACCTAAATTGCAAATTCTCCCCTATTTATACTGAGCGTAATTACAAGTCTTAAGGATGTAGTCTTCCTTCTCACTAACCAAGAGAAAAATAAACCCAATTTTTGTTTCTATGCAAACTTTTGACCCTGGCAATTTCCAAGTGCTGTGCAGCAAATTCAGTGGGATGAATCCTATTAAAGTCAACAGGAGTTAAATAATTTGGGGTTATATAATGTGACTTGACTTAGTTTTGGGTGCCAAGTGAATAGACTATTACAGAATAACATAAATAGAGCAATGAAACAGATTATTATTTTTTAGCTCAAAGCAATGTATTAATCCAAAAAAACATGGCAGTCAATTCTGGCACATTTGACAAACTACAGTATTTAGTTTGGCACAGGCTGTAAAGAAACTGTATTCCCTTCAGCTATGATCACTCTGCAAATGTGAGTTTCAGTGATTTCCACTCAACTCCTATTAATGGTGACAGGTGTTCTGTACCTCTGAGTATCTTTCCCAGACCTGAAGAAGTACTCTATGTAAGCTCAAAAGCTTTCTTTCACCCACAGAAGTTGGTCCAATAAAAGATACCACATTTACCTTGTCTTTCTAATATCCTGGGACCAACACAGCTACAACAACATGGCAATCCGTGAGTTCGGTAAGGGCATTGCCAGTGGAATATACCTGACTCTGTTTTCATTATGCAGAATCTGTTGAGTTAGTATTTTAATCATTGAAAGGATGCTGGTCTCTGTTAGTTCATGATCAGAAATTATCTTTGAGATAATTGAAACTATCTTTAAGTACAAGGATTGCGGAATGGAAGTGAACTCTGTGTGAGTTTTTGTTTAATCACCATCTCCTAGGAAGACTGGAATTTCTATATGTAAGCTGGCCTTTCATCTATCTATCCTGGTGAATGTGCACATCCTTAAAGGAGAAGGACTAGGGGACGATGGAGCAAAAATGAGAGGGAAACCCTTGAATAAAACTGTGTGGTTGATATGGAGCTGCTGTGTAAAGTAATTTTATGAATACTCTGTTCAAGAGGCTATTGGGATGTTTACTGCATGGGTATATTTGTGTAATTTAATAGTGAGCTATAGGGAAAAGCAGATAGGAAGAACGTAAAGGCTCAAGATAAGATACCCCTCAGCAAATTCTTGAAGATAGTTGTGAGACAATGGGAGAGCCACTGGCTGTGAGGAGTGGGGCTTGACCCCTGCAGAGGCTTCGGAACAGGTTTTTTTTTTTTTTTTTTTTAAACAAGCGTGGTCAAAAGTCTTGGGATTGCGAAGGCAGGGATAAAAACTGACTTTCTCCCTTTTCAGGGAGAAGCATGTTCTGAAGAAGTTAAGTCTGCCAGGCTATCACCGGGGGATAATAAGCCAATAGATAAGATAGACATACAAGTAGACTGTTTAAAATTCTTTTTTCTCTTAATGCTACTGTAAAAAGACTAGCAGAGACTAGATGTTGATGATAAACATTTTAATCTGCTGGTTTCTTATTCACTCCTGAGCAGAAGGTGGCTATCTTGAGCACAACCTGTCCCACAGTGCTGGCTGGCCATGGGGAAGTTAGTACATTTCTTTTTTTCCCACTCCAGGTTTGGAGAGCCCAGGTTGTACTGAACACTGCAGTACAACCTCTGGGAAGCCTTGATTAAACAGGATTTTACTGTAGTCATCCAACTTGTACAAGGTATCTTTTTATTGTTAACAATGACAGGGTGGAAAGATGATTGTGTAGATGGCTGGATGGGTGAGTTCCTGTTGAAATGATTACTTAGTGTTGCTGAGATTTTATTGTGGTGTTGATGATAAAGTGCCTGGAGGTTTGAATAGGCATTTTAAAATTATTTTAAATCTCAATAAACAAAATGAATATGGTATTAGAGATGTTATTAACTTTCTCTGGAATTAATAAAATATATATAAATACGTGTCCTAGTAGATCTGGAGTCTCTCATCTGATAGTGTTATCCTCAAACTGCTTTGGTGACCTGTAAGCAGAGGCCCGATCTACACTTACCTTCCGGATTCTGTGGCATTCAACAGGAGATACGCTTTGCTGCATCAGCTCCATGTGCCGTCTACGCTGCACTGTGCCAAAGGGAACAGCGTTCCCTTCGATGCAGCACTACGCCACTTACTGGGGTGGTCTTCCTGCGTTGTTTGCTATTTCAACTGAGTAGGTCTACACAGACCACTCAGTCGATCCAGAGCAATTGATCTGATGGCGGCGAATTTGCCGTCGTCAGTGTAGACCCTGCCTAAGGAGGAGAAACAGCTGGCTTAAATATAAATAGTTAAGGGTGATAGAGAAAATAAATCTTTCACAAAGAGTCTCATTTGGGGAGAAGCAATTGTATCCTGGAAATGTTGCATACAATGCTGGAATGTAAAACCAACCTAGAAAGCTTGAATAGTTATCTTAAAAAAGACTGATATGAAGTTAGAATTCCAGGAGGCCTGGGGATGCTGGGGAAATAGCTGTCACAATTTTGCAGTTCTTGGAGTGTTAGTTTATCTCTATTTCAAAACAGAACAAATGAGTGAGTACAATATTTTGTTTAACTTCAGAAGACAAAAGCAAAGACTCTCTAAAGTCTGAATTTATAATTTTGCAGGCACTGTAAGAAACCAAACTAATTTCACTTTGGTATAGATCAGTGCTTCAGTCACCATAAAGGAAAGAGAACTTGTCAGTAGATTGCAGGTCCCACTTGGATGTTGGATGCTAAGTGTATGTCTACACTGCAGTGTAAGCCCAGGTTGTTAGAACTTGAGTTAGCAGATCCTGGGTTTGTAAACCTAGGGCTTGTATCTACACTCACTTGTAACCACAGGTTCACTAGTTGAACCCTGGGTCTAAAGCATCTATACTGCATTATGCAGGGTCACATTCAACCACCCATATCTCAGATGTCTACTGTCCTCCCAAAATGTGGCCACTCCAGCCCTTCGTTCGTGGTTCAGTGTGAGAAAACTTGACCGTTCACAAGATTTGACTCTCCAGAGGATGAAGGAAGTTGGCTAGCGGGATACTTTTGGCAGACTCCCAAAGCATGAATCTAGTGGAGCTGTGTCAACCCTGCAAAGCAATAGGGTTTGAACCCTGGGTCTTGATCTGACTTAGGCTCAGAACCTCCATCCCCTGTGGGGTCTTGGGTCCCTGAGTCTGAGCTCTGGTTTAGATGACTTGTGTGTCGACAGAAGAGGGATTAGGCTTGAGCCTGAGTATGTTGCAGTGTAGACATACCCTAAAGCACAAAGCTGGATAAAAATGTGCTGGTTCACTGAATCATTGCCATCCAGTGCTGAAGAAAAAGATTGAAACAGAATCAAGTTACGAGTTGATTTTTCCCCCAACTTGTTGCATTAGATTTTTTTCCAGAAATCAATTGTCTTCTAAAATAATAGGACCAGATCTTAATCTGATTAAAAAGTTGTTTTGCTATTAATTTAGGTCTATAGAGTAAAAATATAATAGAAAATATCAGGGATAAAGACATTTTTAGTACGTCTCTGAACCATTTAATGCAGCCTTATAAAGGGCTTAAGATCGATGTCACATTATTTGCTGCTATTCTGAGTTTGGGGCTTACTTAAAATGAGACATGTTCAGTTACTGGAAATCAGTTATTCTCCCATCTGTAAAATCTAGGCTGTGTCAAGCTGTATTTAGGATATGTGGGGGAAGAGGTTGCATAAGGATTACTGGGCCAGGGTAAAACAGATGCAACTTTCTCAGTTAAAACTGTGTCCCCCCCACCCTCCCAACCCCAAAAAAATCTGACTGGTAAACTTGGCTTTATTTAAAACTTTTCATCCTCCATTGCATAACCCTTAACACACTTTAAAAGTACTGCATTAAAAGACCATAAATTCGGTCATGGCATGTTATCTGTCTGCTGGATTCTGATACCCTTGTTTACATTAGATAGTATTTTAGGCATGAATCCTACTGTGATTTACATGTGCTTAACTACTTATGTAACTACAATGTGAGAAGTCTCATTGAAATTGGGACGACTCATGCATAAAGTTAAGCAGGTGCATAAATTTTTCCAGAATTGAGGCCTTACTCCTCAAGTATGCCTTCTAAAATCAGTGCAGTTACCTGTGGAGTCAAGTGCTATGGGTTTCAGAATCTGGCCTTGTGTGTTTCATCATGTAAACAGAAATGATGATATATCAGCATCAGGGATGGTTATTATTAAAATGCAAGAGTTAAAATCCAGAAGACTGGTGTTAAATGTAATAAATAGAATAGGTTAATTAAAGGAAACATTAGTGCTGATATCAGCAAACACAAGACGGTTCTGGTTTTTAAACTTCTTGAGTCACACAACTCTCGCTTGAGGTCAAATGAGAGCCTGATTGCTTAATCACTCTGGAGAATCAGGTGAAAAATGTGCATAGAAATAAAAATTATGTTCAAAAGAATCATAATGAAAATATGGTTAGATAGGGGTTAAACATAAATAATAAAACTAGAGGAAAAACTTGAAACTAACCACATGGTGTCTACTCATTCTGATCACTTTCCAAGGCTGCTTGCATTCCTTTTGTATTTGTTTTTTTTTCTTTGCAGATTGTCTGCTCTTTGGGACAGAATGTTCCAATGGGGTTGTACAATGAGTGGCACAATCAGGTCCTGATTCAGGCCATAAGTCACCACTGCAATGTATATAGTAACTATTAATATGAAATTAATCAAAATTTGTTCTGACAAGGGAGTTCTTCAGGAATTAAATTAAAAATGTCTGGTAAGTGAGAAAGAACAGCAGTGAGTTATTTAAAACAATAGAGGAAATGGTGAAGGATCTCAGGGAAAGGTGATGACACACAGCTAGTGGAATGAGGATAGGAAGGTAAAATGATGTAAAAGGTACAAGGGACTAATAAACAGCAGTTAATTTTTTTTTAAATTCACTTTAAAAAATTGAGCTGAGTGCTGTTAAAAGGTGACATTGATAGTCCTGTAACCTGCAGATTTCTATATACAGAACAGCTACAGCTGGGCAGCAGCTGTTCATGTTTCTGCACTGTCCACTATCAAAGTGTCCTGGGGGAAGAGGGTGAGTTGATCTCTTTCTAATACTTGACCTCTCTACTCTGAGTGTGCCCATCGGTATCGGTTGCTAAGTTGTCTGTAACATGGACACCTATCCCCTGGGAACTAGACTGAAAGCCTTGGACCATTTAACATAGGCTGTTCAGTAGTTATCAGAGGTTAACAACTGCTGGTCACTACTGAGCTGGGCTGACATTGTAGGGGCGAAAGGTTCTTTATCCCAGTATCAGTCAATGTAATCACCACCATAATCTCCACTTGGATGAATTTGAGAATAGCTACACAGATGGATTCACTCAAATGTATATAATGGAGGCTGTTCCACTGGCAGTAACTCAATGTATTGCTCTGGTAGGATCCAGGATAGGCGAGGTTTACCAAGGGAGAAATAGAGTAATGTGTGAAAGAGGGTTTACTGAGCAAAGGGTCTCTACATCAGCAATTGAAAAGGGTAAAGCCTGCATCTTGTACGTAAGATTACATATAGTATGCATCGTTTGAACCGAAGAAAGAGGTAGGAGTGTTTGTCTTCCAGATTTCTGAAAAGGGACATTATCCAAGGCGAGTAGAATAGCTTTGGACTGTAGGGGCTTTAAGTGTTTTCTCTAATCTCCCATAATGGCATACCTCCCAAAGAAGTCTATAGGGAAGGAGATGCTCACCTTCCATCTGTTTAGTCTCTTCAGATTCGAAGTTGTTCAGGGCAGGGACTATCTGTTACTCTAAGCACAATATCTCGCACCATACGGTCCCCTCATGGTTGAGGGGTGTAGGCACTACTTTAATGCAACGAAGGAAGAACAAGATCTGGTGTTCTGCTGCTGCCCTCCCTGACTCACTGCAAGCACCCAGAACATAATTGCAAAGCGCTTTTTTGTTGTGTGAGGTGACCAGGTGGTGATGAGCCTTATAGTTGGCCCTTAGGAAGGAGCTGTGTGGCAGAATGACTAATGTTGCATTCTCGTGGCTACAGGTAAGAGTTACTCTTATTTCTGTGTAGGGAGCAGCCTCCAGTGCTATAGAGTCCAGGAGTCCTGCATAAATTATTTGGGCCTAGTGGCCTCCTAGGCTTTTCTTCTTCTCTATAAGAGAGGCCTGATGATAGGAGTGGGAACCAAGGGACTCTTAGTGAGACAAGGTGGGTGAGGTAATACCTTTTATCTTAGTGTGACAGGGCAATTTCCTGCAATATCTCTGGGAGATCTTACTGTATTCAAGTTATGAGTATTCAGAGTATCGTTGTGCGCCAGGGACTGTGTGGAATTCTGTGTGGGAGAGATTCCACAGCTCCTCTAGGAACTAACAACACTGTGTGTGTGGGGGGGGCATGGTTAAGCAGATTCACTCAGGTTACAACACCTAGAAAAGTATCACCACCTGAAGACTCTCACATATATTCTGGATTCTCCAGAGACTAACAACTAAAGCAAGGACTTTTGGTTAAATAGCCTGAGTTTAAACTGACTCAGGGCCTTCTTTCTGATCCAGCAAATGGACAAGATCTTTTGTCCAAGGAGGGACCCAGTTCTTCCTGGGAAGGGTTGGAAAGATTTTGGCTTACTAAGGGACTGTGAGACTGATGGGTTATCTACAGTAAGCTTTTTAGCAAACTTTTATTGTTTTGATATATTTTCACTGTAACGCTTTCATTTAAGAATAAATGCACTTGCTTGGAAGGGATATGTGGTAAATTATACTGCTGGCAATCATGCTTTTTACAGCCTCTGAAGAGAAAACAAAGCACAAACACTGGCCTGTCTAGGCAGTCTGGCTTGCTGGGACTATCGGTGGAAACGGAACTATACAGCCTGGAAAAACCTCTGTTGGTGGGGGAGAGATGCAGGTTTCCATCCAAGAGCTGTGACAGCTGATGAGCCAGGAGCCTAGCCGGGGTGCACTTGAGGGACCAGGGAGGGGGAAAACAAGTCCATTTGCCCTAAATTGTGATGCTTAGACTTTCTCAGTGGCCTGGGGCAAGTTGGATGATTTCTCTGTACAGCTACTTCCCCGTGTGCACGGGGGGGGGGGCTAATATGTTCCTCCCTTCCAGGAGAGTTGTGCGGATTAATGAGATGTCTGTAAAGCACTTTGAAGCTGATAAATATCGGTTTGGTTATCAGGAGTCTTAGTACTTCACAATTGAACGAGCAATTAATTTAGCAGTGTGCTTGATACACTAAAGAATGAGTTAAACACCACATACAATATTTTATGTGCGTTTTGAATTTATAGGCTGTTGTGTAATAGATACGCTTTTCAGTAAACAATGTTACATCAAGAACATTTGGGAAGTTTATAATTTAATTGAAGTGTATATCCATAAACAATTCTAGAAAGTGAGGGCTCTTATAAGGGTGTGAAATTAGTCTTCTAGCAGACTTATTGAACTAAAGGCAACCTTTCTAAAATTCCGCAAAGATATTTGTTGAACTTATTGAAATGTGTTCATAAATAGGCCTCAGGTATCTATGTCCATAGCTGGTGGAAAAGCAGAATTTTTTAGATCCAGTTCATAGCCAATATATCAAAGGTATTTTTTAAAGGATTATGTTTTAAATAGATAATGTAAATATTTTTGGAGCAGTTATAGCCCCTAAAACATGCTAGATTTTTTTTTTTGAACTGATGGGAAAGGTTTCCCTGAAATATGCTTTTAATTAACAGTTTGTTCATTATTTATGCAGTGTAATTTCCATCTGCACTACTCACTCTTCATATGTCTGACTGGCAAGTTCATTACTTTTCACAGTGCATCTGCAGTTTGATTAGCCCTCAGAGAATTGCAAGTTTGCTGTGGCCATAAATAAACATGACAGCACTTCAAAACCATCATGTCTGTGTTTACAATACAGTTAGGTTTAAATTCTGCTACAATAGACTAGAGAGGCTTACAATATAATCAGTCCTGAAAACAATGTATAGTTAATAATACATCAGATAACAAAAGATGTATTGAAAGGAATGTAGTCAGAAAAGCTAATATTCAGTGCAATAATTTTTGACAGGTGTCCTACGTGCAAGGGATTGAAGCTGTAGTGGATTATACAGTTTAGGTAGAATGGGGAATTTATTCATTGTGCTGCTCTGATTGTATGGCTGCGTTTAATTCAGGGGCTGAGCTCCTAGGACTGTTTGTTTTTCTATGTAATGTTTTAATTGATGTCTGAGCATCTATCGTTATTGGATTAGCCCTTTTGGTTTTGTTGGAAATTGAAATAAAAGAATTAAAAACAAAGATACAGAACCTTCATTTTCCTTGTAGTATAATTTGGCATAGATAATATTAATATTCATGAAGACATGCTGTACACTGATTATGTGAGCTGACCATCATGAGGCTGCTGATATTTTAATATGCCAATAACTTTAATGAATGGTACTACTTTCAACCCTCAACAGGCAAATATTTTGTGCTGTAATGAGTTTTTAATTTCAGGCAAGAGTTGGCTCTTACCCTCCACGCCCCTCCCCAAGAAAAAAAGAAAAACAAAAAAGAAATCCCCAAACCAAAACCCTGAACTTTGATGATTTTAACAAACTTGCTTTCCTTAAACTTATGAATTATAATCATGCACAATTTTCAAACTCTGCCATGTTTGTAAATGCTTAATTTAATTGATTTGCTCTTTTCCTATTTAACTTGTATAGTTCTGCTTCCAAGTTTTTATTCAGGTTTCAAACATAATTCTATGACTATTGACTAGATTCTCTAGTAGTCTAATCAATACACAGCAAGTTAAACAGCAATAACCCTGCAATATGTTTCTTAGCTTTTAAGGGTTATCTACTCCTGTAAATCAACCAAGTTTGCACAGAAGAAACATATAAAAGTTATATTTTTCATACAAGGATAGGCATTTCATTTAGAAAAGTGTTAATGTACTGTTAACTTTGTTTCCTAGATAAAAATACATGTTGCAAAATGCTACAGTAAAACATGGACGATTGATATAAAAATTGCCTGACATACGAATTTTAGAACTAGGCTGCTATTACATTTTGTTGAACTGAGCAAAAATAACTGGCTTCTTCTGTGCTCCTTGATACATGATGGGAGTAGATTAAAAAAACACCTCAAAACCACACATTTAGTCTCTTAAGAAAATTCATTTGACATTTTCATAACTTATTTTGAAATACTATGGCAGCAAAACCTATTTATTTATTTTCATTTAATATTTAGAATAGTAGACAGAACTCAAATTGTGTGAGGTAATGGAGAGATATTAAACTACTAAATGTCTTCTCTGAAGGTTGTGCCTATTTCTTTTAGATAGTTAAAATTATTTTATATTTTGAGTATCTATAAATGTGGATTATCATACATCCCAGATAAAATACTTAAAGTGAAAATTTTTGCAGTTAACGATATTCTCATTAGAAAAAATAGATGACAGTAATGTTATTTTAATGCTTAGATTTTATTTACTAGCTGAGTAATAATTTAAAGTATTGTAGATAATTATCTCATAAGATACATATTCTGTTTAAAAAGGTAGTTATGAAAAAATCACATTCTGCAACAACTTTGAGCCCTAAGACAGTTTTGAAGCGTAACACTAGACTTCACTGTATATGTAGATAGGTATTTTTTGTTAAGTCTTAAAAGCATTTTCCACACACATCAGAAATGTATCTTCAGAGGGTCAAATTCACAGCCGAGGTTTTGCCTCGTTTTGAGGAGAGGAAAGAAAAAATTATTAGTTGGAAGGAGTAAATTAGAATTACTCTTCCAAGCCACAAAGTCCCTGGCTTAATCTCCTTTCAAAAAAGAGCAGTGCCAAAGGCAAGCATGAAAATACCAGTGTTAGTCTCCACAGTCTACATTTATATTGTCCTCATCTCTCCAGTTAAGGCCCATATCAATATCTTATTTTTCAGATGTTTAAAACTAAATCTTCCACCCATAAACTCTTACATTATGTCTATTCTGCAATTAGACTGCCGCAGCTGGCCCGTGCCAGCTGACTCAGGCTCACTGAGGCCTGTTGGGTGCGGACATTCTGGTTTGGGCTGCAGCCTGAGCTCTGGAACTCTCCTACCTGGCAGGATCTGAGAGCCAGTCTGGCCCTGGAAGTCTACACTGCAATTGAATAGCCCCACAAGTCCGATTCCTGTGAGCCTGAGTCAGCTGGCATAGGCCAACTGTGCGTTTTTAATTGCAGTCTAAACATACTCCTGGTACTCCTAAGGCCCTTGGGCACAGCAGTGCTGAAGATGAACCAACCGCTCAAGAGTGGCTCTGTATTCTCTTTTCTCTTAAAACCAAGTGATGGCCTTTCAACATACATCACCTTTTAGAGTGATTGGTTGTGATGTGCAAATGAAGGCAACTTTGCTGTATCATGGGCTATATTTGAAGATGGGGTGATAATTTGGAGATACCTAAGAGATGTTACTGCCTTCTGGTAACTCAGTCCTCAGGCATCTCTTGTAGACAATAATTTTGCTGGGGGGAGATGATAAAGTACTTTTTTCATTCAGTATGTTAATTTCTCAGTTGAATACAATTGGACTTGAGCAAGAAGGTGACTGAACAAGATACGTTTGATCTCGGCTGTTTCATATCAGCGAACGTTTTCTGTTAAGATATGATAAGCAAATTAAAAAACTTTCAATCTGTTTTGGCTTAATGTAAGGCATTTATTTGTTCAGGTAGTTTGTTTGCTTCCTTATCATTTGATGCCACTAAAGTCATAATTTAATTAAAAATAAGGTGATTAAGAAAGGCTCAGCTATGTAAGAACTATGGGAGGAAACAGCAGGTTTCAAATATGCGGATTTTCCTAATAGTTTATTTTTGGATTATAAAAAGTGCACCCCATGCAACAGTCACTGAGTGCATCTACAAAATTAGAAAATTCTCCACTGCATGTTAACAAATGTGGAGGGATAGAACCCTGTCCATAAAATAAATACCTATCCCCTCACCTACATTTATTTAGGGAGGGGCTGGTGAAAGAGATGGGCTAGCTTTTTTTCCTGGAATGCTTACAGATTAATGTGATGTTAGACTAATGGAGGAAGTGGGGTCTCCCCTAAGTATGCCCATTCACCAATCTTAAAACATTCAGATTTAGGGATTATCATTACAAGCATGTCACTTGCAACATGAGAGATTTGTTTAGGAAAACATGATTGAGGAGATATTCTTGCCTATCTGTGGGCCACTCATTGAATGGTTATGAGAAGTATTTTTTGTAACTTAGCAAATGGGGTAGAGTGCTTTGGGCCCATTGCGGTATGATGAGTGTAATAAATGTGTGTGAAGCTTAGAATAAGGCCACTATGGTCTGTAAAGAAATGGAGATCAGAAAAAAAATCCTAATGTTTTGGGGAGAAAGGAAAAATGTCATCCTATATTGACACATTCTTTGAATCTCTCCTCACATGTTCCAATCTCCAGTCCTCAGTTGATGAAAACCTTTTTCTGTCATCCCAGCTGCTGAAACCCATTGCCAAACTTGCACTCCACAACAAACCTGCACCCCAGTAGCAACCTACTGCATCAGTGACAAAAGCGACTACCTTTAGAGCTACCAAATACAGCCAGATAGTTCCAGGACTGAATCTTACAGTAGAAAATAACTGGTAAACAAAACCAACATTTTATTCCAATAAATATAGAAATAGTAACACAATCAATACCAGACTGACTTGGATTTTAATTCCTGTTTAAGTGATTGACTTCTCCTGGTTCTCTTACTACCTCTCTAATTGCTCCTTTAGCATTTCCCTCAGAAGATCCTCCACATCCTTTGCAACTTTGTGTGGGTTCCATGGGGCATTGTCCATGGTCCCCTTTCTTCCTCTCCACTTTACCTCTGGATAATCTCATCTGTAAACACAAATTTGACTGCCATCTCTGAGCTGAAGACTGACAGATCTACCTATCTGTTCCAGACCTGTGTCTTTCTGTCCAAACTAAAAACTTGGTCTGCCTCCTTGTCATTGCTTCATTGATGTCTAGCTGTCAACAGAGCTCTTCATCTTTTCCTCCCAATTACTGCTCCCTCCTCTTTTCTCAGTCACTGGGAACAACACCACCATCCTGCGGATCACTCAGGCCCATAACTTGGGTATCATCTTTGACTTGGACCTCTCTGTAGGTCATCACATCCACCCTATGTCTAAATCTCGCCAACTCATTCTACATAACATCTCTAAGATAAAGCCTTTCCTATCCATCCACACAGCTAAAACTATCATGCAAGCTCTCATCATTTCTATTTTTGCAGTACCTTTCTCTTTGGCCTACACAAGTGCAATCTTTCCCTAGTCATGTCCATTAAGGATAGTTCTGAAAAGAATTATCCCTTTCTTTGAATCCCTCTGTTGGTTCCCCCTTCTCTATTGCATCAGACACAAGTGGCTTGTTTTCTTTTTCAATGGGCTTCATGACCTGTCTTCTCTCATTCACTATTGAGATGTAAACTCCCATCTCTGATGAGCCAATGATTGCAGCCTCCATAGCCCTCTTGTTACATTTTCAAACAAGCACCTTTTTGCTTTTTCCCAAGCTGCACCTTCTGCCTGAGAGGAATGCCTCATAAACATCTGCAAGGGTACCTAATTATTTTCCTTCAGAGTCCTTCTTAAAACTCTTCTTTGTTTGTAAAAACCCACATCTACTTGATAATGGTTAGGCAGATGCTGTGCTGATTGTACTGTCTGTTGTGCTGACCAATACTGTCTCACTGATTCTCTGCACTCTATCAACTATCTGTCTGTATCCATCTGTTGTCTCTCTTCTTAGACTTAGACTGCAAGCTCTCTTTGTTCTGTGTTTATACAGTGTTGAGCGCTTGGGGGCTGTGACTCCGAAGTGTTATGGTAATACACACAAATAAATAATGTGTTTTCAGTTCCTCAGGCACCCAAAGAGGTTCCCACTCTGAAGACATCATGCCCTGTGTTGATGGGATTCTTTTATAACCCTGTATGTTATAATACCTGCACATGCACAGCTTCCAAAACACTCTACAAAGCTACTTGGCTATAACAATTTTACCTAAATCAAATAGCTATCTCACTAAGAAACTTGTACCTTGAATTGAAATATGAACTCAGTTGTGCTCTGTACTTGTCTATTTTTTACAAGATTTACAATTATAACTAATTTGAGTCTGGAGGAGGATTGATTCTTTACCTTTTCTGAGATATAACTTCATTACAGAAATACCAACTTGAAAGAAATCATACTCAAAGGAAATACCAATCAGCAGAGACTGCTTCAAAGGTTTGCAAAGCTACTAGTGAAAATGATGCAATGTCACGTCAATGGAAATTTCCAGTTTAATTTCCTTGTGTACTAAACCTTTAGAAATAATGCCAATCTTGAAAACTTTCTTTCTATGCCTTAAAAGAACAAAAATAACTTTTCCACTCTTTTATTAATGATTTACAATAGTAGAACTAGACTACATGCCAAATATTGTATTGTACCCTGATGAGATTTGTACATACTATACCAAGTAGCACAAGGTACCTGTAAATGATACATGCTGTGTTCTGGCAAGTGCTGCAGTTGTTGAGGTCTTGGCCAGTACGGTAGAAGTTGCGCCTGCAATAGACAATAGTTGCTGTAATTTATATATAATTGTTATACACTGAAAAGATGCTACTCTTATTATAAACCAAACCACTCTTTACAGGCATTTTTAGTATCCTAATCACAAATTTAGCAATGAAAACTGTTGCTAAGAATCTGGCTTAAAACCAACCTAAGCACATACATTTATCATCCTGAACCTGTGCCCTTAAACTCTCGTAAACTGTCCTGCCGATATTGTGTTGCAGGGAATTTTCTGGAAAACAGGTGATCTTTGTACAGCTGTTATCTCTTATAAGAATATCAGTTACAAGAACACTTCAGCTATAAAATTACTTGTTGATTGGAACACTGCTGAAACCATTTGCCATGGTTTTTGTACATCAAAATATAATTTTTTTTGCTTTCTATTTTTCCATTCTCTCTTCTTTTGTCTCTTCCTTTTAACATAAGAAAGGCAGCTAAACATTTTCATTAAATAGAGCCCTAAAGGCAAATTGACATAAATGGCTCTATCAAAAAACAAGTTATTTTGTGGTTTATCTTATTACACTCTGTATCTACTGGACGATTCTTTGTATATTTGAAAATTTATTTAAGAAAACAAACACATCTCTTTGTAGCTACTACGAAAGTTGATAAAGTGAACAAGCTGACCAGGCAGGTTACAGAATTGCTGTCACTGGAGATTTTTAAGGCGAGGCTTGACAGTCATCTATCAAGAATGAGTTGGGGACAACTGCAGTAATTTAGTTATGCTGCAGAGGTACGTACTAGGTGGTTCCTTCCATCCCAGTTGTCCAATGTACTGAAGTCAATGTCAGCTTCATCTGCATAACATCTATGATTATTCCCAAAATGATTCTCTGGTTGCTTTTCTGAGAACTAATCTCAGGGCTGTTCTTTTCAACAGTGATTGTGGTGCTGCTCACAAAAACAGCAGGAATAACGGCCACATCGTTTTACTACCATAGTCAACATAGTCACCAAATGATTCTAGAAAGACACTGAAGCCTGTTACTGAGGCTGAAACAGAGCCAGCTGAAGAACTTTGTGGTAAATCAGTTCTCATCAATGTGGTAACAGAATAAAAACGAAGAATAAATGTTGCAGAATGGTCTGCATTTCACTTTACAAAGCTTACTACACCCTTTTGGATTACTCAGATATATAATCACCAACAAGGCTTTATGTCAAATGAGGTCAGACTATTTTTGTTGTGTCTGTATAAAAGATACCTTCCTCCTCAAAGGTTACAGAAAAGTAGCAGAACTATTCCATGCAGGTTTCACCACCACATACCCTAATATATCTCCACAGCCCTACTGTGAAAGGACAATCCACAGAAGGATTTGTGTGGCAGTGGGTCATCAAGCTACAGCTTGCACATCTCTTGTTCATTCCTGCATGTTTCTGTAAAGCCTCAGGTCTCAAATTATGAGCCCAGATCCCGCCCATCTTTTTCTGCACTGGAGCCAGGCTGTTCCTGCTGGCTAAAAACCTTCTGCAAATGTGGAAGGATGTGAAAGACTTGCCTGTTTGGTGTAGCCAGTGCTGACATACCTGGCTTGAGTTTAAAGATAAGGTGTAATTGTACATATAAATAAAATGTACATACAAATGGCCCATCCTGGACATTTTTGCATTTTGTTGTTGGGAATTACAAAAGCAAGTTAGGTGTGCAGCTTAATATGTTTTGCAAGAGCTATTGTGTGTAGCTTTAAAAAAAATAGATTCTTCATCTTCCTTTAGATGCAAAAAGGACTGACTAATTATTTGCAACATACGTTTTTAAAAGCGAGAAACCATTTCCAAGTATTATTTTAGCTTTATACAGAGTTCTGAAATATATTCTGAGCAAGTACGCTCCAGTTTTAAACTGGTGGTTTAAACTTGGTGACATTTTGAAGCCTGTAAAACGATATATAAATGTCTCAAACATGGTAGTTCGACATTTTTAATGGTAAGGTGCCTGATCCTGCCACCATTACTCAGGTGTTGCACTTGCAGACTTGTCCCATTGAAGTCTGAAAGTCAATGGACAATTTGCAGTCTCAAAACACATGAATAATGGTTGCAAGACAGAACCTGTGATTGGACTGATAACATATAAAGTGTTAACATGGATCATGGATTTTTACTTTCTGTATTGGTCATAACAGAAGGGAAAGTAATAATTCCAAAACTTCTCCTGGCATTTCTTCAAACATGTTCTAGTTAATGATTTTCAAGTGGTGTATATAGTATGTGCATGGGTCCAAATTTGCAGCCAGAGAGAATGAAGATCCTACCTAACCTGCAGAATGTTTACAGCACAGGTGATGAAAGTGCAAATTTCTTCACATTGTCCTGACAATGTGCCTTATTTCTGTTCTTAAGGTACCCCCCCTTCATAGTGAGAGAAGAGTTCAGTTTCCATGTTCTTTCATATCTCCTGTCAATTAGTGCCATCTGTCATCAAGCCTTTTTTTTTGGTCACATAGAAACTTGGCCCCTTTTAACTGGATTGAAACTGCCAATTCATAGGCCACATGATATCTGCTTTCTGACACCATGAATTTGAATTAAAATATGATTGATGGACAACATAGATAAACCCCAACTGAGCCAATGTTTTGTAAACTCAATGCTAATTAAAGCCAAAACGTAAAGACATTTGCTTGATCTGTATTGGCTCAAGTATATGAAACAGAAGATAGAATGATTTTGCAATCATTTCCTTAAATATTTCAAAGAAAGATTTTCAGTAGCAAAGTTTAAAAGACAGCAAACAGCCACTTCTGACTTTTTGATAAATTACTTAGCAAAATAGTTTTTTAGTATTAATGTACAGCATACCCTTCACTGAGGGCTCTGGCTCTTTCCAGGTCTTGAATTACATTCAGAAGGACTTTAATCTTCTCCTGGTTTGAGTGCAAAGATTCCTCTATGGACTGCAGTCTGCCTTGTAGGGCACATAGTTCACCATGTGCTAAGTGAATTTGATTAACGTCTCTAATCTCTTTGTTGGTTTCTGATTTTATTTCTTTCCCTGGAAGATCGGACTTTATGTGAAAGCCTTCTAAACAATTGCTATACTCTGGAACATCTAATTGTGTAGAATTTTTATCCATTTCATTATGACATGAGGGAATGGATTTTGAGTCATTACTGCTGGCCAATGACCTTATTCCTTGATTATTATTAGTCAGTACTGTACAGTCAGAATCTGTTTCAGGCTCTGTTGGCTGTTGATCTCTGAGAAAGCAGTGTGATGAATGCTGATTTGATGGAGGCGATGGACTGGTTTCATTAGTGCTAGGTTCTTTAGTGGATACAGGTAACTCTAAATCACTTTTTTCTTCGCAAGAGTCACAATATGGATTAATTTCATTACAGTTACTGGTATTGCTTAAACAGGAGTAAGATTTTCGTGATTTGGATGGCAGTGTACAGTTTTCATTGGATTGGTTCGTAATAGGAGAACATACTGAATCATTTAAATCCATAGACATGTCAGGAGCGTAAATAGAAATGTTATCGTCCTGTGGAGAATTTAGGTGCATGTATTCAGGCACCAGTGTGTTAACAGTTGCCTTTTCCAGTATTGCAGAAGTATCGGAGTCTGAGTGGGTAGGCCCATTGCTTTGTGCTTTAGATGCTCTTTGAAATAACTGATTGGCTGTCTTGGCTCTTCTAGATCCATCTTCCAAATGTGTAGTTATTCTTAAGTAAGAGAGGTCCAAAGACATGTCTTGTTCAGAAAGATTGCCGTTGACTTGGACAGAGCATTCAGGCTCAGTTGGCATTTCCATTAAAGACTTACTTGTTGTCAGTTTTTTCTTTTTAAAAACTGGGAAGTGCTTCCTGAGGCTGGGAGAAGTTTGAATAGCAATATTCCGATGCCCCTTCTGAGCCCTTGGGAAAGAGAGAGAATAGTTTGGCAAGTTGTGGTGCCTGGACATTTGTGCCTTTCCAATCATGAACGTTGTGTCTTTGAGAGGTTTTGTGTCCATATCAGTGACACCAATTGGCTTCTTGTTTGTACCATCATCTTTGAATCGGACTTGCTGAGATTTGCTCCTGCGGTGGTGTGGTTGCTTTGTAAAATCAACAGAATCCAGGCTCTTCCGTTTCAGTAGTACAGGGCGCACTTTCTTGTTTTGCTGGGCCATTGAAACACAACTTGAGTGCTGCAAGTAATAAGTTTCTTTGCGACCCATTTCATTAGGCCATTCTAACAGCATCTGGAGCTTATGCCCCAGATGCAAATGAATACATTTAACTATTGATTAGGAAACTAATTATTTTCATTCTGTTGGTTATTTATATTTCTAGGGAGTCTATTTTGTTTTGAGATATTCTTTCAATTTTTCCCCACATTTACCAATATTATATTATTACAGATAATATTACTAGTTAGACCAAAACCAAAATAAAGTAATAATTTAAATATCAGATCAAAAGAGAGAGAGAGTTACTGGAGAGAGAATTTGGAAGTCTTAATGTTTACATTCTGAAACTAATTTTGTTCCTGATAAAAACAAAAGTAGAGCCATGTATTTTTGCTGTTAACTAATGTAAAGATAAATTAGTCACCTGCTTTTCTAATGCCTACTTAGGTAACAGTTAACCCTCTGCAAAATTGATTTGTGGACCCCTTAAATATTTCTTATTTGCATAGAATGTAAATAATACGCATAATAACTGTCTTGGGCAATTGCGTTCCTGATGTGTAGCTTTGCTGTAGGAATATACCCATTAATATCAGACTGAAATTCTTCCTGCAGGGGTGTTGTGTTTTCTTTTTGTTCCATCTTTTTACTTTAACAGCTGAAACTAATCTTCTCAAATAGTCAAACAAAACCAGCAGCTTGCTACCAAGCAAATGTATAGCATCAAACAAGACTCAGTAATGATGTACGGTCCTTGCTCTAGTTCATGCAAGTACAAGACTGAGCATGTCTGAGGGAGTGTATCATTCAGATGAGATCTGTAAATACTTTGGCCTCAGGAGAGTGGTCCAGACCAGATAGTCAGCATTTGCAGAATAGCAGACAAGTGTTTTCTGAAAGTAAAAAGACAACAGTTGCAATTGAACACTGTTGAATACGATTGAACAGTCTATTGAATACTATTATTCCTTCCTGCTGTCTCTAAATATTTTTCATCTGCAGTAATCATGTGAACTTTGTAATGGGTTGTCTTTAATGGAAACTGAAAGATGATATTACAATAATGTGAAGCACATAGATATTTTTCTACTGTGAAATATCTGAACACTACATGTATTTTCAGAATATTTTTTCAATAAAAGAGGTTTATTTTCTTTGGTGGTGTGATCAGGACTGCACATTTATGCTAGGGATGGATCTGAACCTGAAATCGCAGATATGGACCTTCAAAGACTTTGGAGAAGTCCAGTTCCAGATCTGAAATTGGCTGTTTGGGCTCATTATGGCCCGAAGCTGAAAAAGGCACATGAAAGCTCTTCAGCTTAGAGCAAGTTATGGTTCAAATCCAATTCTGGATCTTTATTTTTCTACTCAAGTGCATCTAAAATATAGTTGCGTACATCTGTATATGGCCTGGGTTCCACCAGGGAGGGTGATGGTGGATCCAGTTAAATGTTGCAAGTGGAGCCTTTTGTGGGCTTGTGACATTTTTCTTTTGTGCAGTATAAAATTATTGGTATTGAATGAAGTACACCTCATATCCACATAAATCTTTCTTCCAAGAAGTTTGCCTACTTCTGTCTGTTCTGTTAAGATACAGTTTATCATGTCTCTTTCCAATCTCACAAAATACCTATAAACATTTTGGTTATGCAGTAAGACACTGCTGAAAAATTGTTAGGACAATAGGGCAATTATAAGCAGAGCAGAATATATCTGTTATAAACTGATATCAGTTTAGTATGTACAAAAGCATTATAACATTGGGAAAAACCCTGTTTCTGCAGCATGAAATACATTTCCAGCTATTATCAAAAACATTTACTTCACACTATTAAGCCTTTCTCAACTATACCCAGAGGCCTATCTTCTGACAGTGGCCCGTGCTAGATGCTTCAGAGGGAGTGAACAGAATATGGCAATTTACATTGGCCAAAGGCCTGAGATGAGCAATATACAATCTTGAACCAGTGACCAATTTAAAATCCAAAACTTTTTAAACTTGAGCTTTAAATTTTTTTTCTGTTAAAGATGTGGTGTATGCAGACTACATGATGGTGCGGTGTGATACAGTCTGTTAAAGCCAGAAGCAGTGCTTAATTTGTGCCATGGCTTGCCAGGACTGAGTCCCAGCACCTCTAGGCTTGGCA
This sequence comes from Mesoclemmys tuberculata, assembly GCA_007922155.1. Taxonomy (NCBI): domain Eukaryota; kingdom Metazoa; phylum Chordata; order Testudines; family Chelidae; genus Mesoclemmys; species Mesoclemmys tuberculata. The sequence continues at coordinate 5,764,096 of ML675615.1, read as the reverse complement.
GTTCGTAGTGCTGACACCTCTGGGCTTGCGGCATCATTTATGAAAGTTTAAAAAAATTGCTTGAGCCCTGACACTTAATTGCTTGAGCCCCAGCAGCATCTTCATTACGAATTAACCGCTGGGTAGAAGTAAAGACATACACAATGTAAACTGTAGAAGCTAGGGCTAGCCAACCCTACTCCTGTGAAAAATGAGATATTTCATGCTCCTAAATGGTAGAGTTTGTTCTTATGTCTCATGGGAGATGAAACCTTTAGCTGTGTCTCCTAAGAACTTGAGGGAGGGTTTAGTGTAGTGCTAACTCAAGCTGAGTTCCATCTGCTGAGTCGTCAGCATGACTTCCTGTGTCACTGGGATACGCTCTCAATGTAGAGACTGCCCATGCGTAGTGTTTCGCTTATGAGAACTGATGAGAGGGCAACAGGGTGTGCATGTCACAGGATGCCAGGGACACTATTTGGTCCTTGGTGATCAAAAGGTTAACCTGAGTGCAATTTCTCTCCCCTAGGAGGGAGGCTGTAAGAGTGCTGTTTGAGAGAGGGGGAAGTCATTTCACCAGGAGCTCACAAAGCTAGTCTTAACCTTTGAGGAAAAATACATTGCTGGCTGTCTTTTTTTATTTCCTGCTGATTAACTCCACCAACTTTGTATATTTCTGGCCTATTGGATGGCGTGGATGATAGACACAGGAAAACCTGCTGCCTGATGTGCCCCAGTACCTCAGAGATTTACATCCTGATGATAAGTTTTGCTAGTGTAATTTTATTTTTTCATTCTGTGCAGATCCTAAAAATCTTCTCATTTTTGTAATGAAGAGTTTTATATAGTATTACTTCACTGCGGGGGGAAAAAAACTGTTCCACAGGGCAAAGATCAAAGGGGAAAAATTCAGGTTGCATTATTTCTGAATTTCTTTGTTATGGTAGTATCTAGCAGCTTTCATTATGACCCGATTGTGCAATGTACACACACATTTGTACACCACGTATATATGCACATTTACACATAAACGCACACTTGTATATCTTTGCTGTAATAAAGGTAAAACTATAATGTCCAGGTTTGAAATCTCCTATCTTCCATCATTTAATTATTTAGTTTATTTCATTTCTTGTGCATAAAAAAAATCTTTAGTTGGACATACAGCCAAATCTTGCAATAGCACTGCTCACTTCCCATTCCCAGATGCTGTGCTTGCAGACAGCTGAGCTGCTCTAAAGTTATTCTTTTACAAAGAAATTGAAATGGGAGTTTTACAAAGCTCCTAATTAAGCTTTTAAGTAAAGTAGAGCTTTTAAAGTTGCCAGTACAGCACAGCACTCGTGTTAAAGGAGAAAGCTGTGTCAGATGGCAGTTATTCACACTGAACAGTACCTGAATCTGTGAGGAGCCACATGCCTTGGGCACTGTTTAATTTAACTCTGTACAATCTAGTGACTTAGTAATATTTGGGCTTTGTTACAGTGTTTACAGTAATAAGAGTTATGAAATCAATGACAGTTTTCTTGCGTATGTAAAGATGAGATTTGGGCCGAAAACAGTAGTAGAAAATTATTTAAATTTTTCTTTCTAATAATTTTATCCTTCCAGTACTGTCTTTCCTTTTCTCCCATTTACCTAGCAGATGTATTGTTATCCTTTATATAAAGGAATGACATGGTGATAAAGCTGTGGCAATCTCATACTTTCCTTATTCTGGATTTATATACAGAAAGGCACAAGACACAAAATGAGATCCTGATCTGGGTTTTGAACATCCAAAATTCAGGAGATGCTTGGATCTAGACATGTTTCTAGATTTAAGCACTAGTTTAATATTGTCGGAAGTGGCCCATCAAAACATATTCTGGACAAGCATGGTCCAAACCAAAGTGTATAATATCTCTTCTTCCCAGTAATAAAGTAATATTGTGACATATTTACATTATATAGCATGTGCTGAATGGAACACAAATCATTCTGATTGGCTATTTGATAGAAATATGTTATTTGTACGAATTTAAACCACATCTCACATGACAAAATCCATAGAACCACTTTTTAATTTTAATCTTTTAATAACAATAATGACTTTGCAGCAAGGCATTTTCTGGGGATTAATGACTGCCAGGGTTTAATGACCTTCTAACTTGCCTTAGGACATCAGCTCCCCTCCTCTCCCTCATTTCCTGGCCAGCCATTCATTAATCCTCAGGAAATGCCTTGTGCTTCAATCATTATTGCTTAATTAACGCAATGGCTTTGTTCCTGTGTCTTCATGCAGTGGTCACTGAAGCAAATGGCTAGATTGATGTTTGATGGCTAATAGTTATTGTGAACATCTGTATTAGTAACAGTTGTTTATTTCACACTCTCCTGGCCTTGAGTATAGAAACATCTCATTTCCCTATTTTATTTTTAATCAGCATATTTTCAGTTTTTCCTGTTTGTAACCTACATTCTATCTTGTTGGAATCTTATTGGAGTGCTGATGAATGTTTCTTCAAGCTAAATCCTCAGTAATTCACAAGAATTCCCTATTTTCTATGTGTGGAGATTTGTCGTGTTCGATTCTTCTTTAGGGGAACCTGTACTGCTTATTGGATGCAATTAGGAATTAGGGAATAGGCATCCTTTTACTGTACCTATCAAATTTGTTCTGTATGTCCATGCAAAACTAAGTGTGTAGGTGGTGCAGTTCATTGGTTTTTTTAAATTCATCAATGCGTGTAGTTTTGGTGTATCTAAGATCATAGTTTATAAATACATGTTGTCATGTATTTATGACTAGCTGTACCTCTGATCCTTGCTCTGGTCTCTCTGACTGTATCCTGCTAGGTGACAGGCCCCACACCTTCATATTTCTGCTGAAGACTGGGTCACAGCCAATAGCAGCTTGTATGCTGACTGATTTCTCTGCAGATTAGACTGAGTTCACCCTCTAAAGGTCTTCCCTGGGGGGGGTGTCCCTGATAAATATTATATACAGTGACCAGACACCCTTCTCCAAGCAAAGCATTGTTTTAATACCATAGTAGGAACAAAGCAGAACATGCAAGCGTGTGGGAAAGAATAAAAAAGGATTTTAAAACCACAGAAAGCCTACATGAATGATTCTTTCTTTGAAGCTTGCTGTGGCCTGGCATAGACCCTAGGCATCTAGATCCCTCTTTACTCCAGAGCAGAAGTTCCCAAACTGTGGTATGTGAGCTTCCTGATTAAACTTGCATCAAAAAACCAGTAGTTTCCTACAAGGTTTATGTTTTGACTAATTGGCATTTTCTGACCAAAAAAAAAATGTACTTGAAAATATTTTGACCAGCTCTAAACCTCATGTTCTCAAACACTCCAGCGCAGAGGGCCCCACCAAATTCCTGTCATTTATAGTTTTCCCCAGGCTGAGGGGTACCTGCAGTGGGAATACTCACTGGAGATGGGGGGGCAATGTCACTCCCTGCTATGGTGGCAGGTGCAGGTCCAGGACACAATGCCAACCATCAGTCAGCGTCTCCCTGCGGGACCTCTTCCCCAGGGCTGGGACCTGAGTGGGTGAGATCTAGCAGCTATGGCTGCAGGGGAATGTACCAATTAATTGCTAATGCAGTGAGGGACCAATTGGAACGTGGACCAATCGGGGCTCTTTCTGAGCCGCAGTGACTGCTCTGCAAAATTCTCAGACATTGCCTGTTGTCTGAAAAATCCGTGACAGAAGGTAGAGGATCAAAACAAATGCAACGTCTGGGAAAACCTGGATGTATGGTAACCCTAATTTTGGCACAGTTCTCCTGTATTTACAAATTGGGATCCCCTATGACAAATTGGCCAGTTTTGCTGGTTGGAGGTCGGAAGTGGGACATGAAAGCAAATGGCTCTAGCATTGTCTCTTCAGTGTTGGTGGATGAGCAGCTCTTGGAAGCTGCTGTTCTCTTTCCTGTCTGCTTGTAGATCGACAAGGTGGGTCAGGTAGTATCTTTTATTGGGCCAACTTCTGCTGTCCAGAAAGACAAACTTTCGAGCTTACACAGAGCTCTTTGTTAGGTCTGTGTAATCTCAAAAGCTTATCTCTCTCAACAGCAGAAGTTGTCCCAATACAAGATATTCTCACCCACCTTGTGTCTCTAGTGTCCTGGTGCCAACGTGGCTACAACAAAACTGCAAACAACAATAGAAGATATTAATATACTCCATCTAGATACTCAGTAAACAAATAATGAATCAACAATTAAATTGGCAATGTGTTTCCTTTAATTTATATAATGTTTGTTTTTGTGGTGTTATAGTAAACATTGATCTGATAAGTATATCTTTTGGTTAGTATTAAGAAGCATCATAACTTAGAATTGTTACTATATTACCTATTTAATGACTCCAAGTGCTGCTCTTGATTAAAGTTGTAACTCCCTTGGTTTCAGAGGTATTACACAGATATAATTTTGAATGATTTGGGTCTCTTGCCACTCTGTAATACACAAATGTAATTTCCACTTGTGTTAATATAACATTTGAAGCAGAGGGTAGAACATACCTATCAATATATAATTTAAAAAAGGAAGTTAGAAAGTAAAGCATATTTGTTTTGGCAATCATTTAGAAATGATTTATTTATGAAAAAGGACATACTGCTGCTATTTTAAAGGTGGACTCAAAAGTCAAGCTCCCTATCGGATGCACTTTTTTTTTTTGCATACCTTATCTTCACTCAAGTATTCCATGCATGCAAGTTTTGACTATGCTTTGGGCATTTATGTTTATAATTCTGATATTCTCAAGACTGGGTTAAGAATGTATGTTTGGCTATGTATAAATATTTCCCAAAAGGCAATAGGTTTCTATAGAAACCTATATCTCAGATTTATGCTCATTAAAATATATTCTTTTAAAATAGGTATTTTTGTTCCTCTTATGCTTCTACTTTTAATTGGCCTCTGTTATACTTTTCTGTTCATTCAACATCACATGACCCACTCAGCCAACAGTACTGGTAATGCTAATAGTGACAGTTATCAAAGATAAATGCAAGCAGATGTTTTCTTCAGTTTTTGTAATTCCTTCCCTCTCAAATGTTTCATTTTGCTTAGTATATTTCTGGGCCTTCCTCTTGGTCCAACTGAGAATGCATTTCTATTTACTGTTAATTTCATAATATTTTGAATAGAAAAGAGATACTGCTATTTTTCTCAACAGTGTTGTATGAACCAGGAAGTGTGCCCCAAAGGTGGCAATAAATATAGAAAACGTTTGTCTTATATATAGTCTCCTTCTACTCCGCCCAGTCAGTAAAACACAAAAATTGCTCAGCCTCTAAGTAGAGTATTTTGTGCTAATGCTAATAGGGTCATCATGTCTCAGTTGGTGGAATGTTTTATAGTTTTTTGAAGCCACAAACTGTAGCTAGTTGGACAATGATATAAAAGTATGTTAGCTGACATGGCCCTTGAGCCAGCTGAACAAGATAAGACAATACCATAAAGTGCTGTAGATAGCTACCAGTTCTTGAATATTTTTGTAGATTGTAGCAATGGCTTAAGATGTATCCTATGCTAGCCTTTTACCTCTATTTCACTGAATTTGTAAGGTGTAAGTAAAGTGCAGTCTCTTCAGTGGTATGTTAATTATTCCTAGTTCAAAATTTGTCAAAATGCTCCTATTTGTTGAATTATCATTACAGACAAACACTGGCTATTTATTCATCCCCTCTTTAAATGGGGGATAGTGATATGCCCAACTTCGTAAAGCACTTTGTGGTAAATGGATGAAAAGTGCTATACAAAGCTAGCTATTAGTATTAGTAGTAGTACATCATCTCAATCAATATTTATTATAAATAATTTCATAGCTAACAGTAGCATTTTGACAAAGGGAATAGACTACAGAGCCATCTCTGCATTACCGTCATGATTCAAATTATTACCATTTGGAAGATGTCTGGAATCCTGTTACCTGAGTTGGTCCCATAGCTGTTCAGTTTCTAGGTTAGAAAAGTATAAACTTCAATAATGTCATTTAAAGTGGCATCCCTGTTAATAATAACTTTTGTGGTGTAATATCTTCCCCATGACATCAAGTTCATTAAAAACATCAATGAAATAAATATTTACTCTTTATATTGTTAGCCGGTATTAACAAGTTTACAAATCCTGGCAATGTAAATATCAAAAACAGAGACACATTATACAATAATACAATCATAAATATTTCTATTTTACAGCTGAGAAAATTTATGCACAGGTGGCCAGACCTTTAAAAGTATTTAAGTGCCCTAAGGATGCAGATAGGCATCTACTGCAGTTTTAGAAAGCTAGGCTCTCAGACACTTTTGAAATTCCCAATACAGCCCTATCTGCAGCTTTAGGTGCTTAAATACCTTTTAAAATCTGGCCCAGACAGATTAGATGAATTAACTAAGATTGACAGCAGGCCTGTGAATGGAACACATTTCTTGGATTGCACTGCTGCACTTCAGACTAGCCGTTCACATATGGTTCCTTGTTGACAGTCCAAGAGAGGACAACAAGTGGAGTCTGAACTGTCCTCTTGCCCTTTGACATTATCTTTCAGGACAGAATTGAGTCATTTTGATAGGACGATGTGGAAAGTTTGTATTAAGTAAGTAGTCTCCAAGGCTTGTCATTTAGGAATCCTTCATGTGCAATTAATTCACTTGGGGAAAAAAATCAAACAGTATAATATTGGCTGTTTTCTGACAGTGCTGGCAGCTTAATTTCTGCAAACTCCTCTGATTAAATGCCTGAAGTTAAAGCACTGTGTTTTAGCAGGCAGCATTCATTGCAAATTGATTGGTATCCTTAAAATGTCTTCACTGAAATGCTAATGGTAGTTACTAATAGCATGTTAAATAGTTAACAGCATATTTTCAATAGGAAATTACTAATATACTAATGCATCCATTATAGAAATAATAAAATAACAATGTCTCCTAAACACAGACAAACATGACATGATTAATGTTCTGTTGTAGTCATATGATCCAGTCTTTGAATTATAGTAGAACTGCACACTAGTATTTGCTGTTACTGGTAACTGGATGTGGCAGTTGTTTCTATTTCAGATATTTCACCTTGGCTCCCCTTGTTAAAAATACTCATGGGAATGCCAGATATTTAGACAGTCTGTTTAATAACACGCTAAGGAGAGCATTTACAGCTCTGTTTCGAATCCATGCAGACAGCTTACTTAGGAGGCTGATATACTGGAATTCAGAACTGTAATTACGCCTATCCATGTGAATTAGGGCAGGTGGAAGCTGCTGGTACTTGTATAATTTTAATAATCAAATGTAAAATTTTGTATTAGTGTTGAGATACAAATTAACTTTGTAGTAAGTAAAATATCAGATGTATTTACAGTGTAATTATGATATTTTATGATTATAATAGTCATTTTCACAAAAAGTATTACATTGAAAAATTTTGTGTACTACTGTCCTCTATTGAATATCATGTGACCTCTGCTGTTGTCTATTTGATTGTCTTAAACACTAACATGATTAAAGCTGACAGAGGTTCTACTTTAGCTGAAACGGTTGGATGCTTATACTTCTGGTAAAAAGGTCCGGTTAGAATTTTCCACCTCATGAATCATAATGTTGGTGACCTTATGTTGTGGAAATGGTGACCCTGAAATATCACCATTTAAAATTGTAACAATTGTGTGTTACAATTTTGCATGTCGATGCCATTTTCTCAAACAAAAAATTTATTTTACAGCTTCTTTTAGCCTTTTCAGCATTCAGTTAGCCTACAATAAAAAATTTAAAACAAAAAACATAAACAAAAAAAAACAGTGGGAGCCATAGCTACTCCCCACCAAAGGGTCATCAGCCTCTATCAACTATTCTGTACTATCGCTAGAGCAAAACCACATTGTTCATGTCAAGTTTGATTCACGTTAGCTACAATCACACAAAAGTTCAATATAGGAGGCTGGAAAAAACATGAGGGGAAAAACAGTGAAATGTTAAGAGGAACTCTTTTTACACATGCTGATATTATATTGTAGGCCCTCATGGACATGCAGGAACAGATCCTTAAGTGGCCTAAGTCATCATACTTCCATTAAAGTCAATGGAGCTACCCCACCTTTGGATGTGAGCCAGGTGCTACTTTGGGGCAGCTGAGAATCTGGTCCATAGTCTTCAACTGTCCACACCCAAAGTTGCATTTCTGTCCCTTTTTATATTAGTGAAGAATTAGGCCACATCTACACTAGCACTTACATCATCAAAACTTGTCACTCAGAGGTGTGAAAGAACACCCTGCACATGACACACATTTTGCTGACATATGTGCCCATGTGCACAGCACAATGTTGGCAGGAGATGCTCCCCTGATTTTATTATGTCGTTGTATTGGTACAGCTGTGGCATTGTAAGCTTGAAAGTGTAGACATGGCCTCACTCTTTCAAAAGAGCTCTTGATGTTTGCCACCGGCTTACTCAAAGCAAGCAGAATAATTCTGTGTTTGTGTCTGTTGGCTGAAATGTTCACATGTGAATGATTGTCTAATTTTAGTAACTTTACTTCACTGCCTTCATTGCGTCCTGAAATTTCATTTAATCGTTTAACTTGTTTCCTTTACATTGTGTGTTTTCGAGCTAAGGAATCAAATAGATATCATTTTTTATTATTATTATTTCATATCTGTGTGCTTTTTAGACTGAAATATTGTCATAACTAAAATTGTGCTCAGTGCTGTACAAAACACAAAATAAATGTTCTCTGTCCCCGTAGAGTTACCTTCGAGAGGATAACCACAAAAGAATAGGACACATGGGAAAACCCAGTGGTTTTGTTGTTTTGTTCATTTTGCTAATTTATTTTAAACAAACTTGTTCGGTGAGCATCGGGTGCCAGTTTAAAGGAATACAAACGTGGGGTCTGATCCTGAGAGATGCTGAGCACCTATCACTGTAATCTTTGGCCTTTCAAAGCATATTCATTACATTTCTCAAGTTTAATACTCTATTTTGCTTTTGCTTCTTGTTTGTGGGTAAGTTCAGCTTATCAAATATAAAATAGTTATTTAAGAATAATAACATCCCAAATTGCTCATTCTGGTATTTTGTATGACCCTATCTACCAACCTTCCACCACTAAAGGCAGGAGCAGACCTACAGTTTTTGTTTGTGGACATTTGGGAGTGTGGGGCACCACTGCTAACATAGCTCCATCTTGCGTCTTTCTTTCTTTTTTTTTTTTAATTTCCATTTATTTCAGTGTGGAGTTTAGCCTAGAATAATGGTCTGAAACAGCCCAATCTGTTTTAGGGGGGAACTAAATATTTGATGAATGGGAAAAAATAGACAAATATTAGACAAAATTGGAGCGTTAGATTTGGATATGCATTGGTGTATTTTAAAATTTGAGGACCTCACCAAATAAAGGGAATTGCTTTCCAAGCAGCATGTATTTAATTTTCTCCTCTGATTTTCGGATCATTAATTGAGGCTGTGTTCCTTCCTGATACTAATAAGAGAATTTACTGACAAAGGAGTCAGGAGAAAACTAGCTTCATCATATACAATTGTGAATTATATACAAATGACAAAATTCTTTCCTTGGACAACATCTATAGGAAAAATATTATACAGAACAGAGTCGGATAGCTATGACTCTGATTAGGTTAATTAAAATAATGAATAATTGGGCAGTCTAAACCAGTAGTTTTCAACTAGGGTACACATACCCCTGAGGGTATGCAGCGGTCTTCCAAGGGGTATATCAACTCATCTACGTATTTGCCTAGTTTTACAATAGGCTAAATGAAAAGCACTAGTGAAGTCAGTACAAATTAAAATTCCATACAGACAATGTCTTGTTTATACTGCTCTATTTACTACACACTGAACTGTAAGTATACTATTTATATTCCAATTGATGTATGTTATAAATACATGGTAAAAATGAGAGAGTAAGCAAGTCACGCTGTATTTTTGTCTGATTTTGTAAGCAAGCAGTTTTTAAGTGAGGTGAAACTTGGGGATATACAAGACAAATCAGACTCCTGAAAGGGGTACAGTTGTTTGGAAAGGTTGAGAGCTACTGGTCTCAATTTCAGTATGTGAACTTTTAGTGTCGACTTGGTTGGAAAAGACAAATTGTTCTAACATTTTCCATTGCCAATTAAAGATTCTCTGCTATAGTTAACTGGTGGTTCCTCATCCCAAAACAATTGAAAAGGTTACTTGTTGTTATTACAGTAAGGCTATGTCTACACTACCGCTTTTGTCAGTATAACTTATGTTGCTCGGGGTATGAAAAAACACCACCCTGAGCACGACATAAGTTACACCGAAAGAAGTACCATTGTGGACAGTGCTATGTTGAAAGGAGAAGCTCTCCTGTTGACATAGCTACCACTGTTCATTGGGGGTGGTTGCCAATGAGAGAACTCTCTTCCATCTGCAAAGAGCTGCTACATGATAGATCTTAAAGTGGTGTAGTTGCATTTGTACAGCTGTGTTACTGTAAGCTTTCTGGTGTAGACATGGCTTAAGTCTTTGAGCAGCTGAAAAAAACTACTTCATTAAAACCAAGAAAAGCATGAGAAGAAGTTAAATCACAACAAAGTGACTGTTAATGATTCTTTTCAGTGTAGTGTTAAAGTCTCAGTTTGGATTCAGGGGGAATTAGTACAAAGAAAGATTACTAATAAATCCAAATGTGGCCTTAGTTAGTCAGGGCCCACTTCCAAATGTTGCTGCCTAAACTGCCCCTACAATTTCTTTTTCAGGTATTCATTGTGACAGATATTGTAACCACATGTAGTGTCTTTGGGGCAAACATATTGTACTGAGGTGATGAATGGCTTATGTATCACTGTGGACCAGGAATTGCATGCAACTCCTGGGAATGGGAGGAGGATTGCACTTCCCAGAACCAAAAACAGTAGGGGCTGATTAATGTATATAAGGGAAGTTTGCACATACTGAGTTGAGCTGGGTTTCCCAGAGACCAAGAAAAGCTTTTGACATAAAAAGGTTGCATTTAACCAGACACAGAGGCTTGTTTAGGACCCACCCAAAGAGACAGGAGTGTCTGTCCAAGGGACCACCAACCTGTGGGGAAAGGTTGGAAAGACTGGCCTACTTGGACCCCATAAGACTGATGGGTGACGTCTGCTAAGATTTTAGCTTATGCACAGGAATTTTTATTGGGTTTTTTTTGTTTTTTTTCCTGTATTGGTTTTATCTTAAGAATAAATGTGGTTGCTTAGAAAGAGCTCTGTGATAACTTTTAGTTACAGACAATACACTGTTCATAGCTCTTGAAGGTAAACCAAACCATAGGCATTGGCCTTCAGGAAGACTGGCTTGCTGAGGGTATACCAGTGTAAGGCAGGGAGCTGTGTAGCATTCAAACCCTGGAAGGAGGGAGAGAAGTGTGAGTCTTTGCCCAAGAGGTGTGATGGCTAGGAGCCAGAAACCTTAAGAGAGTGCCCTTGAAAGACCATGGAATGGGAATACAGGTGCAGTTATACTGAAACTTTGGCACTCATTCCACCTGTAACCCTATGTGATGGAACGCTGAGCGGCTTTGTAATGAGTAGTATGGTATATTCACCATGTTTTACTGTATGAATACACTGGTTTAGTTTAATAGAGAGTAGCAAAAAAACGAACAAAAGCAGAAAAGGAAGAAGAATGGTTCAAGATGAGCCATTTCTCCAGAAACACCTGAGGGTTCAGAGTCAATGCCAGGACAGGAAAAGGACTGGGAAGCAGAACATCAAAAAACCCCAATGCACTTTAAAAGGAGAGGCAGGTAGCTGTTCCAGTGACTCTTCAGGGAGCTGTTTGTTGGGAACCAGAGTGACACACACACCCAGTAGGGATGTCTAAATAAGTTAGGTCTGCCTAGCTTATCATCAGGGGCGGTAAGACTTTGGGTAAGACAAATGTATTTATACTGTACTGTATACTTTAAATGGATTTTAAAGATTTTTTTTTTCTCTTATGCTTCATTGTTGTTGAAATAAAGACCACTTTGGTTGTAAGAGGGCTGTCTGCTCACTCTCTACTGGAGAGTTCTTCCTAAGGGAAGAACCACAGGGGTCTGATCTCTCTTGGACCTGCAGGATCAGCCAAGGGCCCTGGTCTACAGTACATTGTGTAAGAGTGGGAGAATCACCTGATTGTACCCTAGGAGAGGTAAAGGTATGAAGCCTGACATGTGAGGGGGTACATTCAGAGAGACCATGAAGGGCGTGGAGATGCAGCCCTGTATTTGCATGTTCAAAACTGCAGACACAATTAGCATAGCTAGGCTTGAAGAAATTAGACCTAGTATTCATGCCTTCCTTTGATATCAGTTTGGGGAGGTAGTTGCTTAAATATTGTCGTTTAGGTTATTGCTGAATTGTTTAACCTGGAAATTACAGGTTTTTGAAATTCAGGATTTTGAACTTGGAACAAGGTAGAATATTCTATCTGAAGCAGCTTTAAAATGTCTTATTACTTTATGCAAGATTTTCAACTAGTAAGCAATTAAAAAATAAAACCAATATAAAGCATAATCTTTCTTTCTGTGTATTGTCCTTTATGGAGAAAAGTGATCTTTTAAAATAAAGGAAACTAAGGCACAGACATAATGGTGTTGTGACATCTGACAATGTCGTTTTTATATGCTAATCTGTATGGAGATAAGGAAGGAAGGACAGAAGTGTAGTGTCGTGAACAAAGCACAGGACTGAGTAATACCCCCATTATCACACTACTGTTAAGGCACATATAATGTTAGTAAAGGACTTCAAGATCCTTAGATCAGAGGTACCCTTAAAGTAAAAGTATTTCTGTTACTATATATGAAACTACAATTTAATATTTGTGCAATCTGTGCGATTGTCTGATTGACAATTATATCTATTTCTTCCTTTTCGGAATTAAAATCAAACCTCATTCTCTGCTTTACTAATTTGTAGATAGGTAATGAAACATGTTTCCTTATGCTGATTTATGAACAGATTGATGCATGTTTTCAGGTATTTTATGCTATTATTATAACCACATAGAACCCAGCACTTCTTGGAAAAAGTGTTTAAACTGGCTCTCTAAATATGGTTAGGCAGCTGGACACTGAACATGTTTTAAGGGTGATTTGCAGCATGTTGGTGAAATGCATAATCAATGTTCCTATGCTTATAACAGACTTCAACCTGTAGTAATTTTGAGCAACAGCACGCAACTCTGGGATTCATTCCAAACTTTGTAGCCACATCTAGAACACATTTCACATAACCACAAAAGATAAATGGTCAGATGAATGCATAAGCAAAGGCGACAGAAGTAGATAGATAGTGATTTACTGAAAAGTTTTAGTATGCCTTTTTGTGATTTTTATTCTCTCACATCATATAGATGTCCTAATAATCAGTATTAGCATTGACACAAGAAAAAAAAAAGTAGGCTTCACAGCAGGTAATAATCTTTAATATTGAAATAGTAAAATACTATGGATGTTTGACACTCATTAATGCATGAAAACCAACATATCAAGTAGCTTAATTAATAAAGTAGAGCTTTGAAAAGGAAATCTTGTCACTGGAAGAAAAAAGTTCAAGTTAATTAATAGAAAGGAAGGATGGGCATGTAGTTACTGTGCTATAATGTGTGTCATTGACTGGGGTTTCAGTTCCCACCTCTACTATGGGTTCCTTTTGTGACCCTGGACAACTTGCTTAATTTGTCTCTGACTCAATTCTCTCTGTATAAAACTGGGACAATAGTTCCTAAATTTTCAAGATATATTTGAATTTGTGGATAAATTTGATTAAGCTTTTCAGGCGCTCGGAAACCATGGTGAGGAGCACCATATAAATACATAGATAAAATAAAGAGACAAAGTAGGATTTTATGTCGTAGGCCGATGACACTAAAATTGTCTATCTTTTCCCTTCTTGATAATACATTCATAATATATTTTGTCCTTAAGGGTGAGTGTTAACAGTAATATGAAGTTGATTGCTTACTGTCTCCCCAAAGAATTGCCTGGCTTTTGTTCAATTTGCTCTTTCTTTGTAATGTACACTTTTCCTTGTGCAATGCAAGTTTTAAAACATTCATGCCTGCGAAATGCTAACACAGCATAGAATGCCATATATTATGCCAGTGAAACTAAAAGCTTTTATAAATGGGGTGAAAACTGCTGTATCTCAAGGGATTGTAATTTTTTAAAATATAAAAACTATTATATAGTAATTTAATAATTTCATGGGCATGTAATAGCCAAATTTCTTAATTTCAATACACCATGCAAATAGCACAAGAATAAAATGCCATTATCAAACTGTTCCTTTGTTCAGCATGCTCTTGAAGATAACCTACAAAGAGACAATCTCAGTAAATCCATTCTAGGGTGGATTTTAATGAACAACTTTAACTTTCATGACATAAGAAACCACAAAGGAGTTTGCAGTCCTATTTTCTGGAAAGGTTTAAGTTCAGTAAGGCAGAAATGAACTCATTACAATTTGATGGGCTGCAGAACAAATGTTAATAATTTCATCTTTAAATTGTAAGCCTTTATTTTTATAGTAGGTTTTTTTCGTAGCAGACTCCATTTTAGACTTCATTTTGTAACTGTCTAGAAACAGTCTGTATGAGGTGTTCACAGTGTTGTGTAAAAAATCACACTGTAAAAAAATAAAATTAAAAAAAAAATCCAGTAATAAGAAAGTAGGCAATATGTTGGTCAGATATCACAGAAAGTGCGTTTTAATTTCATATTCCGGAAACCTACGTACTTTGCACAATGCTAAAATCATCCTAGGGGCTTTAATGAAATTACCCCAGGATTGCTGTCATTTATTTTCATGCAGTTGCAGTCTGGACTACAAACTCTTTTGTTGCTTAGGGTGGTGACTCCTTGCACAAGAGCTCAGGAACTAAGTGTTAAAATGAGAATTTTTCAACCAACTCTTCTATCTCCAAACCATTGCCATACTCTCCTGCCATAAAATATGGAAAAGCTTGAAACTTATTTTTGGCTAACCCACTTCTCTTCAAATTTCTGCCATACCTATCTCCCCAAATTTTTCTCTGCAGTGATTTTAAATTGACATGTAATTTTTTTTCCAAGTGAACAAAATGATATATTCCATACATTAAGGGTGTGTGTACACTGCGATTCAGAGGTGTGATCTCTAGCTAGGTGAAAGCTAGCTTGATTACCTCTACACATGATGCAGTTATATCCCCATTACTGTGTAGACATACCTAAAGTGTTCACAAGCAATAATGAGTAGGGTTACAATTTTGTCATGGAAATTTTTAATAAATTTCACTGCAGAAGAGTTAGAAAAAAGAAAGTCACAAAAAACTAGGGGAGTGAGGATCCTCTGTGTGGCAGGGGCGGGGTTATTAGAGAGCAAGTTCACCCCGCAGCGATGGCTCCTGTCCCACAGGGCTGGGCCTTTCTCACTGCACTGGGCATTGCGACCTGTTGCACATGGTCACAACACTGTTTAGGTTTGATGCGTGCACCCCCCTGGAGATGGGAAATGGACACACCAAACCTCAGTGGTGCTGTGACAATGTTGGCTAAGTCACAAACTCTGAAGTGAGGAGCTGGTGCCAGCCCTGTGGGACAGTAGTCATCACTACGTGGTTATAGACTTCTTATTCAAATTCACGAATACCTCCATGCCAAAATCATAGTCTTTCAGATGAGGCTCAAGAACTATTTTCTTTGTGGCATCCCTGCCTCCATCACAGTGGTATTCTTCTGTTCTGTTCATTCAACCTTTTTTTTTTTTTAATCAAAAGATACCATGTGACAACTACTGCTGTGTCAGAACATTGCCCACAGGCATGGCTCCTCTCACTGTATGTTATAAAGCTCTGCCACGCAATTAAAGTTATTTCTGAGTACCTGTGTTGAGAGAAATTACTCACAGTGAGAAATATTTTCATGCTGGAAGGAATGCTTTGACACTGCAAGGTAAAGTACATGATGGCTGTATTACTTTTATTGCGATGATCAAATACAAGTGTTTGATCTCTTTAGAGTAGAAAGGATCTCTTTGGGGTGTTACTAATTGTTTGTACAGTACATAATAGACGGGGGTCCAAACTGATGGGGATTTCTGGCCCTGTTGAATTACAAATGACACAATAATAATTTAATTATAACAATTTACATTAAATTCATTGGTATTTGTTTTTAAAATGGAGAAGATCTGTGTTTGGAGGCCAGATATATTTGTGAACTGAAATGCACAAAACTGCCCCAATACTCATCATAAAATACAATCAAATATAAACATCGTGTATAGATGCTTTGTATGTTGATGATTATAATTGACTGTTTTCTTCTGTCTCTTTTCCTGAGTCTCTTTAACTTTTTCCCACATTCCTTTCCCCTCTCCTCAACCTACCATAAGTAGTACTGGATTGTTATGCCCTTGAAATCAAATACCATCAAACTGTCTTTAAGTAATTTTGAACATATTCACATTGGCAATATGACAAGAATAGGATTCTCATCCATTGCCTCTGATTTATATTCTGTATTTTTTGGGACCAAATATCTCTGGAACCCATTAATATTTTTAAAAACGAGACACATTTGTCAGACTCCATTCAGATACTAATACAGTTAATGCCCCTAATATCTAGTATGGATAGGTTTAAAAAAAAAGATTTTGTTCGTATGATTTACTTTTTGTATAAAGCAAGTTCCTCACTTTTTATTTTTTATTAAAAGCATAATAGGAAGAAATGAGACATATTGGTGGTAAGTGAGTTCAAAAAATTGATCAGAGGTTAGAAGTGAGAAGAAAAGTATTTTTGGCTTACAAATATATGGGCAAGGTCATGACAAAGTCATTTAGGAATCAGGATCAAGATACGTCTATAGGACAGCAACATTTTTTTTGCCACTGATTTCTTGACTGTTCTTATAACTTTGTTAAAACATCAGCAGATAGATTGTATAACTTGCATTTGGAGACAAGATTACTTTTTCAGAGGTTTGCTTTAGAAAGTATCTTTGACCTATTTTTGTCTTTATTCCTTTTCTGTGTAAAGTAATCTTTGCTGAAGTTCTTAAAACCACTTTTTTAGCATGCACAAATGCATTTCTCTCAGGCAGATACTGAAACAGGCCCTGAAGCTACTGCTGACAAACATTGAGTTTCAGGATAGAAAAGGCACACAACCAACCACAAGAAGCTTACGTCTGGAATTGCAATTTTTTTTAGAGCCTTTATGTAAGCCTCTGGAAACTGAAATATGATGGCAAATTACATAGTTATATTGTATATCAAGGAACTCAAAGCGCTTTGCCAAAAGGAATGAATGAAACTCACAAGACCTCTATAGGGTAGGTGTTAGAATTGCTTGAAATTTTAAAAAAGTTTTGACTAGTTCTAAGAAGTCCTAAATAGTCTCATTTTATGCATGGGAAAATCGTGACAGAGAATTTGTGCCTTTTGGAATGTCACAGAAAAGCTGTGACATACATAGGTAAAGTCTGAACCCAGAACTCCAGACTCCTTAGTCATATGCCTTAAATACATGACCATTTTTCTTCTCTAAGGATACTATAACTAGAGGAATAGTGTGTGTATGTGAATAGTGTGTTCCATATGAGGATCTCAAAGCAATTTACAAATATTACCTGATCAAGCCTTTCTACTTACCTTTGCAGTAAATAGGGAATACATACAAAACACTTCACTTACCACTGAAACGTAGCTACTTCAGAGTTTAACAGCAAGGCTAACAGCAACACTACAAAATACTTCGGAATCTGAATCTGAGGATTTTATATCTTATTGTAACTGAAAGGATAATTTTAGGAGGCAAAAGATACTTACCCAAGTTGGAATGACATCAGGGTTAACATCCCTCTAAACAGTGGCACTGGATGGTTAATGGTCAAGTTTTGTCTCATCCAGAAGGTAGGATCTCCAACAGCTAAAACACCTACTATTGCCTGGCTGTGACATTGACTCAGTACTGATTCAGAAAAACAGTGATATTTTACTGAATAGTAGTGTTATGTGGGCTTGTGCACAGCAATAATAAATTCCAAAAATGTTAGTGTGGTGATTCACATGCATGTTTATCACTTTGGATCTTGTGAATTCTTGAACAAATACATGTGTGTGTTAAAGAACTTTACCTAACTTTGTGGGGTAAGGTTGAAGCTTCACTGAATCAAGCTCAAAATATATCTGATACATAAATGGTCCTGGTAATTTGAGAGAAAATTATGGCAAAATTTAATCACATGTTCAAAATATACTGCCTGGGCTCTTTCTTTCTCTTACCCCGAGCCCAAAATCCAACTCTAGGAAGAGAAGAGGAGAAAAGGTGGATTAAAAGGTAGCACTGTGGGAGGAAGATTCTGTTGTATAAGGTGATGCTGTGTGGGAATACGTTTCTGCCCTGGAAACCTCAACATTACGATTCATCTGGTTCCCAGTTACTCTTAATTATAGTTGGGGAAATTTTTCAGATGTAATTTTTGGGGGGCTAAAAATGCAGATTTGGGTCACCTGAAACATTTTATGAATTTGTGTCAAATTTGCCAAATTATTTTGATTCAGAAATAAAAAAAAAAAACCCAAATTCTAAAAAACGCAGAATGTTTTGTTGCAACATTTTTGACACACATCATTTTAATTGTTTCAAAATGACTTTTTGTTTAGAATTTTTTGTTCTTTGTGGGTCTGGGGTTTTCTTTGGTAAAAGTAAATGGAACATTTAATTTCTGGTTCAACAGAACATTTAGTTCAACCAAAACAAATGTTTTTCAACTATTTTGATGAATTTTTCAGTGTGGGTTGACCTGAAATTATTCTCCCAGATTAAGTTTTGGTTGGCCAGCAAGCCAAAAAACAGTGATTTTTTTATTTGCACAGTTCTAATCTTCTTTTGCTCTTAGTGGCAGTTCCTTGTACAGCCAAAATTCCATGAGCTTTAACAGGAATTGGGGACTGTCCAAAAAGGTAGTTTTGGGCCTGTGTTATTTTAGAATAATTTTCTGTAGATTGTGTAGAATTAAGTGTTATTTAATGCCTGTTTACAAGGCATTAAATCCGTTACTCAGATGGCATCTGTGGGAGCCTGGTATATGCTTGAGCCCTTTCCTGCATATAGGCTGGAATTTTCAAAGGTGCCTGAGGGATTTGGATGCCTCAATTACCATGAAACTCAGTAGGACTTCAGTGCCTAACTCCTTTAGGCTTCTTTGAACATCCCTGCTTATATGTTCTAATGTTTTTTACTTAGAACAGGTTTATTAGGACTCCCACATTTTTAAAAACCCTCCATTGTTTTAAACAGTTGGGACACTTTAATTGATAGCTATTAATTCAGAAACCTGACAAAGCTGAGGTAAAATTATTCCATTTTCAGTTGCTTGACCTCTTTAAATGTTCTGTCTATGAGGTGCAAATTTAATTAATCCACATGTGAGTTATTCTATCTCTGATGGTGGGTGAAGTTGATACGAACTAAAATGAGTCAGTCTGAGATGACAGTGTTCTGTAAATGGAGTATAGAAAACCTTTTCATCCTTCTATCAAAAAAAATGTAGAGCAGGGAGATATAGTGAATACACTTTAAATGAATATATTTGATCAGTAATTCCACTCTTTCAACAGGTTAATGTCTTCATTAGGTTTTCATATGTTACAATGAATTAGTCAACAGACAAACAATGTTAGTCAATAGACGATTCATTAACTGAATAGGTCAGATAAAACTGGAATATGTTTTTAATATTAAAGTAATGTTTTTATTTCTTTTAGATATTCATTTTAATCTACTTTAGATTATTTACAGAGATTATAGAAATTGCTGCGTATAAAATGTGTTCTCTAATCATCCTCTTTCTTGTGTCAGATATTTGTTTCACTCTGTTTTGAAGCATTAATAATTTGGTCCCATGAATTTCTTGAATATGTACAAAAAGGTAAAGTACATTGGCTCTTGCATATACTTAGGAAGGAATTACCAAGGAATTTTTTCTTTTATTGCTTAGTAATAAAACAGCTTGTGAGACAATTGAAGATGAAACATCAGGAGGAATTAGATTTCATGAGCATTTTTAAAAATATAGGCCTATAGGCCTAATTTCATGAGATGTTAAATAAATGCTAATATTAAAATATTTTAGTTTGGCTTTAAATATTCTAAAAGGTTCTGAAAATATCTGGGAGTTGCTGTAACACCAAATTAGTTAGTTGGTACAGTGTATTCTGTACATCTCTTCCACAATACAGTTTCAGAGTATACAGAGTAGATAGCATAACTGAATATTATAATCAGCATTGTGGAATCTACTAGTCATGTATTATTAATTCCTGGTTCAAACTATACTTATTTGCAGGTATAAATGTAGCTGTCAGTTAAAGTGTTCAGACAGTGGTTGCCATTATCAGAGTCTGCATTTGCCAATAGCTACCTCACGATAGTAACTGAAATGCTATAGTATTTCCATGTATTTAGATAGGCTGTACTTGCAGTATCTCATATACTGTCATGTGGTACATGTATGTAAATGCTGACTTTTTAAATTACAGCCCCTTTATGTGTGTGGAGGACATGGAACTCTTTAATGTAATAGAGACCTTATCACGTAAGAAGAGAAAATCCAATTGTCCAGCCCTACAATACCCACTTCCACACTTGCTTGCATTTTTATCCCACTCCCACCCTCAGAAACCTTAGATCCTGCAAGAATGACATGCTGCTAAAACTAAAAACAAACAAACTAAAAACAATAACAGAAACCAGTCAAAATAAAAATGGAATTCAGACATAATTTTTACTACTTAAAAGAATAAAACAATTTTTACTACTACTTAAAAGAATAAAACTACTTAAAAGAATAAAACAAATCTTGCTTAAACCATGTAAAAATACTTGAACTTCTGTTATAATAGACATCAAATCTTTCTATCACTCATTTAAATTTAAGTATTAAAACCTTTATTTAAAAATAATAAAAAATTGCTTTACATTGCTGAAATTCTATTTATGACAAACTGACTAGATTTAGTATTTTCAAATCCCTCCTGCAACTAAGGACTTGTTACCTGCTCCCACTATTATGGCAACAGGTGCTGTGTGACCTTATGGGTTTCCAGTCCTACTGCATGGCTCCACTTCTTAACCCCAAATATGGTGGGCTTCATAAATGTGCACTCAGGAAAAAACTACCAATGCCAAAACCATAATCATGTGATCACAATTTTTGGGATCACACTATGCTCCTCCTTCAGTCTATTCCAGACTGCCCCTATAGGTCTCAGGCCTTTCCCATCACCCCTATCTGGGCAGGGACCCTCCAGCCTTCTTCCTCCTGACCAGAAGTTTAGACTTGTGGTCCCCTGGCACTGCACTGGGTCTGGGTCAGAGTCACCAGCAGGTCTGACTGAAGTCCAGCACCTATGCTTTGCTTTCTTTCCAAGGGTTCTAAACATTGTATGCCAGTGGTTACAAGTAATCACATGGCTCTTCTAAAGCCGAGCACACTTATTTAAGGACAAATGCAAAACAAATAAAATAATAAAAGATCTAATAGCATCCTAAACATATCAGAAGACACCCATCTTCCATATGGGGGTCTAATGGGATTTGCTCTTTTTCCTTTCCTCTCTTCCCCCACCCCACTTTGGCTAAAGGGTCATGTCTGGCTGGATGGAGGCCTCTCTGTCAGTTCAAACTGGCCCTTTAACCCAGGCTCTTCCTTTGTTTCTTGGCTCTCCTGAATCTGATGCAAAGCACTTGAGGGTCTGGTACTTCTCGGGAGCTGCTGCTGGTCCCAGGGACTGCAGTAATTACCGCCACTGATTCTAGTTCCTGGATGGAGTTTGGTAACCCTCCCCAGCCAGCCAGCATTCAGTTTCTGGCTCACAGAGATGTAGGTAAACATTTACAGATAATATTCATCAGGTTAATGCTATATTCAGCAAAGATTCTGTGTGATTGTAATATCAGTCACACATGAAACCATTCCATAAGGGCCGAAGCCCAATACTTTGACCTACTAATGCACCACTGGCAAATGCCACATACTTTGATTGCCAAATTAGGAAGGAAGGATCCTCATTAGGCTGACAGAGAAAAGATGGTGAATATTTCTTTGAAGATAGGCCTGTTTTTTCTTCTCTTAGCATGCACTCACCTTGCCAGTTTTCCTGACATTTTTGGTCTGGCCCAATCACATCCCAGTTAAATTTGTTACATTAATTATTTTCAGAGCAGACAGATGTCTGGTGGATTTGGCTGGAAGGGAAAGAGGTGCCATCCTGGTGGGCACAAAAACATGTGTTCCCCAGATGGGGGGAGCAGTTAAAGTTAAGATTATAATTTAGCTGACATTCAAATAATGTCTTCTCAAAGTCTAAAATGCATGGTATAAGATTATAGAGATTTTAAGCCGTTGGTGGAATTTTTTTCCAGCAGTCTTATTGTTCAGAATCTGGAGATGACTTTTAGTGCTTTTTCAAACTCTTCCGTTCTTTTAAAACCTAGGTCAGCCTTTTCTGATCCTATTTACCAGCTGTGACTCTATAATGATCCTTTGTGACATGTTCACATAGTCCTTTAGAATTTTCTGATGTTGTTGCCTGCAGGTCACTAAGTTATTTTTAATGTTTCTGCCATGTGACAAAGTTTAAAATGTGGATTTGTAGCTATATTTGATATCATGCAATTCTTAACTGCTAATGAAACACCAGTTTTGTGGATTGCTGCTTTTGTGATGGTTTTGGACATCTGAAGAACTACAAACAAATTTACCTAGACCTGTGCACTTTAGTGTGCAACTACACCGCAGGATTCTTTTGGCAACATGTGACATACATACATGCATTGCTTCCCTAGTATGGGTATAAATATGAGTACAGGTGGTGAGGACACGCCAGTAGGTTTAGCCAGTCGAGTGAGTACATATCTGAAAAGTGTGGGTATGTACCAGGAGTAAATGCCCTACATGTTCCCTCCTGGCCCAAACTGTGTCTCCCATCTACACGGATATTTTTAGCAGTGTAGTGTCCCGTTGCCTTCTGCTGCTGGAGCCCTTCTCCTGTGCCAGGAAAGGCTCTGGTCACTAGGAAAGGCTGAGCCTTTTCCCCATCGCCACCCTTGCAGCAGTGAAAAATTCTGGAAGCAGCTGAATCCTTTCCCTGTGGCCTCCGCTGGGTCAGGGCCTTTCATTGGCATGCATAGCTACACACTGCAGTGTGGATGTGGTGTGCTTTTCACTGCAGCCTATAGCTACATACATTCTACGCTGCTCAGAAAGTGGTGTGTAATGTAGAGGTAACCTTAGTAGCACAAATAATTAATCCATGCCAAGAGAGAGAGATTACTTTACCACACACACTATTAATGTGTTTATAGTTACTGTGTCCTTCATTCAACCCAGACCACAGAAAGTGTTTAGCGACAAAACCGACTGAATTGGGGATTACTGCCTCCGTAAACTGGAATATGCTACATATCCCCATTTAACATGGGCACATTTCCGTGTTTAGTACGCTTTTGATAACTTATCCTTAAACCTTATTTGCTGTATACAAACAGTGGGAACTCACTGCTGAGTATTGTCTGCTAGGTTAGATTGAGTATTCTGCACTATATTGTCTGTATCTATGCAATAGATGGCTGGAAAACAAGGGACTATCACTGATGTCATAAATTGAAGGTGGTGGGTGGCACTGGCTTGCAGACCCTTTATAGCAGGAGGTGATACTCCAGCAGGAAAGTGTAAGCTGACAGTTCTAGAAACTCAGCCTAAACAAAACAGAACCTCCAGAATTATGAACGGATCTTACATGAACTGGAAATCAGTGGCAAAATAAACATGGCAACCCTTGATCCCATATTTTTAATTACGTTTCTGAATAAAACGAGACATAAAGGTACAGATGTTGCAAGTATAAGGATTCAGAGGAGTAGTCATGGGGTTATGAAAATAATAGTATGGTCTGACCTCTAAAAAGATTCAGAAATAAGATGAAAAAAGAAGAGAAAATGCACCACCCTCTATTTACAGGCATGCTAATGAACCTCAAACTGTCAAAGACCTCAAGGTGGGAGTCACTGTTGGGAACAGTTCAGTATCCACGGAGTTTGAATTCTGTCTCTTCTACTTGGGTTACTCTTGAAATATTTTCAGTTCAGTTTTGTTAGTTTTAATGCCACCTTGTTTTACCTGCAGTTTACTCCATCCCATCCTTGTTTAGTCCTTGCTGTAATGGGAGACTGTGAGCTTTCCACTTCAGGGGCTCTTTGTTTTACTCATTGGTATAGTGACTGGAACAATGAGGCCCTGATTAAAGCATTTAGGTACTGTCATAATGCAAATAATAAAGCTGTCCTATTCTTTTATGCTGGAATTAGGAGAAGGTAATGATGTTCAATGGAAATCAGATGTATTGGGTCGGAACTTGTAGTCCACTAAACTGATGTCAGTAAGAGTTGAGGACTCTCAATACCTAAACAAGTTTAAAATATTTTCAGACATTAACTAAATCACAACACAGAGCTACTAAGTGATGTAGTAAATAAGGTTAAAATTTCGTTTAATATTTTTCCCCTTAGTGTGTGTGTTAGTTATTCCTGTGTTCTGCTGATGAGCCAAAATCATGCCTTGAAATAAGTGTTTGACATACTAATTGAGATCAGTGAGCTTTTTGATTAATAGTACATCATATAGAAACGATATGGATTAAGGTCAACGAGCAAATGAATGAAAAGGGAAGTTCAGAACATGGAGATTCTCCCTCCCTCTCTCTCTCTCTTCCCCCCCCCCCGCCCCTGTATTTACTGCGTTACGAATATAATTGAGGTGTGTTGTAATTTTGGGATGTAATTGCATGGTCCTATGGCTTCTGTTGGTACCTTTCCTTTTTGCATTTTACAGTGTAGGTAAAGCCCACTCCATCATTCTGGATACTATGGATTTGCCATTCAATATATGTTTGCTGTTAGAGTGACTTAAAACTTAGAATTTCCATTCAGTGGGACAGTCTGACACTTTTTGTCCTGAATTGGAATACAAAATTTCCCATTAAATGAACATTTCTAAAATAATTTCTTTAGGAAGTATTCAAATGATTTTCTCAAAAAGTTAAATGCTTCATTTTGACGGTTGTCATTAGTCAAAAACATAGTCAAAATGAAGTGCTTTGGCCTTATTGAAATGAAGCACATAGATCATTTTTCATCAATTTTTTTGACAAAATAGCTATGTTCCTGTGAAACAGAATCAAATTCCATTGGAAAATTTTTGGCCACCTCAAGTCATTACCTATCATCCAGTTTCCATTATTTTTGTGGCACTTTCCTTCCACCACAAATGTCAAGATACATCAGTTTACATGAGGTTGTTCTCTGAGTTTTTCTGTTAATTGACATGTCAGCGGAAAGGGATGTTAATTAAGTGGTTTCACTGGAACACCCTTTCCTTGCTCCATCTCTCAGACATGTTTATTTCTGAAATGTTTGATCAGAAGAGCAGAGGTCCTGATGTTACTTTCAAAGCTTTTTACTCCACAAACTTCTATATTAAATAATGGCTGAGTTCCATATTTAGCTTAATTAGAAAGATTGCTTCTTGATTCATTCAGAACTAATAGCCTCTGCTTTTATACATCACTTGTTGATATGCAAGCAAAAACTGAAGTGAAGCTGCTGTCATTTTTCAGCCCTACTACACAGCCTTCTTTTTAAACTTTATACAGGCCTGGGGAGGGAGGAGATGCCTAAAGTTAATCAATCTCACCCAACCTTTAAATTCTCCAAAGACATGTTTCTTATGTGACAATCCTGAATAGTTGGAGAACTTGCCTATAATATTGCTGCTGCCATGATCCGTAGATTTGCAGAAACCTTTGAAAGAAAAATGTCTTTCTACTAACAGAAGTTATGTTGCTTACCAGATAAATACATTTATGTGCCCCAGGTGGTTGTCTTTGCAAGAGACTAAAGCTTGTTTTATGTTTGAGTGCAAGTAGAGGCACTCAAGCATTGGAGGATTGACTTGTAATTTATGCCACAGCTAAATTGGTCTTTTCTAATTTTATTGTTTTTGCCATTTTGAAAATCAGGAATCTACCTATGAAATATGCAAAGTAATTTAACAAGATGTTTGAGACAGGAGTTTCTCATAAAACAAGAGAGCCTGGGGCACTCTTGTCAGCAATTTAGTGTTTTGTTTGGTGTTCAGAAAAACAATGCTTTCTGTAGTATAGCAACTGTTACATTACATAGCCCTTACGATAAACTAGAACTAATCTTTCGGTATGCAAAGGAGACCTTTTCTAATAACCATATTTTCCTTTATATACCTAAATATTGTCACATACCTATCACTTCCTGTACATTGCTGTAAGTCAATACAACTCACCCTGCTGTGTAAATGTGCAATACGATTTTGAGGTTTGAATGATGGCCAATGATTTTGGGTATTTAATACCTAATGCTAATATAGCACTTTAATCTGAGGGTTACAAAGTACTTTATTAATGGTGGTAATTTAGTATTATCTACATCTTATAGATAGTGAAACCAAGGAACAGGGGGAAAGTGACTTGTCCAAGGTCATACAGTACCTCAGGAATAGAAACCACTTGTCCGTACTCCGTAGTTGCTTCCTTTAAGGAAACAAATGTTAAAATACCATGTTGTTTGGCAAGGGACAAAAGCCTTAGTAATATTTATTAATGTATTAGGATTTAGTGCTCATCTGCAGAAGTATCACTGGCATGACAGAGGGGAACAATTAGAACAGAAGTTATTGTTTTATCTGTTAAATCAAATGAAAAAATGTCAAATTCCATCAGTATCAGAATAACAGTTCCAGTTTAGAAAGCATCTAAACGCACACGTTGTAAATGAGCACTATGTCTCTACTTATTTATATCACTGACAAAACAAGTTCTTGCCACTTGCCAATTTTCATGTACCTTTTTCAAGAGAGATTTTCTATTTTAATTTTAAAAGGAAACCGGTTGAAGAAAGTTCCTCTGTTGAACTCTCACCAGATACGTGGGAATTGGAAAGACTTCAGCTCAGAATGACATTACAATACAATCATTTTTAATGTGTAGCAGACTTACAGGTGCATTCGCTGACTTTGTTCAACTTGGACTTGTATAATCAAAGGCAGAATTTAGCCCTCTATTTCTTCTCTCTCCTTTTAAAGTTGAGTGCTTATGAAATTGAGGGAGCAATATCACCAGCTGGGCCAAACATAGTAAAGGTAAATGGTAAAACATCCAAATTGTACTTTGGTATTAATCTGTCATCCTTCTTCAGTTCTGGTCCTCTCTAGAGCAAAGAATACAATGTTAAACTATTTTTTATGCTAAGGATAGATTTCCATCTATGAATAAGATAAGACTTAGAGAAACTAATTTTCTTCTGTAATTTGAAGTCCAGATTATGCTATATAAGGAAGGTCACCACCTTATGTGGAATAGGAAGTCAGCCACAGCATTGCACCTCCTTCTCCCATCCTTAAGCCAAAAAAGGCAGGCTGGGTTGAATGTGTTTGACTTCCTCACCTCCAAACCCACATGGAATCCAGTCAGCAGGATTAATTCCTGAGCAGTGAGAGCTTCCATGGCTACAGAAAGGTAGCCACAGAAGTCAGTAGGAATAGCTATGGTCTCTGACATATCCTCCAAGATTTATGGGTTCTTGGAACTGGGCTCTTTCCAGCCCATTGTTGTAGGGAAACAAGCCACACTCTTTACCTTCGTGGGAAAATTTGGAGGAATTGCTGCAAACCTGGTGTTGTTTCCTAGACCCAGTGCACGTTTTTTTTTTTCACAATTTTGACCCAATACGGGATCTGAATGTAGCTCTGGAGAGTTGAAATGCTAGAACACTATCCCCCTGCACCTCATGGCTCACAGCTTCATGGTTGTTAAAGTGATAGGTGCAGGGTGAGCTTCACCTACTGGCAGGACTGAAATGGGTGGGGGGAAGAAAAGTGGTGTCTGTTTTTGACATGGGAATTCACACGCTGGTTCTCACGTAGCCAATGCTTTTCTGGAGATTGCATTTCAACCCAGTATGTCCCTTACACATTGAAATCACAATTAAAAACATTTGTAATTAATTGTATATATAGACAAACTTCTAGAGACACATTTGTGTATGTGCATCTATATAGACAAAAGGTACAATTTTCAGAAGCACCTAAGTCCCATTTTCCAAAGAGATCTTAGCCACTTACACGTCTCATTGTGACAGGCTTCTAAATCCCTTAGTCACTTGTGATTTAATGGAAACCATAAAGACTTTTGCTCTACAAACCCAGGTGACCAAATAACCTCCCTTTGTGTGACCTTTCTTCCTTTTTTGGCAACTATAGTATCCCCCATTGTTTATTTCTATCACTTGTTATCAAGTCTAATGTTTGCTTGGAAGCTTTTTCAAGGTGGGACCATGCCTTTTTTTTTTTTTACTCAACTCCTTAGCTACACTTTTGCGTGCAATAAAATAATAAATAGTAGTAATAAAACTGTAATATCACTGTGAACTGGTGGAATGAATCACCAGAAAATATGAAATCTACATAAATTATATTACCAAAAACAAAAGAAATGTAAGCAGAAAATATTCCCAAGTTTGATATCGGCCAAATCCTGAAATGCTGACTATGGACCTGAATCTTCCCTAAAGCTTTCTCCTCAATCCTTTAAGTCAAATTTGCCACTGTCAGATCGATGTCTCTGGATTGACTGAGTGGTCTGTGTAGACCCGCTCAGTCAATCCAGAAATCGATAGTGGAAAACCACCTCCGTAAGTGGCACAGCGCAGTGTGGACGGTGCGCAGACCAGATGCAGCAAAGTTGATGGGAGATACGCAAGTTTTTTATGTCACTTGCGTATCTCCTGTTGACGGTCACCAAATCCGGAAGGTAAGTGTAGACCAGGCCTTAGTGACCTTCCCATCTCAGCAAACATGCTCCTGAAAGGGGAAACTGAACTGAATTTAAACTCTTGCTCACTATGCATTAGTTAGTGGCTCTGTGCACTATATCACAATTATATATTGTAAACTGTTTGAAATCTGGAACATTAACTAGAGTTTGGCTATGTACTAATAATTCATGTGTCCTTGGGAAAAATAGTTAAGTCTGAGGCACTTGATAGCTTTCCTTAAAATCCTAATTAAAACAAATCAGGAAAGTCCTAATTATCTTTGCTTCTTGAGCTTCTTCTGTAGTGACCGATCATCAACTGTAGGATGAACCAATTTAAAAGGTTAATTACTTCAAGTAAATAAATTACTGTTGCAATATTGCCCAATGATTTTTTTTTGATTTTCCATAGCTTACATACCTTATCTGCAAAAGACTAGTGCTAATGCAGAAACCTCACAGTCCCCCCTATGATCATACAATGCCCCAAAACGCAATGGAAGCATATGTTTACTTTGTGCAAGGGGTATGGTAAGTGAAGAGGCTTCAGTTACTTCTTTATGCACTGCTGAGCGAAGCTTTGTGTCAGTTTTCCATGTGACTGGGTAGATGGGCTCAGGCAGTGGCAGTGGTGGCATGGTTAAGGTGTCTGTCACAGATGGGACCTTAAAGGCAGATGTGTTCTAGCCCCCCTAGTGACATACTTAACTAACCTCCCCAGGTGGAGATATTGATTAACATCACACGGCAAGCAGAACATGTGGCTAAATCAGACTTTTTTGGGAGGGAGAAAGGGCTGGCAGGAGACGAGAGAGAAAACTGAAGCCTGGGGAGACAAGGAAATATTTCAAGTACGAAGCTTGGGAAGTTGGTGCTCGATAGAGAGCAGGAAGAGACTCAAGAGAACAGAAGGGCTGCGTGAGAAAATTTATACAAAGAGATTCTGCTGAGCTCTGAAGCACAGGGCCTGGAGAGGGCAGAGAGCTAGTACTAGCTAGAGAGGCTGGAGTATAGAAAGCAAGCTTTCTGAAGGAAAAGCCTCAAGCAGGGAGCTTTGTTTTCTTTTGAACTTAATTAATAAACCAGACCCCAAGAAAATGTACGTGAAGCTGTTGAGACAAACAAGAAGGAAAAACTGAGGCAGTGGCAAGGCCAAACTTAGACTGAGTAGGCAGCACTGTTATAGTGTTGAAGAACTACGTGTTGTATGGCCTCAAAGCTGTGAATAACAGGTTATGATGCCATGAGTTCTCGGGTAGGTAATGAGGTGCACTAGCAGCTGCAGTCATGCTGTGTAGTGCCCCCTACCTCCAGCTTCCGAGCAAGGATTCCTTTTCCTCAGGCCCCTATATAGTTTTCTTCACAAAGATTATTTATTCAAGCTTTGCTGGAGACCTGAATTTCAATCTGAGCTTGGAGAACAGTTAATCTCTTCACAGTACTTTAAAATGCGCCCCTGTCTTCCTGCAAGTGTAAACTTTAGTGGATTAGTGGTTCGTAAAGAATGCTTGACTTCAGAATGAAATCTTGTCCATGCTAGATATTTCTATTATTTGGGATTTAAAGGGCTTTTGAAGAAACCAAAATAAAGTTAATCTTTAATATGAAACCATGTAAAGTACAAGATTTTCTTGGATTTATTTAAAAACAGCCAAAAATAAACAGTTAAGGTGGTGTTCAGCCCATATCCCCGTCTCAGTACCTACGAGTCACCATGTGTTCCTTTGATATTTCTCTCTCTCTCTCTTTCTCTTATATATCCCCAAGCAAGCATCAATTCTGCAGATATATATCTCCCAAATCAGAGACAACCCAGAGGTATCTAGTTAATATAAAAAGAAACACTCAAGCTTGTGGTGGTTGGTTTGCCTTACTTTTATGGGGTGAAACTGGCCACACCAGTGATTCTAGCTCCCCAGCAAAAGGTTAGGAGAGAACATTGAGACTATGTAGGCTTTATTCTACTGTCTCTGAACAGGTGTAAAAGTGCTTTTTCATTAGCAATAATATTATATCTCCTGACAACATTAGACATAATTTAATATTAAAATCAGTTCTGTGCACCGTATGTTGTCTGGTAGGTAGTTGAATTACATCAATACATTTTCATGCCTAATCAAATGGATTTTTATGTTTGTTTAAAAAACTAACATTAGCTATATTAGCAGGATGTATTGGCAGGAGTGTTGTTGTCAAGACATGAGAAGTAATTCTTCCGCTCTTCTCTGCACAGATCTGGCTCAGCTGGAGTACTGTGTCAAATTCTAGGTGCCATATTTCAGGAAAATGTGGACAAATAGGAGAAAGTCCAGAGAAGAGCAATAAAAATTATTAAAGGTCTAGAAAACATGACCTGTTAGGGAATATTGAAAAACTTGAGTCTGAAGAAGAGAAAATTGAGGGGGACGTAAGTTTTCAAGTACATAAAAGGTTGTGACAAGGAGAGAGAAAAATTGTTTTCCTTAACCTCTTAGGATAGAGCAAGAAGCAATGGGTTTAAATTGCAGCAAGGGCAGTTTAGATTGGCATTAGGAAAAGCTTCCTGACTGTCAGAGTAATTAAGCACTGGAATAAATTACCTAGGGAGGTTGCTGAATGTCCATCACTGGAAATTTTTTAAGAGCGGGTTTGACAAACACCTGTCAGGGATGGTCTAGATAATGTTTGACCCTGCCATAGGTGCAGTGGATTGGACTAGATGACCTCTTGAGGTCCCTTCCAGTCCTACAAGTCTGTTTCGATATATCATTTATTGGGGCTTATTTATTTATTTTTTCATTTGACTGTTATATAAAGATGTAAATGACATTGTAAAGTGAAAGGGAAGTTAAATATATAGTAAGGAGGTGAGAAGAAAAGGTGAGATGGGAAAAATCAAACAGGAGAGGTAGTTAGAAGTGATAGGCATGAAATCAGTGATGCAAAATAGTTCTTTTTTTACATGTAGCACATTTTTCAAAGATTAGATTGACAACTATACACTATAAAAGTATTTTGGTAAATGTGCACAAATTAAAGTCTTATTAGAAGCTGGCACAAGATATGGAATATAGGATAGAATCATCATCTTTCTCTAAGACCATGAGGATTGCTAGGTTTAGTGTTACAATATAATAGAGTGTTAAAGTATTCATTATTTTGCCTTAGGAACAAATTAATATTGAACTGTTAATCCAATTAATATTAGGAGTAGCCTCCTCCAGTTCACAGTGGAAACTGACTGATTTTCCAGTGAGAAACAGCAGAATTGCTTCAATATTGAGATGTTCATGCAACTGTAGAAGTACAAAAAGAAATTCTTGCCACTAGTGGAATTGGTGAAAAATTGTGGTGGTGTAGTTTAGAAAACATGCTAATTATACTCCTAGAGGAATTATGCGCCACTGCACAATGCAGAATTTGTACAGAATTAATGTTCTGTGCAGAATTTCACTTTTCAGTGCAAAATTGGTGCTGCAGAGCTGCTGACAACCACTAGGGGCTGCTGGACCCAACAGAGAATGGTGCTCTCACTTGCAAATACAGGACACTTGCTGGGAAGTTGGGGAGCTGGAGGGTTCTGGGCAGCTGTGGTTCCCAACACATTCTGAAGGAAGGATGTGGCATGCAGGAAACTCCAAATAAGCCCGGCACCCAGCACCAGGCTGTTTTTTCTCTCTCTCTGGATCTCTGGGCTCTGGGGGGTAAGGAGTGTGAGTGTGTTTGCTGGGGGGCTCCTCGTGGCTGGGCTGTGGGGGTACAGGGTGCAGGTATCTGGGCTGGTGGATGCCCTGTGGCTGGGTTCTGGAGGCCAGAGGGTACAGATATCTGAGCTGGGTGCCGTCCTGCAGCTGGGCTCAGAGCAGGGAGGTGTGGATATCTGAAACCAGACAGACAGAGTTTTCCCGCAAGATGTCCCCAGCTGGCACATGTGACACACCCAGACTGAGATGCTCAAGTAAAACATAACAGAGAAACATGAACTGGATTGTTGCAGGGGTTTCTTTAGCTCTGAACTCCTGGGGAAATCTTTTTTATTGTCTTTGTTGATAGACATATTTGCTGACAGGTATTTTGAAATACATTGCCAAAATAATTGAAACTGGTGTGATTGTACTGTTGTTATGACAAATGAAATATACAGAATTTTGCAGAATTTTAAAATATTGTGTGCAGAACTTCTAAATTTTTGGTGCAGAATTCCCCCAGGAGTATAATTATAAGCACTATGGCACTTGAACTGACAGGCCTTTTGGAGGACTGGCCTAATATGTGTTCTACATTTGTTATGGAGTGCAAATGACTGAGTGTTGAATGTGTTTATGCTATAACTGACCTTCTTGTGTTTGAAATCTAAAGTTCTGTCTTCACTACCAAAAAAGATGTGTTAAGTCAAGTTAGCTGATTTGAGTTAAGTAACTTGAGGTAAAATCCTAGTGAAGACAAGACAGCTTGCAGTTTTCACGAGTTAGCAGATCAGGGTAAAGCCTGTGGGAAAGCCTACGCTTCAATTCAGCCTGCTAACTTATGTGAAAATGACAAACTGTCCTCACTAGGATTTTAATTGGAGTTAGCTAATTCAAGTTAACTTTCTTTTTTCCCCCCAGTGAAAAAAATGCCCAAGAGGGTGAGATTGACTGGGCCTGCGGAATAAGCTGGCCTTTCACTTCAGAAATTGTGCTCTGAAGGTTGAAGTGCATTGATTGGACATTGTGGGGAAGCTTGCTTTGCTGCTTGTTGTGCAAGCACTGCTCCATGGCTAAGTAGCGGTCTTGACTCTCCAAGGCTGTCACTATCACGTCTCACAAACCTCAAATTTGCTATTAAATTACTGAACATTTTATGTGGGCTCTTGAAGATCCAGGGCTCAACTATGGCTTTTAGGAGCTCGAGCAAGCCTGGTGAAAGGGGGAGGAGTTACACATTTCTGGTAAAGGAGACCTTTACATTGATAAGCAGGCTAATGCCAGTATAGTTTTCTGGTGTGTGGGGGAGACAGGCGCAGAGGGAGGCCCCAGCCAAATACACTTTTGGGGCTATTCGTGCCAGGAGCACTAGCCGGTCAACTCTTCCCATTTCTCCCACCCTCTGCTCTGTTAGGAGTCAGAGTATATCTGAGTATTTTTTGTGGAGGAGGTGCCTGTGCCCACCCTACCCAATTCCATGCTCACTTTGTAATTTAACCTATATAGTATGATTCAGAAAAACCCTGACTGCTCATAATAGATTCTCAGTACTGTCTGTGTTTTTGTGATACAATTTGAAGTTTTTGTATAGATAAAGAGGGATATGAATGACTATATGTAGATGACGTAAAAATGATCTCTCTCTCGATCTCTCTCTAACGAATTCAGTGTAGGGTATCCATTGTATATCCTACAATAACTGTTATTTCTGTATGAAGAGAAAGTAATTTACAGGCATAATAAATGAAAAGGGAAATCAATTACAAGCCATTCAAGCTCTACTGTTGTTAAGAAAACAATAATCTGTGATGACATAAGTGAAGAAGTAGAAAATTACTAAACAATTTCATTCAGATAGTTCAGCATTATTAACAACTTAAGGAACAGATTTAATTCTTACTTTCATTAATGGTTTTCTTGGTAACTTCCAGGCAGCTACCCCTGTAATATTCCTTACAGAATACTATTAGCAGCTAATTTCTTGTAATGGAGGGCAGTGTTTCTATAAATCAGTAAATGTACCGTAGAGGCAGTGTGTGGATCTGAATATTTTCTGCAGCTGTGAATTGGGAGTTATTGAAGATTTCTTAATAGTTCTGTGCTTAACAGCAGTATTAAACATTATATAATACTAAACCTGAGTCCTAAAGAACATGTACACTGCATTCTAATGGGAATTCTCTCTTTTTAGAAGTAAGTTTGCATTCCATCTAGAGGGAAAGCTCCTGCTGAAGGCAAATTAGGAATGCAGAGGCAGGCTCTGTGCCTTCTCCAATCATAATCTCATTTTATATCCCTTCTTGGCCTCTGACTGCAGAGGTGTTAATGGGCCACTTCACCCTTAATGGTCCCTTAGAAGGTGTGTTAACTACTTATGCTAAATAATCTGTTTCACCTGAAGAAAAGCTTTGTGTAGCTCAAAAGCTTGTCTGTTTCACCAACAGAAGTTTGTCTAAAGATATTACCTTACTCGCTTTCTCTCTAATATCCTGGGACCAACACAGCTACAACAACACTGCAAATAATCTCATATAGAATTACATCCAAAACATTGTTAAGATTGCCAAATCAAGCACTCATTTAGGAAGTGCCAGAATTAAAGTTCCCTTGTGCAACCTTAATTCAAACCACTCATATGTGTAAATTATGATACAATCTTGAATTACAGGATCCCATATTTTTTCCACATGACCCCTGCCTCATTCAATGCATAGGATGGATAGCACTCACTCAATTGGCAGCTATTCAACATTTTTCTTTAACTCAACTGTTCAAAGTGTGGCCATACTTTATTCACTGCATATGATTCAAGTCGTGTTCTGTATACAGAATTATTAATTTCCTCATGTGCATTTCTGTGGTGCTTCTCAGACAGAATCCAAGTGTTTTACAAACATTGACTTAATTTCCACAACCCCTTGGTGTAGTGAGGTGACATTATCATCCCCATTTTGCATTCATGGAAGAAGTTTTTGCCTTTTATTAACAGTTTCCTTTCTAGCATATGCAATTTTCATTTCTTTGTCAATGCCCCAGTCATGTGACCATCCTAAAACTCAGTTAAGAACTACACTTATTATATCCAGAATATTTTTATACTATACTGAGCAGCAGTAGATTTTGGGGTATCATAGGTCAGTTTCCATATTGTAATAGAAAATGGTAACTTAGTCATGGTATTTTTTTTGTGTAATTTGTTTATTTGAAAAATGTACAGGAGCCCTGTTCTGTGAAGCAAGCATGGTCACAAATGGTGTTCAGGCAATTCTGAAAACTTCTGGCCTGCACCTCTGCTCTCTCCCAGGGAATAACTCTGTTCCTCTGTCTTACCCAGGAGCCTAAACTGTCTGCTTCTACATCTCTTGAACTTCTGTTGATTCATTTTCACTGCTTAAACACACTTGGAAACAGCCTCTTTCCCTGCTTTGGCATAAGGGATGGTCAAAGGAGTCCAGGCTATTAGCCTCACAAATTCCCTTAATGACCCACTAAGAGGCTACTTGTTGTTTCTAATCTTCCTAGAGCATGTTTCTCCTAGCTCTATAGCAGACCTTTAACGTACATAAAGTATCTAACTTTAGATAGACTAGATAAAGTGTGTTCATTGAAGTCAGCATGTTACTTATTTCAGCAGCACATGGTTTTTCCCCTCTCTAGTAGGCTCCATCTGTATAGACATGAGGCAAATTGGAAAGTATGCTATTTCAACATGAGTAATCAAGATTTTTTTGATGAAAATGCACTATTTTATTATTTCTGATGCGTTACCATTCCCCCCCTCCCAGTTCATTGGAAAAACCTCTATAAATTGTCACCTCTCTTTATTGACGAGTGCCTTAAGTTTGCTTAGTTTGCTTTCTTCGAAAATGCTGTTCGCTGTCTTTAAAGGTTTGATTTCTCCATCATTTGCACAAAATCAGGGCTTACCACTTGGACAGTGTGATAGATATTGCAACCATATGCAGTATCTTTGGGGAAACATGTTTGTAAAACATTTATGTATCATTGTGGGCCAGGGATGTTATGTATGATTGTGTTCTATTCCATGGGGGCGGGTTATCACTGCTATTCCAGAAACCAAAAGAAGAGTTGGTGGGGGTGGTGGAGCAGAATGGTGATTAAGATGAATCACTTAAGGTAACTCTTTCTGGGGAGGCTTGCATATACTGGTTGAAAATGTTTTTTCCAGAAACCAACAGAAAAATAAAGGGCTTTTGATAGTAAAAGGTTAAGTTTAAACTGACTCAGGACCTTCTTGCTGATGCAGCAAATGGCCATGAATATTTGTGCAATCTTGCTGAAGTGTTTGAAAGATTTGGCCTAGTAGGGTCCCCTAAGATGGTATGGATAACTTCCGTGAGCTTTTAGCATGCATATGGAAACTTTTATTGTGTGTTTTTTTTTAAATGTATTTCCTCTCTAATGCTTTTACTCTAAGAATAAATGTGTTTTGCTTTGAGAAGGCTGGCTGGTAACTGGTATGCATTGTTGTAGCCCCTGGAGAAAGTTTAACCACAGGGGTTGGACCCCAGTCAGACCTGCTGTGGAAATCACAATAAAGTTCAGAGGAACTGCCAACATAAAACCCTAGTGTGGAAGAGGTCTCCATCTGAGAGAGATGACAGCTGGGAACTTAAAACCCCAAATGGGTGCCTAAAGGTGCAGTTAACCCTGAAACTGTGACAAGTAGATCACATGCACATTGGCAAGTATATTTTAGGATTAAGTCTGAAAAAATAATTCTTTGAAGTATAGTCTCTAACACTTGATTTTGTTTTAAAAGATTTGCTTTGTTACATACTTTCATTGAAACTTGCTGTAATTTCTCTGTCTGAACTTAAGTAACATAGTAAAAAATCTTTTCTTGCCTTTTAGCAAAATAGAGTGTAACATAGTGGATGGATAAGTGGAAACAAACCAGAGATACAATCTGAAAAGGTTTTCTTTCAAGTATGATTGCAGACAGAAGTCCAGAACATCTAACAGTAGCAAATAAATACATAAAATTACACTAGCCTGTGGTTCAACATTGGGTTTGAAGCTCTATTCTTCTTCTTGACAGTCTTTTTTTCTGTTTCTTAAGCAGTAAAATCAAAGGGAAGAGGAAGCTGAGTTGGGTTAATTAGTGATATGGTAATTCCCTTGCATCCCATCAGACGATTACATCACAATTAATTCTTTCTACTAATGGGTGGCCAAACTTTGAAAAATTTGGGTCCTGCTATTGAATGCAAAGGTCAGCAGACTTGAACTCGAGCTAGGATAGATTCCTGACATTCTGTGATTATGTCCGGAGACTTCCTTGTAGTGTTAAGATTGTTTCCTGGAGCACAGGCCTTTTCTGGGCTTTAATGATGGATAGCATCATGATAAAAAGTTCTAAAATAGGTCATCTGAACTCAAACCTGCAATGCTGAGATTAGGTTCAGGACACTTAAATGCTGCTATCTTGGGTGGTCTAGGATTTCTGCCTAAAGCTTTTGCTAGGCCTATTTATTTTACTCTCTGCTTTCATAACATACATATTACTTTTTGTTGATGCCTCTCTATATTTTAGAAATAGTATTCAGTAATTTAGCCACCTGACTTAAGTAGAAGCCCAGCAATAGTTATTGTTAGGTTGCTTATCCATCTGTTATATTTATAGAGAGTAATAATTTCTCCTCTCATAAGAACGGTTGTACTGGGTCAGACTGGTGGTCCATCTAACACAGTATTCTGTCTTCTGACAGTGGCTGGTGCCAGATGCTTCAGAGGGAATGAATAGAGCAGGACAATTTATCAAGTGATCTATCCCCTGTCATCCAGTCCCAGCTTCTGGCAATCTGAGGTTCAGGGGCACCCAGAGCACCAGGTTGCATCCCTGACCATCTTGGCTAATAGCAATTGATGGACCTATCCTGCATGAACTTATCCAGTTCTTCTTTGAATCCAGTTATGCTTTTGACTTTCACAACATCCCATGGCAATGAGTTCCACAGATTGACTGTATGTGAAGTATTTCCTTATGTTTGTTTTAAACCTTGTGCCTGTTAATTTTATCGTGTGACCCCTGGTTCTTGTGTTATGTGAAGGGACAAATAGCACTTCCTTATTCTTTTTTCTACACTATTCATGATTTTATATACCTCTATTATATTTCTCCTTAACTGACTCTTTTCTAAGTTGAACAGTTGCAGTCTTTTTAAGCTGTTCCAAATCCCCAATTATTTTTATACCTTCTTTGCACCTCTTCCAATTCTGATATATCTATTTGAAATGGGATGATAACTGTACATAGTATTCAAGGTGTGGGTGTCCTGTGGATTTATATAGCAGCATCAGGATATTTCCTGTCTTATTATCTGTCCCTTTCCTAAGGGCTGGTCTACACAAGACAGTTTGTTAACAAAAGCCAGCTTTTTTCAAAAGTGTGAAGTGTAAACATTCAAACGCTCCTCCCACCAATGTAACACCCCAGCTATCCTGACATCATAAAACCACCTCAACAAAATGTGTAGGGCTTATGTCTGTGTAGTTAGGGCAAGTTAGTGTCAGTGAAGACACTGCATTCTTTATATATCGGTTGTTGGTTCTCATTCCAGCGAGTCCATGAAATTGACAAGAAAGCTGGGCAGCTAGAGCCCAGCTGCCCCCAGCTCGGCTGGAGAGCTGAGCTGCTGGGACCCCACTTGCTCCTGGCTATGAGTGAGGGTGAGAAGCCCCACATAGCTGGACTCCATTCACTCCTGACTGGGAAAAGAGGAAGTGTGGTCCAGGAGCATTAGGTTTGCACTTGTCCTGCAGGGAGAGAATGGCATTTTTACTGAAACACTGATAGTTACTAGAATTTACCCTGTAGCATGGTTGTTTCCTTTAAATTCCCTTAAAATCCACAGAGCACCAGCAATAGTAAGGGGGCACCTGTTCGTGCACTGGGAGGAAGGAAAATATCCAGAAGCCACTGCTTCCAGTCTTCCATGGTTTGTTTCCTCATGGTTCACTCCCTTTTACCTAAACGTAAGAGGAGTGGAACACTGACCCTTAGTTTGTTTAGTACAGTTTTAAAAAAATATCCTTACTCCAAATAGTCTTTTTTGCACACCTCAGGCTAGTGTTTCAGTTACTCATATTATAGAAAAAACCCTCTAATCTCTCATAATTAGTTTCTTCCTCTCCTGTTACTGTAGCTGTCAGCACCTTCTTTCCACTTAGAAAGGAGAGTGAACAGCTGCTTTCATAACAGATGCTAATGCCATTCTTGGTTGGTTGGCAGGTGCTGCTGAGGTGGTATATTACATTCAGTACTTGCATTTCTTTTGAAAGAAATTTAGTACTATAGATCATCACCATAATATGCCTTTCCGAGGTAACTCAGATCTATTACTGATGTTAGCTCCATACTGCAACCTAATGTCTTTTGCTCGTGGTAGTTGACTCTGTTTTCTGGATTTTAGATAAATACATTTTTCCCCAAATAAATTTGGTTTTAAATGGTCTCCATTTCCTTTTTTATTTTCCCTCTGTCAAAACATAGGAATTCCTCTGGATGGCAATTAAATTAAGTTGGCAGGTGGTAGTATTTTATACCATCTCAAAATATTAGCCAGTTGTGAAAATGCTTTGTGTTTTTGGTCTGACTCACTAGAAATACAAGCCTAGGGAGTAGTGAGGGGGATATGCAGGTTGATATTGCATAGGGTATGGCAAGTTTTCAGTTCCTGCTTGCTGCCACTGAGTAAACTGGAAACTTCTCTAATGGAACTTCATACGGTCTGTAGTGTTCGGGCAAAGCCGACTCGAGGCATAAGCAGCCAAAGCAATTGCTTAAGGTCCCAAGCAGGTCAAGGGGCCTCCTTATTTTCTTTTTATTATGTGAGGTTTGTGTGTGCGTGGGGCGGGAATATTCCTGGTTCAGGCCCCCAATGTGCTAGCACTGTATCTGTTCCTCTGTTTTGGGACAGAACTTTTCTCCATGGCATTCTCTCTTCTTTAGGTGGTGGACAACTGCTTGGATAGACTAAAGTTTCCTGAAGCACAATTAAATGAGGCTTTGTGCCTGCAACTTTTGGGGGTTTTGCTCAGTGTGCCTAGCCAATGGCAGAATGGAGCTAGGCTGCCAAGTACCGGGCACAGACATACAGCACAGAGGATTTACTTTTCCAGAGGACTGTCTCTTTTTCCCTAAAGCTCTGTCGCCCACAGGAGAGTGAGACTTATTTGTATCTTTAAACAGAGGATAATTACTGTACTTTTTAGTAGTCACATGTTTGTGTTTTTATAAGTTTCTCAGATGTGCAGACATGACTTCACACAGATCCTTCTTGTGCCAAAATGAGTCTAATGAATTCTTATGTCACTTGGCTTTTTTCATTCTCATCCTCATCTAGAGCTACAGCATGAGGACAGAAATCTGTTTTCTCCTGGTGAACAACAGCAACACAGTTTCTTATGCTTAGGCCCGCTCTCGTTTGTTTAAAAATATCAGCTATGTTTATGGGGTTACAAGCCAAAATATTTATTTATTAAACTACATATGAGTTTGTCTAGCTCTGCCAGAACTACTGAGTGCATAGAATCAGTCAGTCAGTTTGAAAAGCCCAGTCTTTTTGATAAGATGGAATGTGATGAACCTATGTAACTAGCAGAAATTGATAACATGGTAGTCAGCTTCACTGTGTCCTCTGTATTCCTGTCCATGCAGGCGTCTAGAGAAGTCTTGGAATGAGTAATCCATGTATATAGGAGGCCATTTGTTCTCACTCACACACTCACACACACACACACACACACACACTCTCTCTCTCTCTCTCTCTCTCTCTCTCTCTCTCTCTCTCTCTCTCTCTCTGTGTCTCTCTCTCTCTCTGTGTGTCTGGTTTAGTAAGCCCAGGCAGGGATGACTAGAAAGCACATTTCTGGAAGAACTACTCCTTAAAAACCTTGGCACGTCAAAAGTCTTCATAAAATTAGTCATTTACTTTACACATTTCTCTTCAGACTCTTATTTCTAAGGCAGCTTCTCTCTAGGTATACATGAATCTACTATAGATCTATATAGTTACCGTCTTGTAATGGTGTCCCTCACTGGAGTTTGAATAGAGTTAAGCATAAGCAGTGGAGTTCATATTCAGAAATGGATCAGAAAATGAGATGTGTGTATTTTTGGAGGTGGTGTTAGTCATATCCTGGTTTCTGGTTTGGATATATATCCAAATTTCCTCAGTGAGTGGCAACACCATATATGTTTCATTGTTCAACTGCAGTTGCCCATCAGAATGGTCTTGGATTATGTCTTAATCAAGATTGATCTTTAAACAAACCACGAAAGAAAGTGGTACATTTTAGAAAAGTATTGGTAAGAGTCAACACAGTGTTAATTTGCTTGGATGATTTGACATTGATTAATAGGGTTTCCCAGAGTGACCATGTTGCATGAAATTCAGTGTCCTCAAAAATCAATTACTGAGTGCATCATAGTGTAATACAGACTTTTCTGAGTCAGAAATTCCTGAGAGCTTTTATCGTATTGAGAATCGTTCATTTACTTCCTATATCTATTATAACAATCACTGAATACCCATCTCATATACCATGCTTAATTTAATCAATGTGAAGTTAATTTTGTGGAAGCCAGCATTTTCAATTGCACTCTCAACCTACTTATAGTATTAGCGAGACAAGATGGGTGAGATCATATTTTGCATTGGATCGACTTCTGTTGGTGAGAGACAATCTTTCAATCTACACAGAGCTCTTCTTCAGGCCTGGGAAAAGTACTAAGGGCAGGTCTGTGCTTAAAACTCTGCAGTGGTATAGCTGCATTGCTTTAGCGTTTCAGTGAAGACATTCCCTCTGGCAATAGGAGGACTTCTCCCGTCAGCACAGGACTACACCTCCCTGGGAGGTGGTAGCTACTGACAGTGGGAGAAGTCCACCCGTTGACGTAGCACTATTTGTACTGGGATTAGGGTGGTTTAACTGCATCACTCAGGGTGTGGAGTTTTTACACCCCTAAGTGACATAAGATGCCGATCTAATTTCCTAGTGTAGATCTGGCATAAGAGTGTTGCAACTAAATAAAAGTGAGTCATAATTTCTTACTATACAGTCTGTTTTTAGTATTCTGTAATACATGCGGAACCAATACTACTATGGAGGAGGCAGCTGGATTATTTCCTGATTCATGCAATAGCATAGCCTTTAAAGAAGAGGAAGCCTGTTTGTTTCTTAGGACCTCCATCTTGCGAGGCATACAGAAATTTAGTCACATGCTGTATGGAATAGTTTTTTTCCCAAGAAGTAATGCACCTCTTTTGACAGACCATTGTACTAGCAGTGCTGGTGTCTATGATCAATCCAGTGGGGATTTTCTTATGCTGTGTCTTTTAGACAAAAGCCAGAAGGTGATGGTGTATTTGATACAGATCAGAAACATGTAAAGAGAGATATGAATATGTCTTAAGAGGGTGGCAGGGCATTTCTGTTGACTGAGTCTGTTATCAGGTTGAAACCCTATATAAAGCTGCTGAGAGTCTCCTGACTCATTGTGGCATGTCTGACTTGTTTTAATACACCTGTTGTCAGGGAGATTGTAGTGGTTCTGAAAAGGGGGGTGATCTGGGGTCTGGAATATAGAGATTTTGGGGGGAAAATCTCAAAATAGCCAAGAACAGAGAGCATCTGCTATAGAAACATTGATGGCTTTTATGCAACCATAAATGATAGGCCTGAAAAGATCTTCCTCAGACAATTTTATTATAGTAATTAGATTATGCCACCAAGGTGTGCTGTTTCCCCTCTCAAATTGATGCTAACTCCTGCTGGTTTTTCCCCTATATCATCTCCAGAATTAATTCCTTTCTGTCCATCCTCACTATTGCCAGAGCCTTGGTTCAGGCTGTGATCACCTCTTACATAGTTTGCTGCAGCCTGCTTGTTGTTAACCTTCTGATTCTCCCATTGTATTCCTCTCGGCTGCTGCTAAAATCCTATTCCTCAACACTGTGTTTTGACCCTGACACTGCTGTCCTTGAGAACATGCATTAGCTTGGGTCTCCATCTGTATTACATTGAAACTCCTCCACCTTCTTTGCCTCTCCTCCTCCTCACTGATTTCCTACTCCCTTCCTGCTGATGTATGCTATAAACCCAGCTTACTCTTTTCTTGCTTTTTCTCCCTCAGGTGACTACGCCTTTTCTCATGCTGCCTCTGTGCCTGCAGCATCCTCCCATTGCACAGCTGCACACTTTCCCCTTTCGAAACATTTCCTAGGACACTTATTTCAGTCCGCCTTTCACAGCTGACTTCCATCCAGGACAGTACA
Organism: Mesoclemmys tuberculata; assembly: GCA_007922155.1. Taxonomy (NCBI): domain Eukaryota; kingdom Metazoa; phylum Chordata; order Testudines; family Chelidae; genus Mesoclemmys; species Mesoclemmys tuberculata. The sequence goes on along the minus strand of ML675615.1, from coordinate 5,720,235 downwards.
CAGAAACCCTAATTCTTATTATATTGGTATAAATAAATTATAATTACACACACAAAAACTATGTTAAAAGAACATTATTAAGGTTGCAAAGTGAAGCCCCCAGAATTTCAGGAATTAGTCATCCATGCACTGTAATCTCTCATTTTTGTAACCTTTTGTCTCCTCCTCTACCCTCTTCACCTCCCTTTTAGGTGACCCCTAGCTGTGATTCAAGACTAATTTAGACTATAACAGCCTCAAGGCAGGGGCCTGTCAGTTTATTAGTTTACAAGCAGCTATGCAAACCTTTGATACTGTATAATAAAATAATCTAATCTGAAACCTCTGATTTGAACAAAGTCTTCTGGCCTCATTGCTCCTGTCACGTTGAGCAGAATCTCCAAGCTCCTCCCTACTGCTGTTGCCTCAAGTGTCCTCTCCCAATCTTACTTTGCTGCCTTGAGCAGCATATTCCTTTGTGCTATTCTCATTGGATTTTGTCTAACTTATTTCTGAACACTTTTAATGATGGGGACTTGGCTACTTCACTCAATCTCTTATTCTGTTGCCTAATTTCCATAACTGATAAGAAATGTCTGCTTTGATATATCCTGATTTTATTTAATTTTGAATGTTAGACTATTAATTCTTGGTCTCAGCTGCATAAAATGGCCCCTTTCCCCCCTCCCTTCTAATAATACCTCACTGGTATTTTTCTGTTTTCATATATCCCATAATAATTTCTTTTCCTGACTGTGTTTTGGAGCTGGAGCTGTTCAGTTACATGACATAAAGCTGTCCTTTACTTTGTTGCATTATAAAGCTGGTTGCAGGGATAGAAATGCACAAGAGTAGCTGTGTTTGCATATGCTTCCCATTCCTCTATGCAGCTAGTCAGTGTGGGGGGAAAGTGTGTTAATGCACACTGTGATTTCACGGGAATCCTCGAGAGATCTCTAGGAAACTTTCCTGGAGGTACTTGCCAATCTTGTGTTGGAGATTCCTCAGCAGAGCTGCTTTGTTTTTAACTCCATTGTAGGAAACTTTCCTACACCAATCAGCAATCATTTGTGCAGGGACGAAATTGGCACACAGGTGAGCAGCATAGGGACATGAAGCTGCTCGCATGGAGGAGATGCACCTTAGCAACCCTGCTTAGTCTCAGGAGTGAGATTTTGACTTCTATTCCTGCCTCTCAAAAATGGTGGTACAATTTGAAATTTTGTCCCTATCTGCTTGCATCAATACTCCAAACAATACACAGAATCTTTTTGCCAGCTTGAATCTTTGTCCCTTACCCCTGGACAAAACTCACCATGCCCTGGTTGATCCTCAAGCTAGGCGCTTGCCAGGGAACAGTGAGAAAGTGGTGTCTTTCACAGTAATGCATCAATGCTGTTATTGCACTCAATAATGCTTCAGTTCCTTGTTTATTATGCTTCTACAGATGTGCCCCTGAGGGGAAACCCCTCCTCCCCCACACCCCTGCCGAGCACCTGTGCCTAATAAGAAAATGACCATGGAGAAGCAAATAGGAGATGTTTTAAGACCTTCTCCAGTCCTCTGAAAAAAGGGCATGGAGACACATTGTATCTGAAAATCAGAAAATTGATAGGCAGTAGAGAAGGGAAATCCAGGAGCGCGTGATGGCAAGTCATGAGCGCATGATAAAAGCTGTAGAGGAACAAATGGAGCTGCTAAAGTCACTCATAACGCTACAGACTGACTTCATGCATGCTCACACTCTCTCTCCCCGGCAGCCAGTACAGAACTACTTTTCATTCTCTCTCCAAACTCCACCCACACACTCCTACCAAACTCCCAACCTGTCTCAGTACCCTGTTCACTCCATCCCTTCTGACAGCTACCAGAACAGCTGGATTTACACTCAGCTGCCATAGCTCACACTGCCCTTTCTCTCCTCCAGCCCAGTTTTTTGTGTATTGTGAATTATTTTATAAAGACAATTTCTGTGAAGAATAAGCAATTTTTATTTGTCTCCTGCACAAGGTGGTTGAACCTCACATTGATACACTGTGCAAACTGGATAGCTTTCATAGTATGTCATAGTGCTGTTTACAAAGACACCTTATTGGTGCTCATTGTCAAAACAATTCCACAAGACCTTCCTGAATTGCATGGCCCCTTGTTGTGTCCCTCTAATAAACCTGACATCTGGTGGTTCATATTCAGCCACAAGGTGATCTGCCTCCGTGCTCCACCCAGGGGGAAATGTTTCACTCATAACTTCACAAATATTATGGAGCACACAGAACGCGGCTATAACCCTGGAAATATTTTCCTCATTTAGGAGTGACCTGCCATAAAGGCATCACCAGTGAGCTTTTAATCTGCCAAACACACGTTCAGTGGTCATTTGGCACCTGCTCAGCCTGTTATTGAAGCAGTTCTTGCTGCTCTCCAGGTTGCCCATATACAGCTTCATGAAGCATATCAGCAAGGGGTAGGCTGGGTCTCCAAGGATCACTATAGGCATTTCAGCATCTCCCATTGGAATCTTTTGGTCTGAAAAGAAAGTCCTTGCGTTCAGGTTTCTGTACAGGCCAGTGTTCCTGAAGATGTGAGCCACATGCACCCTCCCTGATCAATCTGCGTTGATGTCAGTGAAACACCCATGGTGATCCACAAATGCCTGCAATACCATAGAGAAGTACCCTTTTCTATCGATGTGCTTTGTCGCAAGATGGTCAAGGGCCAAAATTGGGATACTGCATGTCATCTATCGCCCCACCACAGTTAGGGAATCCCATCGCTGTGAAGCCATCCATTAGTTCATGCACATTTACAAGACTCAGTCCTTCATAACAGAATGCAATTAATGGCCCTGTGCACCTGCAATAACACAGCTTCAATGGTGGACTTCCTGACTTCAAACTGATTAGCGACCAACCAACAGCAGTCTGGAGTTGCCAGCTTCCATGCAGCAATCATCACATGCTTCTCCACTGAGAGGGTAGCTGTCATTGAAGTGTCCTTGTACTGCAGGGCAGGGGCGAGCTCCACACAGAGTTCCATGAAGGTGGCTTTGTGGATTCGAAAGTTCTGCAGCCACTGCTAGTCATCGCAGACCTTCATAATGATACGATCCCACCACTCAGTGCTTGTTTCATGCCTTCATCCGCCTTCCCACAACTCCTAGCAGCACAAGGTGGTGAGTTGCACAGTGGGAAAGCTGCCCGTAATGCACTGCTCTCAGTGTTGATGCTAGACCCACCAACTGTGGACGGGCACAAGCATTGTAATTACAGCATTTTTTGATCACTGCTGTAATTTGCATTGACACCACTTTCTAGTGTAGACAAGGCCTATGTGAGAGGATTACATTGTCTTTGTCAGGCAGGGTGAATTAATGAAGGCTTTGATTTCATGTAACAACATCCAGTTTAGGTAATTAGCAGGGTCTGAACCTGGGATTTCAGCACTAGATCACAGGCTTCTAAAAGAATAACTAGTTTATGTGCTCTTTTTATCTTCATATTTAGCCTACATCCATCACCAAGGTATTTAAGAGCCTTAAGAAAGTGGTAGTGAATTTACAAAGGTCTCCAGACTCCAGCTCAGTAGAGCTGAGCAAATAATTGATTTTTTTTGTTTCTGTGCCCAAGCCAAATATCTAAAAAAAAAATGTTTAGTATTAGTTGCTGAAATGAAAAAGTGAAAACATTTGGGCTGAACAGAATGACATTTCAAAATGAAATGATGATTTTAATAAACATTTGCAAAACAAAACATTGATTTAATCAAAGCAAAATGTTAAAATGATTCTTTTTTGACTTTTTTTTTTAAAAGCCTTCATTTTTATTTGTTCCAAACTATTTGCCCAAATTCAGCTCAAATTTGTGAATAGTTTGTCACCCCAAAGCTGCATTCTTTGGCGAATTCACTAATTGTCCAGAAAAAAAAATTCACCCACTCTATCATTTAGTAAAAGGTTGGGGGTTTAAAGGTCAGGAACGTATTTTGAGGTGATTTCTGAACAATTCTACTCTGCTTTTTTCTTTGTTTAATTGGAAATATGATTCAGTGGTATTAGTATTTAACTTTATAAATCCTTCTTCAGGTTTAAGGTTCTATTGCATGTTAAAACATCTGATTTGTTATTCTTGCCCAGTATTTTTCCCTTTCTGAAAAAGCACAACTTGCTTATTAGCACTCCAGGAACACCACTCATACAACCCATTTTGGTCCACAAACGGGCTGTCAACTAGTTGGTTGAGGGCCTAATATGTTGCAGGTCTGGTGAGTTAAGCAGATGGAATTTCTTATCTTTACATTATAAGGGAATACTTATATTTTTAGAGTCAGAGAATGTAAAGATGAAACTGACATTTCAAATGCAAAATATTACCAAGTGTCAGATAATGTGAGAGTTCTTTAAAAATGAATGTGGTTTACTGTTAAAAGCTAGTGAAACCATTTGTGTTAAATAACAGCAGCTATGAATGAGTTCTACCTGACAGACAGCAGTTATGTTTTAGCATTATGCCTGACTATTTACTACAAGTAGTTTTTTTCCATTGTCTGTTAAATTCTGTCCTTAACCGTTTTGGTTGTGCCATACTAGAGGCTGAACATTTGCTAAATTAAAATGTTTTCTCCTATTATAACAGCATATATTGACAACATGTATTCTTGCTTTCCTCATGCACCATAAATATTGTGCATTAATGCAACATTATAGTCGTGAATGGTAAGGAAATACAAATATTATGGCTGCTTTGGCAGTGTTCTCTATCCCTTGTGGTTTATGGTCTACATTAGTAACAGAGAACAGCATGTTAAGGTTTACATTCAACATGTAAGAACAGAAAGCTTCCTTTGTGTAAGAATGTGACTGTTAATGTTGCCAGAGCAACATTTTGAATTTCCTGACTTTCCTGCATGATTGATATCAAAGCGTTAATATTGCATTAATGCTAAGGATATTTTCAGTTAATTAATTTCCTAGCTTTGTTTTAAATAAAAACAAGGGTGGAAAAAGGACTACCATATCAGCTGCTGTATGTACTTTGAATAGCTCTTGGAGCCCCTAACTCAACTACTTACGAGTATCTTTTTAACAAAACTATTTCATGTGTATTGTACTTTCACCAGTATTGAGTATGGATGTAACACAGAATACTTCAGCATTCAAAATTTGGCTAAATAGTGAATGTGATCTTGATATTATGTTAATTTCATGAGTAAGCCAGCCAAGGTGAAGTGTTTTTATAAAATTATGTATTCTCTCTCTCTCACATTTAGTCTATGAAAATACACTTATTTCTGATTAAGCTAAAGGGAGGGGATGGTGTGGTAAACATATCCCTGGGAAATCCTTCACATATAGGGGAGAGATGTTGCCATAATGCTTTGGAATAGCAATGAAATTTTGTTCTTTTGATGCCATCTAATTTTTTTTTCTTTTTGAGAGAGAGAGAGTTTTCACCTGGATAAGGGCTGCAAGATCAGACCTTGTGTGCCTTTGGAAGGTTGTCTGTTTCAGAGCACTACATTTTTCATTTGAAAACAAAGCTTGCTTCTCCCCCCCAAGTTTCCTGCCTATTTAATTGGATTTGCTCCTATTAAAACCAATGAAAATTATGCATGAAAATTAGATAAAGGGTACACTATACCTTTAGTCTTTATGGGGCAAAGAATCTTATTGTGTTGAGGGGGAATCAAGTTTGTATAGAAAATGCTTATATGTACATAAATCAAAGTTCTTCCACCTTTTTTAATACATTCTGCAGACTAACCACAGCAAGCATGTGTGCAACGATTTTGAATCATGACTCAATCCTATCTCTAGTGCATTACAGTGTGAAGACATCAGTGAATAGAAATACTCAATCACTGATTTTTAATAAAAATTCTAAGTTAATACTGATTCCAATTTGGTTACTACACCTGGCATACTATCTTCCTGTTTGGAAGATACAATTTTAATTATTTGCTCATTAGGTGGTATAAACTGCTCCTTTGATTAAAGAATTACTATTAAATATTACAGTGATTAGGACACTAGAACACATATGACTAATGGTGTCTAGCAGCAAGTTGCGTCTACTCTATTTTCTACTCACCCAATAATATTTGCAAGGAGGTGATCTTTTAAATGTCAAGGCTTCAACTCTCAAACACCTCCTATGTACCTGATAAATAGTAGTATGTTACTTTTTTCTGTCACTAGCTTTGCACAGTGGATCTGCATTGAGAACTAAAATATAGGATTTAAGCAGTGAGTGGAGATTGGAGAATAGCATATTAACTTTAACTTTAGAACTTCAGCATAGAACATGTTCCTGTTTAATCTTCTAATCTGTTCTTTCCTTATATTTTTCTAAGACTTTAAAAAGCATCTTGCAGTGCCATATGGAATTTGCATTTCCTAGAAAATCATCTTTGCCCATTAGGGTTGCTGTTTCTAGAAGCACTAATTCAACCAAGAAAGATTTTTAATGGCTAAGGTACTGTGAATATTTCAAAATCTGCAGTTAAGCAACATGACTAAGTTTATCCCGGCAGACCCCACCTGACCTACCACAATCTGTGTAGTTTGACAGTACGCCTTTCTGTCCACATTTTTCAGGAATGCAGCTGTACTCTGTCTTGATGCTTTTGGAATACATAAATATTGGGAGAAGAGCGGTGTTCAAGGGCTGAGTCCTTATCCTGCCCTCAGAGCACACTGACTCTGAGTTCACGTCCAAACCTGTTTCCTTCCCTGTGTTTGGCCTCATTGTTAACTGAAACAGAACATGAACACACTTCAGCCTAAGCGTTTGCCCTGAGATTATCTGTCCCTTGAACTCGGCACTAGGACATCCTCTGCTCTAGTTCCCTTTTCTTTAGACAGCCACTCCTGTTACCCTTGAATTCTTCCTGGAATTAATAAACCAGACAAGTCACAGTGAGTCAGCAGAAAACGATAGCTTACTGCAGGGTTTTAACTCCAGGCAACAGTTTGGTCAGAAAGACATCCCTGCTATCCTGTAACAAATAGAGAGACTCCTTTTAACTCCTTTCAGATATTGGGCAGGTAGCAATTTTTGGCAAAACAGTAGAGAAAACCATTTTGTTTAATACATTTCATTTAAATATATTTCATTAAAATCACAAAAAAGGACTCTGTGTCCTAAGTATTTTCAGTTGGCGCATGTCAGACCTTCATGTGCTCCAAAGGGTCAGTACTACTATAAGGATCTTAGCAGCAAAAAAGAAACAAAAGTAGGGAGAATAATACTAAAAACAAAAAAGGCCAAAACCAATCTCTTCCCATGATTAGCTATTAAAGGGAGAGCTACTAGCAACTAGCATTTAAATTAATAGTTAGCAGTTTTTTAAAAAAACCCAAAACATAAGGAAGTGCTTCTTCGTACAACATACAGTCCACCTGTGGAACACATTGTGAAGGGTTCCAAAAATAATTAGATAAATTAATGGAAGATAGGTCCATCAGTGACTATTGGCCAAGATGGTCAACGATGCAACACCATTCTCTGGGTGTCCCTAAACCTCCAACTGCCAGAACCTGGGAAAGAACAACAGGATATAAATCACTCAGATTGCCCTGTTCTGTTCACTCGCTGTGAAGCATCTGGCACTGGCCATTGTCAGAAGGCGGGATACTAATAGATGGACCATTGGTCTGACCCAGTATGGCTATTCTTATGTTCTTATTTGTTTGTAACCTCCGTGTTTAGGTTGCCTAACACTTTCTAGTCGAAAAGGCCTTTGAAATTGGCAGGGAGGAAGACCTAGGGATAGGGATAGCTATTTCTCTGTCCCATGAAGTTCCACTGATGTTTAGTTGAGATGGAAACTGTTAAGGATTACCATTTCCTCTCACTCACTTGCATTTGTCTCAAAATTCTGTCAGCATGCCAAAGTAGTAACTGAACACACACTTTCTAAAGAATTTGACCCGTTTCAGCAGAGCTGAATTAGAAAAGCCTGGGAGATGTTGGAGCAGATATGAGGACAGCAGAGAGAGTTGGTCTATACCCTTTGCCTCTCAATCCAAAGCAGCACCTGACACAGCCCTGTGTTTCATCCCCTGCGAGCTATTATGTGGGGCAGAAGTCAACTAACTCCTGGGGAGGAAGGCAGAGAGAGAAGAGTGTGCATGCTGGGCCAGTCTCTCCTTGTAAACTTCCCAGTCCTTGCTGCCAGTGGTCCATTTCTTTACTGGATAACAGCCTTGTCCTGCTGCCAGTTGACATAGTTAGTCCAGTAGCTCAAGAGACAGAAATATGTGCTGCAGTGCTGAAAGTTTAGGGTTCATGCTGATGAGGCATGATGGGGAGGTGTCCTGAAGTGTACAGACCCATGCTGTCCCAGCTGCTAAAGGGTTAACAGGGAGGCTAGCTGCTTCCTCAGGTGGGGCTGATTGGTGGCCCTGCAACAGCTAGGGAGACAAAAATGCTGCCCTTCCAAAGGGAGGCCTGGCTTCCAGAGCTACTGCACAACCACTGAGAGCAGAGCCCTTCAGGTATGAACCGTTGGGAAACTGCTCAGGTATCTGGACTTCCAGGGGAATGGGATCATGGGGCTGAGAGTCTGGGAAACAGCCTGGGAGAGAGGCATGGCAGAGAAACAGACAGGACCCCTAGACTGGAAGTCAGAGGAGTGGGCAGGCCTGCATTCCTCTAAGAACGCCAGCAAAGGGGTTATTAAAGCCTGTGGAGCAAATCCTAAAAGGCTAGTGACTGCTAGGATTACCAGCCTCCTAACTCATCAGACTTTTTACCCCTTTGAGCGTGGGGAGAGACTGTTAATGATCTGCTCGGAGGGCTGGAGATACAGATTGCCCTAAAAATACAGTCTTGGACTGAAGGTGTGGCTGTGTAACATGGGTCTTACCACACCCTTGAGATCCATTTGTGGACTCCTCCCTGCCAAACAGAAGAAGGAAGGTGTCAGTTGTCTCTAGAGCAATATGGCCCTACTCTGGAACACCTTGTGCAGGGTCAGGGATTGCACGTCAGGAGCAGGTGGATGAAAAGGGGGCCAAGGGAGAGAGGGACACACGTTGTCCCATCCCCTCAAGGAGTCTGCTCGGATTTTCATGGAGTCAGAAACAATCCCACATTCTAACCTCTCTGCCTTCCCACCCGTGCTCTCCTGGAAGAGGGCTGCAGAGCCATCTGCTGATAGGGAGCTGGGAGAGACCACAGAGGACAAGGAAACACTGAAGAGATACAAGGACATGAGCATGGATTTTGGGAGCCAGAACTGCTACCAGTTTCATGGAGAGGGAGGGAATGGGCAAACTGTGCTCTCCAGCAGACTGATCTGGGGAAAACTCCTTTAGGGCAATCTTTAACATATTTCCATCCACCATCTTCTCACAGAACACAGATCTTTAATTGCTAATAGAAAGGTGGGAATGCAGATTAAAATGCTCCTTCCTCACTTATTTCTTATGTCTTTAATGGAAAAGGTTAAGTTCTGTGACCATCACTGCACTATTATTATTCCACTACATATGAAAAAGTGTTAAAATTATATTGTATACAACTGTAACACTCTCCTGCCTGGGATTGCTTTCAGCTACTAGCACCACCTCCTCACCATGGCTGCGGGGAGCTGGTGTGTGTGGGTGTGTGGGGGGGGGTGTTATGACAAGTCTGCCTCAGTTTCCTATTTGTTTACCCAATCACTGTTCAATCCCATATCTGCTAGTTCCTTACTATGGCTCTAGCCCTCTGGCCAGATCCTGTCTGCTTCTTTACCATGCCTCTCTCTTAAACTGTTTCCCAGACTGTACGATAATATACTGTATAGGAGGCTATTTCTACATTGACAACAGGATGTACTAGAATCAACTAGATGATCTAGTGGGCTTTTTCCATCTTTTACAATATTTGTCTTGCTGACATGATTAAATTAAGTGGAGGTTATACTGAAGAATGCTAAGAACTGATACACGTTATGTTCATCAGATCTAGAATATGTTCAAGATCCCTCAAATCTGTGATGTGAACAGCATGGCATTATGAAATAATTTCCTCCAATCTGATATTAGTAATGACCTTCCAATTTAGCAGTAAAATTTAGGTCTTCAAAATAGATGTAATAATGAAAATTGAAGGTTAATGGTTAAAATGATTTTTCCATTTTATTTTTATTTTCATAGAGTTCCTAGCCAGAATATTATGTCTTAGAGCTCCTCAAATCATGCAGAAAACACTGATTTCACGGGACAAAATTGGGCTTTCTAAAAATATCAAAAGTCAGATATTTTTACTTAAAACTCTTCATTATAATTCAAAAGAGTGGTAGATAAATAGTAATTAGGAATGCCATTTACTGAACTGAACTAAACTGCAAATTGTCTGTCATTTATCCCTCTCATGGATTCAGTCCTCTGATTCTAAACATGACTAATGAGTGGTCAAAAGATGACAGGATACTGCTAGCTCAGAATATTAACAGATGTGTGGCACAATGTAATAAAGCCCTTTTTCTGTCAAAACTCACTTGCAAGCATTCTGAGGAATATAGATTTTCCAACATTGTGATATAATACAATTTTCCACTCACCATCTTTGGTGGTGGTGTGTTTTTCTTTCTTTTTTTTCTTTTGTAGTTATTAGGTGATGTTGACTCAACAGTGGATATTTATCTATTGTATTTGGGCACCAAGTCACAGGATAGCTTCGGGTGGAAAAATGAGCTCCCTATGTAATTCTTCTACACTGGTTTGTGGTGGGCCTGATTCTGGAATGGTGATACACTCAAACTATTTACTCAAGATGATGAATGGGGTTTGGGTTCTCAAGGAATCTGGAATGAGATTTAAAGGGTATGTCTACACTGCAGCTGGGAGCATGCCAACCAGCCCAGGCAGACAGGCTCATGTGACATCTGCATGAGTTAGCATGCTGAAAGTTGCAGTGTGGACATTGTGATGTGGGCAGCAGTCAGGCTTTAATATTTTAAGTAGATTGATATTCTGGGAGCTATGTTTTCCTTTATATCATATATATGATACTTATCAGTGGAGTTGATCTTCTATTGAATAAGTGGATTATATGTCAGGCCTGATGTTAATGGTGAATTTCAGTTTTGGGTGCAACAAAATGACACCCTTTTTGACATCTCTTTTCAACTTCATAAATTCCAAGTCATAAAGTACTTCATGATGCTAATTTTATAGCAACATCTTTATGAATTACAAGATTTGGAAAGAAAAGTTTATAATCTTTTGTCAGACCTGCTCCTAATTTTGAAATAAAAATTAAATTGACTAATTTGCATGTGCAAGCAATTTAGAGGAAAACAGATCAGCAGTTTCTTTATCTCTGCATTTTACTGTCATTTTCTTTGATATCAAAAGAGTACAATTTATTAGCAAATGTCTACAAACTGTCATTTGTGTAGTAAATCTTTAGAGCTGAATGGTATAAAATAAAATGTCATTCTATTTAAAAGAAAAATCTTTGCCTTCACTCTGGTGTTCATAATACTCAATGAAGTAAAGAGTTCAAAAATAAAACCCTATAACAATCTACCAAACAACCCCTCTCCCCAAATGCTGAATATTCATGACCTTTCAATTAAGGTAATTAACTTACAAGGAGTTCATGCACGTTTGCCAAGTATAAAAATGAATGGTAATGTGGATACTTTGATTCAGGATGATTTATTACTTGTTAGTAACAGTTCATGCACACTGTCATGAACTGCACAGATGTTGAAGTGCAATGATTTTAGGTACTTGGAAAATTACCATAAATTTGAACTAGTTTGCAAGAATACATTTACATATTTTAGCAAAGACAATAATTTGTTTGCTTTCTTGAAGTATAGGAGTTTCCCAGTGAATCTGTTTTTAAAATTGTTTAATATGTATTACAGTGCAGATGTCATAACTGATGTCTGATAAACTGCCATGATTTCCTATGTCTTGCAAAATCTGCTAATATACTTTGTACTTACATGTTGCCTTTCATCCTAGAATCTTTAAGCTGCTTACAAAAAGGAGTAAATACTATTTCCCTTTAATAAATGGGGAAATGGGAGCACAGACGGGTAGAGTGAGATGTTGAAATCCATACAACAAGTCTTGTTGATTAGAGAATAAAACAGATTTCCTGACTCCGCACAATCCAATTGCTAGGCTATGCTATCATCCTTATATTGCATGTACTTGGTAGAGTACCCAAGAGCTTGAAGTTCATGAATATCTGTACCTTCTTTGAAACTGAAATGCTAAATGTGTACCCTATAGACTTAAAAAATGAAAGCAGACAAACTTTACAGTCCACTTTCTTTAAACTTTGGAGTAAGAGATGGAAAGAATAGTTGAATTACACACGTATAAAAATGAGCCTAATATTGGAAATCCCCACTACAATATACTGAACTATTGTTCTATATTGTGGTTGCAAAAGAGGATAAATTTGGTTGAAAGGAAACCAGTGGTCTTCCAAACTCTTTCATCTCCATGGCACATAGTCTGTTATGCCAGGAGTTTTCAATTTTCTGCCTGCCTGCCTGCCTGCTTGTGGGCAGTGGGGCTCAAGGCTCCCAATCAGTGGGGCTTAGGGCCCCAACCAGTCTAATGCCAGCCCTGCATAGCAGACCCTCAGAAACTAGCTTGTGACCCCCCAGGGGGCTGTGGACCCACAGCTGAGAGCTGCTGTGCTATGCTATGCACTGAGAGTATCCTCCACAGTCAGAAGGTAGATGTAAAATACCCAAGAATAATACATGTAATAAACAATTATGTCAACAAGCACTCAGCCATGTATTTTCTCCATTCCACAAAGATGCAAACATAACAAGAGCCAAAAACCAAAGCAGGAAAATAGCAAGTAGACCTCAAGACCACTGGAATGCAAATCTGCAAATGCTACTTAAATGCTGCAGAAAATGCAAAGAGGACTTAATTGCACTGTTAAATCAGAAAAGACAGATTCTTGAGAAAGTGGTCGCAAAAGAAATATTTAAGAATGTTCAAGTCCACCATTTAATTCCCCAACATCCAGATCTTTACTCTGCATAAATATCAGAGGAACCTCCAGCATTCTAAAGACTGAAGAATTCCCTTTATGCTGCAGGAGAGTTAACCTGGATACAGGGCTGGAACCCTAATTTTTTACATGCAGGGAACATTGAGAGAGAAAATTCTGTGATTGTATCAGGAATCAAAAGTTAACTATATATTTGTATCTGTTCTGTTACAGTTTCACATTTCCAGAAACTTTCAGAGCAGTATTACATACCAGTATTGACATATTTGACAAAGTACAGAACTAATCATTCCTCACTAACAGTATCGAAACAGCTGTAACACATTCTTTAGGAAGCTGGTTCCTCAGTCATTAAAGCTGTTTACGAGAAAGTGAAACAGTATATCTCAACTTCTTTCTCACTGGGATGCTTGCTAAAGTAGATGAGATTATACTAAATCTCATCTACTTTAGCCTTATATTGTTTAAAAAAAGCCTGATCATGACCCTAAGAAATATTCTCCATTTTGGTAGCCCTTTGCTCCTTAGCATACATGTTCTCTGATTATCATTTTGGTCTGGTCTTTTGATGGACTCCAGTGTTACTCCCAGTTACGTGGTAAGGTTCTACATATAGAGTTACTTAAATACAGCAGACCTTACTTCTGAAAGCTTCTGTTTACATTTAAAAATTGAGTAAGTGGTTTCCCACAGAAACTAGAGATGATGTGTTAGGTCATCTACACCATTTCCTTGCAGGATTTTTCTCCATTGTACATTTAATAATGTGTGGTCCAGTCTTGTCTTAAATGTTCCAGGCAGTAGAGTCATTTATAATGATGAACATTTATTATGTGCTGAACACTGTATCAAAGAGTCTAAATGATTTCCATGAATTTCCTTGGGAGCTACTTTAACATCCTACAATTTCTTGTTGTCCAGTTCCTAATATTCAACCTAAAATTCCTTCCACCCATCCTCCCCCCCACTATTGTATCATCTTCTGTTGTACAAAATAATTCTTCTCTTTTCTTGGTGTTTATATCCTAGGAATATTCCTTTATATTGTTATCTTGTCTCTACTGTTGCTTAGCCAAGTTATATTCAATATGGCAACTTAAATCTTGTCTTTTAAATCTAACCTCCAACCACTTTTGTTGCACCAGTTTGTCATTATCTTTCTAGTAATGAGATGCCCCCAAATGAACACATTATTTCAGGTGTATTTCCACCAGAACTACACACGCACGCGCGCACACACACACGCACACACACACAGAACCTTCCTGTTCCATGACATGATGATGCTTCTGTAAGGACAGCCAAAGTGTTGTTTGCCATTTATTCTTGAACTCTTGTATAATCTGCTATCTCCTCCAAGCCTTATAAAATTACAGCTTTCTAGGTTTCTCTGTCCCATTGAATATCTGCTTTGGATTATTTTTCCATACAGAGATTAGCTAGTGTTTCCCCTGGATTAATCTAATTTCTTTCCTGTTTATTTCTATATCTTTACTACCATTTGCAATTCCACCTAGTTTAGTAACGCCTGTAAATTTCATTAACATGCTATTTACTACTATTTATGAACAATAAAAATGTTAAATGCTGCATATCTTGACACCAATTCAGGCAGTGCCTCCCCACAATTCCATATCTTGCTTTGAATTATTGGCTTCAGGTCCTGTTTTACGTAAGCAAAAAACTTCCATTAAGTCATCGGATCAGAGCCCTATAAACCATTGTCTACATCCTTCATTAAATTTTGAATCAATGACTTTGAGATTTTAGAATATCACTGACTTTATGTGACTCTGAATTTGTTCGTGCCCAAGACTATTGAAATTAATTTTGAAAGTAGATTTTATTTGAAATGATATCAGAATACATTAAGTTCATCCCTTCAACCACCAACTTCGTTTTTGTGTAAAATTACCATCAAGTTTCTTTAGCAAGCTATGATTTTTATAAATACGTGGGAAGGGATTCTCAGTCTCACTACAAACTATCTATGCCACTGATATAACGTACAAAAGCAATAAAGGGTTGGGTTTCAGGTGACGCTGCCCTACAAGCCCTGAAGTGGGGACAGGAAAGAGCAGACCCATAGTACCTAGATCTCTGGCCATTCCTGGCAGTGCCTCACCCAGAGGGCTTCCCTGAGAGGCTTAGGGCATCTCTCTGGGCTCCGTAAATTACACTAGGGGCAACCCCTCATCCTGAGAACAGTTCAGAATAGGAAGTGCAAAAAGCTGACTTAAAACCAGCTTTGATTTTGCTCTCTCCTTCCCCTAGGGCTGTGAATTCTATTCTGTGCTTCCTAGAACTCAGCTATGCTGTTTTATTGCTCATGTGCTTATTAATCTCTTGGTTCACAGTCTTGCAATCAGATCCATACCAGCAGACACTTAAATCTGCAATTAGTAACCAAGCCCTTCGATGTTCAGTGCCTTTTTTCTCTGTCATCATTATTTTTTTAATGATAGAGGTTAATGAACAGTAATTGCCAAGATCACAATTTGTTCTTTCTTACTTTGTTATTGTTTTTGGTGATTGGTGCAAGGGGATTGGAGGGGAAACTTGTTTTTTTATGGTACTTTCCCAGTTTTGAAAGATTCAGCCAAAACAGTTCATTAAAACAGTGAGCTTTTTAGCTGATCCCCTTTTACCCTAATTTGTATATTACTGGGTCCTACTGATCTGAATATGTTCATGTTATCCTTTTGTTCAAGGAGGACTGGGAGAAAAGGTTAACTTTCAGGAAGTGTCTCACTTTGAAAATAGTAACTAGCAGGGTAAGTGTCATAGATCTCTTTGAAAACTTGGAGTCCAAAACTAAAAGAAGCATGAAAAGGAATATCAACTGCTGACAGAACTTCTTTTGGCATCTTTTATGTTGCTCTCTATGAATGCCTCACTTCCTTTTTTGAAATCATGAAATAGAACCTCAGCCCTTTCAACAATCTATGGTAAATGAAAAATTCCAACAAATCGAAATCTTATTTTTCTTGAAGTGGATCCTTTGTAGTATGAGAAGAGCTCTAAATTTAATACCTTCATGTCGTTGTAGTGTCTTCATTCACAATTCATTAGTTAATCTAATCTTTAAAAAGGGTTGGCATGTTTATTCAGCTAAGGGCTTCAGGCTTAATTCCAAAATGGCAAATTTCAGAAATGACAAGATTTTAATATTCAGTAGAGTCATACACTGTCTTTTTGACAGTTGGGAGTAGACAGTGGCCTCTAAACCGGAGTGCTTTATTTCTAACTTTTTTTCAACATACAGGATAAATCCTACTTATTAAAAAGTTACTCCATCAGCAGTTTAAGAAGAAAGAGATACTGATGCTACACACAGAGCCCTGAAAATATTCTATTTCCATATTTTTCTGTCAACATTGTTGCATTATTTTGTGAGTGCCCAAAATTGACCTTGGAGCTTTGCGGAACAAGTAAATGAACAGTCCCATCCCCTGCCCAAAGGTAACATTCTAAGGCATGATGAGCCTTAAATGAGCAACAACTGATGAGCACAGGAAAACAAAGTGACCAGAAGAGGAGGCAGGTCAAAAGCTGTACAAAATCATCATTCTGTTAATCAGGGCATGGACAAATCTTGATGGCTTGACTAAATTGATTTTTTCTATCATAGACAGCACAGCAGAAATGAGCTGTTTAAGAAGGACTTGCATGAACACAAGGGAAGTGATTTGGAAAACAGCTTTTGAGGAGACTGTTTGTTGCCTTGGGGGCAGCATGTATAAATGGCATGAGGGTAATAGTGTCGGAAGGAAATTTCAGTGTGGCTGAGGATGATATCATTGGCAGACTAAAAAGGATAGAGGAATACAAGGGATGAGAATTGAGATGCAGGTGTGGTGGAGTGAAATAGAGCCTTAAAACTGTGTACAATAAGATCCAACTTAGTATGTAGTACAGTACGCAACTAGGAAAGGAAGTTGAAGAGGGGAGTGGGGCCTGGTCAGGACAAGAGTTGAGAAGACTGAAAGTGTAAAGCACCTGCCACTAGCCGCAGCTGAGAGTCATATAGGCCTGCATCCCATTGGAGTTTTGAGATGGAGCTGTCTTAAAAACTAGTATATTTATTACAAGAACAGATGCAATCATTTACATGTAAGTCAATTCCCCAAAATGCTAAGAGACGTTGGTGACCAAAGTTTTCACCAACGTATAGGCTGGGCCCCACTTATATTTCCCCAAAGGTTCTCTTCCAAAGTCCTTTGCACAGCAATTCCACAATAACTGATAAGTAGAAGAGCCTTATTACAGAGGAGCCCATGTTCTTCCCAGTCCTTACATGTTTTGCAAAAAGAAGATTGAGAGGCTGGTCTCCCTTCCCAGTCTTTTGAGTGGAGCAACTCTACTCTTCACCATGGTCTTAGGTGATTCTGCAGGGAAAGACAAACTTTCCAAACCCTGCTTCCTGGGCTTTTTCCCCTCCCTGCTGAAATCTGTCTGATGATACTGGAGGAGTTCTGATCCACCCTTCCTTCAGGGGCCTAACAAAGAAAAACAGGGACATCATGGGTTTTTCTTTTCTAATTCCTGGTGACAGCTTGCTCCTTCCTTACGTGGTGGGATCTGTAAGGCTGGAGAGAAGATGCTGTCATCGATAGTATAGGAGATGATTCATGCTTAGACAAGGGACGTAATTAGCAAGTTGGAAAGGCAGAGCAGATTTTTATCATGTATGGAAGAAGAGAAGATAGGATTTTGTTCCACCTGGATGTGAGAGGTGGGAATTAAAGGTGACAGCTAGGTTATGAGCACAGGGAAGGTGCTGACATTATTAACAACAATGGAGTAAGAGAGAGTTTGGGAAGGAAATAGAGTAATTCGGTTTGGCCACGTTAAGCCTGAGATGATAAGACATCCAGGATGAAACGTTGAGGGCAGTTGGAGATATTAAATGTAATAAACAAACAAGGATCTTATTTTTATTTCTGAAGATAATTTTTGTATATATTTTGGCTAAATATACATTCAACTGTAATCAAAATGCAATTTGACATGTTTAATTCAATATAAATATATTTCATTACTGGCCATTTCAAAGTAGAAGAAGTTAAGGATTATGCAAAAGCTTATTTCTGGAGATTCCTTAAGATCATGTTTAAAGAGTAGTTAATAGAGGGTTCACTGGCAGGAGATAAGACATAATACAGGCAGTTTACAGATCAGTAATAAGCAAATTCAGTACATTCTTTATCCATAGTGTACGTGTATATTTTGCAATGTCAATTTGTTTTTGCTAAGATAAATATACTTAATACTGAGAAATTTCCTCTTTAGAAGAAATGGTCAAGTGCCTGGAGGGAAATGGAAAGTTATCCAATGTGACAAGTTGGTGAGTTGGAAAAAATATTCAAATAGCAGGTTCATACCATAGAATTTCAACACTTTTTAGATTATAAACTGGTATTTTAATAGTTTCCAGGCCATTGATCAAATAACAGGATGTATGTGATAGAATTTATATGAATCCCTGTGTATGAATATAAATTATAAATGTTGTATACTTAACAAATATGCACACACACATACCGTAAGTCAATATATATGCACATGTGTGCATGTACAAATATGGGTTTTTTTAGAAATACTGAACATCTTTAGCTCTCAGTGACATCAGCAGGTGTTGAGGGTGCTTACAGGACTTGTTTAATAAAGAATTAAAGGAGGGTAATATAATTAAAGCCAATCAACATCAGTTTATGGACAATAGAGCCTGTCTAACTTAATATCATTTTTAATAAGATTCAGGTTCAGCTGTTAAAGGGAATAACATTAATGTAATGTACTTAGACTTCTATAAAGTGTTTGACATAGTACCACACAACATTTTGATTAAAAAGAGATCAACATAAAATTAACATTACACACATTAAAAGAATTAAAAACTAGCTAACTGATAGGTCTCAAATGTAATTGTAAATGGAGGATCATCATCAAGCCTTAATGACTCTAGTGGGGACCAACAGGGATTGGTTCTTGGCCCTATCCTATTTAACCTTTTTATCAATGACCTAGAAGAGAACATAAAATCATCACAGATAAAGTTTCAAAAGACACAAAAATTGGGGAGTGGTAAATAACAAAGAGGAAACAATCTTTATATGAATAAACAGTGGAATCTGAGTAGAAGTAGACAGGTTATTTTACCTCTGTATTTGGTACTAATGTGAATGCTCCTGGAATATTGTGTCCGGTTCTGATCTTCACAATTGAATAAAGATGTTGATAAATTGCAGAGGATTCAGAGAAGAGCTATGAGTACGATTAAAGGATTAGAAACATGTCTTGTAGTGATAGTCTTAAGGATCTCAATTTGTTTAGTATAACAAAGAGAAGGTTAAGAGGTGATTTGGGGCTCTTAAATCTAGCAGAGAAAGGTGTAACATGATCCAATGGCTAGAAGTTAAAACTAGACACATTCAGGCTGGGTCTACACTGACGGCAGCAAATTCGCTTCCGTCACATCGATTGCTCTGGATCGATTGAGTGGTCTGTATATACACGCTCAGTCGATCCAGGAAGCGACGCAGGAAAACCATCCCTGTAAGTGGAGTAGCGCTGCGTAGAAGGGAGCGCTGTTCCCTTCTACGGAGCGCAGTATGGACGCCACGCAGAGGAGACGCTGCAAAGTCTACGGGAGATATGCAAGTGATTTACGTCGACTGCCGCCGAATTGCCAAGGTAAGTGTGAACCGGTCCTTAAACTGGCATTAAGGCATGTATTTATAACAGTGAGGAATTAATTGCTGGAACAATTTACCAAAGATGTTGTGGATTCTTCATCACTGGCAGTTTTTAAATCAAGATTGAATGTTTTTCTAAGTGATGTGCTCTAGGGATTATTTTGGGAAAGCTCTATGGCCTTTGCTCTAGAGGAGGTCAGATGGAATGACTGCAGTGGTCCCTTCTGGCTTCAGAATATCTGAAAAGCACTGCTGAAAAGCTGTGTAATTTGAGAGAATAAACAATGTGTTTTTCTGACTTCTGTAGACAAGACATTAAATGTTAAGGCTGAGCCTGTTTTCCGGTTGCATGGCCAGGAAAGAAATGTTGCTGCTAAGGAGGGCAATTGTTTGTTTACAAATCTTGGCTTTTGTAGGCTTGACTTTGAATATTAATATGGCACTGCTTAGAAATATTTGATGTTTTATTTCCTCCTGCTGCTCATAAATGGTATGGCTTGAAATTCCTTATCAGAAATGTGGTTTCCATTAATTTGCTGGTTTGCTAATATAGGGTTGTTCCTTTTTATTGCATTTGCATTTTTTTAATAAAATGTGCTTTATTTTAAAAACATGAAGGGGCACTTGTACAATGTTTGCATGAAAAATGCAAGACTCAATAAGAATACATCTTCCAAAAAATTCAATACCATTCATCAGTTTCCGCACTCAAGCAAAAGCTTCACTCAGTCCTTCGCCAACTGGTATGAACTCACTTGTTTTCCTCACATGTTGCTGCAAATGATCCCAGTTTTACTTCATTGGTTTATTGCTCAGCCCCTCAAAATTTCCAACACTGCTGTTTAAATTGCAGAAAACCTGTGTCCATAATCAAATTATGGGCATGTTTATATGGTGAATACCTGGTTTCTATTGGGAATTTTAGCTGTTTACAAAAGCAAATTAAATGCTGAAGAGGCAATGAAAACTCACTGTCTAATATACCATGTTTTACACAGAAACTTCTCAATGAGTCAGCTGGCTCTTGTGATATAACTAATTGCATAATTCTTAGGCTCTGATTTTGTGGTGAAGATGTTTCTCTACCTGGAAAAGGACTAAGGAAAATATAACATATATAACATTTAATTCATATTTTCTAATTCCCCTTCCTATGCAGTCACAGTAAGTACTAGTTTATACCCCCGCCCCACCCCCCTGATCTAACAATAGCCTGCACCTTCTACTTCTCTGCATTTCTCAGTAACCCCCACTCCTTTAGTTTTGCCTTTGCAATTACTTCCTGACCCCCTACCTGCCACTCTTTCGGCCCAGCCATTCCTCCTTCCATTTACAATTTCAGCCTGTGACATATCAGATCAAGACTCTTCCCACACCACCTAACTCTATTTTTTCCTGAAAGCCTCTTTCTCCCCAACATATTTCTATCCTGTTCCCTCTGAGAAGATCACTGCTTCCTCTACCTGGAGATGGGTCAGACCCAAATCCCAGATACCAATAATCCTAAATTTGGAAATTTAGATTTTCATTCAGATCTGAACTTGATGGCTAGCTTTTATCACTTTGACAGACTGAGGCTAATTCCGGAATTGGCCTGGTGGGAAAGAGACAGGAATTTGAGGGAACTGAACTCTCTATCTCTAGTCCATTTCTGTTTCTCATCATCAATAGTAAGGCAGGATCTCTCTCTTTGTAACTTTCATCTGGAGGCCCAGTTACACCCTTACTTTAAAGCCCTATGCCTAACAGTTTTTGTGGAAGGAGATGTACATCTTTCATAAACAGGAAGTGAAGAGACCAAGGATACATCAGGGGGTCTCTTGCACTCTAATCCCATCTCACCATTGTGCGAGACCTCTCGTGCTGATATAAAAAAAATTGATCCCCATTGTCTGTGGTTTTACAGCATGGCAGTGATTTTATTCCAGAATTTCCTTTTTAATTAAATGTTTGGTCTGTGTGTATACTCATGAATTTCCTATATTCCTATATTAACACTTAGTGTGTATACTCCTGCTGAATAGCAATGCTATGTTGTGCGTTTATTTTTCAGTCTTTTCACTAATTTGCAAGTTCTGCCACAAATGTAACAAGTGAATAAACTGTAACAAAATACTAGCCAGTTACTAGGAGTTCTTTGACCACGTTCAACAGAATATGTGCTTAAAAAATACCAACACCAGCCTCATGAAGGGACAAACAAGAAAAGGAATCTACCCGGGGGCGGTTTCATTCATTTTCCCTTAGCTAACGCACAATACAAACTTAAATTCTGTTTCATAGGCTAGTGAGCAGAGTTATTTTTTATTTCATTTATACCAATATAAACAAATAGACACCATTATTTGTCATTTGGAATTAGAATCTGTTCTGTAAAAGACTTTCTTTGTAAAGGAAACATAATCTCTGTTTACATTTATGTAGGGATGGTTATGCCTGTACACTGCAGACATCTGCTAGATTTGAATTTGTAATACAACCGAATGTCTTTAAAACTGAAGATTCAGATAACACCAAAAGAGTGTTACATGCATCGTTAAGTTTCAACATGGGTCATTAATGACATGTTATGAAGACAGTGTGATGCCCTTGAAGAGGGCATTCTGGCAATGTGCTGTAAGGCTTCCGCTGTATTATGTACATGGTTTTTTGCTCACTGCTATAAATATTTCTATTGATGGCAAAATTCTGTTCTGTTTCCATTTGCTGTGTTTTTGGATGGGTTTTGAGAATACCATACATGCTGGATCACATTTTTAGAGCAAGTGTGATGGTTTGAAATTACACATTTTCCAAAGCACTGATTTTTTCAAACTGTAAAAAATATTGAGAAAATTTAGTGAAAGAAATAGCAAGCCACTGCATGTCTGCATTGCAGGACCTTTCCTTGTTCATCTTTTTAGTAAAGTAGCTCAGTGTAATATATTGCTCTTTGTCAATAGGCTGTGTAACAGAGGGGAGCTTTCTAGGAATGCAGGGATCTTCTGTAGAGTCTCCCTAACGTCAAGTGCTAAGCCACTAAATAAAAATGCAGTCAAAGATGGAGGTTCTGCAATGAAAACCTTAGGATGACCAAGTTTGGGAGAAACTGTAGCTAAGGCTTGTTTTGTTGTTCTGCATTAATAATAAAGAAAACGACAGGGAGGTGGACATTTGGACTGTAACTAGCATCCGAGTATGTGGTCCAGAAGAGGGAGGGAACTTGCTTGCTGGAGGGACTTTGTTTTTCCATGCTGGTTGCTCTGCATTCAGCAACAAAGAACACGTGTGAACTGCTTTTAAAAACATAGCTATGTTTAGTCTCCAAGCATTAGCATTTGTGTTAGCTCTCTGGAGAAGCTTTATTTCACCTTTCTTTCCTTTCTTTCCTTTTCCCATTACTAAAATAATGTCTTGATAAAGAACAAAACAAATGAACAAAACCTGCCATTTTGGGAAAAGTGTTAGTTTTGTACAATGTAAGAAGAGAATAATTTTATCCTGCTTTTGCTTAATTAACACACAAGTTGGAATTATGTGAGAAATTTGAATGAGAGAGAAATCAGACCTTGCTTTCCTATATGTACTTTTTAAAAATAGAACAGGAAACTGTTACTGGAGAGAGCAATAATTTGTAGGCTTATTTAGAGATGTCTTCACCGTGATTGTATGAGAATTGTTTAATGACAGTAGTCTCCTTGTTCTACGCTGTACTGTACAGCACTGTGGCTTTCAGTTAGTGTTCTGAATTACTGTAGTCCCTTGAATTCTTTAGCACTGCAGAGCAAAGAGAGTGATGAAGCAAAGTTGACTAAATTCCTAGACACTGGTAATATACAGGCTTTGCTGTTCTGCAGTGGTGGCTAACACTGTGTAAGCTGCGGATTTTCATTCTGATTTTTTATGGTCTCCATGAAGTTACTTGGTTATTTTGAAACAAGTAGGTGAGCAGTGAATGTGGAAGGAAATGGACAGATGCTCTTGTTTATATTCTAACACTGCTAGATATATTGGGGCACGGTAGTAGAGGAGTGATCCCCATTAGTTGTTGCTGAAAACATTTAGCCACAGATTGTGTTTTCTCCACTGAAATGCTAGAGGGCATGTGGAAACATAATGCTAGCCAGATGCAATGTAAATGGAGCCAGTTTTTAAAAATCTGGATCCTGGATTCTCTTGGCTGTGCTTATTCAGGTCAATGCATGACAACAGGAGTAAAAGGGACAATATATGCTGTCCTTGGGAGATATATATATTCAGTGGCTTGAGGTTATCATTGCTATGCTGACTATGCCCAACGTGATCTCCTTCTATCTGCTGACTCTAAAAGACATTTCCAGTAGGAGAAATTGTGTTGTGCTGGTTTTGGGATTAGATTACAAGAAAATGGCTGAGACTACTTTTGGGAAAATGGAAATTACACTGTGTGGCTAGGCAGCAGGTATGTTGATGATGACGACATTTCCCTCAGGCTCCCTATTTTTGGTGAGGAGATGATACAGCAAGTAGAAAAGGTGAGCAGGTTGGAGTTTGATGCTCATTAGTAAGGCTATGATTTTGGCATGGAAATTTTTCAGTAAATTTCGTGGCAGAAGTGTGTGTGGGGGGGACCAATAAGACATGGATAGGTCATCAAATGATGTAGTTTTCTCTACATCAGCATATACAAAATATAGTGGGGGTTTTGAAAGGTGAGGCTGGGGGAAAAAGGGTTTGGAGAGCAAGCCCACGTTGCCGGGGCTGGGTCATGCTCCTCACTCCAGGCATTGTGACCTGGTACATGGGGTCTCAATGCCAGGGAGAGAGCTGGCTCAGAGGACTTGGGACAGTGTCAGCAAGCTAAGTCTTTGGGATACAAGCGAACAGAAGATTAGAACGGCCATATTGGCTCTGACCAATGGTCCATCTAGTCCAGTATCCTGTCTTCTGACAGAAGCCAATGCCACGTGCTTCAGAGAGAATGAACAGAACATGCAATCACTGAGTGATCCATCCCCTCTTGTCCACTCCCAACTTCTGTCAAAGACAGGCTGTGGACACTCAGAGCATGGTGTTGCATTCCTGACCATCCTGGCAAATAGCTGTTGATGAACCTATCCTCCATGAACTTATGTAGTTCTTTTTTGAACCCTATTATAGTTTTGGCCTTCACAACATCCTCTGGCAACGAGTTCCACAGGGTGACTGTAGGTTGTATGACTGTAGTTTGTTTTGAACATGCTGCCTATTAAGAAGAAATATAATAATGTGTTTGAGGCAGAAATCTTTGAGTCCTCTGCTTCCTACTGTAGAAACTTGTTCTCTTGGATCTTAGCAATCAGTTTGTGTTGGTTTACATTTCTGAATCTATCTTACTCTTTGTTTAAAATTCTAGCTCAGAGTCTAATTGACTTTTCTAGTTCTCCCATAACACAGGGCCTATAACTTCAGGCTTTGTGAGGCCCCATGGCAAGCTTGAGGGGTGGGGTATCTTTTCACGTGTAAATTGTATTTAAACTATTAGGTTTTTATATTATTATTTTGGAGGCCTTAACAGACTGGCGTTAAGTATTTTGCCATGTCATTGAGACCCCAAGGCTTGCCTGCTCTCAGCAGTCCTCTGCCCTGTCCAATGGCCTCTCCTCCATAGCTGAGGAGTACCAGGGGTTTAGTTTGTTTCATGGGAGTTATGAAGACACTTTTATTTGCAAATATTTTCAACCTGGTACACTGATTTATTTTTCATTCTTAGTGATTTTATTTTGTCATGTTATAGCCCTTTTATCTGGTGTATATTTTAATGTTTTATGGTTCTAATGTTGTTTGTGAGGTATCTAGATTGCTACAGCAGACAGGTATCTTAAAATAAATTATAATATCATTATTGCCTGGCCTAGCTCAAGTCATTATGCAACTTACAAGCTCCACTTTTTAGCTTCAGTTTTGAAAAAGACTGTTGCTTTCTTAAGAGAGGATTTTTAAAAATATGTTTCAATAAATTATTGGTTGCCTAAAAAGTACTGTGTCTGGAACCCACATGCTCTTAGTGATGGTTTCTCCATGTTAGGATTGACACATGTTAACAGGCTGGAGTGGGAAGAGCTTGTACTGCTGCTGTCGGTACTGTACCTGTTTTTGTGAATAAATAGAGGACTTCAGTATCCTGGGATGCTGATCTAACACTTTCCTCCAGCTCTTAAATTCAGTTTTAAAATATTAATACAAATAAAATGAAATCCTAAAGATCTGACAAGCTATCATTCAACAGTCAGTTTGAAAGTCAAGGGACAAATTAACTACAAGGTCTTGTAACTAATTCTGCATGTCAGAACCATCAGGCCAGCATCATCTGAACAGGGACGTTGTGAGGAATGTATGATACCTTAAACTTAGTTGAGTAAGGTGCAATAAGTCCAGGGAATGCTTTAAATGTATGCAACGAGATAATAAAATCAATGTGATATTTAAGTGGAAGCCAACGTAATGTCAGTGAAATATGAGAAGATGTTCTAGTCTGTGTACAAATCCTGGCGAAGGCATTTAAAATCAATTGTAGCCTGTTCTTAGTGCCTGCTGGATGATCTCCAAAGGGGAGAGCCACAATAATCCAGCCAAGATATCAGAAAAGCTTAGATAAGCATTTCAGTGTCCTGAAAGGCAGCGTCATAACCTTTGCAGTGTTTCTAAGATGATAGAACACAAGTCTTATAATGTGATCATTAAAGGAAAGATTAAAATTTTTTAATTTAAATCATTTTTTAATTTAATCATTAAAAAGATTAAAAAGGGTTTCACACTCCTGTTGAGGGAATTAACAACCTCTCTTGCAATAGAAGGCAAAGGCATCTCCCAGTGACACTCAGGGTGAAACAAAAACCAGGCTGTCTTCCTGGTTTTCAGACTCAAACAATCCCAAAGTAACATGAAACTGCCATTATGACTTATATGACAGTTAGGCTTAGCTGGGACGCTACTAAATGAATATACCAATAGTAGTTACAAAGAGCTAAATATCTGTGTAAAATATCTGCATTATGTAAAAATCTGATTTTCATTATCTATAGCAGACTGGATCCAACATGTAAGACATTAAAATGGGATTTTCAAAGGAGCCTGTGCACCATGGGCTCCCCATTTCAATGGGAGTTTGGCGACTAACTTTCTTAGGCTGTTATTTTTGAAGGAGCCCAGGAAGTTAGTTACCCAAACTCCCATTGAAATGAGGAGCCGATGGCCCACAGGCTCCTTTGAAAATCCCACTTTAATGTCTTGCATGTTGGATCCAGTTTGTTATGGGTCAGGGTAATAAACCTCAAGGACACAAGAAGACA
The DNA here is from genome assembly GCA_007922155.1 of Mesoclemmys tuberculata. NCBI lineage: Eukaryota > Metazoa > Chordata > Testudines > Chelidae > Mesoclemmys > Mesoclemmys tuberculata. Next base: position 5,693,286 of record ML675615.1, on the reverse strand, counting down.
ATATACATGTTGGGCTGTACAAGTGAAAAGATAGTCTTGATTCTCAGGTTTCCATAGTGTAGTGATGTGCTTAAAGTGAGAGTGCCTTAGTTGGTTGCATACACACTAATACAATTTTTCACTGTGCTGTTTAGCATCCCTTTGGAAGTTCAAAATGGACATTATTGTTTATGGAGTCATTCATGGACTACTTTTTAAATTGTGCATACACAGTTATTTGCTGTTGAATAGTTTCTCATGAGTGCAACAGTGCTGTTATTGATATTTTAATTCTTGATGAAAACATTCTACAGAGTATACAAAATAGATTAGGAGCAGAAATAAAAGGTCAGATTTTAGTCCAGTTATTGTATGAAAGCTAAATTAAATGCATATTTCACAGACAAATATTACAGCATTGCCATGCTGCTAGCAGTTTGGGGTTGTTTTTTGTGTGCAACTTTATGCTGTAATGTGTCATCTGACACCATTTGTAACAAAGGCACTGGACACTTGGCTTGCACAGGTGTAAACTAATATTCTAATGGAAATTCCCTTCATTTTGTGAGGAGCGAATAGTATAATTCACTTCTTTGGTTTGGTTTTGCTTTTGTGATCAGCCAAACTGAAGATGTATTTCTAAATTAGTCAAAAGCTCTTGGGCTTGGTGTAGGAGTTACTGGATGAATTGTAATAGCTGCATTATGCAGATCAGACTAGGTGATCACGTAGTTTCTTCTTGCCTTTAAATCTATTAATCTATTAAATTCCCCAGTGATTTCCAAGTGATTCTTTTGTTTCTCACAGCTTGGATCAGTAGGAAGCCTGGAATGCAGACTTTTTAATACAACACATTAAATATACTACACTCCCTTGTTTAAACCAAAATCTGGTCTCTTACATGCACAAGCAAACCCACTGCAGTCAATTTTCATACCTATTACACATGTCACCAATAAAGCCGCATATTGTGGCCCCATGTGGTTTTTCTTTTGGGGGTTGGTGAGATCGTGAGTTCATAGTTGCACATTTTCCTACTGCTTTTATAGAGAATGGCAGATTTTCTTCTTTCTATTCTTCATGAAACTATGCACTAAATCTGTAGATTTCAATATACATCTAGGAACAGATCTTCCTCTGAAGAGTCCCAAGACTTTTACATAACTCTCTAAATTGTCCCCATATCCTGAGAGGCAGCACAGCTTTCACAAGATGCTTGTTCTGCGTGACCCTACTAGTGACACCAACCCCACAATCTTGGAAGTTGCAGACAGTAAAGGGATTATTGTTGATTAAACACACACTAACTCTGGGACAGGTTTTTGCTTAAGAATCTCCCCCTTACCCTAATTTGACTGGAACATGGAATAGAGAACAGCTGCTTCTTGTCTCCTGGCCACCCCTGCCCACCCCCTCAGAACCTCTCCCTTTGGCTTATTACTCTGACCTCACTAATTTCCCATAGCTTGCTTTCTTCTGCACTCTGAAATGGGAAGTAGCATGTTGCCTTGGGTAATTCTCAAAAGAGTTTTATTCTCAAAATTGTGCTGAATTTTATTATAAATATTCATTGTCATAAATGTATTCATTGAGGATAACTTAAGGGAGAACCTGTATTCGGACATACTGGATCAGTAACAACTTATCTAAGAGAGAGCCTGAAATTTCTTTCTACACAATGACCATACTGATAAAATACATAGATCACAGACTTTTTTCATGGTACTCCATAAAACTTCAGATCCTTAATCAGGCAAATACACTTTCATATAGTCTGCTAATAAGGTACAAGCAAAAAACAATTCACTGTAAATTGTAGCAAAATTGGGAAAGATAAGCTACCCTAGAATTTAGGGCAAGTTTAGGACATTTTATATTGTACTGGTGATAACTGGTTGGGGGATTTGATCCTCATTATGTTTGGTTTTATATATATAACCATGAATGCAATTTATGAAATTTAAAGAAAAATATACTTTAAAAGTGCTTTTGGCCAAATTTGCAAAATATTACAGATCATAACATTAAGCATGTTATTATTTTATTGTTTAAGCTGATAATATAGGCTATGTCAGACTACCTAGTTTATACTAACATGGCCCTCTTTCAAACCAGGCTATGCTGATGCAAACTTTTAGGACCTTTAGTTTGAGCCAATAGCGTGCACACAAGGCAGTTATAGTGCACACTTTGATGCACTCTGTAATTCACATCACTGTAGTCCGTACTGTGGCACAGTGTAGACAAGACTAAGAAAAAGACAGCCCATGAGTTAAGGTACAGCAAATTTATATTCCAGAATAACATACCATGCTATCCTTAATATCTACACAGAGTTGACAGTGCTTTCTTCTTCAGGGGCTGTGTCCAAAAGACTCCAAATGACACAGAAGTCAGTTTATCTACTCAGGCCCAAATCTGGCTACTGTTAAAGCTATTGGAAAGATTGGGCCTTCAGAAAGGATGAAGAGCTGAGGAAAACCTTATTGGGAATCAAACTTCTACTTCCAGGGAAATTAGACTTTTCAAATCGGATGCGTACACCACCAAGACACTCCTCACAGTGATCTCTACCCCTCTTTTTAAAGATTCACACTAACACCTTTTTGCAGTTTTTTTTAAGATATATATTCTCACTTGTCATCTTTATCTCCATTACAAGGTATTGTGCATCAGTCATTTCAGAGTCAAATTCTTCTCTGATCTACCCAAATTTGACGCTCCTTCATTCAGTGTAAATTACTAACTTCAGAATTAGGCAGTAAAATGCCACAGATATAAGAACCTGAGTAAAACAGAATAAGAAAAACTTGAAAAATAAAATGGCAGAAAGCTGCTTTTCCCACTGGGTTGTCGTGTCTGTCTGCGTCTCTGCCCATGGGAGTAACCTTGCCCTATCAAGCTGTCCGTGCTGCTAGGGGATGATACCGAGGGGATTCATGTGGATGATCCAAAGTGCTGGGGCAAGGCTCTGTATTCTTAACATGCCACTATAAATCAGTCCTCAAATCATTCACATTTTGCTATCCCATGTGCAAATGATGTGTTGGGTTTTCATCGGAGTCAAACATGCTGACGTGTTATTACAACTTTCCTTTTCTGCATGTCCTTGCACAGAAAGCCATGTTTTCATACCTATTGTGTCTGCATTGTGATATTTCCTAATTGCTGATAATGAGAGCTGCTGCTGCCCAATAGGAAAAATAATCTCCTTCTTTTGAACAATCTCATCTAGTTTTCAAAGACAGTCTGTATTTTTTCAGTGCATCTCTCTTGATGGAGAGGCTAGCAGGATATGTCAACAAATACTATCCATTGAAAAACTATGGGCCACACATTGGCTGGGCAGTGTCAGGTAAAATAGCAGGGGGTCCAGCAGCAGAGAACTCCACTTGAAAAAGGGCTCCTTGGTTGGGCCCATTATTTTCATTATAAACAAAAGAGGTCACCAAATACATGTGGTCAGATATGTTTTGCATTGCTTTCAGTCAAAAAGGTTTTGCTCTCATACATTTTTAAAAATACACTGGTAGAAAACTTAGTTTTGTCTGATGGATGTATCTTGAGAATATGGCTGCCAAATTATTGTTTAATACTAGAATGAAGGAGCACAAGAATTGCCATTCTGAATCAGACCCGTGGTGTAGCTCATCCACAGTTCTGTCTCTGACAGGGGCCAATACCAGATGTTTTAGAGTAAGGTATAAGAAACTTTGAAATATGATAAAATGCTCCCCATTGATGTTTCATCCTAATCCCTAACAGGGGGTGGTTTAAAACTTGAAGATTTTTATATCCCTTTCAAAAATCCTTTTTTAAAGTATTAACTACTATAGCTCTGGATATGCTTGTTGTGCATATAATTGCCCAATCCCTATTTGAATCTTGCTCAATTCTTGGGCTCAGCAATATCCATGGCAGTCAGCTCCACAGTATAATTGCACATTGTGTGGTGGTGGTGGGGAAATTATCTTTTATCAGTTTGGAATTTGCCACCTTCAGTTTCATTGAATGTGCCCCTGTTCTCATGTTATGAGATAGAGAGAATAGGAGCTCCTGAGCTATTTTCTCTAGACCATTCATTATTTTGTATAATTTTATCATATCCCTCTTATTCATAAGATAAACAATCTCAATCTTTCAGTCCCTATTCATATGAGTTTTTCCAAGCCCTTGTCTATTCTCCTCAGCATTCATTGAATACATTCCATTTCTGCCGTTTTTGTTTTGTTTTGTTTTTTGATGGGGTGACCAATACTATATGCAGTTTTCCAGATAAGGGTGAGCCATTGATTTATATAATGGCATTATAGTATCCATTTTATTTTCTATCCCATTCCTTGCGCATCTTAACAAAGAACAGGGTGTTACTAAGGATATAATACTCTGAAGTTGGTGTTACATTGGCTGAATGCATTATCATTTAGGTCCAAATTTTCATTTTAACTTGTGCATACCTAACTTTTGTACGCTCTCTATGAAGACAGGAAAACCGTTTCTTCCAATGCGCACAAGTAAAATATGCTTTGGTAAAACTCAATTATTGGGCTTAAGAAATGGGTAACTGGGTGAATTCTATGGCCTGTGTAAAACAGGAGGTCAGACTAGAAGGTCCCTTCTGGCTTTAAAATCCATAACTCTCATACATGAGTTGAGTTTCCACTTAGCTGCAACATGTAACCTCTACTCGTGCCTGTCATTGAAGAGCACGGTGTCTAGGTTAGATGCTCACAAAGTTTACGTATAAATTTGTAATTGTGGTCTGAGACAAAATGTTCTAATTCATGGCAGAGTGAGTACAGACATATCTGAGTGCTGTGATAAGGGTGCAGTTAACATACCATATCTGACTGATACAAAGCTAGTGGGGTGGGGAGGTGTTTGCTTTTTGTGTGTGTATGAACAGTAGAAGAACATGCTGATTAATTAGGTGACTAGAGCTAATCTGGTTTCAGGTTAGGCAGGTGCAATGAGCTGTAGTAAATAGTTGTGATATGGTAATAACATCATTATACATTTGTACTGATATGTACAGTGCGATACTGAAGGCCTAACTTATCAAGTGCCCCTGTAGCTTTAACTTCCACTCCTCTGTTACTGGACATGAGTAACGCCCATTGACTTGAGTGGAAGTTACATGTATCTTGAGTGGGAGTCCAGTGGTTTCTTTGGCAATGCTTTGTGCATAGCACTTGCTGGAACAGGTGCCTACTGCTTAGCATCATAATTAATGAAGTAAAAAACCTTCTATTTGGAATTAAAATTGGATTCTGGCTCTTCCACAAATGTTTTCCAAGATCATTTATATGGTAAGAGCATCCTGCTACATCACACTACTGCTGTAAAGCATCCCAGCTCATTGCTTTTAATTGAAATGCCTGCATAATGCTCTTGCAAAATCCAGACTGTTTTCAGAGGGAGAAAAGTAAAGTGTGTCCTGCCAAATGTTGTGTTTAATACATATTGTTAAATAGAATCCAATTCTTTATTTCAAGCAATAATATTTATTTCTGTTAATTTTCTTGGATAACCCATTGGTTTTCTACAGTCAGATGCAGTAGTATTACTTAAAATTAATTTTTCTTGCCTCAGAATGGTGGTGATATTTCTTTTATTCGCTCTGAAGGCTATCAAATGAGAGCTGGGAATCATCTGTAAAATACAATAGCAGCTAAGCAGAGCTGGTGGCACTGAAGGTTATAAATTTGATAGACCCAAGAAAAAGTGATATTGCTCAGTGATATATGCAAGAAAGAGGCAAGTCTTACAGTCTTGAACCCATCAGTCAGCACTGAAAAGGAAGGTCAGCACTGACTTAACTAAATAAATTTAAAATAAAACAATTTTAATCTAATCAAGCCTATATATTTTTTGTTACTGGTATGTACAAGGAAAATTATCTTCATTGGTTGAAAACAAATTCAGGGATAATTCTTTTTAAGAGACATTGAGAGGTTGTTAAGGTTAAATATTGTTCCACTGTTACCTTTAGTCCCTGGCACTGTCAAATCTTAATGTGTACACAATCCAATGGAATTATACTGGTTTCAGTTGAAAGAGACTCAGAATGTGTCTGTAATACATACGATAAAAGTGTAGTGAATTGGATGCATTGAAGTTAAGCTGGTTAAAATTTTGTAATAAGAGGTTGCTAATTTTTCAGGATATGATGATGAAACAGCATTTGTCTCAAATTACACCTTAGTGTTCATAGTTTTATATGTATTGCATATGTGTTATTAAAATAAAATAACAAAAATTATTTGATAAATATTTCAGTTTTCATCTTCAAATAAAGAGCAGTTCCATAAACATGATTCTTTAGAGGGTGACTTAATAATTATTTTGTGGAATAGAGAGAATAGTGTAGTTTTAAAATTAAATTAAAAATCTAATCACATTACTGCATAAATGTAATTACTGGCTTTATCCTCTACAAAAAGGTATCTTTACGGTCTTAATCATAATCTAATGTCTCAGTTGTCTCGTGTGAGATAGAAATATATTGATATGCTCACATACTGTGCAATATTAGTTGGTACAATAAAGAAAAATAAACTAACCCTATAAAGCTGTACTAGCAGATACTTACACAAAGTAAAGTAAAGTAAAAATAAAAAGTAACATTTTTATTGTAGCTTTTTACACGCCATTTCTGGCCACTCTCACTCATTCCTCAATACTGCCTGTAAAATCTGAGACTGACATTTTTTTTTTTTCTGGAAGTACAGTTTCCCTCAGTTACATTAGCAAACATTATCCAAAAGGTATCTGCCCTCTTTCATTCCCTATTGGACTGTCCTAGGAGAAGATTGTAATGACCCAATGTGGAAAGTCACAGACACTAGTTTCTCAGCAAGGCAGTCTAGTCAGGCAAAATCCTAGCCCAGTGAGAGAGAGAGAGAGAGAGAGAGAGAGAAACAACCAACCCTGCATATTCTGACATTATGAAACATCACAGGGGAAGGACAACTTTCTACTCCTGTGTGCAGAGTTTCTGGAGTTTCTTACAGCCTTATGGCTTGAGCAATCCCTCAGCTGTATGTATGTAGCTCCAACACCTCAAAAAGGATGAAAGGTTAGTCTTACCCAACCTATTAACAACTAAAAATAAAATTTCATATTCTGTGCATGTGAGGTTTGTGGGCCACTCCTTAACCTTTCACCTGGGTGCTGAGGAGATTTGAGGGGGACACCGGTCTTTGTTGTGGGACGTGTATGTTGCCCTATTTTAAGTGGTGTGTAATCACCATTTAGTGTTCGGGGAATTGTGTGTAGATTTTTGGCCCAATGTGACTTTTTTGGATTTTTTTTCTTGATGAGGTCCAGAGTTGGAAGTTCTAAGGCATAATAGGCCTTCATTCTCAGAAGAAATTATTCCAAGACTGCAAAGGTATCTGCTTTGAGTAGATTGGTTAGCACTGTAAAAAGCATTTGTAAACACAGGAAATGGTGTTTAAATTTGCTATTTTTCTCTGAGGGAAAAGTAACATTCCTAATTAGCACAACTGGACCAGTGGCGGTGCCATAGTCTTGGATGTTAGAGTGAGGCAGAGGTCACAGAGGCACCGCTAATTCAGGCTGACAAAGAATCCAAAAGATGATCTTGCTGTTGAAGTTATGGAATATAGACTGGGATTTACAAGAGTGCTCAGTGTTGGGTTTCTGCCCCTGCTGAAGCCCATGGTAAAGCTTATTTGCCGGCTTCAGTGGGAGCAAAGTTAGGTTAATACTTAAGCACTTTTGCAGCTCAGACTATTAAAGTGAATTTGTATGGTTGCATTTTTAATTCACATATAAATTAGAGCTTTATTTATGAATTTAGGTCATAAGCAGAGATGTATGAAGCTTGTTGGTTTCACTTTAATCTTTAAACCGAAAATTTCCATGCAATTTTACAAAATCTCCAATTTTTGAGTGTGAAATTTGAGATTTGTGATTTCATAATTTGCTAGCAGAATTTTTTTTTTAAATCAAGTTTTGTTCAGTTCCCTGGAAGAGAACATGGGAGATGCTTTGCTTAGCAACTGGTGGGCACGCTCTAGAGTGAATAGATTTTTCAGATTTTTACCCTCTTAAATTGTGTGTTTTCACAGTTTAGACTTAACTTCAGTTTTCCACGGCAGTGATAGTCCTTGCTGATCAGGATATTTATTCTTAAAAGCTGCAGTGTGTGATTGTAGAGCAAGTTTCAAGAAAAGTGCTATAAATTTTTACTTGATTTTAGTAAGGCTTTTGATACTATCCCTCATGACGTTCTCATAAACAAACTAGGGAAATGTGGTCTAGATGAAATCACTATGAGGTAGGTGCACAACTGGATGAAAGACCACACTCAAAGAGTGGTTATCAATGGTTCACTGTCAAGCTGGGAAGGTATATCTAGTGCGACCTGTAGGGGTTAGTCCTGGGTCCAGTACTAGTCAATATTTTCATTAATGACTTGGATAACGGAGTGGAGAGTACGCTTATAAAGTTTGCAAATGACACCAAGCTGGGAGGGATTGCAAGCATGTTGGAGGACTGGATGAGAGTTCAAAACAATCTTGACAAATAGATGACTTGGTATGAAATCAACAAGAGGAAATTCAGTAAAGATAAGTACCTAGTACTTTGCTTAGTGAGGAAAAATAAAACGAATTGCTACAAATTGGGGAATAACTGGCTAGGTGGTACTACTGCTGAAAAAGATCTGCAGGATTATAGTGGGTCACAAATTGAATATTAGTAAAAAATGTGACTCAAATGTGAAAAAGGCTAATGTCATTCTGAAACATTTTAATAGCAGTGTGTTATGTCAGACATGGGAGGTAATTGTCCCACTCTACTTGGCACTGGTAAGGCCCAGCTGGAGTCTTGTTCTAGGCGCTACACTTTAAGAAAGATGTGAACAAATCCAGAGAGAGAGAGTCCAGAGGAAAGAAAGAAAAATGATAAAAGGTGTAGAAAGCCTGACCTATGAGGAAAGGTTAAAAAATCCGGGCATGTTTAGTCTTGAGGAAAGAACACTGGGGGGGACCTGATAACAGGCTTCAAATATGTTTAGGGCTGTTATAAATACGATGTGGATCCGTTGTTCTCCGTGTTCACTGAAGGTAGGACAAGAAGTAATTTGCTTTGACTGCAGCAAGGGAGATTTAGGTTAGCTATTAGGAAAGACTTTCTAACTCTAAGGGTAGTTAAGCTCTTGAATAAGCTTCCAAGGTAGAGTTGCTGAATCCCCATCACTGGAAGTATTTAAGAACAGGTTAGACAAACACTTGTAAGGGATGGTCTAGGTTTATTTGGTCCTGCCTCAGCAGATGATGCTGGACTTGATGACCTCTCGAAATCCCTTCCAGGCCTGCATTTCTATGATTTTATTAAATGATGATGTATGTGTCCCTTTCTGCAGGCAGCCTAAAACCAACCCCAGCCAAGTAAAACCTTGATGTTAAATCTCCTTCTGCCATTATCTGTGTGACTGACTCTATGCTTACCTGCTTCTGGCTCTTCTATCTTTATGGGAAAACCTATTTTAATGCCATGGAGATCAGATTTGGTCATCATTCTCCAATCTGATTATGTAAGTGTTGCTGCTGCCAACACTCTAGTAGTCATAGACTCCTTATAATGTGAAAAAGGCATGCAATATTACTTGTCCCGTGGCATGCAGTAGTGGGCTTTTTTTTTGTGGCATTAGTTTAAAGTATAGTCTCTTATGCTTGTTGTTTTGTTATAGGTAAAGCTTATATTTTAGAGGCTTGGTTAATGGTTATCATGTCTTCCTCAAGGAGTCCGCCTTTAGCTGTGTCAGTCCTATGATTATTTATGTCCTTTGCTTATTCCTTACTCTTTTCCAAGTTTTAGGATGGATTTCTTTTCTTCTTAGTAAAAAAATAAAATTAAATAAGGGGGTAGGGGGAAAAAAGATTAAAATGCTCTCCTGCAAATGTTAGTTCGTCTCTCAATGCACAGTTCTACACTCATCTTCACCCAAGACATTTTCTGGCTAGTGCATAATAGGTTAAACTCCAGTTGGTGTGGAGCAGGGACTGTATCAGTGTAAGCCAAAGCCTCAATATGTGGGCCAGAATAGAACTAATCACCAAGGAAGGGGGTGGGATGGTATGTGGATACACGCTTGCTAACACTCCCGCGTGCATGCTCACTCACTCTCTCACACACATAGTAGGCTGTGGGATACCTTACCTCGGTGTCTGATTCTTTATTGCCTTAGTTTCACATGAGCCTTTCATTCTGTTGCTAATAATTTTCAACAAAAATGAAGGAACCGTATAGTAAACTTGGGACGAAAATGAGTGACATACCTCAAAAAAATGGTGCACTTGAATGGGATGCATTTAGGGCACAGTCAGGCATTGTTTGAAAAAGAGCCATGCTGATTAAGTGACTAGCAGGTCATTTTTATATTTTTTCCTGTTATTACACATTTTAACAATGTCCCATGATATATTTTCTCCTTTTCCCTTCTCTGAGCTCAACTTATGGCTCTTGCTTATCAAACAGTCACAAGATTCAACACCTGAAAATTTGTTGCTTCTAATATAATTTTTTACTTTTAGTGTCCTTCTCTATTTTGATGTTCTAAGTAAAACACAAAATGTATTTCTTTTTGGAAAAAATGATCATAACCATGACAGAAGAAGTCAAAAAGCCCAAACTTGCCAGTTTTGATATATTTGTAATATTTTTTCATAGTTCTAGTCAAAACTTTTAGTTACACCCTGCTTGTTAACTAGTATTTAGGTTACATTAATTTAGATCTGCTTAGCATCAAAAGTTTTCCCTGAGGTGTTGGACTTGTGTATTGGGGGCTTTAGCAGAGCTTGCATAGCACTGGGCCCCCACTGGGGTTGGATTTAACCATTGCTCTGTTTTCTCTTCCATGAGAATTAACATACCTCCAAATGTTTACAAGGGAGATAGGATAAAGTGAAACACAGCATGCACGCACACAGGTGTACAGACTAGGCTTTGGTAAGCCTTTGTGAGTTGTTTTCCCTTCCTTCCGTCCCCCTCCCATGCATGCATAGAGGGCCAGGCATGGGGGGCTCTCCCATGTAACTAAACGGGAGGTGAGTGCTGCCTCCTTTGCATCAGCCTTGGGGACTGGCCGCAGTCTGCAGCATCATTCTCTGTGGACTTAGTGATCTCCATTCTGAAATCTAGAAGGTAATTTATATAAATTTGGAACTGATTAACTCCCTTTTTGTTCCTGTCTACTGCTGGTACTGGGGATCCAGCCAAGAGCAGCTTGTGCGCCAGTGAAAGCCTTGGTGCCAGAAGTAGTGATGGTGAACAGTGGAATTGTGCAGAGGGGCAGCTATCCATGTTGGATGACTTCTGCCTCTGCAGTTCCAGGGCATTTACAACCATTCTGTTGTCCCTTAACTTGAAGACAAAAGATCTGGTGAAAGATCAACTTTGTGAAGCATGTATTGTTTCTTTGGGGCCCTTCTTGCAGGTTTACTCGTGGAATGGATGATCTAGCTCTTGGAGAGCTCAGTGTAACTCCTTAATTTTGCTATAGTGTTCTAATCCCTCCCAAAGCTTTAATAGAGGTTGCCCACTTGTTGCAAAACTCGGTTATAACCCCAAGAATAAATCAATGTCAACTACTGTTTTTAAGGCAGGGAACAAATGTGGAAGGTAACTTAGGAGAAGAGGTTGACAATTCACATGGTTTTAGCTACAGTGGGAGTCCCTAGCCCAGTGTTTTGTGGAGCTTTATCCTAGTTCAGGATTCAAAAGTTGGAGGGATGAGAAACAGACAGCAAGGAGAGCGCACAAGGAGAGCAGCTAAAACAATATCAAACGAATATGGGAGTGAAAACATAAAATACTCTTCTAAACAAAGCCCCAAAGCTCCCCATCTAAGAGAGCAAACGGCAAAGACAAATAGAACAGCAATATCAGCATTGTCTCCTCCCCCTGGCATCTGTCTCGTCCCTGGAGGATTATTCATCTCTGAATTAATTCCTTGAATTACAGCAGTAGAGCAAATGGCCAAGGAGCATCATGATAAAGTTCCTATTATGGAAAAGGAATGTGAAGACTGTCACACTACTCATTTTATGTTCCTTTGACACATGAAAGAGAAAGGAAGCCCCAGGTGTATAGAAAACATTCAGTACTCAATTTGGATTTTTCAAATCATCAGAGACATTAAAGGAAATGGGAATTTTTCATGAAATGCATTGAACATTCAGCGTTTCCCCCAATAATTTTGAATTTGTTATTGTTCACGTTAGTTCAGTGAACTTAGATTAAATAAATGAGAAATTTATAGTACCTTTAAAAATACTATATAGTCTCTGCCTTAATTGAATAGATTTGTGCCCCTTTCTCTTAAAAAAAAAAAAAAAAAAAAAAACAAAACCTCCCCCCCCCAATTTTCCCCCCCCCCAAAATCCACACACACCTCTCCCAAATCTCAAATAAAACCCACCAACCAAATCCCAAAACAGGACCCAATAAGCAGAAAAGGCTTTGTAAACAATAATAAAACAGCATTAAATTCTTATACAACACTTCCGTAGATCTGAAAGTGATTTACAAAGGAATTCAGTATCAATATTATAAAGCACTGCCAATTTTCTTCCTGTGAAATAAATGCCACACTCTTACCCCAGAGGTAGTTTCACATCAGTGTCTGAACATCTGTTCAGTTCTGAACTGTTATGATGCTTCTCCACTGGGAAAATTGGTACCCATTCTTCAGCAACAATGCAGCTGCATCAGTGTTCTCATAAACAGGACTTAGGCATTTTGCCAGGAAAATCTACAGGTTGCGTGAGTTATGCAGGTTTTCATGGCAGATTAAGTAACAAACTTCTGGGTCCTTGGTAGCATAAGTGCAGTTGCACCATTGCTGCAAAATGTTGTTTAATGCTCTTAGTGTAGAAAAGGCTTTGGTAGAACCCTTTGAGGTCACAATAGAACTATTCCAAAAACTATACTAAATGTGACTAAAGTTTTGTGCTATGGATTCCAGAATTTTCAGAAATATGGTGTGTATATATATATATCGACCCAAATGTCCCTTGCAAGAAAATTAAAAGTGGGGGGTAATTTTTCAAAGTTGTGCAATTTCTACTGAGTATAATGGGAGATATTTAGATGAAGCCCTATGCACTGCTTTGACGAGTCAGGGGTAGATTTATATTAAGCCTTTCTCTGTGTGTGTACTTTGGCTTTTTAATTTGATTTTTCCTGTGCTTGTCTGCAGTCAGTGTAGCTGAAAGAGAATAAAACTGATTAAAGGGTGATTGACTTCTTGCAAGAGTTAGTTTTGTTTTGTTTTTAGTTTTTAAATAAATGAAGCAGCTGTTTAAGATCTTTGGCCTTCACAGTACCTGGAAAGCTACTACAGAGGATTACATACAGATAATAGATATCACCTCAAGCTTGTTTATGTAATCACATCTTTTTTCTTGTATATTTCAAAAGGAAAACAAAGACAAAATTGCTCAGCTATAAATGGCTCCACTAGGCTCTACTGCTGACCTCTCTTATCTCTACTGATGTTTCCCGTTCCTTGCAGGAGATTGTCTGTATTTCACTAGAAGAAAATGACTTAATTTGCACTGAAATAAATTAGAATTAGGAGCATTTAAAATAGTTCTTGTACAGTTGTATTTGCTGCTTTTATAGTTTCTGCAGAATATGAATCTGATAGTTGTCTTTAATTTGGAGGCAAGAGTAGTAGGATGGCAATCATGGCTAAAAGAAGAGCTTCTTATGCTTTTATTATTAAGCTATCCATGTCCTTGCTAGCCTAATTGGTCCTTAGCTCATTAGGCCTGGCTCAGGGTGGAATGGGTACAAAGAATCACCGCTCTAAACAAGATGCTCATGAAAATAAGCTCCCTGCATACTGAAGTACACGTTGAGATTTTGAAAGGACGGATGCTTATTGCACTGCATGGGAAGTTCATGTCAGATATCTAGAGCAGCCTGCAAGAAGGCATGAAAGCAAATATGGGAGAAGAAGGCGGTTATAATGAAGTGATTAGTGAAGGGTGGTCAGAAATGAGAGCAATTCTGAAAGCAGGAGGGGAGTTGCACAGATCCTTGACGGTGAGGATGAAAGCTTTAATTTGATGTAGCAGATGAGAGGAAGCAAATGGAGGGTTTTGAAGTACATGGCAGATGTGGTCCTGGCAGTAGGTAGACAGATGATTTTAACTGCTGTGCTCTGGACAGAGGGTAGAGGAAGCCTTGCAGTAAATCTTCAGGTAAGTATAAATTACACTGCCATTGGAAAGTAGATAAAGAAGTGTAAATTATACTTCTTTACACTTCTACACATATCTTCTAAGCAGGTCCCTATGTAAATATGTTCTTTAAAATACAATGGGACAGATTCTGTCCACAGATATTTCAGTATTTTGTCCTGGTGCAAATGAGGTCAGAATCTGGCCCAGTGAATATATTTAAGTGATAAATCATCTAGAGTGCAGTCATGCTCCTTGTTAGATTTTATCCTGAGAAATGCTGGGTGGGGAGAATGGGGGACTGCATTGGTCTTAAAGGAACAATTTTGAGATATCCTTAATTGTATAACCTTTAATAGACTTAAATCTGAGAGACTGTTTTTATTCCCATATAATTTCTGTTGTAAAATTACTTGCATACATTTTCCCATTAATTAATCCACATTTAAGTAATTAACCTTTTATGTTCAACTAAATGCTAGGCTGAACTAAATTTTACCTACTGTGGAACGTAAACAGCAGAACAAGAATACAGCAGACTTGGATGTTTTAATCAGAAACCAAAAGCTGTCAGTAAAATGTGCAAATATGGTACCAAGGCTTCTGTTTAGTCATCTATGAAAGACAAGAAGACAGGTCCAATGAACTATAAGACATCAAACATAAATGTAAAAATAAAATCTCAAACCTAATACAGCAGAGGATGGATCTGCTTTATTGTAATAAAAGCAAAACAAACAAAACAAAAAAGAAGTATTCATTGACAAGCCATGAAAAATGTATGTGGGATGGATCAGTTTCCAAATTTCAAACACTGCTTACGCATTTGATACACAGCAGGTTGTTACATAACAGCTTATTGCAATTTTTGGCCTTGACTTTTATACCTGGGCATAGTACAGGAGAACACATGGTTTGGAGGTGAATTATATTCCTTTGAGAAGGCACAGAACTATTACATAAGGAATATCTGATTCACCACTTCAAATTCAACTTATACCTTTTTCAGCACAAAATGCTGCTGTACTAGGTTTTTTGCAATGTGATCAAGAAGTGTTGTGTTACCATCTGTGTCAATATAGACTTGCACTAGAGTTTTGGGGGTACACTGTTTTTCTGAAGCACTGTAAGCATTACTATTTATGCCAAAAAGCTTTGAACTACTGTCACTCTCAATGGCATCACGCTGCTTTCCATAACTTTCATTTACAATAATTGTGGTGTCGTGCCTATGGTAATGATCCTAAGCAGGTATGGTTATTCACTTGTTTCATGAATACTGTGTGTCCACAAAGTATTTCTGGATTGCATTATCACAATATAGAAGTTGCTAATATGTTTGTGATTTTTAATATTTTGGGAGCAGTATTCGTATAATTACAAAAATCGTATATTAATGATGATTTATATTTATATAATACCTGTTACTCAGAAAGTTCCCAAAGCATTTTCCAGACCTTACAAACTATGAGTCATAATTAAATCAGTTTTGCACTCCACTCTCTTGACTTCAGTTGAGTTAAAGTACACCTGATTTGTACTGTGAAAATTAGTTCAGACTCAATACATAGTGTGATCACTTCACCCATTACTGAGAAGCTGTCACCTCTGGAGTAAAATGTTTAACAAATATAGAAATTTGTGCTCTATCTGTCTAAACACATACACAAAAAATATTATTGCAACTATGCCTCTGGACATTAGGTAGATCTGTTCACTTTATGTTAACTGTACTCTTTTTTAAATAAAAGTAATAGTTTAAAACTAAATAGACTGTTAATGGCATGAGTTTGCGAAACAAAAAATATTTGACATGACCTTAACTATTGCCTTTCAAAAGCCTTTGAGCATTGGTATTCACATTCTATTTTGGTTTCTTTTTGTTGACATGTATGTGGATTTCACACATTTAAACTATAGGCATATATTGTGACTTCTAAGGATACCTGTTTAATTGACCACGTGAACCAAATACCTTCCACCTCACTCCATGTGCACACAACTCTGCATGTAAAAATACCCACAGCGTAACTAAGTGAATGCTTAACTTATATTAAATTAATATTGAAGGATAGGTTCATGCTACACTATTTATTGCTTTTTCTCTAGTGTTTTTGTTTTAGTTATACTTGTGGTTCTTGTACATTATTTGAAGTTACTATGACAACCTGTTGCTATCTGGTATTATAAAATAGGCTAGGATTTGCGTTGCTAGGTGCTGAAGTTTGTCATCTTTCTCCTATGACCCTAACACTTTCTTAATGGCTCTTTTTCCATCAATGTGTGCACATGCAGCTCATGGGCATTGACTTGAGTGGGAATGAGGCACATAGACTCCTCCCCTCTCCAAGGCTTAAAAAGCCACATTTGATTTCTTGATTGAATATGTTACCACTGCCTATGTATTTTGTTTATACTATAGTTCTAAATAGTATCCTTTCTTTTTAGCCATCACTTTGCAATGTTTGTACTAAGGTCGGAAGACACACTACAGTTTTGTTTTGTTTTTTTTTTAATTTTGATGGATCATTGTGTTTTCTTTATCGTTGGGGAGTTTTGAGAGTTTACGGGAAGACTGGGTTTTCTCATCTTATCCCATTGTCCTTTGACATCCTAGTGATGCTTTCTGTTCCTACTAATGATATAAGTACAGTATTCTAACAGCTACAAATTATTTTTTCATACTGATATATTTCATTTTTCCAAATGCTGTCAGTTCTTTGGTTAATGGACACTGCTTTGTTTAGAAGTTATATTGTCTATTTGGCATGAACATATTTGTGTGCATGAAGGTGATAAATTAATGTACATGATTAATTGCATCTGCTTAATAGTGAATTCTAAACCAAAATCTTCCTGTTAACATTATTTTAAGTATTCCTTCATCACTCAAGTGTTCACTGTGATTACACTTATTTTTTTACATGTTTGACCTAGTTTCAATCATGCATCTTTCTGCTGTTTCATTAGATACATTTTAACAAGGCTAAGCACTGAAATGACTTGTCAAGTTTGTATTTGAATACGTTCATCTTTGCTACTTTTTAAATTTGCATTTAAATATTCAAGTCCCTACATACAGTGCTATTTTTAAAATCAATTTAACATCATCATCAGTCAACTAACATGTTTGCAGGAGGTTCCTGATTCCAAATTTCTTGTGTCCAAGTTACAAACACACTAAGTGAATTTAAAAACTGATTGGTGGTTAATATTTGGCATTTAACTTATTGTTAAGTAGTTAATGCTTCTTAACTCTTCTATTATAAGATCCTTAGACAATGTAGGATAATTTAGATGAATACATATATTTTTTGCTCACATAATTGTATAGTCCTGAAGAACACTTTAGTTCTAACAGTGTGAGAATGGTGATGCTGAGAGTGCCTGAACATTTGTGAAATGAGAGGCTGTACCTGAAAGTCCGTATTTATTGTTGGCTTTTGGGAGGTGAGAGAGCAAGTTTTCATTATGAGATCAAGTGATGAATTATTATATTCAAGGTTGCTACATGGAAATGATTAAATGTCATACGCATAATATACCAATATAAACTTAATATGCTGTTCAGTCTTAAGATGACAGTGGGAAGTGTGGGGGGAGAGGATTTTTTACAGCAATCCTCATCTGTTGACACTTTCCATTTCATATATCAATCAGTCACACTGCTGTGAAAGTTGACAGGTTTGCTGCCAGAAACTGTCTCGCAAAATTGTGGTATTTATTGGTAGCAGAACTGCTTTCATTAACCAAAGTATATTATCTGTTAATTTTCACAATACCCATGTACAAGTTACTAAGCATATGCACTCATGCTATATTGTAATACTAGATACTGGTTAGACAGATTTTAAGTTTGTTGCAACAAATAAATGAACATTCTTAGTCATTTTGACTGCACAGTAAGATAGTACATCTACGAGAGTCTGGTACAGATTGCTTATCTCAGCAAATGGTTACTTCAGATAAGTGGGAGAAAACACATTCTGTAGCATCTCTTAAAGCTTCTTAAGAAGAAAAATACAACACAAGCTTTCATGTGTAATATTCTGTAACTTGTGTTGGCAATTATTTCTTTAAAAAATAAAATCAAGATATTAGAAAAAATTAAGTCTCACCCTTGAACCTTGCTCTTTCTGATAGTTGTGGATTTTAGTTCACAAAAGAGACTAGTCTGAGCAATACCTGTAAAAGTAAACTACTATAGGACAGAAAATCAGCATTTCCTTTTAGAAGAGCATCAGTAACCACACAAATCAATAACCACACAAATTCTTACCTGAAAGCTTTGGGATTACCTGCAGAAAATGAATCTTCTTAGTCTTACATAGTAGGCAAGGTTCTGACTAGCACTAATGTTACTCCAAAAGAAGGTATAAGAACTCCATTATATTGTAATTTTCACTGTTTATATGCAAGAACTGTATTGGGTCTGCTCACGTAGGAATAAATAAAAAAAAGCAGTACAATCTGAACCGCAGCTACCATATGAAAGTAAAAGACCTCTAGTGGCCATAACCTGAAATTAAAAAGTCTTTTTTTTTTTTTTCCCCTCCCACAGTAAGTAGTAGACAAAATGGTTGGGTGGGATAAACTGCAGCTGATACTTTGCAGTGTGATTGTGTCCTTGTTGAATTTATGATGGTAACAAAATATAAAGTCAAGCAGGATTAAAAGAGGAATCTGATTTTCCTAAGACCAGTACAAATTAAAAAATTACTTCTGGTTGAAAGGATCACAGAGTCACTTGGATTGCTTGTAAATTTCTCAGACATAAAGTTTTAAGTAAATCTGTCAGAGAGCAATTATTTTCTAGACTTCCCTCTGCCTTATATTGTTTTTCTTCTACAGCAATTCAGATATTATTTTGAGTTGGTTCATTATCAGAAGAGTTATTGTAAGTTTTTGCAAGATTAAAAAATATTAATAGGAAGAGATACTGTGTTTCTCAAAGGGAGATTTTAGTCATTTAGCCTCACCCCTATTGTCTGAAGATTTGACAAATAAGAAGCACTTCAGTAAAATGAAATGGAAACCTAAGCCTATCAACCACTTTCCATTTTATTTCAATTCTGTTTTAAAATTCAGAAGAATATAATGTTTCTTTATAGAAAAGTTTTACAGAATTTAATAGGGATGAGAACAGTTGGATCCTATATACATTTGAAAGGATTTAACAGTAGCTGCTTGAAAAATCTAAAGAATTTAAGCAAATATCCTTTTTTTTTTTAAAGATTTTTCTTATCCTTCCAGTAGAATTCAGTAGTCATGATATAATTATTTTTTTCTAGGAATATTAAAAAGGATCTTATAGAAAGTTTTCATTGTCTATTAATCCCTTATGTAAAAGTCCTATAGAATATTACAGTCATTTTATGACTCTTAAGCCAGTACTAAGTCTTGTTCTGTAGGATGTTAGATGACTGTCTCCCTTGCACTGGCTTCTCTTACATCTGATGTGTTATCCCTTTCTCAACAAAGAAAGTTGCTTTGAGTGGTATCCTCAATATTGCTAGTTGTAAGTTATTGTTAAATATATTTTGCAATGTATACACAGTGAGAAGCACTTCTTATCTTTTGAAAATTCACATTATTGGAATGGCACAGGTTTTGTTTGCTTTTTGTGATATAGTAACATTGAAAGATGTCATCCTTTATCATTTCCCTCATCTAAATCATCAGACTGGATATGCATTTCCTTACTATTTGTTTCTTTTTTTTGTTTTGTTTTAGAGTCATTTTGTGGCATGTATGACAGCAATCTTAAACCAAATGGACAACCAACATTACTCCTTTTACATTGAAACCTTTCAGACCAGTTCAGAGCTAGTGGTGAGTACAAAGTATCCACATTTGAAGCTGGCAAATACACTCAAAATATTTCATATTCTGCACTGGACTGTTCAGTACATTTGGTTCTACATTTGGTAGCCATACCTGTTTAAGAACAGATGGTTTTTACCAAATACTGGACATAATTTATAAATATGGAGTGTCATCAATAGGCTGATACACATTTGTTGTATATACCTCTTGCCCGATAGTCCCTGCAAGTTTATTTTTGCCCTGAAGAGTGCTTGTATAATATCATGAGTTTGATGCTACCTCAGTCCAAAACTTGGAAAGTTACAGGTCTTGCTGGTGTAGGTAGGTCATTGTCTTGCCTTTTGTTTTCCCTACATGTTGAGAAGGTTTGTTAGATAGTTTGCCAAAAGATGACTCTGCTAAATGGTAAAAAACTCTTCAACAATTTTACTCCAAAGTGCCTAAATTAATATGCCCTCTACTGTGACTTTTTCTATCCATTCATCTTTGGCTTATCTTTGCTCAACAGCTCAGTGCAGTGAGCCTTTAACTTTTGTTTTTAGTCTACAACTGCTGTTTTACAAGACTTTGGTCCCAATTCTCTCTCCCCTTTATCTCCATTAAAAACTCCACTGTTGAATCAGATTGTGTTTTTTGTGCTGAGTGGCTACAGTTGCCTGATTCTCATAGTGTCTCTGAGTTTGCCCCAGCTTAGTTTAGAGACTCCAAGAAGCTCCTTTAACTTGCACCAGCTGACACTGTTCCCTAAGGGCTGGTCTACACTAGAGAGTTTTGTCAACAAAAGTCAGCTTTTGTCAACAACACAGTGGGGGTATACAGACTAAAATGCATCTCCCACCGATGTAACTCCCCTGCTGTGTCGACAACATAAAACCAGTTCAGCGAGATGTATAGCGCTTATGTTGACTTAGTTAGGGCGATGTGGTGTCAATGTAGACACTGCATCTCCTACATGGGCTGAGGGGCTGTAATTTTTGGAGCTGGAGCAGTGAAATTGACAAGAAAACCCCCCTGAGGGCTGAGCAGCTGGTTTCTGGAGACAAGCCCAGAGGTCTGCACCCTGCTCTGGCTGGGAAATCGACTTGGCTGCCTGGTTCCTAGTGAAGAGTGCAGAATAGAGAGGCTCCAGGTAGCTTCCCCAGGCTCCTGGGGGGAGGGGAGAAGCCCAGGGACTTCTCTGCCTACTCCCTGCTGGGAGCCTGGGCAGCATTGTCAATTTCAGAGCTGAGCTATGAAATTGACAAGACTGCTCAGCTCCCAGTAGGGCTGGAGGGACAAAAAGCAGGGCAGTTGAACTCTGTTCCCTGGAGGTAAGGAGCCCTGGGTGGCTTCCCCTGGGAACAGGGAGTGAGGGAAGCCTGGGGCTAGCTCCCGGCAGGGAAAGGGGAGTGGGAGTCCATGGGGAGCCCAGGAGCTTCCCAGCACGAAGCTGAGAGACTGGGCCCTCAGCTCCCACACACTGCCCCTCTTAGGTTGCTGGCAGTGCTCCTTGTGAGGCTGCACCCAAGGAGGACAGTGTGAACATCAGCCACTGCAGTAATTACTATCTTAGGCTGACTTGTTTTACTAGTGTAGAAAAGGCCTAAATGATTACAGCAGTTGTCTGACCACACCCCTTTCCTTATCCTCCCTGCTCCTGATACACTCCTTGCACCCAGGATCAGGTGTGGACAGTGTTGCAGGGGCTGGATAAGACCAGCTTTTTGTCAGTTGAAAGCTCCTCCACACTCAGACCCGTGCACTGTCAGAGAGCTCAAATGGTGCAGATCATGGAAGATCAAGGCCCAGATCATTTTACTTTTTGCAGTTTTCCAAACAAGTCAGGCTACCTTGTGACATGGGGACATTTTGATGTATTGTCATCTTCCAGGCAATTTGGGTTCTCGGAAACAATATAATTATCAGTTTTAGCCAAATCTGCGTAGCACAGTAATCCCTAATCTACTTGAGCAAGTCAATGGAAAAGAATTTTTAAAATTGACATCATTGTCCTTTTTATTTTTCTGCTTTTCAAAGACATATGTTAACACTTCATTTTTTCCCCTCAAAAGCATAAAAGTAATGTCCTGACAATAGAGATAATATACGTTTGTCTCCATGTTATGCTGTTCAGAGCCATTGTTCATTTGGTTACTGTTAACCAGCTTTACTGTTAAGAAAGAGACCAGTCTTTAGCTGAGTGCCTCTTATATGGCGTTAGTGGGAACTGATGACACTTTGAGTGATTGCCTCACAATTCAGTCGCTGCTTCTTAAAGCTGATTACAGAAACCTTGGGGGTAAACCTTCATACACGCAAACCCTTAATGATAAATTAATTGGGTTAATGATTATCTTCCAGTAATCTCCTTGTCTTTGGTAAGTGTTCTTTAGAAAAGAGATGTGCTTTTGGTTTTTTTGTATAAAATGTTTTATGTACATATATTTAATTATAAATGTATATGAATAATTTCTGTATATAACTTGCACTCTAAATTTTCTTGAAATTTAGCTATTTTTCAAAATATGTATTTGGAAAAAATAAAGTTTGCTAAGAGATGACTCTGCTAAATGGTAAAAAAAACTTCAACAATTTAATTCCAAAGTGCCTAAATTGATATGATGTTTACTGTGACTTGTTTTTCTGTCTATTCATCTATGGCCTATCATTGCTCAACAGCTCAGTGTAATGAGCCCTTAATTTTTATTTCTAGCCTACAACTGCTATTTTACAGGACTTTGGTCCCAGTTCCACTGCAATTGATGTCATTGGTCACTTTGCCATTGATTTCAGTGAGAGCAGGATGGAGCCCTCTCTTACGGTGCTTTCCACACAGCACAGTGTTGGTTTTGGAATATAAAGTTTGTAGCATATAAAATCATAGCTGTATTGTGCTTTGTTATTCTAGGACTTTTTGATGGAAACGTTCATAATGTTTAAAGATCTCATAGGAAAGAATGTTTACCCTTTGGACTGGATGGCGATGAGCATGGTGCAGAACAGGTAAATAGAGCCCAAAGATCAACCAAACTGTTCTAAGAACAATTTAAATGTTCCAGCAGTCTGAAAGGGAGCTTTGTGCTAGTGAAGTGAACATTTTATTTCAGGTTTTAACACAAAATATAGGCAGTGTTCCCTTTTCCAGATGCCTTTTCAGTTTTGGTTCATATAAAAAATGTTTACACCATCTGAGATAATTGACTAGCACAATGCATTGGAAATAACTGCCTGTGCTAATGGTCCACTTTTCAAAGACTGACAAGCAAGAGGAAATGGATTTCTAGTAGACAGGTGTCAACAGCACAAAATAGAGTCACAGAGTTGGCCCCTGTGTTGACAGGTTCAACAGAGGCCAAGGAGTGAATAGCGGCTAGCTACGTCTGGTCTATCAGAGTGCCTTCCAAAAATGTATCTATCATGTGTAGTTTGTTCTCTCTCGCCTTATCTCCCCAGAGGGAGAATAGGGTGTATCAGCCCTCCCAACTCCCCTCAACAAGAAAATTCTGTCTCCTGTATAGTTGAGCTTTACCCGCATGATGGAGAGTTCCATTGTTCCAGAGGAGCAGAGTTGTCAGCCATGGTCTCCAGCCTAAACTTTTAGGCAGTATTTTAGACATGCTGGACCTAAACCATTGAGGGCCTTGAAGTTAAGGACCCAGACTTTGAACTTCACTTTATATCCGATGAGAAGCCAGTTTAGAGAGTGGAGGACAGGTCTGAAGTGCTCCCAGTAGCCCATGTCACTAAGGAGCAGTGCTGCAGCTTTCTGTACCATTTGGCATTTCCTAAGGGCTGATGGCTTCCTGCCTGGATATATTACAGATATAATCCACGTGGGAGGTAATGACAGCTCATATAACCAAGGCCTCCTGTGGTTTCATAAGATTGCTGTGTGACTGCTGGTAAGCTTTTAGCCATGAGTATGGGAACTTTTACTGTTTTTTATGTTTTCTCTTAAGAACACTTTCACCTTAAGAGTAAATGTGCTTGCTTAGAGAGCGCTGTGTGGTAACTTTGAGTGCTGGCAATTACAGTTGTTCATAGCCTTTGAAGAGAGAACTAAGAGCAGATGCTGGCCCGTTGAGGCAGGCTGGCTTGCTAGGCGTATCGCAATGTAGCCAGAGAACTATGCAGCCTAGAAAAACCACAGTCAGGAGGGAGGGAAATGCAGGTCTTTGCCCAAGCGAGTGACTGCTGGGAGCAGAGGCCTAAAAGTGCGTGCCCTTGGTGAGCTACTGAGGGTGAATGCAGGTGCAGGTGCAGTTGCTCTGAATTGTGACAAAAGGGAAGATTCCTTCTCTGAATGAGGCATTATCTATTTTGGTCTTAAGTGGGTAGCAGGACACTCTTTTACCAGCCAGGAAGGGCTAATGGACAGGGCACTGGACTGAGGCTCCAGAGACTTGGGGTCTATTCCCAGCTCTGCCACTGACAGAGTTTGTGACCTTGGGTAAGTCACGTAATCCTTCTGTGCCTCTTTTTCTTTCTCCTATACTTTTTCTGTCTTGTGCGTTTCGATTATAAGCTCTTCAGGGCAGGCACTGTTTCATGCTACATGCATATACAGTACTTAACATGATATGAGCTTGTTTGGGATCTCCAAGAGCTACTATATGACAAACAACAATGGTAATAAATAGGTGAGTAAACTGAAGTGCCTCTTCACACTCATACAAAATCTCTGTGGTCCAGGACTGAGTTACATTGAGAGGGCAATATGGGGAAGCTCATTATAGGTATATTGTTTCTAATCACTTTGAGGTATTCATACTGACTTTTGCGGGGTCGGGGATGAATGGAGGTTAGACCAAGGGTTTAAGGGGAATTCAGGAATGCTCTGAGCAGCCGTTAATTAATCCCTTTCAGTTGTCCAGTTGTTGGATCCATGTAGGTATTGGAAGATTCTTCTATGTCTTATGTGGCAGATGAGCTCTTGGAAGGTTTTTGTGGAGGTGCTGAAGTAGCATCCGCATGGAGAAAGAGACCTTACACATAGCCCCTTTTCCCTTTCATGTGCCTCCTGTGCTTTCTGACCAATAGTAACAGGGATTTCGCCATTAACGCCATTCTTTGGAGGGAAAGATAAATCCCATGGTGGTGAAATGTTTGAAATGTAAGTAATACCATTTTCCAAAGTTAACTTGTCCCTGAAAGCCTTAAATTTGGGTCATCAGAGAGCAGTGGAAGCTAACTAAATTAATTTTTGGCATCATCACATTGAGGTCACCCCCTATGGGACTATATAGTTAATAACATAAGCTATAAACTTCACAATGTGGGGTTCAAGTAGCTATATATTGTAAGAACCTTATGTCTTGTTTTATAAGTGTCTCTAAAATTAGCCAGCGGGGTCTCCAGTCAGAACAAAATTCTGACATCATCTGCCTCCGACAAACTGTTTGGGGGCAGATCCTTGAATGTTGGTGTGCTTAGCAGAATATATATACAGAATTCATACTCCAAAACAGCTGTGCTCCAAAACCTGGCATGAATCAGTCTTCCAAAGACAAACCTAATTCCTGTTTTAATGTCTGAAAACTGCTCAACTGAAATCAGTTCTAGGAAGGTACCCATTGTTAGAATAATTCCCTCATCTAAGATCAATACTCACTAGGAGATGGCTGGATACCTGGGTTTTATAGCCAAAAAAAAAAAAAAAATTTAATGTAGCACTGTAAAGACTAACAAATTTAATTTCTGCAGGCATAAGCTTTTGTGGGCTGTAACCCACTTTGTCAGATGCAATGAATAGAAATCAGATAGGAGGTGTATATATATACATTCAAGGGTAAGGAACAACAACAATGGGGAGGGTAGGTGATACCAAAGTCCATTCAGTTAGAGTAGCTGAGGCCTATTCACAACCATTGATTACAAGGTGAGAATGTGTGAACAGTGACAATTACTTCTTGTAATGAGAGAACCATTCCAAGACCCTATTCAGACTCAGTTTGGTTGTGTCAAATTTGCATATGAGTCCCAGCCCTGCAGTTTTTCTTTGAAGTTTGTTTTTGAAGGTTTTTTTGTAGAAGTATGGCAACTTTCAAGTCAGCTACAGAATGTCCTGGGAGATTGAAGTGCTCTTCAACTGGTTTATGGATGCTACCATTTTTTGTGTCTGATTTGTGTCCATTTATTCTTTTGCATAGTGGCAGTCTGGTTTGGCCAATGTACATGGCAGAAGGGCATTGCTGGCACACATTGGCATATATTATGTTAGTAGATGTGCAGGTGAACGAGCTCCTTATGGTGGGGCTGACAGGTTCCTTTCAAACTTCCTCATTCAAGAACATCAGGACATCTGTTCCTTAAGTATAATATCATCATATTGGTAGTGTGGCACAGCTTTAATCCTTCTCAGTTGTGCTTCATATTATTTAAGGGAATTGACACATTTGTTTTAGATGGGTACTCAATAGACTGAAGTCTACCATAGTTCTAAGAACTTCTCAAGGTTCTTTTATTTTATTTTAGTTTTTTTTTCTTTTTAAAAAGGCAGGAAAATATGACATATCCATAGCATACACCTTTCTTTAAACATGTAATGGGCTGATCCTGCTGCCTTTGCCATTCAAATCAATGAAAACAGGACTGGACATTCATGGTGATTAAAATTTCTGAGAATGACTAAATCAGTTGTGTTAGAACACTACGCTCTTAAATGTCAAATGAATCATGTTGTTAATTTCTTTCTGATTTTCATCCAGGATAGAAATATATTACTTGTGGGGTCATTGTCATGAACATATCAGAGTTTAATCTGCTAATTTTTAATTTTATTATTGTTCTCTGAAATATTTCTTATAGTTGGAATGGAAACAGTATGTATGTGTAACATACATCCAAAGATACACACACTATGTACTCATATCTTCAGAATTGTTATATTACAATTTGTGTGCACAATTGCCATTCATGCTCAACTATAATACTGACCATTTCTGAATACGAATTGCTATAATGGTGGGTGTGTCTGCACTCCAGAATTAGCCAGGGTAGTCAACAGCAAGGAAGCATAGTTCACGTATAAGTATCCCCACTGCAAAGCTCTGCTTGTGTTACTGTGCTCTCACAGCTTCTGCACTCACCTATGTGTGTCTGATGGCATCTCCCATCGTTGTTTGTGCTGGGACTTTCTGATACTTTTCCAGTCAATTGTGGGACAATTTGTCTTTCAGGGGACATTATGAAAAGGAAGTGGAGGGCTATCAGTATTCCTATGATTTCGTCTGCATCACTCACTGCAACATGGGTGGATTGCTGTCCAAGTTAAAGCAGAGTCTAGGCTCTATCTATCTATCTAATCTATCTATCTAATCTATCTATCTATAAAGAAAGACTTCAAGGAAGTTATAGTCTAAAAATGGAGATGCATAAGTTAAGATGAACTAGGAAAGCAGAAGTGGGGTTAATGTAAAACATGACGATTATTTTTTTCAGTCATCATCAGTATCTCTCAGTTCTGTAATATTGGAATGGAGAAGGCAGAGAGTAACTGATGCAGTTGGTATTTGTGGGCCTCCTGGAAGAAGTGAGTCTTTAGGAGAAGACTTGGTGAAGCTGAATTGAACTAGTAAGCTACCAAATTCAATTTTGATGATGTTGGTTGGGCTTTACTTAGAATTTCAATGGAATGATCTTTCTAGAAGAGGTCTGCTGGTTTTGGACTTTGTGACTGAAAGGAGGATTGGTTTATGCTGATGGTAGTGAGGAGTCAGAGATGTCTCGATGTTGTTTGACATGTACTTTGAATCATGTCTGTATAAGTACCCTGACTGTCCACTTACTCCTTTTCCTGGTAGGACTTGGGGAGTTGGATTTGTTGTCTAGGCACATTCTTGCTGATCATTTCACATTTGCTCTCCAAGTAAGTTTCTATGGACAACAATTACTGCCACGTTGTTTCACTGTCTGAGGCAGGTTTAGGTTCATAATGAACAAATCTAATTTAGTAAAAATTTCTTCTACCGACTGGTGCTTCTTCTGTTAGCAATTACTCTGTATGTACAGGAGATTAATCTGAAAAAGCAGCATTTTAATACTTTGGTAACTAACCAATCCCTTGTTTGTTTGCAGGCATATAAACCTTTTCTTGTGTAAATTGCTGTGCACAGCTAGGAAAACATATCTGCTTCTGCATCATTCATGAATACAGTATTTTTAATTCTAGAGAGCAGTAACATGTTGATCATTGCTCAGATCATATTCCTTTGGGGATTACCCAATATCTACATTGCATCAGTTGACATTAGAAATTCTCTTGTGATATTACACTTTGTCTGTAATGGCCCCTGATGAATAATAATTCTGTGGTTCAATTTGATCCGGGCAGGTTTAGGGTTTTTACTTACATTATTATCATGTTTACACTTCCATGTACCAGCCAAATGAAAATATGTAAAGAGATGGTCAGATTAAAAATCATAGTTTGCAAAGAAATGTATTTACCAGTGCTACTAATAAGACCTTAAATTATTTGTTTATTTAGCATTATGTACATTTTGCAGCTTTCTGAGCTTGGCTGGTGAGAATTATTTATATCTGTTTTACTTACAGGCTCTTAATGTTGTAATGTGGTATTGTCATGGTGCATGTCACTCACCGCTGGACTGGTGTCTCCTGTCGGTTGTCTTGGGGATTAGCTTGTGGTCTGCACACTGTAATTTGATCCTTCTGCACAGTCTCTGGTCTAGTCTGGTTCCCGGGCACCCCTTTTCTATCCCACCTTTTCCTAAGGGGGCAATGTCTTTTTATATGGCACTCTTCAGGGCACCAAAAGTAAACTCTTTGTCTCCTCTTGGAAGTGGGCCTCCCATTGTCCTTCTCTTGCTCATCCCCATCCCCTGGGCTAGCCTTGACCCTACAGCTGATGTATAGGCACTCCCTCTGCAGGAACCCTTGTTCCCACAGGCCTAATATGCTTGTCCCCTCCCTGTTCTCCACACAGATGGGACTCTTTTGGGCTCTCTTTTCTTCTCATTCTTCAGGTGAGGCTTCTGTCCCTCATTTCTATTGTTCCTATATTTTTAAAAATTCTAAAATTGATTTATCAGAGAGCCCTTTTAACACAATTACCCCCAGACCAAAGTGGCGTTAGGAAAATCTTGGAGGGTGGGGAGTTGTTTGGGTTTTTTTAAGATAATTAAGAAAGGGTTGATCAGCCCAGTTACCAACATTGCATTCATAATTATTCAGCACATTTGGAACCCATCTTTACTATGCAGTAGATTATTTTTAGGGCTTTTTAAACCTGAGCATACATTGTTTCCAAGAAAAACTCCCATTTCTGAATTTGGGAAAATGTAAAGGGACCAATTGTAAGGCAACAATATTGAGGAATCGAGCCAGTGGATAGAATGTCTCTCTTGAGGTATTCAGAAAGCGTGACAGTCCACCCAAATACTCCTGTTCTTTTTCTCTGTTGTTTTGCATCCACCAGGAAAAGTGCTGACTGCAACAGTGGACTGGTTTAGCTAGTGCTCTAGGACATACTGCAATATGCAAACCTAAAACTGAGTGCACATAATTGGAGGCAAAAAGAAGCAAAGTGTAGATAACTTGCACAAGCTTGGTCCTGCTTGTAGCTAAAAGCTGTTCATTATACTGCACATGGTGTGTGGGGCTCCTTGACCAGTCTCTCTCTCTCTCTCTCTCACATCCTAGACAGGTACAGAAAGAGTGTGGGTGGTATAGCTATTTTCACTAATTAGGGATAACCTCATAAATAAAGATTGTTGAATTGGAGCTGTGAGTGAATTATATAATGCTCCACTTAGCTAGTTGAATTGTTTTTGCATTATATATTGCCTTAAATTTTGCCTCTGAATTTGCTGTGCTATCTGGACAGAGTTTAGCTTTGCCTAACTTGGATTTGTTTTGAACTGCTTATGCATAAAGCTTCAGTGACTACCCAACAGTTAACCCAATAAAGGGAAAAAGCTCCAAAGTCTCACTAAAAGGTCTGGTTGGCACCCTGTACCTGCAGTGACGCTCCCTTTTTTCCTTTTCATGTCAGTTTTTCTTGCCTTACCTACTCTCCTTCTTCTGAGAGTTGCTGTTGGTCTTTCACAACAAGCAACTTCTCTTACTGGTCTAGTACTGGTCTATGCACCCCACTGTAACTTTCCTTTTATATAGAACACTCCATTTAACAATTTTTAAATTGGCTTCTAATGTGATTACCACTGTATTCTTCATGAAGAAACATCAGTACCAGAAATATGGCTTTACTCTTCTGTGGCCTTAAGCACACTTTGAAATGGCATAGCACTATTGACTTCTTGGGTCTCTGTGCCACATAAAAATGTTACAGGGAAATGTTGCATGCAGTGGTGTTGTAGCCATGTTGGTCCCAGAATATTAGGGACAGAAGATGGATGAGGCAATATTTTTTATTGGATTAACCTCTGTTGGTGAGAGAAAACTAGCTTACACAGAGTTCTTCAGGTCTAGGAAACTGGCCCAGAGTCTCACTGCTAAATACAAGGTAGAATGGATTGTTTAGCATAAATAGTTAACGCATTTCAAGTGACCATTCAAGGTAAAATGTTATCAAATGTGCATGTGTCTTAATACATGTTTTAGATCTAGTGAATAAAGGGGAACAAATGATAAAGTGGGGTGCAGTATAGTGGATTGGTAGTTAAAATCAATTTTAATTTTAGTGTCTTCCTCACTGTCTCCTCAACTCTAAATAATCCAAAACAAGTCAGAAGTATAAATTACATGATGCACTGGCAAAAATGTCATCAAAATGTGCCATCTGGGGCACAAAATCTGCTTTCCAATTTCTATGATGATGGTCATGAAAAAGACGATATTTTATTCTTTTATCCAAAAGGGTTATTTGCTCCCAATAGGTGAATAGAACACCTTGAGGGTGTGGTAGTGACATTGTACAGCTATCTGAATATAGAAA
Organism: Mesoclemmys tuberculata; assembly: GCA_007922155.1. Classification (NCBI taxonomy): domain Eukaryota; kingdom Metazoa; phylum Chordata; order Testudines; family Chelidae; genus Mesoclemmys; species Mesoclemmys tuberculata. Next base: position 5,662,365 of record ML675615.1, on the reverse strand, counting down.
AGCATTTGTCCACAGGGGTAATAATAGAAGACAAGAGAAAGAAGAAAAACATGTATTTTAAGGTGAAGTTTGAGAAGAGACAGCGAGCTTTGAGAGAGAGATACATTTTGTAATGCTGTTACAAGTGGCAAGTGTTGAAGAGCAACTAACACACAACAGAAACTAACATGATAATAACATAGCTAACATAATTCTATGATTCCATGACCTTCTGAAATGGGGAGAGAGAAGGTGAATGTTAGATATGGGAAGGGGAGAGAATCGGAGAGCAAAATGCAAGTTCATGAGAGTTTTATCCATAAGGAAGGCATTATGGAACCGTCAATGTTCGAAAAGCCAGTAGACTCATTTGAAGATGGAAATGAAAGTGCTACCCACAGTTTTCAGAACCCAAAGCAGAGATAGCTTACTTGTTACTCTCCAGCTGGTGGCAGGAATAAATCAATGGGGGTACAGCTAATTCATCTGATAAATGATTGATACAAGCAAGAGTGCTTTTGCCTAAAACTACTCCACAGTAGGGTTAGAGCATTTCAAAACATTTATATTTACCTATATAGACTGAAATGGTTTCAAGGAATCAACAGCCAGGCTTCCTAGTTAGCCCCTCATTCCATCTAGCTGCTGGGCAGCTTAGGTGTCAAATCCTTGCCCAAAGGAAAGCTTTCTTGGACTGCTACAAAGCATACTTTCTAACTAAACTTTTTATACATTTTCTCTGGTCAAAGCACATAGCTCATAATAGCCCCTAATAGGCTAATAATTTCCCTAGTAACAGCCAATAGCAATTGATTATTCTTCTTATCAGCAAAGCATTTCTAGCCATAGCAATAAAATGTACATGTTAGAGGCACCTAAATCCAAGGCTGGCCAACACATTCCTTCTGTTTTCAGAGAACCTTAACTCCCTGTTCCAACCTCCAATTCTGATAGCAAAACTACTGCAAACATGCAATTATATAGCCTTGCCTCTCAGGGTCCTAACAGCATCCATAACTATATGGTGATTGGGTTTCAGCTGGCAGTGATTGAACATACAACATTGCTGACTGCAGTACTGTCAAATTTTGAGGTAACGAAAGGGCTACATTTATTCATACGTGAGAGATGACATTTGGAAATTAGCCACAGCAGTACTCTCCAAGTTCTGCCTTCAAATAAAGTGCTACCCACTTGAAAGCAGAATCGTCAGTGTGTGGGGCCATGTTGCAGAGATAGTGACAGGCAGGTTGACAGTCATAGGAGACTTAGGGTGAGAATTTTAGGATGGAGAAAGATATGTCAATCTGAAATTCATTTGTGTTCACTGATGTCCCCCAATACTTTTATTGCTATCATCTATAGAAGGTCTTGAATATTCTTGTACCATCTAAAAGCTCTGGTGATTTATTTTCATAGTTCATCAGAAAATGAAAGTTGTTGTTATTTAAAAAATCAACTATTTTTATTTGTTAATTCAGAGAAAAAGTCACAATGAAAACTAATATTCACAGCACAGGTTAGTTTTAATGATAAGTTATTATGCCAGATATTTTGTCTTCAAGGCAAAGGGAACAATTGGGTAAAATTAAAATTACTAATGAACAAAACTAGTTGTTGAAAATGGTAACAAGTATGAGAGCATAACATTTATGGGATGCTTTAATTTAATAATAACTTGGTTTTAACAGCCAAGGGAAAGTTATATTTTGTTGCCCTAAAGCTTTTATTAGAATTTTTTTCCAATTTGAAGTGTTCTAGTGTGTTTTTATTTACTGATTCAATAAAAAAAAAAGCAAGAAAGAAAAAAAGCATAAATCTCCATATCTTAATTGGTTTCTTTTCCCAAATCTGTTTTGTAATGGATAACTAAAGGATGAGCAGCCCATGTATAAAATGTTTAAACATTGCAGTTCTTAAAAATCCTAAACAGGTTTTTCCAAAAATCCTGGTAAGCAGGTTACACCTGCTGAGAAAATGGAATGAGAACAATGAACAACCACCTGACAAACAGGCTATTTCTCATATGCCTAATAAATGAGCCATTTTAAATTGTTTGGGCCTTGTTTTCCGCTGCTTCATAATTTGTGCAGTCATTTACGTGTACTTGTACATTTATAACAGACTATAAAATGTTTGATACAGGGAGAACAGGATCATAGGCCATGTCTACATTATGGAGACTATCGCGGCAGAGCTAAGGCGCTGTAGCTCTGCTGACATAACCTTGTTGTGAAGACACAGCATATGGAGATGGGGAAGGGTTTTTTCCATCCATGTAGGAAATCTGCCTCCCTGAGTGATAGCAGCAACCTGCTATGTTTGTACTAGGAATTAGGTCAGCAGAGCTATGTTGTTCAGAACTGTGGATTTTTGACACTCATATGTCAGCCTATGTTTTAGTATAGATCAGGCCAATGAGTTTACATCTACTCTGGTCTCCTGTGTATCCCAGGCCACCAACACCTTCCATCACTCACACACTAAACCGAACAACTGAAATTAGACTAAAATATTAGAGCCCACGGGAGACTAGATTATTATGTTGCACAGGGCCTTGATTTTCATACTTCAGATTATTTTTCTGCGGTAAATGATTGTTATAATTTTGGTAAGATATTTTGTTCTGTCAACCACATTTCCTTTCTAGCATTTTTAAAAACAGTTATTGACAATAGGTATTGTACTAGAGGTGGGCAAAATACTTGTAATGAAGCATGTACTTTTCAAAATGGGTCTGAGTTCAAGAAACATTCTCAAAACTGGAGCAGTTTTATAAATTGTTGCAGTATAATGTTTCACACACATGTTTGCTGACAGAAGATTTTTATCTCTTCTATTACTTAGAACTTTGAGATGGGTTGGCTGGCTGTGATAGATCACATAAGATGAGAAGTAATGGTACACGTTTCATAACTGGTCAGTATACTCAATATGGTCAACAGGCTTGTAGAAACTATTCTGACTCCCTGAAGGAAAACAAATATGTTACACTGTGATATATTTCAGGATAAAATTAAATAAAATAATAGAATAGTACAAAAACTTTTCCCTTATGCTTTTGTACATAATCAATATTTACAATTCTCATAAAAGATTACAAGTATGCATAACTTGAGAATGCCTTACAGATGTTCTTCATTATTTCATATGAGGATAGTGATATTTAGATCCTCTTGCTCCATTCAGGAAGCTAGTCTGCAGCTAATTATGTTTTTCATTATAAGGGACAATTTACCTGTTTGGTAAGAACAGAGGATGGTATGGATAATGTTATTTCATCTTTTTCTCTTTTTGCAATATTTGAGTCAATAGAAGGATCAACTCCAAACACGTAATTTTCCAAAAAAGCTCTAGCAGTGAGACATAGAATTACCAGCTGTGCATCAAATTAATTTAAAAAAATTCTCAGATGTGTGTAATTTTCTTCCCACTGATTTCATATGATTTCATCCCCCTAGAAATTTCAATTCCAGTGAAATTTCAAGTGAAATTAAAATGACTTGTAGGAAAGCCATTGACTGGCCTTTTGCTTATATCTGCAAAGTGTTTATAAACATAAAGCCAATGCCTCTCCTCCAGTGTTTGAGTTTGGCGCATAGAGACTCGGAGATGCTGAGTGATCTGGCCCAGACGTGCAACAGATTACCATCAGAATCAGATCTCTTGGCCCATTGGCTGATGCCTAGTGCACTGGCATATGGTGTCCCCCATGAATGTGGGAGTAAGGGCAAGCTGCAGCAGGTATGAAACCGGTGGCAGAAAGGTCTGTATGAATGGCTGTGGGAGGATCCACAGGGTACCAGGGCACAGCATGCTTCTTTTTCTGAAGGGGCTAGCCCTGCTCCTTCTCATGCAAGAATTCAGAAGAAACGCCACAAGGAGAACTTCATAGAGCTTCTTTCCATCCTTACCCCTTTCAGCTCCTTTTCTCTCAGTATTTCTGTCAGAAGGAGCAGTCCAAGCCTTTGTCAGAGTTGGAGCGAATGGGCCAGATCTCAGTCTGGCATATATTGGCCTAACTCCATTGAATTAAATGAACCTACACGCATTTATCCCAGCTGGGGTTCTGGCCCTATGTCCCTTATTTTCTAATTTTATCTGAAGGTTTGGTGCAGTGTTTTGGATCAGTGCTGCACACGTAGCATCTTAAAGTCTCCAAGAAATGAAGTGATCTGTAAATAGCTTCTTTAGACCCATATATTGTTTAAAGTCTTTTGTAGGCTAAATTATGCTGGTATTATCTTCATATAAGATTCTCATTTAGAAAGAAAGCGGCTCCCTGAGGACAATTATTTGACCTATTATGCATCTGACACTTGTCTTTTTAGTGAGGCCTAATCTGCTGATTCACTATAACCTCTTTTGTACAGTATCTGCTGTGAAGTAGTAAACGTATAGACTCCCTAGGCACACTTCTCTCTGTGCCTCAAGGTGAAAAAGGAAAACTAACTATTTGCAAGCTCAACATTTTCTTTTTATCTCTTCCCCTCTTTTTTGACTAGTAAAGTCAAGCAGATCAAGCACCTTCTTTCATGCACCAAGGGTGAACAAAAAACAAATGGGGGAAAGAGAGATCTATGGAGAAGTTCTTGTACATAAAAATTCAGAGAACAGTTTTTGTGGATTTAACTCACTGCTGAAAATCGGTGGCATCTCCAAGGAATGTAAAAGTCTGAGGGGGGAATTAATAAGGAAAAGGCATTTCAATTAACTGAGGATCCTGCTTCAGAAATTGAGATGCTGTCCTCTGAGTATTCTCAGTCTTGAAAGCAGACTTGGACTACCACCGATCCAGCTTCTGAGAAGAGGGGCAATGAGCTGTCAGGGAGGCAGAGTAACATGAAGTATTTGGAAAGAGTCCAGAGGAGGGCAACAAAAATGATGAGGGAGTTGGAGCATATGACTTATGAGGAGCGGCTCAGGGACCTTGACTTGTTTAGTTTGCAGAAGAGTTCAGCTAGTATGAAGTGCATTTTGAACCCATTCTTATTCTCTGTATCTTCTTTTTTCTTTCACTCAAAGATTTTTTTTCTTTTGTCTGGATTGAATTGGACTTTCTGTTCTTGGACATTCAGGCTTATGGTCAGTCCATTAGACCACATTATCACTACACTGTAGTACAGTATACTGATAACAGTAATTAAAATTATGCTTGCATCTACTGTCAGGGCTGAGGACCTCAAAGCACGCTACAACCATCATTCTAGCTTCAGATGACCCTCATTGGGGGTAGTTAAGTAATATCATCTCTTCTTGTAAAAAAAAGGACGAAACTGAGACGTGTAGACATTTTTAGTTGCCATAGTTCACACAATGACAGATTCAGACCTAGAAATAAAGTCTTCTCACTGACTGCCAATAACAGAGATATCCTCAAGGCAAAATACAAATGTATGAGAACTATTTAAAACTTGACAATGTGAAGCTATTGCATATTTCTTGCAAATGTGTTACCCCAATATACCAGATGAAAATAGTCCTAAGTGTGAAAGCCCTACAAAAGGAGACTGATGAAGAATACACTAGGTTAATATGACAGGAAGTTTTAATTGGTTTATAAGTACCTCACAAACCGTTTCTCATGTATCTTTCAGACACTTTCCTTGTTTTCTTTTACATCACTAGCCCTTCTTAAGCACAGTTAAATATGATTTGATTAAAAGAAAACGAGCATCAGCCAACAGTCTTGTCAAGCATTTTTAACTAGATTAGTTTGTTGACTATCTTAGTTATTTAGGTTAGCCGTTATGACAGTTTTAGGAATCTGCATATGTGCCATTTATTAATTTTCTTTGGGGTTATGAACTCTCTGTATGTTTCAACCCTTATTATTTTCTTTATTATATTCTTGCCTTCTAATGCTTGTGCTGAGGAGACAGGGAGAGGCATCTGAGCCTTGATAAAGACCGTCAACATCTGAATAGATCTTGCCTGAACTGAACCCTGGGTTGATGCAGAGAGCTAGGATGAAATCAGATTTCTTCAGTTTGGCTGCAGAGAGCTAGGATTTTAAGGAGTGGAAAATCCCCCAAAGGGAAAGAATCAAAGGTATCAGAGGTTGGGAAGTTGGGTACTCAAAAGGGCAAATTTTCCTGAATGAGAGGGAACCTTTTTGACTGCTGGAGCTGAAGGGGGCACTGAGTTCAGGGACTCCCATGATTTGGAGAAGACCTGTGCTGGAAGATAACCTGAAAGAACACAGATCCAAATCTCAAAGAATGCTCAACAGTGGCGAGGAAACTGAGGCAGGGAATGATGTGGCAGATGTTTATTGATTTACCTAGATCAGTTTATTTTAAACAGTGTTGTTTGCCATGTGTCCCGGTTGAGATAAACTATAAACTAAAGTGCCCACAAGGGTGGTACTTTGGGGCAGGTATGCTTATGCTACAGTATAGGTTGGAGGGGACTCCACACTGGCTTTGGGTCCTAGGGCAGCAGGGTCCCACTTCCAGAAAGGGTACTAAACTGCGAGAGTCAGACAGTCTGCGCCAGACAGTCTGCAGCCAGACGCAGTGCTGCCTCAGTTTACTCAGGCGAAGGGAAGCATAAAAGCACATAGGCTCAGCATCCAGGAGCAAATGCCGTAGCCTGTTGAGTGTAGGGTTACCACCTGGCTGCCAGGCTGGTTTTTTTATGGATTTGCCAGTTGTCACAAAAATAATTAAATCTGCCAGATTTTTTTTTCATGGGTCTGAAGATTTGCATTATCATCACCACAATACCCTGGGATCTCTAATGTTAAAAGTTTCTGTGTCCAGGTAAAGATGCTGGAGCGTTTCCACTTCCACAGTTTAAACAGCAACAGACCCAGACTGTTGAAAATACAGCAGCTGTCTGGCCACCAACATGCAGGCACACCATACATGTGTGAGAGAAGGTTGAAGTCATGTGAGAGTGAGGAGATGTACAAGACATATTAAATAATGGAAGATCAGGGTGATGGTGTGAGTGATCCTACTACACTTTGCATCAGAAACTGCACATTAAATGACTACTGGCTAAATGAAACACACTACACAGATTGGCTGACAATATGTGCTGATAGAACAAATGCCCATTATCAATGATGTTATTTATCTTATCTATATGTGCTATCTCTCTAGATGCTATAAGTGGCTGTTGAAGGGGGGCGGCTTGTAGAGTTGTCTTGTAGTTGGGGTTGCAGCAGACTTGACTTGTCTGTGTGTATGTGTGAGTGGGGGGTTACCGATTTATTTTCATTTCAAAGATGGTAACCAGAGTTAAGTGTCCTGCAGAGAGAGCTTGACCAGGAAGCCTGTGATAGCTAGATTAGCTGAGCTGATATGAAAAGGACAGTGACAAATAAAATTTGGCCTACTGGATTCATTTTGAGTTGAGGATACTCAGCATTTCTCCTGAACTGGGTTATCAAGATTAGCTAAACTGGCATGGAAAAGACACTGACTGATCAAATTGTGCCCCAGATTTTACTGTATAAATAAGCTTTGCTGATTCTGCTGAGGATGTTACGGAAAAGAAACACAGGACTTGGTAAGTGGATTAAATTGCAAGGAACGAGTGCTATTGTAATAATTCAAACTGTATTGTCCCTGCAAACCCTAAAGAGTCATAATGCACTGGACTCCAGTAGCATGCCCAGAATGCCACCTGCAAATCATACATACAAAACCACAGCAGTAGTAGGCAGAGGAGAGTGAGAGGACTATATCTGTGAATGACAGTAAGGGTCCACCTATGCCCTATATCTCCCCAAGAAGTCTTTAGCACTCCTACTCTCGAGCCCCTTGCCTTGAGAAAAGATACAATGGCCACCAACTTCTACAGAGAGGGACTCTACCAAACAAGTTCAACCCTAATAACAAAGCACACAGTCTTTGTACAATAAGTGTACCTTAAAAATGTACTACTTTGTTCTGAGCCAATTGTCTGCCTACAACTCTTAACTAGGGCTGCCACCAGCCTGTCTTGGACTGACCTGGGGCCTACCCCCCAGTCTTGGTATCCTCCCAGATGGTTTCTGCCGGTTGCTCCACAGCAAAACTATCCCTGCACCAATAGCTTGGACAGTGATCTAGGGAATGGGAAACCCTTCCTGGCCTCAAACACAGGCTATGTCTATGCTACAGCAGCGACAGCAGCACTGATGAAGCTGTGCCGTTGTAATGCTTCTGGTGAAGACGCTCTAAGCCGATGGGAGAGAGCTCTCCTATAAGCTTAACCCCTGCCTCTGTGAGCAGTGTTAGCTATGTAAGCAGGAGAAGCTCTCCCACCACCCTAGTGCTGTCCACATTGGCACTTAGGTTGTAAAACTTACATTGTTCAGGGGTCTTCACACCCTTAAGTGACATAAATTATACCAAAGTAATCTGTAGCGTAGACATAGCCAGCATGATTATAATTCCCTTTGTGTGTGCAAGGGAAGTCCGGTCCTAACCCTCACGATGTCCTTTATCAATAGATACATCGAACTGTGTAGGACAATGGAAGAACAGTGCTGCTTTTAACACAAGTGACTCTTCCCCTCTTACAAGCCCCAGAGGCAGGCGGAGAACTCTGTATGATGATAACATCATAATAGCAGCAAGGGAGTAAGAGTCACCCCTGCTACCCCTGGGAGCTCTTTGAATCCATCCAGTGCAAGGGACTGTGCAAGTCCTAGCCTGGCTAGGCCAGTCACTACCCCTTTGGTGATCCCTATTCCATGCTGCAAGGTCTGTCAGGCCGTCAGGAAGTCAGTGTCCCAACCCTCATAAAGAAACAAAGTGGGGGGAGAAGAAGAGACACGTAAGGTGAGACCCCAGAGGTAGTCCTTGTATCATATTGAGGGGCATGTTTAATTCATTCCCTGATGAGGAGGGGATTCACATCTAGCAGAACCAAGACACCAAAGAAAGACACTGTTCCCGTAATACCTTTAAAGCTGTATATATTCCCTGCAGTGTTTGCAATCCAAACATTGCTGCATTAAACTGAGCAGAAACTAGCTGTGAACTAAAGTGAAACAGACTCTATTTTCAAATTCCAAGCTGAATGAAGTGCACGAAATAAACAAATGTCATAAATAGTGAAAGATACCATTGATTGACATTTTAATTTGAAGGTTTTATTAGTAATATACAGAAAAGATAGGTAGGGAACTTTGTTTTCTAAATATGACTTTTCGCCTAGCATTTCACTTTAAGAAAGCATAATACTAGGAAAAGGTGGCTACTTTCCTAGTTCTGGGTCTTGACCTGGTGTGCAATAATAGATTTTGACCTCTGTGTTTCTTGCAAAAAATAAAATGTATTACTGTTAAGTCAATTTAGAGTGTATATTACAATCTCCCTGTAGAAGAAACAGTGAGGACATATGGGATTCTGTTGGATAATGAAAAAGCTATACACTGTATATTTTAGTTAGGAAAATATTCCTGATATTCCTAATGAGCTAACAACCTTTATAATCATAAAGGGCTTGAATATTTCTGGCTGACAGATCAGAAAAAGGAAAGCAATAATATTTCTGTAAACAAATCATAGCTGTCACATAGAAAATAAATTGTGTATAAAAGATTTATTATACTATGTGTTTTCTACAATTCACTGTAATGTGCAACAGAACAAAGAAATAACATTGTCCAATTTTTTAAACTGAAAAAATAACAGAGGAACCTTTTGACAGTCAAATAATGAATGAAATATTTTCACAAAGTATAATGTATTTTAAATGACATGCTGTTCCATGGAATAAAGTTTGTTGTATTTTATGACTTTCACTACTTGTCGTTTTGTCAGTCTTTAAATAAATGAGCTTTTAATTGCTATCAGACATGATTAGGATATAAATTCCAAAGATTACATTCCATAAATGTATACCATTGTTTTTCTCTTTTAGAGTGTTTTTGAGAGCGATCAACAAATTTGCTGAGACCATGAACCAAAAATTTCTGGAGAATATGGATTTTGAAGTACAGGTACATATTTAACTACTCTTTTGCTGAGCAAGATTTCCTTAAGTAATGGTTTTCCTCTTTGGAAGTGTACAGATTGCACCTTCTTACTCAACAGATGTGCTGTCTGTATAGAGTCACATCTGTTTAGTTTAGTAAATAAAATACTCATTCCATACATTTTACGTGTGTTGCCTGTGCTGAACTGACACAGGAGGGAACCAACTGGATTCTGTTCCATTTTGTTCATTGTCAACAGAATTGTTACTACATTTGACTCTGCTGCAACTGAGGAAACCTGTAAAAGGCAAGAGGACTTCGCATATGTGTACTTAGGGGCATAGTTCAGAAGAAGATGGGATTACACAAATGCAACATGGGTAGAATGGCAAGGTCCTACACTCATTGATGTCAATGGCAAAATACCTATTGCCTTCAATGGCACAGGATCAGGCCTCTAGTGAGGACATAATTTATTGGTAATGATGCATGGAAAGTAAATACAATTCCTAGCATGACTCTCAGATCTCAGACTGAGTTTTCCGGGGTGGTAGTTAGAAAATAATTTTTCCATAAGAACTGAGCATATTTGATGTGGAAATCGTTGAGGCATAGTAATTAAGGAATGCTTTGCTGCCACTTCAGCAGACTTTCAGAGACAAACCACACTTCAAATCTGTTTTGGTTCCTAGACTATTCCAGCATTAAAGATGTATTTTTAATCTTGATTCTTAGACTAGCCTGATTTTTATTTTTATTTTTATTTTGTGTTGTTTCTGGCATTGTTTTTATTCTTTCAGAAGCTGCTTTAAATACAACTGTTTTTAATGTCAATTAGTTTCTCTAAATTTTTATACCTCGCTTATTAACTCTAGTATTTAAGCACCTTTGCCTTAGTGCTGTAATGGTGATGAAGAAATATTAATGTAATTATTATTTTTATGGCTGGTTACTTTATGCATAGTACTGTACTGTACTCTTCATGTTTCTTTCTCTGGGGACAAGGTTTATGGGGTTCAAACTAACATCATTAAAGTATAATTGAGTCACCACATTATGCAAATGAATGCTGCATAATGAAATTTGATTCTTTACATAGATAGAAAATCCCTTTACAGTGTGTAGTGTGGAACTTACTCCAGCTTTTTTCATTACACTTTACATCAAAAATTCATTACCCTTGCAGCTTGTTTAGGAATGGACGACAGAATGGATCACTTGCTGATTATCTGTTCTGTTCATTCCTTCTGAAGCACCTGGCACTGGCCACTGTCAGAAGACAGAATACTGTATTAGTTGGAACATTGGTCTGACCCGGTATGGCTGTTCTTATGTTTGTATTAACTGGAGTTGTAAGTAAATGTCTATTTACAGAAATTTAACATAGTCATAACAGCATGCTCATTCACTGATTGGCAGTATATTCACATAATGCAAGTTTCAGAGAAATCTCTTTTCTTTCCTCACCGTTTACAGGGCAGTGCATTTGAGACTTGCTATTAATGTTGCAAAGTTATGCTACTTGGTCTCTCATATTCCATATACATGTCAGTTCCTGCCTGCCAATTTTAGGAGCTCTGTTGGGTCTCCTTCCCCAATGGAGGAGAAGCCCTCTCGATCATAATTAACTACGAATAACAGGGATATAAGGGTATGAAAGGGCATGAGAAGGGTATAAAATGGCATGTTAAGGGTGATCCAGGGTCATTCTCTTGCCACAGTACTGTTTGGAATGAAGATTTTATGTCTGGATGCAATAGGCAAGGGCCAGTTCTAGGGTAACTTAAAACAAACAAGTAAAGAGAGCACCAAAGTGGAAGGGACACATCACATCACACAGACAGACTTGAAACTATAATGTTTCAAAATAGCTCATACAAATGTTTGTTTAATACAGTGATGGCTTCTATGTGTAACTTTAAAAAGAGAGAGAATTCTGTAGCAGGAATACATTTCTCTCTTAAATTCAATCACCCTGGTTGTTTCATCCCTGTTAAATTTAATAGGGTTTTTCCAGATGGGACTACCTTTGTCTCATTACTTTTTGTGTATCTTTGAAAAGCTCTAGCTTATTACATGTACACATCTATGATGTTAAAACAGTTCCTGACAACCAATATAACAAGAGAAGTATGTTCTTTCCTCTAGCCTAAATGTTTCATTTTGTTAGTGAAGTCCCTCTAATTTTGGACCCAGCATAAAAACCTATGATCTAATCTTCTTTGTGGCATATCATGCTACTAGACTAATTTCAGTTTGAAATTCACATCATTGCCACATCACCTGGTTAACCGGAGGCATCTTTTTGTGGTCTACTTTGTCAGTTCTTTCTAAAAGCATATTAAGTATTTGTGGTAGACTGCAGGATGAATCAAGGAGCAGGGGACCTTCCAAAATACACAAACTATGAAAACTAGAGAACAGATAGTGAGTGCATCCATCAACATTCTACTAAGCACATTACTGTATCTGTCAAATGTGAAAGAACTAAAGTCAAGCCAGTAAAATCTTAGTGCCCTTAAATCTGCCACGGTAACATTGTACATTCCTGGATATTTTGACTAGCATTCTGGCTATATACTTAAGGGACCATATTAGGCTTGTTCCTTCTCTCATTACTTGTCAGATACCTGCAGGCTTTGTATTGGTTAAATAGAATTATGGTAAATGTACAATACATTCAATGTGTAATACATACAATACAAAAAGTATACAAGAACTGTCCGTGTTGGCCCAAAAGGCTTAGAAATGCAAACCTGAAAATTACAGGATTTTTTTTTGTTGACAAAGAATATAAGCCTTACAGCAGATTTAATAGCACTCCCCTATTTACTGTGTGTAAAAGTTATGTTTTTATAGGAGTTGGCTGAATGAGGGGGGAAAATTCTCTAATATATTCGTGCCTACAGAGTTCAAATTTGATTCACTGCTCTTTATGAGATCTATTGTTAATTATGTGTGAATATGGAGGGGATTACTTAGTATCCATGAAAATGTTCAGGAGTCCTGAAAGTTTCACAGCTTTCTACAGTTTGCATCATCCATCGTTTAGATTTCAGATTTGCAATTTTCAAATTTTGTTATGCAGTCAGGGATCAGAATCAATATTTTGTGATCAATCATATGCCAAAATAAATAATTGTAAATACTTGAAGTGAACAATTCTTGACCAACAAATAGTCTGATGTGTTCACTGAATTATTGCAAATACTGTATATATTTGTATCATTGGGACTGGTTTGCATATAATGTGCAAACCTTAAAAAAAGGTTACATTGAGTATTTTGACTAACTCTATTTTTTGGCATTTCCATTCTATTTTTTTCAGAATAAATCATAAATGGTTAAAATGGGAAAAAATATTTTACCCAATGCCCAGTTATTTTTTCTTTGTTTTCTTCCCATTGCTGAGGATTATCAAGATACCTGTAAACAGCAGAACTTTTTTTTTAATGTAAGTTTGTCTTTATGTGAATTTAAAGCTCGTAGAAAGGTGCCAATCTGACATTAGAGCTCCAAAAGTTTACTGTTTACACACACAGCAGGTACAATATAGGAACTGGTAGCTCAAGCTCTGCTGCTCAAATGTGCCTAAGCTCTGAGCTAGAGAAACCATCTCCAAAGGGGAGGGAAGTTATAGGTTACGTCTGTCTCCATTCAGTCATTGACCTCTCTGATGAAACTATTAATAAGGAGATTAATTATGGTGGTATTTTTGTGGTGGAAGGTTTTATTGAGCCCATGCCACTTGCCTGAATTGTCCATGAACAGAACCGGTGTTATGGTAAGGATAAGGTTTGTTAAAGTGGGTTTCAGCATCACTACAGGAATGTGGCAACACACATTAAAAAGAAGCAAGAGTCTCTATTTTGACCATCAACACAGATGGGTAATGGTACACACACAAAATTGTCGAACTTTCAGATTTTGCTAAAATATATTTTAGAATATCTCTCTGCAGCTGTCATTGTTTTTTAGATTTAGTCTTTGGGTTTTTTCCTAGATTTCTTTTCCTATTTATTCAGCTAATAGTTTGTTCATTTTTCTGTGGTTTCAATACTGCATGTTTTTGTTTTAATATTGAATGAATCAATTAACATCAGCAGGCTAATTAATCATAAAGCAGCATGTTTTTTGCAATGACAAAGCTTTGATTTTTTTCTTTTAAAAGCTTCCAATCATTATTTAGTTGTGCATTGTGCTGTTTTAATATACAACACTGGCAAAAACGAAAGCTAAAATTATGCTCCATCATTTAACACCTTTTATCTGAATGTATCAGTGGTTTACCCCCTCCCCCTCTCTTCCCCCCTCCTCCCCCGCAAAAAAAAAAAGCAATTCTTGTTGTAAGGTAGGTAAATATTATATCAATTTTACTGATGAATAAAGTGAAGCAAAAATATTAGGTGACTTGAGCAAATTAACAAAATAAAATCATCAGTAAAGCTCTGTAACTTTACAATATCACCACCATGATGCAACTGAATAGATGTAACAAACTGGTGTAAAATCAGATAGCAGAGAGTTGGGCAGTTGATTGAAGCCTGACATTAGTCAGGTTGGTTATATTATCCCCAATATTTCACACAGGTTTTAGCCATGTAGCTTTGATTGGCATCAGTGGGAATTGTCATTTAGACTCCCTGGTTCACTTTGAAAACACAGGGATGAGGGGAATGTTTTGCAGTAAAAAGGGAAATAAACAAGACTCACTAACAATAACAGGAAATGCATAGCGATTACTTTGAAAATTTACTCTCTTCCATTTTTTCTGCTTCATTACACAAAGGGAGTTTGAGTAAAATTGTTACAGTTTGGAGATTACTAAATTAGTTATGGGTGACATTATACAGTAGCAACACAGTTCTGCATAAAAAATGTGAATGCATTTAGTGTATACATAGGAACTTGTTGCTGATAGATAATGTTCCTTCTGTAGTATTTTGGGATGAGAAAGAATAGGTGGAGGATGTTTGTAAATAGCATAACTTTGGGGATTATTTATAAAGTGGTCAGCGACAGATTGATAGCAATGTAATTAATTTTGGATAGTACTGTCACAATTTCAGTGTTAACTGCACCTTTGACCCCCGCTCCCAAATTACCACTTCCCAGCTCTTCTGTGAGGACACCCATTTAAGGTTTCAGGTTTCATAGCCATCACATCTTTCAGATGAAGACTTCTGTCTCTCTCCCTCCAGACCAGGAGTTTAGGCTTGCGGTCACTCTGCACCTCACGATGACTTCCCCAGTAGGTCAGACTGAGGTCTAGCACCTATGGTTACCTTCCGCCAGGGACTACAACAGGGCATACCAGTTACCAACCAGGGTAAAAGCATCACAGAGAAAACATTTATTTAATAAAATACAATAAAGTTCCTAAATACTTACTAATAGATTAACAGGGCTCACCTACAACTCCAGCATAGGAGATAGGTGTCAATCTTTCAAATCTCTCAGATGGGTTTGCTCTCCTGGTTACCAGTTCATATTGGGTTTCAGATCAAGAACCAGAACCACCTTGGGTCAGTTCAGCCATTTCTTTATACAGGTTGGGGCCTTTGACCTCTGCTCTCCTGCAACAGTTATCACCAGTCAATGACTCTGTCAAGGGGAAGGCCTTCAAAAGGCTGGGGTGTGTGTGTATGTTGTACATTAAAGGATTTGCATTAATCCCCCCCAGTTTTTCCAGATTCCAGAGGAAACCCATCCCTGGTGAGCCAGGAATGCACAAATACACATTATCTGTATTGATACCAGAGGCTCATACTGTCTGGCCTATCTCAGCGTAATGGCTTTTTTGAGGTTTTCATGCTTTGAGCATAAAATACAAAATGGTCCTCAAAGATGCTGTGATTGCAATATGTCATAAGTACATTTTAGTTAGCAGTTCAAATTATGGCATGATCTTCAGAAACACAGAAAATATTCTAATCTTGAAATGCTGTTGTGTTGTTGACATAACATGTTTGAAACAATTTTTAAGCGAGTTATATTGAGGTGTATTTTATAAATGATGCCCAGTTGTTGCAATGAGCTATGAATAAGTAACAGGGTTTGTGTTTCTAGCTGTAATCCACCCCTTTGAGAGTTTCAGTGTGGCCGAGTTACATAATGAAAAGACTGAAGGAAAGAAAACAGAGACAGTTAAACCTTTGTGTTTTTGCAAAACAAAACATATTCCTATTTTGAAAAAACTATCCTGTTTGTTCAAGGGTCAGAGATTTAGTACTCAGTAGCTTTTGTGCAAAGCACTGTCTTGTATCATGTGTGTGTTGACAATTTCTAGTTTCAAAGAAAAAGGGATGAATGAAGTTCTAATTAAATATGTAGGATTGAACATGTGCAGTGGAATGAGACTAAATTATATTCAGGAATATTGGGAACCAGTATACCAGTAGCTAATGTAATATCCTTAACAGAGCATTACTAAAAGTACCTAGATGGAATGAGTACAGTAGAGAAAACAGAAGATTGCATATGTGTGTGAAGACAAAAATATGGTACTATATTATTTATAGAAATAGCTATAAGCTATTTGCAAATAACGTAAGTATTAAATGCTGTAGACTGTTCGGAAAGCAGTTGAAGGAGGAACATATCTCTGTATGGAAAAAATAATATTTATTGGTCCTTCAAAAAAGATAATTGGGAGTAAGTCCCTGTCATTTAAAAGCATTGTGCAGTAAAGTTTAGAATTTTTCATAGACATGACTATGCAGTAGAGCATCTAACCAAACAGAACAATTGGACTGTGAAATAATTGAGCAAACAAAAAAGGCTGTTGAGTTGAGAGTAAAAGCATTGGGGAGAATTCCACTACTGAGACATGGTCCTTTAAGTGGAGGAAATAAGATTGCTGGTCTTTTTGTGAGATCAGGATTGCATTTTAACTTAAACTATGCATCAACCTGCAAGGGAGGAAATGATACCAAATTTGAGGATAATATATACATAATGAATGATATAAAAGGGAGTGGTGTATCTGGGAACAATGATTAGCTTTTTAAGGTTTAAGATTAAAATGAAAAGTCACGCCATCAAAACCAAAAATATTATACTCTGCAAAGACAAACATTGATAGGATGCAGAATACAGCAGTGATGTGCTGCTTATAGTCTATCAAGGGGTTCCAAGTTAAATTTCCTCCCTTGTCCTGTAATAGGCTCTGTGTCCTGGGTGCATATGCTTACACAGTAGAAGGATGAGGGATTGTGGATCAATTGTTTTCCCATTTAAAGAAACACTCATTTGTAACCAAGGAGGGAGGCAGCATGATCTCACAAACAAACTTGTCATCGGCACTTTGCTAAGTATATTACCTCTTTGGTCTTGAAAAATATACATTGGGACAGAATCAACACTGAGTGTAAGAATGTGCAACCCTACTGAGTTTTGGGAACTTTGGCCTCTAATGTCAATGCTGTTGCAGCCACACAAGGCCTCAATTTTGTCCGCCGAGTATTTTGATAATAGGCCGCATCACTGAAGTTTTGTAAATTGAAGGGGATTGGTGGTGAAGACTTGGCTTTGGGGTGAGATATTGAGGGATCCTTCTCTGGAAATGCTAAGAAAATACCTGCAACTTAAGTACCATTTTTCTATTCCAAACAGAAAAATTAATAAAAAATAAATAAATGCTCTGAAGATGCATTTTATATTCAAGTCCCAGAGATAACTTATCTGTTTAGAATGTCTGACCTCAAAAGCTTTTACAACCTGTTGCGCGTCAGCAGGTTTGGAGGAAGGATGTCTAGTGGGCAGAACACTTCATTGGTAGCCTATTGGATCTTCACAATCTATTGTCCTTGACTATTAATGCAGTGGCCCCTAAATAGTCAGATGACTTGCAATTGATAACAGGAATGAAACTTGCTAGATCCCTGTTCTGAAGGTAACCAATTATTGGTTTTGAAATCTTATGCCATAGCTGTGCAGGAGGCACCTATCTTGCTGATTGATGCATATGATGAGTTAAAAAGCATTCCTGCCTGGGAACTGCACAATTCTATTGGTGTGGTAAGCTATCTTCTTGGTTATTGCAGGTTTGTATTTTCCAATTATTCTGTGGATAAGGCAGTCAAGAATTAGACAGTCCGTCTGGGAGCAGAACCATGTCTAGAAGAGACAAATAAACTTCTCTGCTCAAGGTTCTAGCAGTGTTGGGGAATGGTTATATTAACGAGTATCTTGTCTGGTGAAGATTAGTGAGAATGTGATGAGTCGATTATTTGAGTTCTCCTGATCCTTCATGTAAAACCAATCAAAGTCCATGGAGTATTGCATGTACAAGCACTGCAGAATTGAGCCTAGAATCCACTTTGCTTTATACATTATGTATTTGGATCACTCAATTGCCATGGAAATACAGGACACTTCACGGGGGAGGCATGCAATGTGCATTCTGCAATAGCAACAACAACACAACAGAGTTAGAAGAGGAGAGGAAGAATAACTGCAAATGGAAAGAGGGAGTGTATATCTTTATAGTGGCCAAGTTTGCTGACCACACAACATTGTCAGCCCCACTGACACATTACAGAGAAAACAAATTCAGCGTGATTAGGATCGATTAGATATACGAGCTGACGAGTGGATTGTCAAGTGAAGAGAGAGAGCAAGGACCAAAAATATTAATCGGAACTGAAGTCTAAAACCCAAACATAGACAACTGGACGAAGATTGTGAATATACACTAATTCTCTTTGTTCAGTGTTGCAGTTAGACTGGAAAGCAATGTCTGCATGCACAGAAGTAGGAGTTTCCAGTAGAAGTCATAGCACTATATAAAATACTATCCCTCTAAATTTAGGAAAATATATTTATTTCTGACCTGGATATTATTTGAGGTATACTAATGAGAGGAGGGGAAAATCAGCAAAGAACAAATCACGTGATTTGGTTTGAACACAGGGGAGGTATGACAGTGGAAGAAAAGTTACATGGAATTGGCACTTACCAGGGGAGACTAAAAGAGGAATCTTGGAGAATGGTATGTGTGTCCATTTACCTGGGATGGACCATACTAAGAGTGCCACGCTCAGGGCAGACTGCAGGACATGGGGCAGACAATCCCCCAAATTGGTGGTTTATTCTATAATTGGATTCTCCAAACCAGTAGCAAAAGAGTTTCTGTAGTACCACACTGGCTGATAAGCAACCAAACACTGCCCCCTTTAGGCATTCCAGTCCTTGGTTGCCACCCAGACAAATTGGTTTAATATAGTGAGAGTTTACTGAAAACCCAGTCTACCATATGTAAGGTTCTACCAGTCCCGCAGGTCAATATATATTTCACATCTTATCCAAATATCATGCTGTCAACTAGTAAACTAGTAAACTAACTAAAGATTTATTAATAAAAGAGTTCTTAAATGATTAAGGAATCGTACACATGAAAGTGATTTTCAGTGCTCATAGATCAGAGTCATAACAGTGATGTTATCTTTTTGGAATTATCCCAAGGCAGCTTAGATGTAGAATCTGTTAGTCTTTCCATGCAGTTTCCAGGGTATTCCAAATAACTACTTGGAAGATCTCAGTCCCACAACTTAAACTTTCCCTCTTCAAAGTTCAGCAGACTCGAGATGCAGGATCGGGCCCGAGGTGTCACTTTTATAGCTGAAGCAGTCTGCCAAGTGTTTGGAGCACAGAATGTGACAGGATTCTTCTTTGTTGAGCACCCACTGACCCACTACTTTGAAATTAACATTCAATCTCCTGTGCACACACAGGTAATCCAGTTACACTCATTTACATAATGCAACAGCCAGTCATTCATTATAACAGGGAGAGACAAGCTGAGAGAGAGAGAGAGAATGTAGATAGTATTATTAGTTTCATATCTAAAAGCTAATTTGGTTACATTGGTAAACATCTAACAGGATACAGGTACACAGATAAACACATTGAGTATCTTCCCTTGATTTCTACAAATAAATGGGTTAGTGATTGCTGGTCTAGTACATCTCTTTGATATTCACGTACAAGTGAATCAGGCATACAGTCCTGATTGTAATGCCTCTTGTTAAATTGTTATGGATCATACCCAGATTAGCTGGTTTGCCAGTGTCACAATATGATATGAAAGAAACTTGCAGGTTAGATGCTGTGATTTATGAACACATGACAGTATATTTCATAATGGTGTTTAATTGTTAAAATATTAACTTCTTGCTTGACTCTCCTGCATTTTGAACATATTCATGAAATTCCTAGCAGAGTGGCTGTAAACTTCACTGTATTCAAAGTCTATAATTTTCTTTTTCTCTTTTTTTTTTTTTTGGCCTTAGTATTTGGTACTCCTTTGTAGTGTGTAATGAATGAACTATAAAAGCATTTTTTTTAAATGCCTGGAAAGGTTCTTTAATATCTTAAAAGAAAAGATGTATTGCATCTATCCAGTCTGAAAACAAGCAGTCATAAACTGGATGGATATTGAAGAAACACATTTTAGGCAGAAATACAAATCATCAAAAAAATTAGAGATGGAAAATAGCTATTAGATCAACCAGCTTTTTCCCATTTTCTTCACAAACAGTTGTTGAAATATGGAAATAGTCTGGGTCTTGGGAGACCTGAGTTCAATTCAGAGCTCTGCCACAGACTTTCTTTGTGACTTTGGTCAAATCATTTTGATTCTCCCATCCATCCAGTCCATTGTTTGTTTTCATAGTGGTTGGATGCAATTCATCTTTTCTTATGATCTTAAATGCTTTGTGGTTCCTAATGTATGTTTGTTTGAACATGTTGCATCCACAAAACAGAAACCATTTGTGTTAGCCTCACCTTCTTCAGGGTGAATTGCAGTTTAGCCTGAATCAGTTTAGTGCCAGTGGAAATGGCACTTACAGATCAGAGGTTAATCTCTAAATTCCATTTTTCAAATGGGGATAGTAATATTTCCCTACCATTAATGTTCTTGGTCTGGACAGGACATCTTTCAGGATCAGAATGGCGAAAGCCCAGTGGTGGTACAGTAGATCCTGGGGTTCCAGGAAATGGTGAGGGTGGCAACCAACAAAGTAAAGCTTGCTGCAGTGGTGGTTGGCAGACAAACAAAGAAGTGGTGATAGAATAGTCAATCCTCTCATTATTTTGTTCTCCAACTAGTTCTAATTTCTGATGCAGCAATTTTGGTCTATTGATTTCCATTTCCATATTTCTCTTGTTTAGCAGGCATGATCTTAACACTGTCCTTGAGTTATATCAGAGGGCCTTTTTGTTTGGACTAAGTCAGTTTTTCTGTCTCCCTTTTGTACCTTTTCCCATCAACATTTATTGTTACAGACTATTGTGACATTTTATAAACTGTCACTCACTTCTCACAGTGGAGCTCACAATTAGAGTAAATACATAGACCTAATTATTACAGCTGTCCCCAAATTCAAGAGGCAGTTGCTCAGGTCTAAGAATTTAATGGGTTTGCAGAGTGGGTTCAGAAAGATCAGTATAAGCTTACACTTTTGGGGTATGATGCAATGTGCTAAAGTCATTTCCAGAGTAAGACCATTAACTGTGGAGTTCTTTGGACATAGATTGGAAAGATACAAGGAGATATCTAGCTCAGTATAGAAAGCTAGTTACAGAAGAGTCCAAAACTAGATTTGAGATCAAATAGTTAACGTCTTCCAGAGCACAGTATTTGCTGTTCATTCTCTTGATACACACAGTCTACAATACTCTGTGTGCACTTCTTCCTGTTTAAAGTCTGAATTTTACATCGTATTTTTTTGGAAGAGACAAAGGATCTGCACATCTTAGAAATATCAGTAAAGACAAATGACTGATAGTCAGCACTGAGTGGAAGTTGAAATGTCATTTATAAATTAATACAAAGTCTTGTGTTTCCGTTTCCCAACTGATTTCACAGATAGATCTTCTAATGTTTTCAGAAGTGGCCCTCATTCTTCTGGCACTGTAATTCTTAATTATTTTCTTTGACTCTTCACTATTGTCCCTTTCAAATACATTTGATAACTCTTGTATCATATCCCTTCATCTCCAAACTGAATATCAGCCAAACAAATAAATGTAATGCAAAGGTATGATTGCAAATGTATAGAAATGTCACTACTGCAAAGTTGAACTGCCTCCATCTGCTTTTATCCTTTCCCTGGCATCCTCTTACCTTCCACATCAGAGCTAAGCTCTTTGTCTCCACTGTACCTGCCTAGTCCTCTACTCTGATCTTTACACTTACCCCTTTGGACCACTCCAGTCACATGACTAACTTTCCTCTTGCTTTCATGCCTTTTCCCTTATTCCTCTTTATACATGCAACCTCCTTTGTTTGCCTGGTTTGCAATGGCCCAAAGTTCCTTTTCAAACTCATCCTTACTAAACTTCCACTAGGCCTATTAAACCTTTTCCTCCCCAACTCCCGACAAGGATTTTTTTTCAACCAGCCTCTGAAATATAATTCATAAAACATTAGCAAAACGTCAAGGTTGCAGAGTTAGTCAAAGTCAGGGGATATAAATATAAGGTCCAGCATTAATATTAATGCATCCATGTTGTGCAGTTAAATGTGAAGCTTCCTGTATTGCTTTGTAAAAGGTTAACCCTGAAATATACAAAGTAGCTGAGTTAGTGCTCCTGTGTGAAGGTCAACTGTTGTTTTACCTGAGCTGGTGAATGACTCTGCAATTCTAATGCCTCAGTTACACTGTGTTTCAAAAATGGTTTTAGAAGAAACCCTGCTGTGGGGTAGCAGGTTGAAAGACAACTAGAACTGACCCTCCACATGAACAAGTTTCGTATTTTTAAAAATATTTTTATAAGAAACCTCTTGGCAAGGGCAATAGAAATAAAGGACGAAGCTACAAACACAGAACAATCACAGGCACTTTCAGGCCAGCTGTGACTGTTAATGAAATGTCTAATCTGAGCTAATATTCAGATTTGAAATCCCCTCTGTTTAGATGGCACAGCCAGGACAAGTTTACAGCATCTGGATCATTTGCTTTTCAGTTTAATCTTTTCTTGCCACCGTGGCCCACTAGCAGCATTAGCTCTAGCCCAGGGGGATAGGATTTGGAACCCCATGCCTTTCTTCACATCTCCAAGTTTATAATTAAAATTCACATTTCTAATCTTTTTTTTGGTCATCCCTTGGTATTATATGGTAAAGCTAGGACTTTTGTCATCTGATATACACAATACTGAAATGCACTAAACTCTCTCTACATATTACAACCCCTCCAATGTTTTCTTTCTCCAATCTTCAGATGCTAAGCATGGGATGAGAAACCGTTTATCAACTTGTTGCATCCGCCCAACTTGACAATAACTGCAAACAGTCTTAGAAGTGCAAACTTGTAGGTATTTTCTTGTCCTGCTTTTGACAAAGAGTTTTCTAAATTAGTAGCTCAGAGGTGAGATTGTTGTTTATTAGGCTTGCACCTAACACAAAAACCATGACAAAATATGTTACAAGTGATGGCTTTTCCTCAGCAGTAGTACAGAATAGCAGTTTAATTGC
Organism: Mesoclemmys tuberculata; assembly: GCA_007922155.1. Lineage (NCBI taxonomy): Eukaryota > Metazoa > Chordata > Testudines > Chelidae > Mesoclemmys > Mesoclemmys tuberculata. The sequence continues at coordinate 5,638,984 of ML675615.1, read as the reverse complement.
AAGTCAAGATTAATGTCTATTGGTAGTTATAGTTAGGGGATTTCATACATTTGTCCTCATTTTGCTATAACAAATGCTGTCATTCTTTCACTTAAAATAAATGGCAGTGAAACTTAGTCTTTTCTCTTGGTTTGCTATCCAGATATAGATGTATTTTAAAACATTTTAAATATTCTAAATCTTTTCCTCCTATGAACTGGTAAAAATAGGTTGAATAAGTATCTTGGGTTTAGAGTACTGTCTTTCAACTAGAAGGGTTCCAAAAGTGCTTCACAGCACCACAATAGCACGGTGCCACTGACATGACGACAGCTCTAGGAGGGAGTATGGCACACAGCTGGCATCAGGACGCTGCACAACAGTGGAGGGGAGGAGAAGTTTTGACTAAAAACACCAGGACAAATTTGTACCCTTGAGATACGTGCCATGGAAACTGTCATTTCCATGCAGGTCAAAGAGGATACAGCTTAAGAAATCCTTCACGTTCATAAGGGTTTCATTAATAGAAAACAGACTCAGAACTATATCATCAACTACGTATTTCTAATGTAGCTATCACTGTGATATATGAGCACCAGGTGAGCTGCCAAACATCACTTTAAGATTTTCCCTTTTTCTTGATGCTTTTAAAATGATCTCCCTCTCCTGAGGTAGAATTGTAGAGTTTGTTTCAATGAGATGCTTAAAATCTCTTTTTTTTTTAATTCGTCCTTATTTTGACTGTTAAGGCGTGAGAGTCCTGCAAATTCATTTAATTAATAAAGAAAAATAATTTCCCTTTGAAATGCAGCCATGGCAAGAGAACTCATCTGTATTCAACGTGGCATATTTTGCTGCTGGGTATCAAGTGTTAATTTTGCAAAGTCCTCTCCATTTCAGACTTGGATAGACAGAAACTCACTGCTTAGTGTGTTGAGTAAGGGGCAAATCCCACCCATAGTAGCAAAACTGTTCCCCTCTGCATGATGATAGAGGGATTTGGGAGTAAGGGCAATCATGCTCACCTCCAGCACAGTAGAGGATCCTTGTGCATTTACATGCAACATGACTTTAGAAGAGGGGTAAGTAGTAGGTGGGGTGAGCAGCTGGCAGAGTCTTGCCATCCACCAGTCAAGTGCAGCTGCAGAACACATAATCTGCAGTTCTCCTTCGAGTGATTGCTCATATCCATTCCACTTAGGTGTGTGCGCACCCTCGTGCGTGGTCTCCAGAGAACTTTTTCCCTAGCAGACCCCTGTAGGGGCCGGTCTCAGCACCCCCTGGAGTGCCGCCCTCATGCAGTGGTATATAGAGTGCTGCTGGCCCCTCCCCTCCTCAGTTCCTTCTTTCTGCTTGTGACGGTCGTAGGGAACAACTCTTGCTCCCTGCAAGTCTTTCCCTCTACTGTAAGTAGTTAGTTAGCAGTTCTCCCTGAACTCAGTTTTTTCAGTTAGTTAGGATACGTAGTTAGTGTAAGAAGAGCCTTAGGGCTCTAGCGACCCGGCTATACTGGGCTCGCCAGGGTTCAAACCCTGTGCTGGTGGGGGAAGGCCTTTCCTGTCAGGGACCCCCACGATTGCTGTCTAAAGTGCTTGGGGGAGCAGCACCCAAAGGATAGCTGCATCTGTAAGGACTTTAAGCCACGGACCCAGAAAGAGAGGGAAATCCGGCTTAAGGCCATTTTGATGGAGTCCACCCTGCGTCTGAGCCAACGTGGACTCCTTTGGCACCGAGCGTCTCGTCGGTGCAGAGCGCTCCGCTGGCACTGGATGTCCCCGGTGCCGAGAAGGAAGAAGCTCTGTCCGCACGAGGAGCGCTCCCCCTCCACCTCTCCCTCCTCCTCCCTCTCCCCCACACCGCTGGAGCAGCCAGGGTGGAGCCCTGAGGTGCTTCGGCTCTCATATGTGCCGCTGGCACTGGCACTGAGGCCGGCACCACTATACAGGGAACCTCCCCTGACTCCTGGGAGTGGGGGACCCCCTGTCCAGGACCCTTCCATGCCGGAGGCATTTGAAGCAGCTTGAGCCTTGCTGGCCTTGCCCACGCCTACGGCCCTCTCTTGGTTTAGAGAGCCAGGGCCTGTGTCCCGGGGCAAACCCACGATGGGTGTCCCCAAAAGGTGGGCGCGCCCGGCACCGTAGGAACGGCCGCCCACCACTCGACGCCGGAGAGTCGCGCTCGATAGCTCCTCTCCCCCCTCGTCATCAGACAAGTTGTCCTGGCACCGTTTTCGTTTGTTGAGATGGCACCGCTCAGGATCTTTGTTGTGACGCTCCAGCTCCAGTCTGGCACCGAGACGCCATTCTTGGCACCGCTCACCGGCACCGGGAAAGAGACGTGGCAAGTCTTCCGTCCCTCAGCACCGGTCTTCATCTTCGTCCGCTTCGCCCAAGCTCTGGCACCGCAGACAACAACGCTCCTTGGTATCGTCCGGTAGCGGGTCCTGGAGCGGCTCTTCCCGGTGGTGCTGCCAGCATCGTTCGCCTGGCTCGGGATCTCCGACCCGCCGCCAGGAGGAAGTACACGTACCAGCACTGGCACCGAGCTGGCTTCCTGCCTAAGGTAGTCTCCCAGTTCCACTATAACCAAGACATTTTCCTCCCCATGTTTTTCCCTAAACCGCACGGGTCGGAGGAGGAGAGGAGACTACACATCCTGGATGTCAGGAGGGCGCTGGCTTTCTATCTGGAGAGGACGAAGCCATTCCGGAAGACCACGCAGCTCTTCATCTCGGTGGTGGACAGGATGAAGGGATCCCTGATCTCCACCCAGTCCATCTCCAGATGGCTCACCACCTGCATTAAGTTCTGCTACGAGCACGCAGGCATCCAGCTTCCTGGAGTGGTGACGGCGCACTCAACACGGGCCCAGGCCGTATCGGCGGCCTTCTTGGAAAGGGTTCCCCTGGATAACATCTGCAGGGCTGCCACTTGGTCTTCGGTGCACACCTTTGCCATGCACTACGCTGTCGTCCAACAGTCGAGGGAGGACGCGCGAGTTGGCAGAGCCGTGCTTTGGGCAGCTCACTGATGATTCTTACCCACCTCCTGGTATGGCTCGTTAATCACTTAAGTGAATGCATATGAGCAATCACTTGAAGGAGAAAACATGGTTACTTACCAGTAACTGTTGTTCTTCGAGATGTGTTGCTTATATTCATTCCACACTCACCTTCCGTCCCCGCTGTCGGAGTCGGCACAAAGAAGGGACTGAGGAGGGGAGGGGCCAGCGGTGCCCTATATACCGCTGCATGAGGGTGGCACTCGAGGGGGCGCCAAAACCGGCCCCCTGCAGGGGGTTGCTAGGGAAAAAGTTCTCCGGAGACCGTGCACAAGGGCGCGCACACACCTAAGTGGAATGGATATGAGCAACACATCTCGAAGAACAACAGTTACTGGTAAGTAACCATGTTTTTCACACCCAGTGTAGTGTTTTAGGCTAGACACTGAGAACAGCATTTGATACTTGGTTCGGTATTTCTGTAATATGAGTATTTATGGTAACCTCAAAAATATTTTTGCTATATTTACAGTAAATCTAACAGTCCCAAAATGCCTCATTTCAGACACTGTGGGGACCTTTTAGTAGTTCAGGTTTAGCTTCCAAGCAATTCCAAAGGCAGTTTTAAACTTGTATGGTAACTGGACAATCTTCTTTGATCAAACTCAAAATTTGTTAAATTTTCTCTGTTCGAATTGTCATGTATATTGCTGTGTCCCCCAACAGACCATTTAAATATATTAACACAGCAAATGGTTATGTGTGTTCAAAACTGCCCTTTATTTTACTCTAAAGAATGTTACAGCTAATTTATAACTGCTCCGCTGTTAATGCTAGGATTTCTAAGACAAGCAAATGTTTGACGGTAATAGAATTTTAGGAAAGAGAAACATATACCCAGGATAACATATGTGAACAGAAATGCTTAAATGTTTGTAGAAAAGAAGCAGAAACATGATAAATAAGTTTAAGTGTAAATCACCATTTCAATAATTCATGAACAATTAATTTTTCAGGTCTACCCCGTTAGCAAAACATGCCTTAACAATGATCCTCAGTTCTACTATCTCTTCTTTCTACATATCTCAAAATTCAGAAGAGAGATTTATTTTATTTTATTTAGGACCAACTTCTTTCTGTCTCAGAAATTATTTATATTTTTTCTTTGTTCATTTTTTAAAAGAACACAGTGTTTGGTTTTGCGGATAGGTATAAATCTGAAGAGAAAAATGAATACAGGAGTAATAACTTCTATCATCTTATCTTTTATTTCTATTTATTGTATGTATTCCTGCTGGTGCATTGTTACATTTTACTTTTATAAAGAATGGGTATTTAAAAATGTACACTTTACCATGGTATAGGAGCACAGAGCAATGTCACTGTGTCTGCATTTGATGTCACTGTCAGTGCATGGCTCCATCACCTCAAGGTCTGGAAGGAGCCCTGTTTTATGTAGTTATTACTTCGATTCAGTGACTGAACACAGCAGCACTATAAGGCAGTCAAAGTCCACACCATCTTAATGCCACTTCATTTCTTGAACTGACTTTATATTTGCAGCATTCTTTCTGTACTGCTTCTGACATTTTAGGGGGCAGGATGGTACTAATAGAAACCACTGTGTTGTGTTATTTCTAGTGAGATATAAAGAAGAGCATCAACTGCAAAACTATTCTGCAGGGTTCATCCCTGTTGACTCCTGTTTTGTCCCTTAACAGCTCTTCTTACAGAAGGAAATGACATGTATATACTTTTATTGGTATATTACCCATCATTTTGTGCTCACTAGCTACCAACTGCAGGATTTTGTTACAAAACACATAGACATCCACACCTCTCATGCTCCCCTGCGCACACGCGCACACACACGGGCAAAATGCCAGAACAGATTCTGACTCAAAGGAATTTAAATACTGCATCTTTTTCTATCTTTCTCTCACTTACCATTCATAGTTACTAATTCCTGGAAGCTAAGTATTATTAACTCTTGGAAATAACTAGCTGAACCTTGTGTTTCAGCATCAGCATAGCAAAATAACACAGCTTAATCTACATTTATATCTGAAAGTCTATGCTAAGAGAATCTCAACAAGTTATAGGTATACTTAGAAAACAGGGTGTTTACGCACTATGGTAATAGACACTATGGAGAGAGAGAGAGAGATGCTGCAGAATGTAATCAACAATGAATGTTCCTCTCAAACAAAGGCTAGGAAAGTTTAGCCAATAGCAAGTATTTGGAAGCATGAATGTGTACACCATACCACAAATTTCAATGCATTTGGGCTACATTGTTTTATTTCTTCCTTGTACATTTTCTTAACACATTGCTAGATCTCCCCAACAGCACATGCTATGATGTTATCAACATTTAGTAGTTGTATTTCTGTAGCACCTGGTCATGGACCAGGATCACTGGTCTCCTTTGTGAGTTTTGAAGTCTGCTCTGACCAGAGTGGAAGGAAATAGTCTCAATTTCTTGTTCCACATCACTCTGGAAAGTGATATTTGTATACAGGACTCATACCTTTGTCACATAATGGATGGTCATATTTATGTACCATTTTCACCTTATCTGGAAAAGTCCTATAAAGCTGTATAGGGAGAACACCAATGGCATTACATAGAAATGTAATAAGGTTCTAAGAAATTACAATACATTTTTTAAAGGAAAGAATTTTCAGTAGGTTTTATGTAATGACATTGCACATATGTAACTATTAAAACGATGGTATGGTTAAAAATCTATAGAAAGGGTATTTTATTATGACTTTTCGTAAGAGCCATCATAATTTTACCAGTTCTGTGCTTGCATCTTTTTGTGTGTTCTTCAGTCTCCTATTGTAGTATTTTTGCATAGGGGGTGGTGGTTTGAGAAATTGTGTTGTGTAAATGGCATTCTTAGACATGAAGCAGACAGCAAAGCAAAGGATTGGAACTGGCCTACTTCACTGAATCTTTGAAGACTTAAAAATTAATCAAAATATTTTTGACCTACAATATGTGCTTCGTTTCTTCAAAACTTCTTTAATAACCCTTTGATTGTTTTAATTAACCAAGAAAAATTTCTACTTCGGTACTATCTGCACAAATTCAGAAACAGCATTTTCCAAAGAAAATAACTTAAATAAAAATCCTGCGAGGTGTTGCTAATTGTTTCCTATGAAATGATGCTGAGTGCTATGTACTAAGAGTGACTTCAGTGATGTTGGAAGCACTTGGCATACCATAGGATTGAGCCCCAAAAGATTAACTTCTAACCTCTAGACTTTCTGAATGAGTTATAAGTTTGTCAGGCTACGTGAGTTTCTTTATCTGCGCCTATTTAAACTCTGCTTAACTGTTTAACTAATAAGAGAAGAGACATTATTTATAAAGCTAGAATTTCTATCAAATGGAATGAAATATTTAGGATAGCATGATAAAATGCCGAGTGGCTGGATGTTATAACCACAGTGATGCAGGATGGCTAATTAGCTGTCTGTGCATGCATGTCCTATGACTGATTTGTATTGCAGTATGGTTACCCTTCCGCATGTTTTCTAGCCATACTATGATGTCTAGTCTATGTATGTAACTGTTTGTAGAATGGTTGATTTAAGAATATAGTGAATATTGCCATCAATAAAACTCCTATGTGTTGTTGCTGTTCTAGGACTGGTAATAATGTTAATGTAGTGTAGGTTGGTCAAATTATTCTAGATATTATAAGAATCTGATCAAAGATATCAGGAAATATTTTTAGAGAAGCATTTGAAACTACATCCTTACAAAACAACATTAATTACCTTGTTAGCTTGTTTGGTAACAGATATTACTGCTCATCAGAATATAGGCAATGAATTTATCAACCTTATTACCATATTTAAAATATATTATGGCTATCAAATATAGTTTGTATTAATTAGCTACTGTAGCTCAGGGATTAACTTGAAATGAATGTCATGGATTTATACACAGTCTAATTTAATGGAATTAATTGAATTATCTCCATATATTTTTGTCAAGCAAGGCATATAGTATAAACCGTGAAGGACACTGATATTGGCCTGTGGTTATAAACGAAGTATCGGTATTTATTGTTTTTACATGATTGATCATGGTTTATGTGAAGTATTTACATAAAATAAGCATGACATTTATGACTTATGCAGTCAGTAGAGCCATGAAAACAAAATCAACGTGATACTTCCCCCAGTATATAGCTTTGTTGGGGTGTCCAAAAACCCATTCAGGTATCACAAGAAAAATGAGTGTCCAGAGAGTATCTTAAAAAATTAAGTTAACCAAAACAAACCGGAGTGGGTTATTTTTATGAGGTGCTAAGTACAATATTCAATTTAATGATATTTATACAGTCACTTTGTATGTGATCAATTTGTGGGGATTGGCAATGGAGCATTATCTTTCACTTCATGCTATAGCCTTTCTGTGCCATGAAATATTCAAACCAGATTGAGCTCAAGACTGGCATTCCTGGGAGAATGGAGGGACAGCCAAATAATTCTACAGAAGACAAGAGGATAAATAGGGAGAACATAACTGTGAAGGGCATGGAAGATGAGGTCAAAAATCTTGAATCTGATATGGTGGAAAGCAGGAGCCAGTGGAGGAATTCAGAGATGGAGGAGAGTAACAGTCTGGAAAGATTATTTTAGCATCTGCTGTTCAATGGATTTAGGGAGTGCTGTATATGTCAAGGAGAATTGAGAGGAGGATGTTGCAGTACTCAAGATGGGAGGTGGTAAGAGCTCAACAACAACAAAAATTTAAATTGAAGGTTAGACTTTATGGATGAGGTATCAGAGGAAAAGGATGAACTGAGACATGACAAGAGTGGAAATAAAGATTTGTGACTCATTGGCATAAAGATGGTAGCAGAATCCTGGTGAGCAGATGAAACAGTGGTGGCCTATGGCAGGTGGCTTGGTTTGGTCTCTTTCCCAGTGGACAAATGTGCTTATCACAAAAACACCAATCTACTTGGCTGTAGCAAGCAGCTGTGGTTTAGAGAATTAGATGTGAGACTAAGAAATAAAAAAACTAGGGTTCTCAATTCCAAATCAACTCTACCATTTAGCAGCTGTGTGACCCTGAGCAAGTCATGAGCTTTATGTCTCAGTTATCACATGTTCAAAAATAAATCAAATCAAATCAATAAAAAGGAAAAGGTTATCATGTTTACTAACCTTTTGTAATGCACTTTGGGATGTACGAGTGAAAGTGGTATTTAAGTGCAAAGCGGTTGAAAGTCTCCAGGGAGAGACCAAGAATTGAATGTGCCAAAGAGTCAGGCCTTTGAAGCCAGGATTGAGACCTTTTGGCAAGGGAAAGTGTGGGAAGCTATCACTGCTATTGCCCAGTCTCTGCCTGTTCCATGAAAATGTAGTGGACATGAGTTTCAGGAGTGCTACCTCCCATTACTTATGAGCACTATGTTCACACACAACTAATTAAAGCTGCCTACAATTTGTGCTTTCCTGCTTTTCAGGTCAAAATCAGAAATCCCATAAGATCATTTTGTTCCTCTCTCTTGTCATTTTTAATGTGTTGCATTATTTATATTGTCTGTAGCACTGAACTTTTAGCTCTTACTGTGGTTAAACCTCTGTTTTCAGCTTGCATTTTTCTAGTGCAACATGTGCAAGAGAGAGTTTAAAAAAAAAAGTAAATTATTTCTGTGAATAATTGTTCAACTCTTTAAATTAATTTGCTGGGGCCATGTTTGTGCATCCCTTTTTCATTTGTTTTCCATCAGGAGTCGCACAATTGATTTGCATGTTCTTTTTGTGACTATTTGTCTCAGTAATCTCAAAGTTAGATGTACACTATCTGCACAAAATGAATTTTAAATTTGCACTTACTGACATTCACACTGAAAGTTCTTACATGCTCATCCAATCAGAAAATGGAAATACCACATAATATATCTGACCAGCAACAGCTGAGCAACACTGCTCAAACATCAGTATTTTTGATAAATCCATAGAGTAAAATATTTGAAAATACTTTTTTTTTTTTTTTTAATTCTGCCAATCACAATATTGCTTATGTTTAGCTTATGGCTAAAATCAAAGAAAAAGGTATTCATTGTAAATTACTCAGCTGTAATGAGTATAAAGACAAATATATGTAAACATGTGAAACAGGTGGAATTTGGGGCAAAATTATTAGGAGGTAAAAGTGTACAAAATATATTTAAAATTAAATCAAAATAAGATCCTAAAATATATCATAATCTCAGAATGATTATTTAAAGTGATCCTCTATAATCAGTTTTCTGTGACATCTAGATCTATTTTGTTGCTATAGTTCAGGATTACATGAGAGACTATAGTAAAATATATGACCCATTTCTCTATAAAATGTGTTCAGGAGCCCAATTCACATTTGAAATTTGTTGCATATTACAATTAATTTAGATGCCATTGGCCTCTGCTCCATCCATAATGCATGAAGGAGCAAAAGACAACTAAAAATGTCCATGTGAAATGATATTGTAAATTTTCTATCTATTATTGTTTCTGTTCTAAACTTTGATGTTCAAAGTTCATTGTTTATTTTTGACTACATAAGTCAGAAACTTGGTAATCGTTTTCAATTCAAATCGATTTTCCTGCAGTAAAAAGCTACTAACCCCTTTTTTATCCAATTTGAAATACACTGGACATCTGCTATCATATTTAACCTTTCTTTCACTTATAAGTTACCCAGCATAAATCAATTTGCTGTTTCCAGTGTAATGTCAGAAAGAATCGGATGGTTACTCAGTGAGTCCAGGCAAGTACTTGCGTAGCTACCAGAGAAAATAAGTGAACAGTGTATGTGGGTATTAAGAGTATGTGTGAGGCATTCATCAGTTTTCAAGGTTTGAGGAAGAGGAGTAGTACCTTCATGCCTTGTGCAGTGCTTTCTTTTGCTGGCTAGCCTGATAGGATCAGATAAGCCAAAACCAGCCACATTTCCTACTCCTCATAAGATTGCTTGAAACCTGTTGTACCCTCCAGTTTCTGTCTTGGCATTTGATACATATTCAAGTGTGGGTATGAATTCTGTCAATGTCTCTGTGTTCTACATATATACCTTGGGAGAACTTATTCTACATTGTCTAATTAGCTTTTTATCCACACAGTTATATTTCCAGATTGGAGACATTCTGAGGAAGCATGGACTACTGTTTAGAACACAAGACTGGATGTCAAGCATTCTGGGTTCTCTTCTTTGCCAGTGGCTGTCAGTGGGGTGTTTTGACTTCTCTTTGCCTGCATTTCCCCATCTATAATATGGTGACAACGCTGTATATTGTACAGTGTTGTGAGGCTTAATTCAGTGATTAAGAGCTTGTAGCATGTACTCTAGAAATGCAAAATACTTTCTTCGCTATACCACTGTGAATCATTTCAGCAGAGGATGGCATTACACTTCACAAATAAAGAAGTTGAGGCAGAGATGTTAGGAACTTATCCTAGACCATGGAGAGTCTCAGTTTTAGTCCTGGAATTTGAGCTCATGCACTTCCAAATTTTGGTTTAGACAAATTAGACCATGCATTTCCTGGCCTATTAGTGGGCAGGGATTTGTATGAGAATTTCCCTCTTTCAGCAATGGAATTTACATGTGTACAGTGTACATCACATTCATCAATAGATACAGACCACAAAGTCTTCAAAAGCAGTGAAGTGGTTCAAATGAATCTTTCAAACATTTTAATTAGGCAAAAACTGGAGTTATTGAACATGACTAATATTTATCTTGGGGGAAAATGTCAAAGTATTGTGTATTGCTATATACTGTCAAAATTAGATTGGAGTGTGATTTAAATGCTGGTAACAGAAAAGATGCTGTCCTATGTTGTGTTAATATCCAAATGTAGGTTCCAGTAAGGTTCTGATTTATCTGAGAGAATTCAGGCCATCATTGAATGTATAATATGATCCAAGTCAAATAAATCCCTGGTGTAATTCCACTGAATTCTGTGGAGTTATACCAACGATGAATATGATCTATGGATTGTAAATACTTAAAGCAGGAACAAAACCATTGCCATAGAGTCCTTCCTTAGGGCTTTCAAATAAGCAAAATCTGTAAAGGAAAGCTGTGGGCCCCTAAAGGAGGAATATATTAATTTTAATGCAGCAACTTTTTAATACCGTCGAAAGGATTTGAGGATTTTGTTTATTACGGGAAATGTTCCCATTTTACTCGTATACTTCGTTGGATGTTGGTATCTGTTCCTGATAATATTAGCTTGTGCACAAAGAGCTCTTCAGATCTCAAAGGTGAAGCCTACTTAAGTTTTTAATGTAGGAGTTACACGGCATGTAGGGTTTTGTTCAGGCCCTCTGCAGTGGGGTGAGTTTCTATATAATTGGTGGGGAATAATTTGTAATAGTCACATGCTCTTTGTTTACTACTTGTAAATAATTGCTGAATACACTTACTGTTTCCTTTCAGCTATAGTATGTAACATTAATCATTTTAGCCACTTAGGTATAATTAAGTAACTTTAAAAAAAAACAGTGGAAGCATTTCTTACTATTTACAAGCCTTTTAAATTAGCATTTGTGTTAGCTGCTCCTTGGACGGCCAGCCATTCTCCCAGTGGGAGAACTCACATACCCCTACGATATAATCCTTTATCATCAGAGCATGTGGGAGCATTTCCCAGTATTTCATTTTGGTTAGCAAGAGAACAAAGCCATCTGCTGTCAGCAATAAGGAAGAATTACACTCTTAAAATATAGGGGTTATTCTATGTGTGCATGACTCATTATTAATGGCAGGGCCATATTTTGCCCTTTTTTGACACACACAATTTCTTTTGGAATAAAAGGGAGTTTTGCACAAAAACTTCAGTTGGAATATGGCACAAAAGGAAGAGGCCCCTTCCTTTCCCATAAACTCAAGTATGGTTTAACTGCATTGGAAGCCTCCCGTTCTAGGGAGTTATAATTCACTGGGATGTGCTGTGTTTTTCAAGCTCTGCTATGGTTTGCAGTTTATTGTTATTACCTATTGAACCACACAGGAATCTCTATTATCACTATTTATTCAAATTCTAGGTTATTAAGAGAAAATGCAGACCAGAGGTTATAAAAATTCTCTCTTGCCTTCATGATGATTGTGTAGTAGTAATGGCGCACAGCTTTGCATAATATTAAAATTTTGTGTTGCTTGCATCATTTTCCTTCATAAATTATTCAGGTTTACATATGTTTTAATATTACTTCTCAAGTTAGTTCAAAATTATTTCAACTTTCTAATATTCAATTTACAGCTGTGGAACAACTATTTCCATCTGGCAGTGGCTTTTATTACCCAGGATTCTCTGCAACTAGAACATTTCTCCCATGCAAAGTACAATAAGATTCTGAATAAGTAAGTACAATTTCAATATCTTAGATGATATCTTCTTTTCTGTCATAATAAAACATCAATAAAGCCAGTGGCTTTTCCCTTTTCTCTTCCAGATATGGGGATATGAGACGTTTAATTGGCTTTGCTATCCGTGACATGTGGTACAAACTTGGTGAGTAAATATACAGTCTTAGGTACATCTGTACCCATACTACATCCCCTTCTCTTTGAAAAGCACCTGTGACATGATTCAAGAATTTTAAATAATCTTATTTTTGACACTGTCAGATTTTCTTCCTTTTGCAGCTGAAGCGGATATTGTCACCAGCAAAATGACTTTATGTCCCTGATGCATGTTTGTTATCCATCTGAAAACTCACAGGCTGCTCCCTTAAGATTTAAAGCAAAGATTCTCAGATTTCAGCAATGTTGTCTAATTCCACACCAGAATTAGTTACATTTGCCCTGCTGTGGTTTTGTATTTAACTTTGATCTAGGGCTTCAGATAGTCTGAAGGCTAGGGGTTATTTGAAACCACATTTTTGGTTAGGGCCCATCACTATTATTACACCCTGCAGATACACAGTTAATGTTAGTTCTGCCACAGTTTTCTACTGCTCTTTTGAGAGTCCCCAATTGAAATGATGATGATGGTGATAAGCTTAGTCTCTGTAAATTATTCTCACCTGGTTTTTAGGAATGTGAGTGGATGACTATATATGTGATCAATACCTGTGACTACATGGCAATAGAAAGACCTGGAAAAGTCTGGAATTTAGTTCCCCTAACCATCCAAAAGATTAGATGTCTGTCTTTCTTTCTTAACCTGTAAAAGTCAAGCCCTCTGTCCTATTACAAACTCCATCACAGATGTCAAGGTCAGAAGGGACCAATATTTCATCTAGCCTGAGCTTCTGTATAACATACCCCAGCCAGTTACCCCTATATTGAGCCCAGTCATCTGCATCTGCCGAAAGCAAATGCCCAGAAAGGGCTCTTGGTTTGAAGAGACAGAGAATCCACTACTTCTCTTGATAGTTTGTTCCAATGCTTAATCATGCTCACTGTTAAAAATGTGTGCCTTATTTCTAACTTGGCTTTCACTTCCAGCCATTGATTCTTCTTACGCCTTTCTCCCCTAGATTAAAGAGACTTTAAATATCCCATGTTTTCTCCCCTTTTACTTATACGTCATAATCAAATCAACTCATGATCTTCTCTTTGATAAGTTAAACAGACTAAATTCTTCAGGCCTCTCACTTTAAGGCTTTTTTCCTCACTTTGGGATCACCTTTTTCCTACCCCTTCCTTATTACAGAGTCCTGGATTATCTTCATGGGAGGGATAAGCAACCTTTCTCATCTAGACATAGAAAGCAGGGAACTGTTCCCTGATCACTGCTGAAGTGATCTGACAATTGCTTCTACCCTAGTTTCAACTACAGGGCAAAAACAACAGGCTAATTTTGAGCTTAAAAAAGGCAGTTACTTTACCAAGGAAAAGAAACAAACTAACATGGCTTCTGTTGATTCTCTTGAGTATCTGGGGCTCAGCTGATGCAACTAGGGGCCCAGTAGGAATGCAGTGAGTCTTGTATAATTTGTCCAAGCACAGCCTGAAACTTTTAGCCAGAAACGTACCATGAAAAGATATCTTGACATTTTCACAGCTACCATGGTAGTGAAACAGTTTTTGCACAAAAGTTCACAATGTTTTTTTCATGGTAGAAAACATTTGACCTAAAATGTTATCCATGAGAGCGAAATAAGCAAATCCTGCAAGTTTATTTCATGGAAAATATTTTGTATAGCTGTATAAGAGACAGGTGTGTTAAAAATATAAATATATATTTATCCTCCACTTGCCAGATTTGTGAGCCTGGATGTATGTTTATGTTGGTAACAGATATTTTAATTTAGTTGTGTGTCTGGTATCAATTACCTCCACTTTAATTGTACTACTGCTGTAATCCCAGGTTATTTTCTTTCTGAACATAAGTTTATTTCACTGAAATGAAATCTATTTTTTCCGTTGGCACTAACAGTCATCACTCAGTGGCTTTGTACTATAGTTAAACAGTAATAGAGGAAAAAAATGCTAGTTGAACAGATGTCGTGTGGTTTTATCAACATTAAAAAACAAAAAGTAAGCAGTTCTGTCTAGGCATCTGTGAACAAAGTTCAACTAGCTGAGAGATCTTACTCATGGGTCAATGTCCTCTAAAATATTAAATCAGTGGATGACCTTTTCTTATTCCTATTGTCATCCTCCTGACACCTGTCAGCTGTGTGGCCTATTCTAGGCTTTCTCCAGTGCATTGCTGTGGATTGGCTAGCTCTCAGTAGATGTGCAAGATGCATGATGAATCCCATTCTTCCCACATATGCCAACTTCAAAATGGGCCATATTTTGCATTCAGGCCCTATCCAAGGCCTGCCTATTACCTCTTATTTGAGAGGAGTGAAGTATTCCCCCTACAGTATGTCCAGATCTCCTTAGGTCTGTGTCTCCATCACCCAAGGTTGAACTGGGAGAGAGAATGTAGAGGAAAGATCTATCTGAGCATCAGAAAGCAGCAACTCACGCAGACGGTTGCTGAAACAATTACACCGCCCTATAGTATGAATCAGTGATACTTTTGTGCTGAAAGGGGTTGTGTTAGGCACATAAAGGCATGTAAAATAGTCTCTTCTGCTAAAAGGCTTGTATCCATGAAGAGCAGTGAGACTTCTTTGATATCTATATTTAACTATGCAGTTGCCCAACTGGACCCAGATGTCAGTGCTTGCTGTGCATTTTGAATATTTCTTCTCAGTACCTGGCACACATCACACTCGTCATAGTGATCAAATGCTCTGTAGTAAGGTCTTTTTTAAACCCTGCACGTTCTTAATTTGAGACTAGACCACTTTCCTTTTAGACAGAGGTCTTAATACATCAAAAATTATTCAGGCAAGTCTGGTTAAGACTTCCTATTTTAGAATATTGATTTTTTTAGATTTCAGAGCAATCATTCTTTTTTCTAATGAAAATCTGCCTAATTAAGAGCAAAAGAGAAAAAAAATGAAAAAGAAAAAGAAAGCCTTTTAAACCACTGTAGCAGTAGGTATGCATGTTGAGTTAATCTTTTCCCAAATCCCTTGCTTTTTTAACCAAAAAATCTCCACTATTATTTTTTTTAAAGACTGTAACATTGCAGACCATCTCTAAAGTAATTCCATTCACTCTATATTTCACTGCATGTGTGAGGGTCATTCTCTGCTTCTATTGCCTCCTCCAAATCTAATAATCTATACCATAGCAACAGCTAGCAAAAAAGGGCATCTTAGAAAATTCAGACCACAAAACATTATTTGTATCATAATCATAATTTGATATCAATTCCCTTCAGATTTACTTGATCTAATTTCCAAACTACTACTGTCTATTTAAAGAAAAAAAATCTTCATAACAAAAGGAAATACTGTATATCATATACAGACCAAATTTTGTATTTAGGCTGTGTTGCCTGGAGTAGGGAACTAGACCTCACTATAGGCTGGTGGATTGAATTTGAGATTGGAGGGAAAGAATACTTTAATTCTGGCTTTGACACTAACTACCCTGTGTCCATAGGCAAGTTACTTAACTTCTTTTGTGTCTCCATTTCCCATCTTTAAAATGAAGAAACATAACAGACCTACTGCAAAAGGTGAGAAACTTACGGTACTTGCTTCCTCAATATTAACTACCAAATGTAGTGCTTACTGTCATCAACATTCCTATTGATTGCAATGGGACTATGTATGATGGTAAACCTTACCTCTGATCGAACCTTGTGTCTTCAGGATCAGTCGTTTAAAAACCTTTGAAGTGATAAAATCCTGTGAGGAGTAAGTATTGTTACAGTGAACAGGTGGCCATTGTTCAGTAATAGGGAAATGAATTTTCAGTATTTGTTTTGATATACACACACATCCTCAGAGCCCTGGGATCATAATCTCTGTAGCTTGTTGCAAATCATCAAAGATCTGCATCCCCTTTGGAGGAGTTCTGCTTGTGCACATCTTCATTGTATCATGGAAGTAGAAGCTCTTCTGAATTTTCGCCTTCTCCTAGAGTGGTTCTGAAAGAGACTTTTGTACCACTTCTCATCACACCAGTGTGGTCTGATTTTACTCTTGCATTTGTTTCAGTGTGGTATTGATGCCCTGATACTACAGTGAGGGACACCTTCTCTTTTTTTTTAATAAATAAAATAAGACAAAGGAATTGTGAACTTGGTCACATTTGTTGTTGAGAATTTTTTCCTTCCTTGGAAGCATCAGATGTTATTCACTGCCAGAGGCAGGACATTGGATTTCATGGACCAGTGGAGTCAGATTCGTATGGAAAATCCTTTTTTCTATTAAACGAACAACTTTTGGAGAATATTTGGTACCTGGTTTCTTTTCGGATACTACAATTGCTGTAGCAGTTTTATTATCTATCATAATTAAAGATGTCTCCCAAAGCATAATCTGGGGGTTCTTTGGTAGCTAATGTAACTGCTGTGCTTCAGGATTATTTCATGTGGCTTTTCAGTAGGGGTGCACATGATCTATAATAGCTACCAGGACTCAATTTCCATTCTGGGATTTTTAATAGTTGATGTTATTCATTAAGGAATGAAGACAGATCTTCCCTTCCTCCCCCTTATCACTTAGATAAGAGAACATGTCATATGGCTATTGAAATATTCTCTCCAACTGATTGGTTTTGGGGAGTCGGGGGGTGCTTAGAGCTTTTCTGATTAGTTTTCACTGCAAACATTTATAGTAGGTTGTTCAGTAAGATGTGAAAAGCTAAAAAATTGAAAGGATGCCGAAGTGTGAATTCATTCAACTGGCATAAATGCTCATTTCAGGTAGCAAAAGACCCAGCACCTTGAAATGAGAATATATCCCTCAACATGCCTTCTGTTTTTGAAAAAGAATTGAGAAGGGTGTATAACTCATTGCAAGACCATTACTGAAACAGATAGTGATAACAGTATTTTAATGACTCTATATCCTAGATCATTTCTTACCAAAGCGGTAGTTTTCTTCTCTTTTCCAATACTCCTTTCCACTCTCTGTTCTAGGCCAGAATAAAATCTGCTTTATTCCGGGGATGGTTGGACCGATCTTGGAAATGACCCTTATTCCAGAAGTTGAGCTACGAAAAGCCACAATCCCAATCTTCTTTGATATGATGCTGTGTGAATATCATAAGACAGGAGAATTCAAAAAGGTAATAGAAAGATACATAGGATTTCTTTTAATAGCTACCTTTTTTAAAATACTATGAATAGAGTTGGATATCTCCTGCAAAAAGGTATTAAGCATTCATTAAAATTTAAGTGTGAACTGGGTACAGTGAATTTTCTGTTTGCAGAAAGGGAAAAACCCAGGAAATCTTATGTGAATACATTTGTGTGCAGGTACAAAAAAAGTGACTTCATGTAGCCCTCTATCTGCTTATAAACAAACCAGTCATTCAGACATGAGGCTGACACACTATCACAAGATGTAAGAGACCAATGATCACACGGCAGAAATAACAAGTGTTGAACACAGAACACTTGAAGCAATAGTTACAGCAAATAGTTGGCAAGAAATGAAATATTATTAGAGTTGGTCATAAATCCCAAACTTTTCCCACAGAATATTTCTCAGGAAAAATCCCATTCCAAAACTTTTCAACCAAAATTTTAAGTTTTCCATGGGAATTTTGTAAATGGAAAAAAAAAAAAGGTTCATTTCATCTTAAAATGTTATTTAATTTGGTTTTTTGTAAACCGAATTTTTTTTTTTTTTGGATTTGAGATTTTATTCCTCTTTTCTTTCCCTTTGTAAATCTCCCTCCCTCCCCTTCTTCTGCTGTAAAAGGCGGTGGGAGATAGTAGAGATAAAAAAAGGTAAAGATAAAAAAGTATGAAAGTGATTAAGCACTTTTCACAGATCTTTGATCTCTTCTAACAGGAAAAGGTTGGAAAATAATATTTGTGAGAGTGGGATTTTAGTCAGGAAAATGCTTCCCCCTCACACACATTTTCCAGCTGGAAAACAGAAAATTATTATTGATATAAATTTTGATAAAACCAGGTTTTCTAACAGGAAAAAAAATTAGTCAAAAATGTTGATCAGCTCTAATACTCATGGAATATTATCAAATAATTTCAAGTGGTCCAGTGGGTAGGGTCTGGCACTAGGACTTACTGTGTGTCCTTGGGCAAGTTGCTGTTTGTCCTTTTGTATCCTTTCCTGTCTCTCAGATGATAATCTCATTGGCTCAGGGACAGTCTTACACAGTGTTTGTACAGCACCTAACAAAATGGATCATGGCAACTCTAGACACTGCTGTATGCAAATAATAAATGATAACAATCAGACCGCATAACAATAAATGACAAACAACATTAAATTAATATAGAAAATCCTATTATATTTCGCTATCTACAGTGTCAGTAGTAAAAATTTGAGTATATTACTAATTTGTGCACATGTGTATTTATGCTTTAGTTTAAATGGGACAAGATTGTTATATCAGCTGAACCCGGAACAAAGTGACAGATGGAATTTCCATTTTGTTTAGTGTTTAGCACAAGGCTTTTAGTTTAAGGCCATGATTAAAAATCTCTTTGCTTCTGTGCATCTGTTCTTTCTATGTCCTAATAGTCCTATATTTGCCGCCTTAAAAATGTTTTCCTATTCTTGGCTTATACTCCATCTCTTGGGGTAGATGCATAGACCTACATAGACCAAAAACCTGGAAACACATCAGTCAAACTGACTGATTTTCAAGGACAAAAGCTTAAGAACCTAGAAGATGCCAGACACACTTGCATGATCCTTATTGTTATGTGGATATAAATATGTTTGAGGTGATATTTTTCTTCAGTGCAGAGGAACGATGTTCTCTTTAGTACACTTCAAGAATAATTGCGTAATAGTTTTCATTAGACAGTCACACTGTATTGTTTTACGCTGTTTGTTGTACTTCATTGGACTCCATAGTGTTACTTCAAAAAATAAAATCACTTATGGGTTGAAAAGCATATCACCTGTTTGCCTGCTGCTGCATTGGCATGATTATGATAAACTTTTTAAAATTTGCATTCAAAGTTTGAACTGAGAGAAAAATCCACATTGGAAAGGATTTGAGTTGTAGTAAATTAGCAATTTTCACCTCATGGATTAGTAAAGATAAAGGAGAGACACTAATGGAAAATAAAGTATATTTATATGTAATATGCAAACACTGAACTTCTAGTTTTTGTTAATGGATAGTTTTAAAGTGGACAGTAATACTACATGAGTGGTAAGATATTTTCTTTAAAAGATCTTGTAACATTTTCAAAAATGCATAGTCCCATTTTCAAAAATGGGCACTTAGGAGCCTTTTAATGAAACTTTAGGCTTCTATGTGCCTAAGTTTCTTATGAAAATGGGATGTAGTATTCTAAATCTCCTAGGTGGTTTTGAAAAAGGTTACCCAATTCAGTTAAGGATATAAGAATTCACTATCTTTATCAAATACTATTATACTCCACCCATTCTCATAAGATATTTTTATAATTATTTTGTCTCATAACTTTCAGGAAACTACCCAGGGATGGGGAGGAGAACCAGCAACATGCACTATTACCACCATAGGTGTGCCTGTTGATGTATTGTAGTTCTAAGTGCATAACATACAAATATATTTTTGTTGGGAACTGGTCCCTCCAGAATACACATGTAACTTCCATTGACACATCACAGAAATTATACACATGTATGGAGGTGATTTGAACTGTAACAAAAATATAGTGATTAGGAATATCTATAGACCATCCTTGCTTGAATATACCAACAGAACCTCCCAGTGAAAAGAACATTATCAAAGTGGTAAGCCACTAGTATTTGCTGTAACTGATCTGATAAAACATCAGTCAGAAAAAGAGATGCAAAAAGCTTGCTTTTAAAAAACCTTTTTTCTGTGAACAGAAAACAGTGTAACTCTTTGCAGAGTAAATGAGAACATTATTGAAAAAACCTGGATTTAAATTCATCTTAAAGATTTAACTTTGGCTTAGAAAAGATTAATTCATATGTAACAGTATTTTATTCAAGTAAGCCACATCTATTAATGTTTTCCTATCTTCATGTAAATCCTTTACTTACTGCGGCCATCTGTGTCCATATTCTAAAAGTACTTTTCTTTCCTGACATGTATTGAAAAAGAAAAAACAATAGTGCTGACTAATGAGAAGGACACATAATAATAGTTCTCACTAATGTAGTGTACTTGCAACACTGGAGGATGGATGTTTACTCATAGCAAGGCTATAGGAGTCATGTATCTTTCCTAGCTAATAGCTATAAAAGGTCACTGAATGAACAGAAGTGGTTTCAGCATGCTCCCTACACTAAGGACTCATAGTTCCTGAAATCTTAATATGCCCAAGGATTTAGATGGAGTAGAACTGCCTCATTATTAAACGTCAGGAGCATTTCAACTTATCCAAAAGTAGCAGGACGCTTCAAACTCAAATCCACCTAACCAAAGCACAAGCTGTAGAGTCTGTGTGGCTGGTATTAAAGTGTGCTCAAGTCTTTGAGGCTTTTTATTTAACTAGAAAAATACAGCAAGCAGTTTTAAAGGCAAATTAAAGCCTGGTACAAGCAGGCATCACTCCACTCAAGTCAGTGAAGATATATTCTAATGAATATATTCATAGGGATGAATTTGGCACTTAAACTTCAGCATTCAAAGGTTTCTCCTATAAATATTTGCCAGGATCTTTTATTTATTTCAGTTCAAGCAACCAACTACTTTTGCAGCTGGTGACAAGCTACCAGTGCACGCAAGTAGCGTTATTACTGGGGAAAGAAAATTATCACCTTCTCTTTAGAAAATAAATCCATTTCTTACCAACTTCTGGATACATACAGGATTTTATTGACTGATGATTTTTCTTAGAGAGTGGCAGAGATTATGCTGCACTTATTGTTCTGCATATTACTGGGGCAGACAGTCAAATGGGGAAACCTTGATAGTCTATAGGCTGCAGCCCTACCAAGCATGTCAGAATGTTACCCACCTGCCTCAAGAGATGGGAAACTTGATAGGACTGGCAATGATTGGGACAGACCCAATTGAATGGAAGAGGAGAACACATGCAGAGGGAATGAAGGGGTGCCCGTCTCCTGCTGAGTTTCCAGCTACTCATTGGCTTGGTTGGGGGTTGGGGAGAAGGGGGAGCTGATTGGTCCCTTGACCTCCCCTTTTGTTAATTTAAACTGTACCTCAGACCATGTGGAGTCTCTCTTTGCTCTGTTCCTGCAGACTCACCCTCCACACCCTGTACTGGTGGCTTTGGAGCTGTTTTCTGTGGAGGCTGCAAGTCTGACAAATCATCTATTTTGAGGTCAGGAAGGAATTATTTCTTCCCATAGGGGCCAAATTAACAGAGGCCTGGTGCGTGTTTTTCCCCCTGTGTTAAGTTCAATACAGTTGCGGCTTGCCACGTCAAACACAAAGATAGATATTTTTCTCATTGAGTGCTGTTTTCATGTCAAAAGCAACCTCCATCTATTTAACTTTGCCTCAGCTTGAAGATGTTCTGTGCATCTCTTACGCACACAGACACAGCAATCCTGTACTTTGGAGTCCCTCCAATTTCCTTGCAGCCAGTACCTAAAAGGATGACACTCTGCTCTTCTCAGTATTTTTGCATTATACAATGCAGAAGGGAGTTCTTTTGATCAGAATTAATCATTTAAAATTGCCTTATTCTCTGACATTAGTTATAGTATTTATTACTCCAATAACTGCCAGTACCTAGTTTGGAGCTGCTGGTACTCTGATTACAGTAGACAGAGCTGGAAACTGGGGCACCAAAAGTCTACAATGGATGGAGGTTCTAGCATAGGAGCTGAACTACTGTTGGGGAGCGCAGCATGCTGTTCATCATCCCTGACCTGCCAAAATTGTTTATGGCCTCTTCAGAGAAACATGCTTGCATCTTATTTCGGATTCATGGGCAATTTTTTTTTAAAAGCAAGGCAAGGATCCTCCTTTTTCTCCTGCCCAAAACAGGAAATGGATGTTCAGTCCATTTTGTCCAACGTGAACCTAATTCTTAAATTTGCTTAGAGCCACATGAAGCATTATTATGAGCAACGTGAGCCCCTTAGGAAATTTTCCTTACCTCTGTGACTGTCACATGTATTAGCTTAATATGTTTGGAAGCCCTTCACAATCCTCTAAGTATACCACAATGTTAAAAATAACTACAACAACAAAATATTTACTGCAAAGTTGAGTTAGAATGATGGATTGTTATAATGAAATCTTAGGTTCAATTCTGCAGCAGTTGCTGTTGTGCTGATGCTACTGTTTTCCATAAATTTAGATGCTGCACATGCTGGCAAACAAGCATTCAGTAAAGAGTCCTGGTGGGCTGTTAACCCTTCAGACATATCACATGGTTAAAAATGGAAAAACACCTTCTGTTTTTCCCTTCTTGCTCTACTTTTTTATATATCATTTGAACAATTCTAACTTCTCATTTCCTCATGTTTACAGCTACATAGTTTTTTCTAACACCATGGCATACTTTGAGAATTCTGAAGTACTTCCTGAAATGATCAATATTGTATGTTAGTCATTTTCCCCTTTAATGAGTGCATCTTTATCAGCATTGATCCACTCTTCACCTCTAAAACTGAGAAAACTTGAATGAGAGAATTTCTTTTTATAGATAGTGTCTAGGAAATGATGTAGTAGCTATTGTTCTAGATCAAAAAAATTCTTCTAGTATCTGAGGAGTCACATATGGGTATTGAGTTAACTCTGCCCAGGAGAGGAAATCTGAGAAACTCTACAGTAAGTAGCTCAACTCTAAAAGCAAACAGTTTAACATTTGTCTGTTGAATTACAGCTGTGAATCTGCACACAACAAGGATTTTTCTCGCAGAGCTCTCAGGAACACATCTCAGGATATTATAGTTTTTTTGTGGTTAGATGTTATTACTTGGATGAGAAATAACAAAGAAAACCAAGGAGCTGCAAGAAGAATTTGAGATTCAACTGGTGACACTTCCCCTCCAAAGTCTGTATTCATATGGAGGCATGGTGAAAGGCATAGACAAGAATTGGCTGAGATATAAAACTCAGGCCCTCTCCACTTATCTATAAATAGGCCCCATTATGTGTTCCATACAAGTATATCTGGGAGCCTGCAATATCTGGCTGAATGTAGAATTTGTATTAAAATGTTCATCTGTTTAAATTCTCCCTTGTAGTTTCAACTGGATACCATATTTCTTATATACTTGGGGGGGAAATAGTGCTCGGTTTGTGAGTGTATCACAGAAAGACTGCTGCTGTTATACACCTAAGAGATCTTTATACATGTTGAGTGAAGTAATCCTTGTACAGAGCAGGTACCTTTTAAACAGTTGCCATTTACCTTTTTACCATTATGTTATGTTTTTAGGGTAGCATTTTCATTCTAAGGAAAGGGAATGCCAGTCATACCATCAATACCTTGCATAATAGTAAGAGAAAATGTCAGCCCATTAAACATACAGACAGTAATGGGACTTTTGGGTCCTTTGAGATAAAAGGAGTCATACTCATGTGTTACTATTTCCAAATACTCCATTTCCAGAACTTAATGCAATCTACATAATGTACTGCATGGTCCTTGCCAAACTAATTATTAATTATAAACTCTTAAGACAAGAATTTAAACATGGTAGATTGACTTAACTGTTCCAAAATGACAAAGCAATTTCCTTTATACAATGCACTGTAAGAACTTTTAAGTGACATATTCATATTGCTACAACACAGAACCACTTTGCAAGAGACATTTGAACTCTTTAAGAGCCTAATCCTGCAAAGTGCTGAACTCAGGTATCATGGAAGAAAATACTTCCATTTCCTAAAAGGGTAATTGCCGAATATATTCCTGATCATGAACTACTCCAGAGATTTAGAAAAGAACGGATAGTAGTTAGGAGGTGATCAGTTTTGCGATCACGGGGCTGGATGAATGTTCCTAGCCGTACAGTTTTATGTATAGTGTGCATTATGTTTCAGTAGTAACTGCTTAGTTTACTTACTTAAAGCTTTTGGTACTTTTACTTTTACTTAAAGCTCATTCCTTTCTAAGATTGCAAAGGGAGAAAACATGTCTAACTACAACATTTTTTACTTCCATTGCTATATATATTGCTGATTATTTTTGTCAGTTTATATTTCACTGAGTTCTAGGAAACATGTATAGTGGCCTGAAAGTCACCAATTATATTAAAACATTATATTCTATAAGGTTGTTCATTTCAGTTAATCTTGAATAAAATGGCTCTGTTTCACTTTGAAGTCCTGTATCTCAAGCTAGGAAGTGGTTTTGGAAGCGTATAATGCAAATACTTCAAAGGTATCCTTCAGGCACAATATCAGTTTGTACTAGAGAAAAATTATTTAAAGATACTCTGGAGTGTGTAATTTAATTGGAAATTATTCTTCCATTTAAGCCTGAAAAATGTGATGTTTTTGTCATGTCACTTTAGACTTTATTTGACCTACGGATATCTTGATTTCTCTTACCTGTATTTTCTTGTTATACATATATTATGCATTATTCAAAGTTGTTTTTTTCCTCTCAAGTTTGAAAATGAAATCATTTTAAAATTAGACCATGAAGTGGAAGGAGGACGTGGAGATGAGCAGTACATGCAGTTGTTTGAGTCAATGTAAGTAGTGTGTTCATGAGAAAAATACCTAATGACCCATTTCCTTATCTCTTTCTATCCCCAAAACAGGTAGTTTCATTGAAATATAAATCCATTACACAGAATCCAGAGACACCTGTTTAAGATGAGACTAGAAATAAAGCACAAAGTGCAACTGGTAAATGGTTTTGCCCATTGCAATGTCAGTGGGTTGATTTTGGGTTTTTTTCCTACAGTTTAATTTCTAAGAAAATATAAGAAGCTGACCACTAAATTAGAGAGAACTGTTTCTGTTTAATTCAAATGGATCTGCATACCCTTGGATCAAGGATATTCAGGAATCTCATGGTTTTTTTTAGTAGTTCTTTTTGCATTCCCTTTCCTGTATTTCACATTTGCACACTGGATACTTTATTTTTAATTGACAACATTTATGCCTGGCAACAACAAAGCAGCTCGGGCCATTTTTCTTACTAATCTCAGTATTCATACAGGTACTGGAGGAGGGTAGGCTTTGTATTTCCAACTTTATACTGTGAATTATAATGACGGTGACCATAATTTGCTTCAATTTAATTTGTATAGTTTCAGTAATTCTTCATGCTTAGAAGTGCCTAGCCTTTTTCTTTTGGTTTTTGGCCTATAGAATTACTCTCTCAATCTTGGGACATTTGGGTTTCTCATTTGAGCTTCTCAAATTCTGTTTCAAACATGAGTAGAATTTCAGTCATAATTACTTTAAACTCCAATTCATGCAGTGCCTAGCTTTCACTAGTCATAGGTGTTCTTGGAAGTATTTCTACTATCAGAAGCTTCTTCTTTGCATGTATTTCATATTTAATATGTGATTGTGCACTTTCATGAACTTTTTCTAAAGTCTCTGTTTTGTACAATGGCTTCCTTAGAAGCAAGAGCTCATTTTGCAGGTCACCCTCCAATCCACATTTAAAATTGCTAATGAACTATTGAGAGATCAATAATTATACATGTTATACCAAGGTAACAGCTCAATATTAGACACACAATGCAATTTCAGTGAGCATGTTGCAACTGCTAATGTGTTCATTATTTTCCAGTGGAATTTTCTGCACTGTGTATATGACTTCAGACAGATTTTTAGCCTTTCTTCCTCATCTAAAAAATGGGGATGATAGCATTTCCTTACCTCACAGGATGGAATGTATGGAAGGATACATACATTAAAGATTGTGAGGCACTCAGATAGCATGGTAATGGGAGCCACATAAGTACGAAAATAGAAACAGTTGGTAAGCGTCTTTTTTTAGTGGTGCCCACTTTTCATAGTGTCCTTTGGTAATGGAATAAAGAGCATAAACCCCACAGCCTTCTGGCAGTGAAGTATTTAGACTGGAGAAAAAATAGACTTGAGATCATCTACCATCTCTTAAATTACATTTTTAAAAATTTAATTCCAAAATGAACTCCCAACTGTCTATGCCAAAGACAAACCTGAAGTCAGAACACAATGTGAACCACCCAACTTGTGTTTCTTTCTTTCTTATGTACAAACATATCATCATGATAGCACAAAGCAGGAACTGTCTCAAGGTATGTCTACACTGCAGTAGAAACCTGGGTCGATTGACATGAGCTCACAGAACTCAGGGTTAAATATTGCAGTGTAGATGTTCAGGCTCAGGCCTTCCTCCCAGTAGGGTTTCAGAGCACAAGCTCTAGCCTGAGTCCAAACAGCAATTTTTAGCCCTGTAACCGGAGCCCCACAAGATGGAGCCAGCTGCAACCATGCTGCAGGTCTTTTATTGCACTGTCGCTGTACCTTCAGAATGCAGTATATAAATTAGTGTCTGTGTCTGTGCACAATACCTTTATAAGGGCTAAGTCCCATGTTACATCCTATTATGCATGCTTGCTGAAAACAATAGTTTGTTTTAGTTCATCCTCAAAAGTTTGTGTATTTATGAAATCCAAAATGAGGTGTACTTCTAATGTCCTCATAGAGTATGTTACACACCTGTAAAATGTCCTCATGGAACAGAAAATACAGCTGGAATCCTGATTTGGCTTCTAAACTCACCAAACCAGCTGCTAGTGGCATTGGTGATACTATACTCGACTGCCACAGTGTCCTCCAGCAACCCTTTCTGTCTGATGTCTGGACTAATGTAGAGGGAGGGTTTCTGTAACACGTTGACTTTGCAAATAGTAAAGGGGCATGGGAAATAATGGATCCCAGCAAAGCACATACATACACACACCCCATTGAAATTGTAGTTGTGTTTTGCAGTTGTGTTTAGAAAAGTAAATGTTCCATTCTTTGTTTGGACTTGCTCCTCAGCTGACTTTGATGTCTAGATTATCAAACCTAGTTGTGATTATCAAACCTGTTGTGATTATCAAACCACAAAGGGAAGCTCAAACACACTCTGCCTGCTTTATTACCAATACTGTAATATAGTTGTTATTGTTTGTGCCCAAGGCATTTCACTCAGGGTGTGCCTGTTCTCACATAGCTGTAAAGCAATTTTCTTACTTTCTTTGTTTGCAGACTCATGGAGTGTTCTTCAAAGTATCCTGACATTTCCAAGACTGTTGAAAATTTTGTAAACCTAGTAAAAGGCCTTTTGGAAAAACTACTGGATTACCGAGCAGTGATGAATGATGAGAGCAAGGACAACCGCATGAGCTGCACTGTCAATTTATTGGTATGTGCTTCCTTGCAAAATAAAGTATAAGAATGGAGAAGGGCTTAAAAAATCCATTCACCAATGGTGAGTGTAAAGCTTGCCCAGGGAAATGAGTAACTTAAGACATCAATGTATGCAGAGTTTAAAATTTCAGTTTTAAAAATGTTTTCTACCCTTATGTTGTGGGGAGAGCCTTCCAAATCTGAACTGATGCAGTATTGTCTTCCTGAGTCTGCAGACAGTGCCACTGCTGCTGCTCGTAACTTCACCAGGCAGCAGCAAAATGAAATTGATGATATCCTACTGACATAATGCTACTCTTGCTGTTGCATAGCAAAGTTCTGAGCAGAAGCAGCAGCAATAACAGGAGACATTGGAGTTATTCACAGGAAGGAAAAATCCACATACACTCCCAACCCTTCTCCCAGTCCCAGATAGGGAACAGGCAAAGTATCAGGAAACACTTTCTTCTGACCTCCTCAAAGCAGCCATGGGCTGGTTGGATAGAACAGTGGAGACCCACCCCTATTTGTAGCCAGCCAAGGGGCTCTCCTTCCTCTTTCTATCTTGTCCCAGCATCTAACAGCAAAAGGTTTAGGGAGAGGAGAAAGCTTGAAAGTACACTGGCCTGACAAATGGAGCTAAAATATTGATTGAAGCAGCTGTATTACCAGGTTTTACCTGAGAATGTTTATAAATAAATGTATATCACAAACTGTGATATTAATAATATAAGCTTTAAAATTTTAATGATAAAATGTGCCAAAATACAGAATTATATTCTGTTTTCTGTACTGTCTGTTTCTATATAGTTGAAATGGAAAAAAATCCTTAGCATGAGTAATTTGGTCCCGAAAAGTATTTTAATAACAGAGATTGGAAATAACACTAATCATTTCTCTTCTGCCCCCCTAACCCTAACCCCCCCCCACAGAATTTCTACAAAGACATTAACCGTGAAGGGATGTATATAAGGTATGCTAATTGATCTATTGATTTTTGTTTGAAGAGTGCAATAGTATTCCTTCTATGCATGCTGTCTTCCGCAAACTATATGGATTTGTGTTATAGCCCTGGTAGCTCATCATCCACAATGAGTCCATAATATCCTTGGGCTCATGTGTACTTTTTAATCGATTGTTTACTTAGCTTTTAGAAAGTTAGAATCCATTATACATATTTATCAATAGCTCTTAATTTTTTCAGAATAAAGTTTATTTGACTGAATCATTGCATTCTCTTTAATAAAGAAAATATAGTTGGCTATTAAGTGGAGGCAAAGCATATCAAACGTTTAGAGAGAGACTTTCCAGTTTTGTAGTATGTGCTCAGACTACAGTGTGTGCTAAATACGCAGCACTATATACAACATTGAATTACAAGTTTAATAGTTTTCTGCTGGAGCTATATCTATACCAACACAACTTTTCTAGCATGTATCTGACTTTACATTGTGTCTAAGCTTATTAGAGCCTTATTCTGTCTTCCTATGCAGAGACAATCATTTACTAGCCCACGCTTCCCCTCCCCGTTGGTGGAGGGGATGTGGCTGGGCCATGGTTTGCCCAGCTTTGTAACAATAGACCCTGAGGGCCACTGGCAGTTGGTGTAAACTTCAGAGCAGCCTTCAGGCTGCTCTGATGTATGCTAGAAAACCATCCTGGTGCATAGCCAGCTCAGGATTGGAGCAAGCCATCTGAAAACAGCCTCCCTGCTCTTCAGTGTTGTGCTGTGCTGTGCACTCCTCAGCCACAGCGGAGGAGCTGGACCAATATTTTTTCTAACTTTAGTCTTATCTATGGTATTTACATGGGCAAAATGAAACATCCAAATAAAATGAGGGAAAATAGCACAGGAAAACAATGAACAATTTATATAAAAATGGCAGCAGTCAAAAGACAACTATTTTTAATAATCCTCCAGATTCCACCAAGGTTTTTAAATGCTGGAGAACATGAGATGTGCAACAGACACATTTGCTCCAGTTTTACCCACACAGAGGCAGGTACAGCAGTTAATATGGTAAGGTGACCTGACTGTTAACCCTGCTTTTGTGCAGTTGCTTCCCAACACAAAGGAAGCTCAGCCAAATCTAATGGCCAAGAAAAATAAGAGTTAGTTAATATCTTCTCTCCCAGTAACCTTAAATTCTCTAAGGGTCGTTACTTCATGGCATCTTTAATTATTTTTGTGGAGAGTTTCACCCTGGGTGCTTGCGTGTGCAAGCCAGGAATGTATTTTGCCAGAAAAACTCTGATTTTCTTCCCCTCTAACAGGTACTTGTATAAATTGCGAGATCTTCATTTAGATTGTGAGAATTACACAGAAGCTGCATATGCCCTTTTACTCCATACCTCGCTCTTGAAGGTTAGTCTGCTGTTCTTATTTGAATATATAATGGGCTGTTGCAACTTTCTGATTTAGAAATATATGTATGTGTGTATAGGATTTATTGTGAAAAACAGATTATATATATAAAAAAAGACTCTATTAATTATTTCATCAGTAGCATTCTAATTTCCTGGGAGTTGAAAAAATACAGTGACATTTAATTAAAATTAGAGCATTCTTACTGAGAAGAAATAATAGATATTCTCAGCTGATGATTTAAAATTATGTATTGGTAATTAAAATTGTGATAAAAATAGCTTCAGCAAATAATATGAAGACAGGGTATGTGACTTGTGGAGTAGCTAAACCCTCCATAATTATGGCCATTTTTCTGATCTTACTGTACTCTCAATTTCCAAATTAGGGATAGATTGGAAGCCTACATGCAATATTGGGTCATAATTAAATTTGTCTCTGGCAGCTTTTGCAATGTGGGCATATTAACATTTTCATTTTAAATTACAGGGGTCGTATTATCAAATGATTCCCTCTGCCTGCTTTCTTAACTGATGCTCATTTTCAGTCTATTTAAGAAGCTGATATGACTAATAGAGGTGGTTGGAAATGAGAATTTCTATTTTGTGGAAAATTCTGAAATCCTCCCTCCCACTACCACACCCCAAAAAGCTCTAAATTGGTACAAAAGTCTCAAATTTCCCAAGAAATGAAAATTGAAAAATTTCTTTTCAGGACCAACATTTTGTTGCAAAACAT
>ML675615.1:5462135-5608136 GCA_007922155.1 Mesoclemmys tuberculata | reverse complement strand
GAAATTTTTCAATTTTGTTTCAGTAGTGACATTTCAATACATTTTGTTCAACTTTTATATTATATTAGTCTATATTACATGTATACATAGTAGTAAATTTTTTAATATAATGAAAAGTCACAAAAGGATTGAAATACTATCAAAACAAAATAGTTTGACTTTTCCCTCATCAGAGCATTTAATCAAAATCTGTGTGTTTCTGCATTACCTACATTTTTTTATAATAAACTGTTCCATCCAAACATTTTTGACCAACTCTAGTTATCAACATGAAATAGTTATTCAGCAACATGTTGACAAATTTGCATCCTAGCTGTGGCATTTCCAACCCTTTAGATGTTAGGGAAATACAGAAGAAGCTACTCAAAAGCATGCTATTTTCTAATGTTTTTCTCACAGTGGTCCGATGAACAGTGTTCACCTCAAGTTATGCAAACAGAATTCCAGTGCTCACAGACCCATCGACAGTTGAAAGAGAATTTGTATGAAAAAATTATAGAATACTTTGACAAGGGAAAGGTAACTGTATTTTAACATTTGTACTGCTACTTTATGTAACAATGACTTTTAACAATCATTTTGTCATAACAAAACATCTGTTTGGCTAGTGGGTGAAATCATTTTGTATATGTGGGTCACAAATAAACATTTAATCTAAAAGGAGATTCATTATAGACACCTCCTTTTAAATAAATGTTATATAAATATACAAAGGAAAAAGGCCAATGTTTGTTTGTTTCTTAGCTCAGACAAAAGAATGAAATGTTGCGTGTTGCCCAACAAAAATAATCAAATATGCAATGAATTTTCTATTAACAAGAAATGGATATGGTTCATTCGGTTCTTTTTCTTCCATTACACTGTCTTATCCCTCAAAATACACAGGATGTGTCAGAGAGATAGATGTGGTGTTAGACAAGTGATCAACACACAAATCGTATATTTGGGGGTCTATTATAGACCACCAAATCAGAAAGAGATGGATGAGTCACTCTACAAGCAGGTAACAAGATTAGCTAATGCATATGCGTTAGTATTAATGGGAATTTTAATTTCCTTGATATCTGTTGGAAGACTATTGCAGCAAAACAGAATGTCATGCATTCGTGTGTGTAGGGGACAACTTTCTAATTCAGAAAATTGAGAAAATTAATAGGGAAGGATCTGGTTTTGACCAGGAGAGATGAATTAATTGCAAATGTGAAAATAATAGAGAACTTGGGAGGAAGCGATCGTGATCTGATAGAATTCAAGATCCTATGGAAAGGAGGACATAAGAGTAGTAACACAAGAACACTGGTCTTCAGAAGGGTAGATTTCAGTCAATTAAGAAATAAATAGTAGGCAAGTTTGCAGGTGAGACAAAGGTGGGGAGCTTGCCAATTCTTTGGAGGATACAGCTAAAATTAAGAGGGGTCTTGATGAACTGGACTATAGACAACAAAAATAAAATGGTAAGGTGCTACATTTAAGGAAGAAAAACCCAATGCACAAATACAGATTGGAGCAGGGACTGGCTTGGCAGCAGCACTGCTGAGAAGTATCTGGGAGTTGTGATGGATCACAACCTCAGCATGAGTCAATAATGTGATGCTGTTCCAAAAAAAAACCCCAAAACAAATTCAATTGTAGATTGCTTTAACAGAGGCATAGCATGTAAGTCTTGGGAGGTGATAGTACTGCTGTATTCAGCACTGGTTAGGCCTCAGCTGGAGTACTGTGTCCAGTTTTGGTGACCAATGTATAGAAATGATGTAGTGAAACTGGAAAGGATCCAGAGGCGAGTGACAGGGATGGAATGCAAGCCATATGAGCAATGGCTGAAGGAACTGGGTATGTTCAGTTTGGAAAAGAGGAGATTAAGGGGGGATATGATAAGTGTTTTCAAATACTTGAAAGGCTGTCTCTAAAAAAGATGGAGAAAAGCAACACTCTGTTGCCACAGAGGACAAGAAGCAATGGGTTCAAATTAAAGCATAGCAGATTTGGATTAAATTTCAGGAAAAACTTCCTAACTGTAAGACAGTAGGACAATGGAACAGACTGCCTAGGGACGTCATGGAAGCTCCTTCACTGGAGGTTTTCAAAAGGAGGCTTAATAGCCATCTGTCTTGGATGGTTTAGATTCAACAAATCTTGTATTGTGGCAGGGGGTTAGACTAGATGACCCTGGTATAGCCTCTTCAAAACCTATGATTCTATAGACTTCTAATACGTCCTGATTCTGTACCTGCACCTTTGATGTCCAATAGAAAAGATCCCTTTGACTCTGTGATTGAACCTGTCACAGGGTGCTCCACTCACTGCTGGTCTGGCACCTCCTGCTGGTCACTCTGAGGAGTAGCTCAAGACCGGTGCCCCCTTCCATGGTTTGCACACCATCGTTCGGCCTCTGTCTCTCACTCCAGGACCCACAACGTCCTCTTTGTAACTTAGCCGTCCAGCTAGGTCACTTAGCATTCTCTCTTCTAGGTTCCAAAGTCTCTCTCCTCACTTTCAGTCTCAGGCAGTTTTCCCATTCGCTGCCATGCCCATGGTGGCTGGCAAGGGAACCCAGTCCCACTTTCTATTCCAGGTTCCATTCCAGGGACCCTGCCCTCACTGCTCCTTCCCTGGACTGCTTCTTACATTGCTGGTTCCCCTCCTTGCTCTGGGTGTAGCAACTCCAGACAGTCATCTCTCTTCCAAG
Source organism: Mesoclemmys tuberculata (assembly GCA_007922155.1). Classification (NCBI taxonomy): domain Eukaryota; kingdom Metazoa; phylum Chordata; order Testudines; family Chelidae; genus Mesoclemmys; species Mesoclemmys tuberculata. The sequence goes on along the minus strand of ML675615.1, from coordinate 5,605,447 downwards.
GGAGTGACTATCCTTACCCAACAGCAGCTACCTGGCTTTATAGGCTCTGCCTGTTCCTGCCCAGTTGAACCTGCTTTCAGTTAGTTCACTGCACCTTAGCTCCTCTTCCAGGTGCAACCTGGGGAGTTAATTGGTCTACCTGGCCTTCTCAGTCACTGTCAATCCTGTGTGAGGTGCATCTCATCACAAAACCCTTGAAAACTAAAATGGCACAGCACTGGAGAACATAAAATAGGGAACGATGGCAAACACTGAACATGACTCTGTAAATCCTTTCTTGCTCTATATCTGGTTCAAGCTCATGGCAAATACCATTTCTAACTTTCAAAAGAACATCTTCAAACCCATCTGTTGAATGTTACAGGTCACCTACAGTGGCCTACTCCTTTACTTTTTTCCTGTTTCACTGTTTGTTCTGAGCTGGCATCAGCTTGTTTCCCAAATGTTAGCCTTTGGGACAGGAAACTTCTGTGTACTGTGACACAGACAGTTCAGTACTGTTTAATCATTATCTCGCAGTCTATCTATGGGCATTTGAAACAGCAGCAGTGAAGCAATACCTTTCCATTCAGCATAACCCTAGACACACAAAGGCTTTAATTCCTCTCGTCAGCCAAGCTCTGCTTGAACAGATTACTGCAGGCAGCTGGTTGCACCTCTCTGATTCAGGACTGACTAGTCCAATTACAGATGTGCAGAAGCATCCCCACTTTATGTGACTGGCAGTAACCTTATGTCAGTGGATGATCAAATATAGCAGAGCTCTCCCTGTCACCCCTATCCCCAGCATGGTCCTCCTTTCCATTATGTGGTGTCAGGCAAGGGGTGTATGGCCCAGAAGAGCATGGAGCCAACTCTCTGCTAGTGCGCAGTCTCTCTGCAGAGGGGGAGTTGTCCACCTGCTATCTCCAGCTGCTGTAAGATCACCGTGTGAGGCTCATAGCAACAAGCCCTTAGCAGACTGGAATGTCTGGAAAATGTTTCTTTTTAAGACAGAAATTATGTTGTGAGGAATGAAATAAGCTGCTGCCTCGAGGTCAGGCAGTGGTTTAGGTCTCAAGAGCCTTTAGCTGAATAGGACTTTTCACCTGAGTAAGACCTACTCATGGGAGCATAGGTTACAGGATTGGGCCCTTAGGAAGCACAATATAATGTGTGGTTCGGGCAACTTGGAGATGCTGTCCCAATGTTTGGAGGATACACAACCCTTTATGGACCTATCTGGCTTATATTTGTTATAAAGCATTTCTGAAAGGTCAGATAATTTTTTTGAGGTGGTCTTTTAAGTGTAAAGGAGACTCACTTGCTCGTATCGCTAATGAACCATAAAATATTTTCATTCTGCACATTAAGCTGCTGTGCTGGAATTACAGTTGCCTTGAGTCTTCCATTTTACATGTGCAGTTAATAAATGACTGCACCTTAAAGACATCTAATCAATAAGAATCTGTAGTTAAACAATGATGCCTTAAAACCTTATTTATTGGTGCTGGATTGTACCTGTGTAATTTTACTTTAGAATATGTCATTGCTTTGCAGATGTGGGAAGAATCAATATCCTTATGCAAAGAACTGGCAGAGCAGTTTGAAATGGAAGTTTTTGACTATGAACTTCTAAGTCAGAACCTGGTAAGAACATACACGACTCTCCAAAACATTTCAGGACCATAAAGGAATATTTTGAACTCTCAAATGGTAGATAAGTAGACGAGTTTTTGAAGAGTACATAGGCATTTGTGATCTATATTTATTTTCAGATCAGTTCACATTCTTAGCTTTTTCACTGCTCAGACCCTGAAGTCTGACAAATTAAATAAAGTTCCTGTACAAAAGAAAACTTATAAAAGTAGTTAATTGTCATATGTGCATATTTAATCATTTTACACTATTCTAGCAATAAGGTGATATGAGACAAAGCAAATCCCTGGAGTTATTACCTTGCATTAATTGACTTGCAGGGTTTTAAAATTATCTAAAGGACATAATATAGGCTTGTGCTGCTTTTTTTTTTGTCTTCTTTATGATATAGAAAGAAAGCTTGAAAGTATTTTTCTCCTGGTATGCTTTTTACATTAGAATTTCAAATCCTGTCAAACCTGGAAGAGTCTGTGGTGACAGAAGAACTAGTGAAGTGGTGCCATCACAAGAGCCAATAGAATGAAAGCTGTGAAACTGAGCGAGGGGGGAATTTTTAGGCAGGCTATTTAAAACCCAGCATGTTTTGTTTTTATTAACACATATTTAACCTCAATAGCTAATCCATATTTTGAATAAAGAAGCCTTTTTTAAAGATTCAACACCTTTGCCATTTCAGTGAAGGTGTTATTGCTCAAAAGGAACATCCCTGAAGTTTCCAAGAGATCTTTTAGGGGAATCAAAATGTGATATTCCTGAAATGTTTAAGGTGAAAAACAAATCTGGAAGAACCTCCATCACCCTCTCACACGCTTTTTTTTTCAGGCTTCCTTCATATGTCGTAAATAAAAAGATACAGCCCTTATTTAAAAAAGTTCTTTTGCAGATCACATTAACAAAGCCTATACTAAACACAGTAAATAAAATCATGAAGCTAATCTGTAAGTACACTAAAATTCTTCCACTGTTCTCAACTCACTATAGTGTACGACTGCCCCTTACATCCCACTTCTAGCATTGTGATGAAGCATTGGCCCAATCCTTGCCAAATTGCATTAAGGATATGAAACATTTTCAAGTTCATTTTCTCACTAACCTCATCAATGAAGTTCAATGAGCTACTATAGATCCTACATAGTATAATTCTGAGGTGTTTGACAGCTTGTTTCCACACTTGTTGATTAGGGGTATACCTGACTTTGGGATCAAACAATTTAAAATGAACTGTGTGCATTTAATTTAATTGTGTATTATATTTTCATTCACAAATTATAAAACAATTAATGTGGCACAAGAAGACTATGTAAAGAATGACTGGATGCTAAACTGTGCTTGCTATATTTTTTTTTTTAAATCTCAGTAGTAAGTTAATATAGAAACCATTTTCCTTAAAGTATTATGAGGCTCAGAGAACAGGAATGAGAAATCATCATTTTTGCTTTCAGATTCAACAAGCTAAATTTTATGAAAACATCATGAAAATTCTGAGGCCTAAACCAGACTACTTTGCTGTTGGATATTATGGCCAAGGATTCCCCACATTCCTCAGGGTAAGTCTCTCTATTTTGTATATTTCTCCTTCAACAATTTTTATATACTCCTAAAAAACACCACTGCAGTAAAAATATCTTCTTTTAATCATGCATTGGCACCAGATTTCACAATTATCTGAAGTATTATTTGTTATAGTAGCACATAAAAACTTTCTCAGATGGAAATACTTCTAAGTTGATTATATCCCTTTATTCTGATTTCCCTTGCAGAATAAAATATCCTTATAATATTAGTGATGGAGTAAAGGGCAGCATACTGAATTAGGCTGCCCAAATGCTGCATATTTCACAGATAGACTAAAGGAGGTGCAGGACATCAGCAAGCAATGGAATGATGCTTGGCGTTCACATCAAACCTTAAAATCTAGTACACTTGTACTTTTTGGTGCATCTCATCATGAGCTGACAAAAGAAGACACCTGAACTGCTCCTTAGCTACATCTGAAATATGCTTCTGGGGGCTTGTCAGAAAGACAAGAAACAGTTAACGTGTAGCCAGCTCAGGTTAAATCTACAGAACTCTAGCTTGCTGCACATGAACTGGTCATGTGAACCCTGCTACTGTACACTATGGGTATGTCTACATTGCAGCTGGGAACAAGCCTCCCAGAAAAGGTAAACAGATTGGCACTAGCTTGGCTCCGGCTAGTGCACTAATAGCAATGTAGATGGTGCAGCTCCAACAGGGACTCAGGCTAGCTAGGACGCAGGAGGCTGAGTAAGCTTGAGAACAGGAGCTGCTTGTCACAGGACCTGTACCTCCAGTTCTACCCAGTGAACGTCACTGCCTGGCTAATTCAGATGGTGTCACAACCACACACACCGGGCTGTTTGTCTTGCATCAAGGTGTTTGTTTATTTCCCTCTTACATGGTAATACTGTACAATAAGGGCTTCCAGCAAAAGTAGACCACCAGCAGAGGATCACCCTCTGATCTTCCTTCTGACCTCCGCTTGCGCTGCCCCTTGGTTCCTGTTTCCTCTCTTTTATTCTCTCCCTGTTATCTTGTTAGCCTTGTGATTGTCACCGAAGTGCTCACAATTCCCCACCAGAAAGTGTTTAACTGCCCTCACCTGGGCCTGCAGCCTTCCCCAGGCTGCAGCAATGTCAGTGATTACGATGCTCCTTGTTACACCACCATGTGAACTGTAACGTCCACACTGTTATTTTTAGTGCACTAGCTTGAATCTGTCAACCTGCGCTGGATGGCTTGCTCCCAGCTGCATGTAGACGTACCCTAAAAGTTCCACAATACACTGACATACTGCCTATAGCTTTGGTACTGCCTATAGCAACAGGTCAAAGAGTATTGTAGAGCTGGTAGTGCACGGTAGCAAGGTCTGCATTGCCAGTTAGTGCCTGGCAACCTAGAATTTTGTAGATTTAAACCTCAGCTTGCCACACACTCAGTTTCTGTATAGACATGCACTGAATCAGGGGTCTTAGCTATCTAAACACACATACATTAATTAACAAACCCTACCCCCCAGATGCCTGTTCACCTATTTTTAACCTTTCTTCATCTTAGAACCTCAGTCAAGAACACACATAAAAATAGGTATTTTCAAAAGAGCTCAAGTTACTTAGGCCCCAAGTCCAACTGAACTTCACTGGCATTTGTCAGCCTAATTCCCATAGGAGTCTTTGACAATCCCAACAACCATCATTTCTAATTTTCAATATCACTGTGCTTCTCTTGATCCTGTGGTGCTACCTGGACAGCTGTTTCTGCCCGTGTTCAGTATCATTGTGTCTGGCAAAGCATTAGTACATTGAAATATTCGCCACTGTCCAGATGCCATGTCTAAGTGAGGCTCTCCCTCGCTTAGGTACATTTGCTGTACCTATAAGGTATCATAGTAGTTCCAACTTAGGGTGAAATACATCCTCATGCTTGAGTAGCTATGTAAAACCGCCCTTTACCAGTCCAGCCTTACAGACTGAAGTTATATGGAGGACATTTGATAAAACCTCTGCACAGGAGTGAATTTTACCTTATTTTAGGTCTTTGGGTTAAGATATTTGTTTACTCACCTTTCTTTAATTTAATAACAATAAAATTCCCCCCTTCCACCCAAGCTTAAACAATTTACACTGAATGAATGTGTTTCCTTATTTATAAGGGCTCTTGCCTTTCTGGTACTATAAAGTGATCTTATCACACCAAGTACACTAAACAGCAGATGGGAACTCGTTGGAATTAACTGTGCTCTAAATGAGAGAACTTAATAATAGTAGGGGGGAGAGAGGGAGAAGAGAACTTATACATATGTTATAAAACAAATCTCTTTTATAAAGAGGCAAGAAGAAAAGGAATTTTAATATTTCAACCATCTCCCCTTTGCCTATTTAATTATTGTTGTAAAGGGACATCCCAAATTTGCCTTTTTCTCTCCATCTGTCTCACAGCATGAAGCATTATTTTTGGGGAATCAGTGACACTTTCCTGTGGCTAGTGGAAGTGGGTTATAATAAATTATTATTTATATTTCTGAAACCATTAGAGGCTCCACTCAGGTTTAGAGACCCCACTGTGCTAGGCCTTGTACAAACATACACATAGCCTCTGCCCCAAAGACCTTCCAGTCTAAGAAACCTAGTATTTGTCTCTTCCAGAACAAAGTGTTCATCTATCGTGGGAAGGAGTATGAGCGGAGAGAAGATTTCCAAGCACAGTTGATGAGCCAGTTCCCAAATGCAGAGAAGATGAACACCACCTCAGCCCCTGGAGAAGACATGAAAAACTCACCTGGTCAATGTATCCTTAAAGATAGGAATTTACAGATAAGGGAAGAAATAAAAAGCTTGTTTCAGCAAGAGAGTCTGACAGCAACATTTTTGAAGTTAAAACGACGAGAGTCCTGTAGCACTTTAAAAACTAACAAATTTAATTTCTGCCGGCGTAAGCTTTCATGGGCTGTAACCCACTTTGTCAGATGCAGCTACAGGAGTCTTGTTATTTTTGCTGTATACAGACTAACACGGCTATCCCTCTGAAACTTTTGAAGTTATGGTTCCTGTGAACCATAGTATACAGCAATAGTACTCACTGTTACAAAGGGTGGTTCTGGAGGACTTCCTCATTCAAGGTTCTGAGTATCTTGTGAGGTACTGAGCATCCTTAAATCCTCTTACCCATGAAAAAAACACAACCAAACTGCCTTGTTTTCCTGTAGATGTACTTGCTTCAGAGAGAAGGGATTTTTCCAGTTTTAGTAAACAGATGTGGCTTGAAGACATACAAGGCTGCCATTTAAAAAAAAAAAGGGAGAAAAGTTGTTCTCTCTTACCACAGAGGTCATTACAAGAGGCAATGAGATCAAGCTATAGCATAGCAGATTTGGATTGAATCTCTGGAAAAAATTGCCTAACTGTAAGAACAGTAGGACAATGGAACAGACTGCCTAGGGAGGTTGTGGAAGCTCCTTCTCTGAAGGTTTTCAAAAGGAGCCATCTGTCTTGGATGGTTTAGACCCAACAAATCCTGCATCTGTCCCTCCGTTGCAAAAAAGGAGGGTAAGGATTTTTACCTCACGGGGCAATTGTGAGAATGAATTTGATTGTTTGGCAGGCTCAGCTGGAAGGCTGTCTACCAGTGCCAAGTGGTGTTGTTAAATACAGTTAATGCATGTGTTCTGTCCGTAATATCAAAGCTTACGAACTGCTAAATTCACCTAATTTGTATGTTTTCTCAGCATACCATCACTATTGCTTACATCTTTTCAGTATTTCTTAGTTCTTTTCAGTACAATGAATTTTCTGAATGATAAGAAAATGCAATATTTTGTTTAAACATCATAAATATAAATGTTTTGCTATTCAGTTAGTTATTTTGTACTATGCTTTTTAAGGGCCCAGACTTGCTTACTGAATATGCACATGAAGTCTTGTAACCATTATGCATATTTAAGAGTACTTTATAACAGCTTGTCAAGATATCATCTCTTCCTTTCTCAGTCCCTAACACTCAAGAGGAAAAATAAGCACTTACAGAGAAGCTCTTATTGTGCTTAATTTACCCTCCATTCTAAAAATCATAATTTAGCACAAAGATGTGATAGCTTTTGAAATCCACCCAGCCTGTTCTTATCTACTGGGCATCATTTCAGAAGGCTATTGTAATGACCAAACACCCTCTTCATGTTTTATTTGAATAGTATGTTGCAATTGTCTTCAAAAGCTGCAAACAACGTTTGGACTTCCTTGTCAGGCTTCCTAGAACTGCTTATAAAAAAATAATGAAAATGCTTGACTAACACTTGAACTCTATGTTTAAAAATACTCAGTCAGATACATCTTGTCTCACCAGCTTGTTCCTTTTCTCTCCTTCTAAGAAAACTTTTTTGTTAGTATTAGAATACAATAGTGGCAATGTGACATAATTCAGGACTATACTACCCCTTCATCCCCAAAATGCACCTGTACTACCGCACTTGGGGCTTGTCTACATAGTATGTTAGGGTTCACCAGCTGAAGTGTAAGTCTAGTGCACAGCATATTGTGCACTAACTGGCCCAAGTGGATTCTGCTGGTGCGCACTAAAAGTTTCTTAGTGTGCGCTGATGTAGTCCTATGGTATTATGTTAACACACACTAGGAAACTTGTGCTGCACACCAGCAGAGTCCACATGGGCCAGTTAGTGCATGACATGCTGGTGTGCACTAGAGTTTCTACCCCAGCTGGTGCTGCACTAACATACCTTGTAGAGGAGCCCTTAATGTTTTAAATGCCTTTGTGGGATTTGTGATGGGATGTGCAGTGGGGGCAGGGGTGGGAAGAGGGTTTGTATGAGCTGAATAATATTTTATATTTGCTCTCCACTGCAATCAAAATGGGTAAAGGAACCTTTTTTTAAAGGCTCTTGGTGAAAAGCAAAACTAATAAGCAAACAAGAGCATTTGAAAACTTTGGAGAAGGTTGTTCATTGGAGTTCAGCTCTCCAGAGCCGACAGCTCACTGCGGCACCAGCAACAGTTGAAGGAATTCAACTGCAGAGTGAGCATTTCATAAAAGCGACAAACACTTACTTAAGTGGCACCTCAGTTTCCAGTTCACACGTGTATACTGTTTCTCTTCTAAGGCTTGTTCCTGTTGTGCCCACCCTCTCTCTCACCCAGTTCTGGGGCAGTCTGCCTATTTTAATTTTCTTTCAAGTTCACGCGCAGTTTACCTTTACCAACTTCAGTTGCAACAACAGTGGTGAGCAATGCCTTTAAACTGGCAGGTTGTCTATCAGGTGGCATTCCTGTCTTTTACAGGCTTTTCTTTCAAGGCCTTCATTGGCCTTCATTAAAGGCCACATGCAAGACGTCCTTGAACACTGTTCTGATTGAAATTACCCTCATACACCACCTCCTCTTTATAGATCACCAGGCAGTGGCACCATGGCCATGGGGTTCCTGGCTTATGGAATGTGCTACATATCTCACATCATCATTCTCCACTCTGTTTCAAAAAGGACTTACACATATTTTGTTATTTGTTCTGTTCCTGCTGGTTCGCACACTTCTTGTCCCCTTTTCCTCATGTTCTGCTCTGGACTATTAGAGCATTGGTTTGGATCTGGATACAGATGTTTCCAGAATTCACTGTAGGTGAGCAAAAGGTAACCAAAAGATCAGATATTACAGTTTAAACCCACGATTATTTTTTATCTTTTTTAAACTGTATATTTATTATTTGTAGGTTTTCCTATCGCACTCATCATTGTTGTATCTGAGCACCTCATGTGCATTCTATTTTATCAACACTCTGGTGAGGTAGGGAAGTAATATTAATTCCATTTTACAGATGGGGAACTGAAGCACAGAGAGACTTGCCCAAGGTAACATTGGAAGTATATGGATGGCAGAGTCAGAAATGGAAGCCAGATCTCATGAATTCTAGTTCAGTGCCTTAAGAACTAGACTATTATTTCCTGTCTGAGGGTCAGAATCTGCCATCCTTGCTCAGAATAAATAGCAATTCACACCTAAGTGAACTCATTGAAATCAATGGTACTTGTCAAAGAACAAGGCACTATTACACATAAGAAAAGGTGGCAGAATCTGACCTTAAGTGCTTAAGTGAATAGTGTAAGAGTATAGTTTATGCCCACCCAATACTCTACTGAAACTATAGCACCCACTTATAAAAGAGAACTCTAGAATACAAATGACACATTTGGCCAAAGATCATTATGCCTATGTCAAAGTTAAGTAATGAAAATATTTGTATCAAATGCTTTATCATAAAATAGGCTTTGTTTTGTAATACAATAAACAATTCAGTGTGATAAATTAACTCACAAGCAGTTTAACTTAAACAGTAAACCTACTCAGATAATTGATACCATATTGTATATATCTCAAAATTAATCCGATTTTCAGTGTTAACGCCTAATATGTCCTTTCTAGAACAGAAATCTTAGGAGGATTGTTCTTGGACAATATGCTGTGTTTTCCATGCTACATAACATCTTTCATATTAATACTTCATATGTCCTTAACCTATGTGATTTTAGACATTCAGTGTTTTACTGTGCAACCAGTTTTGGAGGAGCATACCAGATTCAAAAATAAGCCAGTACCTGATCAAATTATAAAGTAAGTTTGGTTCTGTTTGATAAATGTTACTATGAAAGGCATGAGAGTCTGGGTTAATAGTCTAAGAAGAAAGACGATTGGTTTATTAACACAGACAGTTTATTAGTGAGCCAAGGTGCATGCACTTCTCTGTTACTAAATATATTTTACCTGACATTTCAGAGAACCTCATTTGCCATTTAAACACTACTATATGCTTATTGGGCGAGCTGGGGGGAGCACAACTTACTCAGGGTTTGGGGCCAAATTTTGTTCTAATATATATCCACTGCAGCTATAGTGACTTCAGTGGAACTAAAAGGCTGTTTGCCAGGGTAGTGTTTTTCCACAATCTACTTTTCTTCTTCCAAAAACAGTTCTCAGCCACTTACCAGTTCCCTGGGAAAACGGCAGTGGCGGAGGACGTGTTTTTCTAGTAATCACTAATGGTATAGCACATTAATTTGTGTGCTTGCCTGATCTCTAACCAATGCCACTGTTTATTGCCAATACACTTCCTCACAACTACAAGGTTAGATGCAATGGGAATCAGAAAGAAGCAAGTCATAGTTCTTTCAAATTCCCTCCTGAAACTGCTTATTTAAAGCATGGGCTAAGAGCAGCAGTAATAAGGAACTAGAGACAGGTTTAGATTAAAAGAAGATGCACCTGCTCGTAGCAATAACCAGTTCCCCAAAACACACATAGGTGAACACTGGGAGCAGCAAAACCAATATCAGTAGAGGAGCAGTGGCATGTCCAGTTTAAAAAATACTCTATATGCCATTGTAGCTTCAGGGGGCAATGCTCCCTTCCCCTTCTCTCTCCCCTCTCCCCCCATCTCTGGTGGTTTCAGGAACACCAACACAGCATCTCTACAACTGCTGCCTTTCTGTTCCTCCACCATACCTAATTAAGAGGGAGACCCCTGAAACTCCCGGAACTGTGACATCACTCATCTACTCTCCCTCCCTGCCTGAGACAGCTGCTGTCATCTCTGAACATTAAACCTCACTAGCCTTTGCGTGGCACTCCCTTACTTTCCATCGTTTTCCCAATATGCCTATCTATATTTATTTTTTGGGTCCTTCCTGACACCTTTCTACCCCACTTACCCTCACCTGGGCACTACTGCTGTCTGGCTTTGCCCTCGGAAGCCTTGTCCCTGACTTCATAGAGTGGGGAGGGAGGGTCCTGCTGGCACCTGGTGCCCTAGGATGGGTGGATTGTCCTCCTGGGTCCACATCTGGATTACATTCGCACACTTCACCTCCCTCCCTACCCATCTGTCCCAGCTCACAATGCTCCTGAGAAGTCTCTTGTTTATGTGGACTGGCTACATCACCCCCAGGAGCCAACTCACCTTCCTTCCCAGCGACATACCTGGGTCCTGATGATCCAGATGTTAATCATCTAGCTGATCCCATTTCAGATCTCTTATTGCTAGTAATAGTCCTAGAAAAAGTGGTCAAAACGGAATTCCCTTTTCACATGCATCAATGTACCCTGACTACAGCCTTTACACTATTGAAGTAAGACAGTTAAATGTAAAGCTTAGCTTATCGTAGAGGTGGATGGCTAGTGTTTCTTGTACTGATTTAGAAGGTTTTATTTCAATAGAAAGAAAACTGTATGCCTTTGGAGTGGAGATGTGGCAGCTTGGTTTAAATCTGATCTCAGGGACCACTTTCACCAAACGTGTTCAGCTGTGATATATTGCAAGGGTGTTCTCACTATACATGGAATTGATCATTGATAGGTCGCACCTTTCCTTTTTGGACCACACAGATGATAGCCAATTATCCTTAATTTTTTAGTCTAACCCTGTTCAGACAGCTTTGCAGAAATGTGATATCTTCTTAGTTAAATAAAGGGGTCTTGATTCTTAGCTAGGAGAATTTCTGACAGCAAGCCGAGGCAGCTGCATTTTGCTTGGGAAAGATGAGGTCATGCAGTTCCACACTTGAAGGAATGTAGGGTTACCTTTAACAACATTTGCATTAAGTTTCTCCAAAAAGAAGGCTGAGAGTTAAACAGCTTTTTATTGCCCTATTAAATATAATTAGAATCTACTGCCTTCTGATTTATAAACTGTTCCACAGGCTTTTGTTACATTCAGAATGGATTACTGCACTACTTTGCCTGCAGGTTTGTCAGTAGCATATGTACAGAATTTGCAACTAGTCCAGAATGCAAGAGCATGAATCGTCCTCCTAAAACAAAAAGGATGTGAACAAGCACATTTCTCTTATTTTGAAATGTAATCTATTGCTCCCAGTTTCAACTTGAATTTATTTTATAATGGGTAACAGATAAGCACCTCGGTGAATCTGGCCCTCTTTGACTGGACTTTAAAGTCACTGCAGTGCTAGCCACAGTTTGAACTTGGTGACTGTAAGACTCTTGAAATCCTCTCCATAAAAGGAAATCATATGGAAGATTTTGTAATTACATGTCTCTGCTGCAGAACTCAGCCAGACTATACTAAATTTCTTCCCCCTATACTAGCAAGGATTGATTTTGGGGAAGAGTACTTGTTTGTAACTATATTTCTTATTTGTATTAGTTGACTTTAGTGTATTAGTTCTAGAAAAATGGTTGAAAATGTCCTAAAAGGGACTATAAAAAGTTACTTTAATTGATATGCCTCTTTCATCAGTGTAGCTTACCAAACAAGGTGATTTCAATTGTTGTCACCAAGTTCAGGACTTCCACTTCCATGAATGAGCAAAATAAGAGTGCTCTTTGGACAGACTAGACCATATGTTTTCTAATCCTACTCTGCCAAAATACAAGATCATTTTAAAAGTTTTTTTTCTGGAGATATTTGTGTAAGTTTCTAAACCTATAACATTTTTCTTGCCCTTCCAAGTGAATCTCTGTTTGGCTTTGCTTTAAATTGAATTCCTATAAATAAAAAAGTGTCTTCAGGGCAGTACAATATTTAAAGGGCCAGGACTGTATGTTTTGTGTTCTTTTCAAGTTACCTATCAGTACTCTATAACTGTGTGTGTTAAGGTGGTTGCGGAGAAAATGTATTTTCCTCTTACAGTGGAACAGTAATTGAAGATTATTCTTTAGCTAAGGCGATCATAGTATGACATTGTACTGGATGTTACTGGCGTATTCCATCTTGATATTCCACTTCTATTAGATTTTTTTTCAAAACCCATCATCTGTTACAAGAAATAGTTGTTTATGGCTTAATGTGTTTATTAAACAGCTATTTTCCTGTGTTGTAAGCAGAATTATCAGAACTTGTACTGATTTGGCATGGGAAGCGGTTCAACAATCACACATTTAAGTCCCAAACAAAATATCATCTATTCCACTTGGTCACTTACTGTTCTTAACAACACACTTGGGTCAGTCCATAAAACATAATGCAGAGGTGGGTGTCAGTAAAAGCAAAATCTTCCTCTAGAGCATCCCCTAAGTGTTTCAGCCGTATTTGGAAAGGCACACATCTGGAGGTGGTCCCTCCAGGTCACGGTTGAGGCACATCTGTGAGGAAACTTACTGCCCTTGTTCTGTGGATAAAATGTTTCTGTTTCTGAAGCTGTCACTACTATACTTTCCATGAGTGCTAAATACATTTAATTTAAAAAAATAAAACCAGGCAGAAAGAGAAGAGTTTACTTTGACGGTGGGATCCAGCTGTGCTTGTATTTATATTTTCTTTAAATCTTTCAGCTTTTATAAGTCCAACTATGTTCAACGATTCCACTACTCAAGACCAGTCAGAAAAGGATCTGTTGACCCTGAAAATGAATTTGCTGTAAGTAATTTTTTGACATGGCAGCACCTTTGTAAAACTTGTTGCCATGACTGAATTCAGAGCTTAATCTTTTAATAGCCACACCCATCTTTTCTACTACGGCAGGCCTGGCTTCAACATCTGAAACAAGACCTATTTTCATTTCAACTGCAATTTAAAGAAAACTAAGGCTTCTCTATTCCTACATTACCCTAAAAGTACCTTTCTACATATTCTCATTTTACATTTCCTGGTTTGTACCCTAATTTCTTATTTAATGATCTTAATACATCATTGTTTGAATTTTAGGTAAAACCTCTTAGTTAAATATAATACTGTTATTCAGGGAAGTTCTCTAATAAAATTTTCTATTGTTAAACAAGACAAAATATAAATACATATCAATAAAATGCTTTGCCACCAGTACTTTATAACAGCTCCACTCATAAGCTACTAGTATGGGCTAATGAGTGGAACTTGTCTGTTTTCATTACTCATGTGAAGTGTTGAGTGACTCACACCAGCTGTTTAGTGATACAACTACAAATAAAGTTAATAGTTTTAATACACTCTGAGATCTACAAGTGCTATAAACTATATGATTTTTATAGTGCCATGCAATAGTGTGGTAAGTTTTCATACTTCAGGAGGATAAATATACAATATTTTATTAGTCATGTCATAAAATTGTACAGTTAAATATGTATTTTTCTAGTCACATTTTTACGGTAAGCCAGTGCTTTTAAGAAATTGGTAGGAAAAAACAACTTACGTTTTCAGATTTGTAAGTGCACTTTGTTTCAAAGTTGTATGAAGCACTCTAATTATGTGTCTATTCTGATCAGAGACTAACAGCCCTAGCTAGAAGTGGGTGGGGAGTGTACACGCTAAACCAAACCTACAGCAAGTGACACTAACTCCATCCCATGCTCTCAGTTCTACAACTTTTAATGTACTGGCTGGTGACGCAGCATGGGTCTGTCTGAGAATTAGAGATGATGGTAACACAGTGTAACTTGAAATTGCTTTAGAAGTAGTAAGTGATTAATCCTCACACCAACTTTTGAGGAAGGTAAATATTAGCATTTCTGGTTTACATATGGTAGCAGTTGAGACAGTCAGGCTGTGTTAGCATTAGACCTGATGTTAAAATTTCCCGCACGGTAACAATAGTAGGAGTATTAGGGTAGGCAGGCTACTAGCAGTTCAATCTGCCATATTGTCTAACCTGTTTAGACAACAAAGTGGTTAAAATGCTTGCACTCTAATACAGAACTCCTATTGCTGCTGGCACCAGTGTTTTTTCCTTAAAGTTTCTCAATCCAGAGTAAAGAAGGCCAGAGTAAGTGATTTAACAGAGACCACGCAGTCAATAACGGCAGAGTTGGGAATAGATGTTAGAAGTTCAAGGGTTGGGTTCCTTTTCTTCCTTCCCTTGCCTTGTATAGGCTGAGAGCTTAAAGATGATCTAAAACAATAAATCACAAATTGCTGTGCTGGATTCCCATTGCCATGTCTTTGTATGCACAAATTATTCTGTTTTTATTGTTGTTTTTCTACCTAATCTTTTATTCTGAAATGTATCTCTCATCAAGCCTTAAATATCCTGAAAAGACTAAGGTTTCAATCCTGTATTCTCTCTTTTTTAAAAATACAGTCTATGTGGATTGAGAGAACATCATTTGTTACAGCTTACAAACTTCCTGGAATTCTGCGTTGGTTTGAGGTTGTCTCCATGTCACAGGTGTGTATTAACATACTAAGTATCCTGCTATATGAATTAATGTATTAATTAATTCATTATAATGTATCAATGAATTAATTAATCTGAATTAAGTGTAGCAGTTCTAACACAGACTGATTTTGAGATTAAATGGTTCAAAAATTAATTTTTATCAATTTTTTAAATTTTTCTAAATGTTCTCATGAGACTACAACCCTGCACTTTTTAGTTTTTTGGTGAAATCCCTGCAAGCTGCATGGAAGCTACTTAAAAACATCATAATAGAGGCTCAAACTATATGTATTACCCTCTTTCCCCCGCAAAAAAAAAAAAGTAATGAGACCAAAAAATATCACCATGGCTAACCAGCAGAATGAAAGAGGGACTTAGAGGCAAAAAGGCAATTTTTAAAAACTGGAATTCAAATCAAACAAAGGAAAATAGAATGGAGTATAAACTCTGACAAGTCAAATGCAAAAAGTATGATTAGACAGGTCAAAAAAGAATTTGAAGAGCAATTAGTAAACACACAAACTCACAGCAAGAAAATACATTAAGTGCATCAGAAGCAGAAAGCCTGCCAACAGTTGGAGGGCCACTGGGGGTATGTCAGCATGGGGGGAAAAGACCAAAGAGGATAAACAGTGAGGTGCGAAAGTGCAGATGATACTAAAGTCCAAAATTGAGGGATATCATGAAATTGGATGGCTATGCAACAAAATGGCAATGTGCAAAGTAAAGCACATTGGAAAAATATTATCCTAACTATATTTATACATGATGGGATCTAAATTAGCTGTTACCACTCAAAAAAGAGATCTTGGAGTCATTGTGGATAGTTCTCTGAAAACAATGTGCCGTGGCAGTTAAAAAGAATGTTTGGAATCATTAGGAAAGCGATAGATAAAACTGAAAATATCACAATGTCACTAATCCATGGTACACCCACACCTTGAAAACTGTGGTCAGTTGTGGTTGCCCTATCCGAAAAAGGATATATTAGAATGGGAAAAAGTGCAGAGAAGGGCAACATAAGTGATTAGGGTTATGGAACAGTTTCCATTTGAGGAGAGATTAAAAACATGGGACTTTTCAGCTTCGAAAAGAGATGACTAAGGGGGTATATGATAGAGGTCTATAAAATCATGACTGATGTGGAAAAACTACATAAGGAAGTGTTATTTACTCCTCATAACACAAGAATTCGGGGTCCCCCAACAAAATTAATAGGCAGAAGGTTTTAAATGAACAAAATGAAGTATTTCTTCATAGAATGCACAGTCAACCTGTAACTCTTTGCCAGGGGATGTTGTGAAACTATAAGTAGGTTCAAAAAAGAATTAGTTAAGTTCATGTAGGATCAATGGCTGCTAGTCATGATATTTAAGGATGCAAGTCCATGCTCTGGGTGTCCTTAAACCTCTGATTTACAGAACCTGGGGCTGAATGACGGGATGGATAGTTCAATAATTGCAATGTTTTATTCATTCCCTTTGTAGCATCTGGCACCGGCTTCTATCATTAGATAGGATACTGGGCTAGATGGACCCAATATGGCCGTTCTGATATTGCTGGGTGTGGGGAGGTTGTTTGTTTTTTACCAGTGGAATGGTTGGTAATATATTGACCAATATTTGTCGAGTGCAAAAGTTGTCTTTCACCAACAGAAGTTGGTCTAATAAAAAAAACATTCTCACCCACCTTCTCTCTCTCATGGAAAATATATAACATTTTGTGATTTTATTACAAAAGAGAAAAATTTCTGTGTGAAAGGTAGAAGATAACCTTACATCTTGTCTGACAATTATTCTACCAGATTTTGATAGAATCTCTATTCTACTTTAGTGTGATACATTGAAATGACTGGCAGCCCATCCCTGCTGTGGCTAAAGATTACAACTCGTAAGATGGGAAATTGGACATTTGTTCAGGGTAGAACAAGGAACTCTGCAAATCCCTGCAAAATGAGTGCTACTCAGACTGAGACTCAGGAGCTGCAAGTGGCTCTTAGATGTCCCTACTGTGGCTCTTTGCAGCACGTGTGATTTAATTATTAACCAATCAGGATGCTTTTACTATGTTATTGACTGTATAATACCTGGTCAGTCATTTTGTTGTGAGATTAAAATATATACTATATAATATTATCATATAATATTCAGTATAATATATATTATATAGTAAATTAAATAATGAATTCACACTACTGGGGCTCTTTTGGATAATGCTGACCACTAATTTGGCTCCTGAGCCACTGAGGTCTGAGTATCACTGGAATACATATGTAGATGCTCTAAAAGAGACCATAGGATTAAGAAATATCTGACATGAAGCCTGAAGAAACGTTTGGAGGGAAAGTGGTTGCCCCTCTTTCTAACCTGCCTCCTTAACACTTTTTTTTTTATTTGATCCACTAAAAATCCCATTGACCATAAAACTCTACATCACTTCAGATTCAGGACCTCAAATGCCCTGTTAAAAGAAACTAGACTATGAAGGATAAAACTATAAGAGCTTGATTCAGCGGGAAAAGAAAATCAGTCCCTCCCACAGAACACACAGAAGGCCTGCCCAAAGCCAAATGGAAGCCTGAAATACAGCCAGCAGCACAGAAATGGAATGTGACATTTTTATTGCTGCTTCAGACCCATATTAGAACTATTACAACAACTTAAAATCTTTACCTCTTGACTTATCAAATGTATAGATTGTATAAAGTACAAGTCAGGTGGTTCTGAACTCTCAGGAATTGGAATTCCATCATTTAGCCAAGCATAGATTTTATGGCCTAAAAGAAGAGAGGAGATTTCAGACTTACAAAAACCTGTGGCCAGCTTCAGTGAAAAGGTTAACTGGAGCTGACCTAAGGACAGAGCCCCTCATTTTTCATAGGTATAAAGGGATGGTTATTTATTCTGAGATGGAAACATGCACATAACTTTGTGGTTTTGTTTGAGTTGCAGACCCTGTGAACCATAAATAATTTGACTGAAAACCATTTGAATTTAAATGGCTGGATTTCAGAAAACTCTGGATTACATTTGAATATTAAATTAAAATATTCTGTATAAACTATATATACTTTTTCACATATGTACACACACACAGTATTTTATACTTTATATAGGCCAATTATAAATATTATCTAGTTTCCTGCTAATATGTCACATTCATCAACATACTAGGATCTTATTGTAAAATCCCCACAAAGGTTTTGCCTGCAGGAAAAATTGCATTTTAAAACTGTTTCCTTAGCAATTTAAATGTATAACCAAATATAGAGATGTGAATGTGAGACTGTCAAATTAAAATTCATTCTTAAAAGAAAAGCTTCCTTATGTATGTTACTAACAGCACCCTAAATTATTACAAAGAAAAATAAAATCTAATTTTCTTTACCGTTTATAGATGGATTTTTTTTGCATGTCATTCCTCTTTGAGAACGAAAATAAACTCATTAGTTTCTCTCTCTTGTTTTTATGCATTAACTGCAGTATTAACATATCTTCCAGTATTTCAAGTTGCTAAATCAGGACACGGCAATACTCAGGTTTGGCCTGTCTATCCCTCCATAGATGGAGCTGGAGAAGCAGATGGACCAAAATTGAGTGGCACTGCAAACCATGTGCCAGATTGTTTGGGGGCCCTCTCAAATAGGGGTCTGAGGCAAACAAATGGCCCCTCCATTGTCCTCCCACTGGGCAGACCTGAATGTAGGAAATGTTCACTTCAACAGGCACCAGAAGGGCCTGGGGATCAAAATGGGACAGTGCTGCGAAACCTAGGACTGTTGGGAGATCTGGTGTTAGGTTTTCTAAGTTGTACGTAATTTGTTTTGTCCTAAAGTTATTTCTATTCAGAGTTTTTAGTATAAAAAAACAAACAAACAAACAAAAAACCCAAGGGCGAATACTTGACTAGTTTCCATTTTCCTCCCATTCCAGGCCCACATCTCTGAGGCCCTGTGTGCTGCTCACTCCACTCTTCAATGCTCCGTTGGTCTTTACCACATAAGTCCACATTTTTTCACAATCCCTCTTGCTCCTGGCACAGCGTCCCTTTCTTATCCCTTCCTTCCTTAAAAACTCCTGTGTTAGCTTTCCATCGATATTCAGGTGCCGCATGGGCTTGAATCCCATCATTGTTTAACAACCAAAATGGCACTAAAGAAAGCTATAGAAATGATCTGAGTTCTGTGAGCACTGATACTCTCCTCAAGAGCGGTTTTGTTTTTCCTCTTTTTCTTTTCTAGTGTCCCTTCTCCTTCCCTTCCTCTTGTCATCTCCCATCACATCATTTGTCTTGGGGCAAGGACCTTATCTATTATCTGTTTGTGAAGTGTCATGCATGCATATCCTGTTATATAGGCATCAGCACTCTAAGTTTAGAGGCTTTAATCGGCTATTAAGTTAACTCAGGGCGTGTCTCCAGGGTACAGCAATCAGCAATAGAGGGGTATGAATTCTAAAGTACACCAAGGTGTTGTGCATTAATTGGCCCTTGTAGACCCTTCTGGCATGTGCTAAAAATACCCTAGTGCACATTAACTTAGTACTGTTGAAAAATTTAACATTGATCTAATATCAGTGAGACAGTACTATGCTAACACACACTGGGGAACTTTTAGTCCATACCAACACAGTCTACACAGACCCAGTTAGCATGCCAAAATGTTCGGTACAGTTTAGAATTAACACCCCTCTAGTATGCTTTGGCACACCATATAAACAAGCCCTAAGGAGCAAACATTTAATTTGCAACTGTTATATCTGAATCACCAGCAGGAGAATACCGTGTGGGACGAGACAGACACACAAGAGGTTCCTAAAGTGGGATTTTTCTTAAGCATTAACCCTTCATTTCCCATATACTTAAGGGTAAAAGGATATTTATACATATAATATTACTTTCTACATAACCAACAAGTTGATAAAGAAGCCAAAAATATCTTGGTGGATTTTTAGTGAAGTGATAACAAATAACCTCATCTACACCCTGATTTTACATCGGAACAGTGCTGTACCAGATTTAGAAGGGGAACATGGTACTTTGTGATCACCTCTTTCCCTCCTTTCTTCTCAGGCAACATGATTAAAGGTGCTTCTCTGCACCTTCTGTCCCACTTTGAGCATTGGCACAATGTCCATCTTTTTCTGATGGTAGCCTCAGCAACAAAAGAGAGAACAGAACAAGTTGCTGGCTATAAATAAGATACAGAAAAACATCAACTTTCCTCTTACGCTTCCTTGTTTTGACAGAACCCAATTCTTTGCTGCATGAATGGAGACAAGAAAAGGTCTTGTTCTGAGAGACCTAATACTGTTACAATAGTTCTATCACAGACATCAAACCCATTATGATTTTATTTAAGAAATCAAAATTGACATGGGAGAGGGTCAACAGATGTTACAAAAAAACATCATCTATGATGCAAAAAGATTTGTGTGTTACTGCCTTGAATATTTGATTCCTCAGTGCAGGAAGCCTGCATTTCAAAAACATGTTCTGCTAGAGCAAGAAATCACTAAAGAGTTGTACCTTTTATTTATTTATTTATTTTTGGTGCCTTCCTTATATTTTCTAGTCTTTTCCTTTGTTCTTGATTACAAAGGACAACTGCAAGAATGCAACATCTTAGTTTTCTAGGAGTTCGTCTGCTCCTGCTGCTATGCTTCACCTGAAGTCATAATCTTCTATTTGTGACATCTCAGTTGGTTACTTTGCTATTGATTATAATTTCAGAGGCATAACAAGGGGATTATGAATTCAGAGATGGGGAATACGCAAGAGTAGTGAAAGTATTCTTTAGAAACCCAAAACCTGTTTTTTATTCAGATGTCCTGAGGAGAGATGATTGCCTAAAAATACACGAAAGATATGTAAGGGTTGCTTTTCAATTAATTTTTTCCTTAAAGCTCTGCTGTGGTGGGTCAGTTCTTTGGTTCCCTCCACTTCTCATCTACACGCACACATAGATATTATTAAAAATCACTTTAAAGAAATATTTGCACTTGCTTAGTGCTCTCAAAACAAGAAAGGAAAGTATAGGCCACATTGTACAGTGGATCTATATCTGTACAGCATTCTTGAGAGCTGGCTGAAAAGCACACTTTGGCCAAACAGCTGAACTCTGGTTTAGCGTGAGCCCAAGGAGATTTGACAAATCAGCATGAATGGTGTTTCTTTGGACTTCATCAGACAAAGACGACAACACTGCCCTCAGGATGGGTTAACTGATTTGTATCTAGCCAGTATGAAAATCCCAGTGTACAATGATTCTGGAAAACCTGGTCCTGTAGAGGCCACCCCTACTCTTTTCCAGACATCCTACCCAGCTTTACTAAATAATTAAGACTCTTTGCTCCAGTTGATTTTCATGACTTGGCAGAGCATTTCTCAAGCAAGATAGGTACTTATTTAGCTCATGTTGGTAGGCACACTGAAGCTTTTCATGATAGGTACTAAATATTCACCATCAACATGGTCAGGCTATCCCTTGCTACAAGATCAGGGCCTTTCCTTACACTAGTCAGTGTTGTGGAACTGTTTCTATGGATGGCTCTCAAAGTCTGCTCAAACCTCTGAGGTTCCAGAGTGAGTTTATTGTTTAGTTGTTTGCTCATAATCTAGTAGAAAATTATAAGTTCTGTTCATGCCCAGTAACATACTGCTACTTCCCCTCCTACTCTACAACTCACTCTAGATGTTACATGGTGTATGGATTAAGCAGCTCTTTACAACAGAGACCATAATCTTCCTATATGTCTACACAATGGGGCCCTGATCCTGAGAGAATCTAAGTCCCCTTTTTTAATATGATACTACTTATACCATAGGAAAGAGAAACATACTAAGATGACCAATCGCACAGCAGCAATTATGAATAGCAAATACAGTTGGTGAGCAATCCACAAATCAAAGTTGGTTTGCATGGTACATTTGTTGAGGAATGAAAAAACTGGAAAACTCAGTCTGCTTATGAACAAGTAGTGAACAAAAACTAGGGTTTAATTTGTGGAATGAATTGTTGCCCAGGAGTAGTTTTTCAGCTGCACGTATGAATGAATATTCATCAAAAAGAGGGAAAAATCCTTTTGCTGAGCAGCAAATGATTTCCTCTGGGCTTGCTATTGTATCAATGAAAACCAAGAAAAGAATTAAACGTAATAGATACATTAAACATTTCTCCTCTTATTTCATAGGCTACCATTAGTCCACTAGAGAATGCCATTGAGACAATGTCTATGACAAATGAGAAAATTTTGATGATGATTAACCAGTATCAGAGTGATGAAAATCTTCCCATTAACCCTCTCTCCATGCTTCTGAATGGAATTGTTGACCCGGCAGTCATGGGAGGCTTTGCTAAATATGAAAAGGTAAGGATTTTAATAGCCATTTTACCTTTAAGATCATTTTCACAGATTCTTCTATTATCGTTAATGATGATATCTCCATTTCTGCTTGTCTACTGATTGTCAAAAGCTGGGGTGGCAGGTAGTAAGATGGGGAAAAGAAAGGATCTTCAAATCACAATTGAGCCTCACAGTTTGGTCACTTCTGACCTAAATTCTGCTTTAAAAGTTGATTTGAACATGGATATAGAACTGATGCTCAAAATTAATTGCAGGCCTGAAGGTTTCCATATAAGTGTGAGATGGGAGGATATGATCACACATGCTCTAATGAAATAGTCTTCCATCCCTCAAATGGTCTGATTGGGGGTAAATCATTGCAAGTTCTCCTTCTAACAGTCTGGAGGACTTAGTTAGTGAACCTCTTACCTTATTATCTGCTTTTTCCAGTAACTACAGCCTTTCTACAGGGCAGTTTTTGTTGTAAAGAAATGTATTCTGTTAGGACAACAGGGTACATCGAGACTGTCACTTGAGGAACTGAACTATAGAAGTCTTGTCTCTAAAGCAGCCTCATAAGAAAAATTTTGGAAGGGATAATTAAATCTCATGCATCAAGGCTTAAGTCAATCACTAACTATTAAAGATAAATATGAGACCTAATTATCCCATATCTGTGCAGTTCTTGCACCTTCCTGGGAAGCATCTAGTGCTGGTTGGTGTCAGAGACATGATAATGGACTAGATGCCATATGTTCCTAAGCAATCTCACTTCTCCATTACCTATAAATGTCAAAAAAGCATTCATCTACATATTCCCCAGACCTACAGTGAGGCAATCTGCCATAACAGAGCTGCTTGTTACTACCATTACTTTGGGCTGAGAAAAGAGGTGCAGTGAGTGCTCAAGTTATGAATTACATGGGTATTGGTCTGTGCCCTGTAGCGGCAGGTGGAAAAGTTTAACTCTTATCTAACTGGTCATCCACGAGGTGCAATTTTATGTTAATTAAACAATAAAAAAGACACCATTCATTGACAAATACCTTATGGTATTCCAAATACATGAGTACACCTGACTGAAGTGTTAGTTTAAAAACTAGAAAACAGGAGGTTGGTTTTTCAAAGTGGGGGTTCTATTCTCAGAGGTGCTAAATGGACACTGAAAATGTTTAAATAAATAAAAATGCTCCTTGATCCTCAGTTGGTTTAATAATAAAGCATCACCACAAGTGACCACTCTAGAAAGTGGCGGATGTCTTATCATTCGATCAGAGATACAGTTGTATAGTGATCACTGGCTCTCACTGGAGAAAGCATTGCCGTCTTTTCATGGGAAGGAGGACTGAATGATTTACATGTCCCTCGTAGGCTTTCTTCACCGATGACTATACCAAAGCCCATCCGGAGGATCAAGAAAAGCTGAACAGACTCAAGGACCTGATTGCTTGGCAGGTAATAACATACTGGCAGCCATTTTCTCAAACTAGAAACTAACAAACTGGCATGGTGATACATCACCAAAGATTTTTACAATGGGCTTCTACTAAAATGTTCCCTTTACCCTGTGTCCTTGGGATATGTGGGATTGCAGAGAGGAGGAATGAGAGGTATTTATTTGAACCTATGTAGGCAAAAATACTTTTTCTTAAACACAAAAGTAGTCTTTTCACCCCTTGGCAAATGTTACCATATATAACTGGAAATATGCTTTACTGACAAATTTACTGAGATGATGGATCAAATTGCACAGCAAGGCGTTATCTTCTGAAATGGAGAGGGCAGATAAAACTTGGTAGGGGATCTAGAGATAGCTTCCTCTTTATTTTTTAATTAATTGCTATTTTTGTGCAGTTTGATCCATTCCAAAACAAATACATTTCCTTCTGCAGAGTACTTTTTTATTTTGAGAAGCCCAAGAGACAACATTAATCACTGGCAGGGACTGGTTAGCAGTGTCTGGAGAGGGGTGAGTCAAACACCACCAGACTCAGAGAAAACACCTCAGAACTTCCGTATACCTTGAGACAGAGCTTAAACAATAGCCACAGAGGTAACCCGCCAAGTATTGGCATAAAATTCGCACACAATGAACTACCCTTATTGCTACCGGATAAGATCTTACATTCTTGCAGACTTTCCTGGACACAAAACTGAAAGTGTAAGAAGACCATGGGGGCTTCATAAGTGGGTGGGAAAAAGGGGAACCCATAAACATTAGACAACAGTTTGTCTTCATTTTTAGGTTTCCTCACACATTTTAAACATTCACTGTTTGTCATACTTTTTTTGGAGTAAAAAACTTTAATGGAATTCTTTTGTTGCTTAGGAACCATGCAGTACATGCCCCATATCCCTTTTATGATTGCTGCTGCATGCCCTTATGCAATGCTCAGCCCTACAAACAGCATAGAGGAGTGGTAGTAAATACTTTATAAGGTTGGTCTCTCTCGAGAAAAGCCAGAGTATTCTACCTGCACCGGCTACATTCAGGCTATTTCTTTCTTATTTGTAAAGTGTGCTTTGGTAAGCTAACCAACCTGCTGCTTCCTTTGTTCTCAAAAAATAAAACGCAGCTACTGTAGGCGGTGCACAGAAGCAAATCAATTTTGATGAAACTCAGGGGAAAATATTTCTCTTTATTGTCCTAACTGTTTGGTGCTACAGTAGAGGAGAAAAAAACATGACTTCAGGGAATAGCATTGCTTTTTGTTTTGATCTTGTCAAAACAGTTAATGCTGCTACAAAACTATATCTGGGACACAGAGTGACTGTGGGATAGAAAACTTTGATTTTAAATATCTCTGCCAATCTATAGGGAGAATCACCACTCTTTGTGAACGCCTCTCTTTCCCTGCTCTGAAATGTAAATACCATGAATGAAAGAGAAATACTCTAAATTTGCTATGAAAAAATAGGCATAAAAATCATTGCATTAAGTTCTTGTGCACTATTAAAATACACTAGTGAGCCTTAAATGTCTGACTACTAATGGGATCCTTCTTTCCCTAATGTGGAAGGCTGGGAAATGCTATTCATTAGACAGGAATCCTCTCCCCAGTAATGTGTGACTCTGTAGAATTATTTTCATATATCCTGTGTAACCCTCTTTCTGCTATAGAGCCTGCCATATATTTCCCATCACTGAAGTATCAGAACAGCTCACAAGAGTTCATGAAATATGGTTCACAACACCCCGTGAGAAACGGAAGCATTATCTCTAGTACAGATAAGGAGGCAACAAGCCTTGACTATCAAGTCCTGTCTCCAACTGCACATGAAGCTTTCAAATCACTTTTTTAAATTTTCCTTGATGGCATCTTGTTGCATTTTAAATGCTCTAGTTTTCAGGTTCATCATAACTGATGGTCACCAAATTTCACAGACTTGTCTCCTGGGTGCCCCACACCCATCTCGGCACAATGTTCTTCCTTACTGACAGTCTGAAGCACTTAATGGATGCCCGAGATTGCACTACAAAATGGCAGCCTCTGTGGTTTATCTTGAATTTAATACAGAACTGTGATTCAGGCACTTCCCTATTAGAGATCAATTCTGAGAGGCACGCTGCAAATGAACTTCCATAAAATATAATGAGATCAATAAGGATTAAGTATATAGCGTTTATGCTATTTACAGGGCAATAACACAATAAATGAAGCCTGCGAATAGAAGTGGATGATACAAAAAACAATGCATTACTTAGAACTAGCTAAAAGGTTTTGGTTATGCAACAAAAAAGGTATTTGCCAAACGATAGTTAAAAGTATAGTGAATACATCTCACAAACAGCCTCCTGAAAGAAATCAGGAACTAGTAGGTGCCCTCACAGCTGTGGGGAAGAGAGGGCTAGTTTCACAGCATGGTTATACTTGTTTATTATTGCTTATACAGCACCCAAAAACGTGCCAGGCACTTTAGAGAACAGCTAGCGTTGAGAGAGACAGTCCCTTCCCTGGAGATCATACAGTCTAATGTAAGAATGTAACAAAAGGAGTAGGGAGGCTCAGGAGAAGGGTCACAGTAATAAGATCACATTTGGTTCATTCCGACCACGTTTAGGTAGTATATTTATGTATTTATTTTCTGATAAAGTAACTTGCTACCTGTTGTGGCACAGAATTTAAGAAATTTCATGTGGGATTTGAATGGAGAGGATGTTGTCTTGATGAAGTGGGATGGAGAGGCCCCTCGCGAACCTTTTTGTCTCTGAGGGGAATGGCTGCCTGCGCCTCTCTTCTTCTGACTGAATAGGTTAACGTCAGATCCCCTGGTTTAAACCACTGGCAGTCCCAAAAACAGTGAATGCTGAATTTCCAAGGAAAGTTTGGGCTTGGAAGATGGGAGTCTGACAGCCATTTGGATATTTGTCCTCCCAACCTTCCTGTCTACACTCAGTCATTAAGAAATGACAAATGCCTTTGTTAGCAGATGAATTAGTATTTGATAATAACCAAAACTCCTTTTGACAAGTCCTGTGAGTGCTCAGATTTGATCTCTCAATGCTGTCTCTGAGCAGAGGTAAGGATTTTCTCAGACACTTTCACATGGTATTTCCAAATCTCATAATATAATAGAACAAACATCACAGCTACAGGAAAAAGAAAACCCTCGGTCACCATGAGGTAACCCACTCAGGCAGCTTGCTCCAACAGTTTACCCAGCAAACTGGCTTTTCAGAAGCCCTCTCCAATTTGCAGTAAGCTACTATCAGCTGCTCCCAGTTCCTGGGGAGTAATGAGACCAGATGACAAATCTTTTTCAAGTCTCAGTAATGATTTTGCAGTTGACTTGACAGATTCCGTAAATGGAGGAAGGGGATTGGCAGACCCAGTTAATATTCTTGTTTTTTATTTTATGCAAGATACCTTTCCTTGGGGCTGGAATTAGGATTCATGAAAAAAGAGTTTCTGATAACCTTCGTCCTTTCCACGACCGTATGGAGGAGTGTTTCAAGCACTTAAAGATCAAAGTAGAAAAACAATATGGAGTCAGAGAATTGGTAAGGCTCTCCATTTATTTCTCTCCTCTCTACTGCACTTTCCCTTTATTTTAGTGTATGCCCTGTACTTTTCCTCAAAGCAAAAGTGCCTCCTGCATATTTGTTACTTAAAGGTTGTCCCGTGCTCTGAAGGCACCATGACTGGAGTCTTACAGTCAGGGTAGTTAATCAGTTCCCTAATGCACCAAACGTCCCTCATTTGGAGATTTGGAATCCTTCCCTTCCCTGTTAAACTTGCATTTCTTTTTCACATTATAAAGAAACAGAAACAAGGCCTCTGACAACATGCCATGACACTTTTTTTTCTCATTCAAATATTTTTTAGTAGCTCAGAGCTCTGATCCACGCTTGATGGTCATAGATAGCTCCCTGCACTTGGCTGATCCCAACCACATGACCTTACTTCTATTCCCAGATAGCTCTGGGAGAAAAACAAGTCTAAATAACTGAACATTGGTTCAATTGTTTGTTGGTGTTAGGAATTAGATGCCTGTTGTCTGGGGATTGAAATTGTGCTGCTCCTGTTATACATTCATCTTTGATTTTTTACATGATGATTCGATTATTGTACTGGAAAAAAACATTCGGAAGACTTCTCACCTACAGCTTGGGAATTGTCCTAGGGCATAATCCTGAATAATGCAACTTCCAGCCATTTATGTCAATCGCTTTCCTATAACTCAGTCCCCTAGAGGCAGCCGCACGATGTGGAAAGAGGTGTAACCCGATGTCCACAATCTAGCCAAATGCTGAAGCCTTCAACAGCCATTGGGATCAACTTTTGTAAAAGTGAAGAGCAACCTATGTACGGATTTTTATCTGACAAGAGAGAATAGAATGTACTGCTCTTGTGAATTGACCCCCTCTCCTCCACACCAAGCTCTCCTTTCCAGGCTTTCCCTGGTTTGACAGAATCCCAACTGACTACACACTATACAGCTGTGACAATTCTCAGGGTGTCCAGCAATAACAGTCATATGTTTTCCCCTGCCTCCATTGACCCACCCTAACAATCTCCTCTGAGCTATGCCAGCCTTTACTTTGTCTTGCAGGTTAACATTAGGTGCACCCCAGTCCTCGAGCCCCTTTGACACATCTTTCTTTAACGTTCAATCCCTTATCCACTGAACACTCATAGTAATACCAGGTATGATGTCTGCCAGGGAACAGTATACACTCCAACTTCAATGATTCAACCCAGGATCACCTCCTTAGATAATACTACAGCACTGAGATATACTTATAGTGAAAACAATCCTATAGTAAGTAATAATCATGGAGACAGAAAGGTTACATAGAAAACAAAATCATAACACGCTTTCCAGAGACTAAACTTTCAGTCAAACTAAGTTCAGTTCAACCAAAACATCCTTTTGCAGCATTTCCAACTATGGCTGGTTGAGAATCCATTTTCATTAATGTAAATGCACTGCCCATTTACTTCCTAAGTACTGGATAAAGGCATGTATTTTTGCCTTTCCCTTAAATTCCACAAAGTTCATTGCCTGTTCCCAGAGACAGGACAACTCCTGTCATTCATTCTCCACTGGCCTGTCTCCTGTTGACTTCGTATGTAAATAGAGCTTCCATTTTGTCAGCTTACAATGCTTATTTACATGTGAACCTGGCTACATGAAAATACATCCTTTGTCTGGCAGAAACTTGTTTGTCAACCTTGCCTAGACCAAGCTTTTAGGAACATATTTTAATTATATATACATAACTTTTTACATAGTATTTTCACATATATTTCATAACTATACTAATGATGAGCATAATCATGACTTTGATTTAAGATCTTACAAGACACTTGGGTGAACCAGAATGTACATATCAGGATCAGAATATTCTTGTAAGCTCCTTTACCAGTTGACATTGAGGGGTTCTTGGGGTCACAACAGTGTAATATGAAATATGCTGATTGAGAAACCGAAGTTTATTTATCTAATTTAATCTGAGATTTATGATCATGTCCAAAGTGGCCTGAAATCTTTTTAGATGCAAATATCTCTCCTACTCATTCTGAGCTCCCTTCCTGAGAGGAGGATCAGCATTTCAAAACAATGTAATGTGCAGTTATAAAATACCGTTCTATTAAAGATATGCGATGCAGCGAAGCACGTTATTTTATCGCTGCTTAAGAAGTTCCTCATAAATGAATAACATTGGTGGATAGTAGAATTTCATACATTTTTTCATATACAGAAAAGCCAGTTAGTTTGAAATGGAGCACCATTTCAGTTTTATCATCCCTAATTCTCTTTCTAGTTGTTGGTGTGAGTTTTTTCTATTTAAGAGGTGGCTGCACCCATTGTGTCTTATCACAGCATTCTGGAAGCTCACAGGATGAGAGGCAATTCTCACAGCACATAAACTGTGAAAAGTGTTTGAAAATAAACTTTGGAACTATAAATGACTTTCCTGATCCTCTTGCTAGATGAGGCTGTCTTAGTGAAAAGTGACAACATCAGAAACCAACAGTCTGGGAATCCAGCATAGGAGATTATACACCAGTTTCCTAACAGATTTAACATTATCAGAACAAACAGAAGAGGGTCCTCAGATTTATTTTTAAATTGCTTCTTGTGTTATTAAAGCAGGATGGAAAGTAGTTCACAATGTGTATGTGTTGGGAAATGATTCTGAATCTGTGACATTAGAATGATGAACTAAATGGGGAATGTTCACACTTACAAAACTCACTGGAGGTGATATTTCAGTTGAGAAAGAGGAGGGCATGTATGAACACAGTTTAATTGTGGATCTTTGGATCCACTGCTCGAGAATGGGAGCAGACACTGCCATGTAGACCTATGTTGGGAATCATCCAAGAAATTTGGACCTTGCTGCTATGTACCAGCATGAGGGACCAGGAAGTCAGTCACTGCTATGGAAATAATCCCTACATGAACTGATAGCTTGCTACAGCACCAACACAAAGAAGAATGATGAACGGCCCATAGCCAGTTGAGTTTTCCTATTGCCTTGACCAACCTTGGCTAATAAAAGAGACTTGGAGTCCTGTCCCCCTTTTCCCTATCTCAGGTCATGTCATCTGCATAATTTAAAGGAATTAAAATGGATGGAACAGGGAGTATGACTACAGCAAATCAAGATGATCAGATCTGATCTGACCTGGCCAGCCTGTCCTGCCATATCTGTTTTCAACCTGCAGCTTATGAGGTGGAGAGGAATCTCAGCCAGTCTACATGAAAACATCAAGGGAGGAGAAAGGGAGGCTTAAAAACAGAGAGGAGCAGTGTCTAGGTTTGAGACTGGGGAAATAATTTGGAGTGAGGTTTGGCCAGAGATATTTGGTGAAATAAAACACTGCTTCCCAGCATTGTGTCTAACTCTAGCCAGTGCCAAACCACTTTTTTCTTTGTCTCACCAATATAAAACAAATTGTGTCAGTTGTGTTTACCACCATTTATTCTCCCAACATACATTCCCTTTCTACCACTTAATTTGAGAGTTCTGTGACTGGGATCATATCCAGCGAGCGTAAACAAAAATCAAGGTAATGAAGTTAAAATTCTTAGTTAATGATCTGTTTCCTCCAAATCCACTCCTAGAACATCTGTGCCATCCTCCAAACCTAATGAGAAAGCATGGAGCGTACTTCACAAAGGCTGTTCGTGGTATATTTTTCTCTTTTCTGTTTTATAGCCGGATTTTGATGACAAGAGAGTAGGTCGGCCGAGGTCAATGCTGAGATCTTATCGCCAGATGTCAGTTATTTCACTGGCTTCCATGAATTCAGACTGTAGCACTCCAAACAAAATGCCCTCAGAAAGGTAGGTCGTTAATATCACACTGAACACTTCCATCACCACCACATCTTGTCTTCAACCAGTTACATGTGATCAAGCATAAGACCCCAGCAAAACCATACGAGGAGTCAGACCAATAGAAACTACTTTATAGCACGCCAGCATTAATTTTGTATTGAAGCCAGAGCTACTCCAGACACTGAGCTGTAATATTTTTCATAACGTTTCATCTGTTAGGGGGGAAGACAAACTATACTCTACAAAGCCCATCTAAGATGATGAGAATGAGGATTTTAAATCCTTTTCTGTGGTTTTTTTAATATCATTACCCAAATGTTTAATGGTTGGGGATTTTATTTATTTTTGTAAAATGCTCTTTAAAAATGTTTGTAAGCTGCTGGTTGTGAACAAATGTGACCACTCATTTGATATACATTATTGTTTGTAAACGTATGTGTAGCCCCTCCCTCAAGGTGTGCTCAAGCCTCCTACTTTTACTTCTTCCCTCTTCTCGCCTGGGTTGGGTGACGGGTTCTTTTTCTGGTGCCTAGTGTCTCCTCATTGTGCCATGCACAGAGGTTCTGTTTCTTGAGGAAATCAAGACAGCTAGCTGTCAAAGAGCATATACTAGGGATACGTATGTACATAAACAGAAACTCCAGCAAAAGAATGACAAACCCAAAATAATGACATAACAAAGAGTACTTTATTGGGATAGGAAAATAGGATCTGGGGAAGGAAAGACTTAAAGTTAACTAATAAGTATTAGAAATTAATAAATAAAGCGATCTCCTGCCTCATAACTCACCCCAGCCACCAGCTCCATCCCCGACATCTTCTCAGGCAGATGGCAGGCTGCGTTGGAGTCCTGAGATGGAGTGTGGCATCACTTTTAGTTTGTTGGCCAGCGTAAACAAAAGGATCCTCGTATTGTGTCTTTGTTCCATGGTGGGACAGAGTTCTCTCCTGACTAGTACCAGCTCCCTGGCTCAAAATATTCCACAAGTCTTGGTTGGCTCTTGATAGCCAGTGCTGGGTTGGATCTCTCTCTGCTGGATGCTGGTCACTGCAGGGCTGGAACTCCCTCATCTATGCCACTAGATCTCACAGCAGTGCCAAAGAACTCCCTTTGTGTAGGAGGTGGGAATTTAGCAAGTTAGTCACTGACTCTGATTTCTGTCTCAGCTGCCAAAACCAAAACAGAAACTCAACTGTCTCCCTAAGTCAGGCTATCCCCTGGGATTGTGTGGGTCAACCAGTGGATTGCTTGTCCAAATCACCCCACGCAGAAGCTTCCCTATTGGCCTCAGCAGGAGTTTCTAGTTCCTTCTGTCCCAATCCATGACTCCACACATGCTGGGAAATGGCATCAGAGGGCTCTGGTAGCTATTATAGTTGTAGTCCTTTTGGTAGGGTCCCAGCCTGGCTCAACGAACTCTGGGAGTGCTCTAAAAAACAGCTGTGTATGCAACAGAGTCACTCGGTACAAGCTGCAACTTCCAAGCGCTCGCCATACACCTATGTTTAGAATGAGCCTCACTAGCGCAAATCCATGGACCCAGGCTGAGGGGCTTGCTGTGGCTGAGTCCGGTGCTCTAGAAGCTGCCCCACTCCAAGTTTGGGGGCACGAAGGAGAAGGGAAGGCTTTACAAATAGTCAGATGGGACTCTTTCAGTAAAACCTAAGGTTTTACTAATCCCGTTGTGCTCCCTTAAATGTAGTTCTTGTCCATCTATTTTCTCTTTTAGACTGAAAGCTGTGCCTAAAATGAGAGCTTTTCCATGCACAAACTGGCTGCCGGTTCCAGACCCCTTTGTATATTATTCTAACCGTTGGGCCTGCAAAATGTGTTAGATATCATGTTACTTCTAAACAACTATGGCAACTATAAAATCCATTGTAATGAAAGAAGTATGCTTTGAATAGGTTATTGGTTACACATGATCACTCTTATTACTGTGTTTGGCTTTTAAAAACAAAGCTAAGTGACGAAAAACAAACAAACCAAAACCTACCCATCATCACCCAGAAAAACCAGTCAGAATTCAAAAATGCATCTGTTGAAAATACACCTTTGATTCTTGCATATGCAATTCCCAAGTTAGAATTTAACCTTAAAAGACTTAATTATAAGTAATCATAATGTTATTTCTTGTAATAATAAAATAATAATAATAGCGTTTAGCAATTATGTGTGTGCCAATTCAATAGCACTGTACCTTGCTTTCTCTGTTTGCAAACACTCATTCAGAAGTCACACACTTAATATGAGTAAGGTACATTTTTGTACTACAGTTCAAGTGGTAAATCACATCAGAAAAGACTGGTTAAGGTCACATATGATTTCACATGCTGTTTCTCTCAATGAGACATGGCCAATATTTCAACTACAAACATATAACTATAAACTTTTGTCACCGCATCCACCCTCAAAGATTTAGAAGAGTTTGGCTCATCACCATGTACCTGGTGACTCTGGAATGGAGTGAAGAAATTAATCCCAAAAGACAGAGGGGATCTGCTTACATCCTGAGGCATGAGAAAGGATGGCAATACTTCTGTCCTAAAGTGCCAAGCCACCAGAGCAACACATTTTGCTTTCAGCACCCATGTAAAATGCATGATGTGATGTTAGCTCTGTTCCTATAAAACTTAGGTGCCCTAGAGCTAATTCTACAAGAAAAATTATGTAGTGTTCATTTCAGATATATCTTTAACAACCTCTATGACTTTAAGACATTTTGATGTCTCCTGTCAGTAGGGTGACCAGCTGTACTGATTTTATAAGGACAGTCCTGATATTTAGGGCTTTTTCTTATATAGGCACCTACCACACACCCCCATCCCGATTTTTCACACTTGCTATCTATCTGGTCACCCTAGGTGAAGTACATGTTAGTAAATAGTTGCCAGCTAGAACACACAATGCTGTATCTTCATTTGCTATAGATCTACGGTGCAGGAAGGTCAGCACAAAGGATGACCATGACCTCATTTATGGCACATAAGAAGCCATCTCAGAACACCAGTGGCCTTTATAATATAATTTAGTATGTTTTGTTTCTATTTTATTTTTTACAGCTTTGAACTGGAAGTCACACCACGAAAACCAACCAAATCAGAGTCAGAAGAAAATGTCCTGCAGATAAGCAATCCACCTGAGGTTAAGATGAGAAGGTCCAAGAAGAGAACAAAAAGAAACAGTGTGGTATTTGCAGCGCCTGATCCTTCTGATATGAAACGTGTAAGTTGCCAACCTAGAATGCGTGTTAATTATCTGCAAATAGCGGATGCCATTTTCATTTCCAGCAGATGTATTTAAGACTTTATGTGCCTCTTTGAAGTTAAAATAAACATGTTTTATTAAAGGCCACTCAAAACCAGTGTTGTGAAATATTCATTGCTCTGTCACAAAAGACAACCTGCAAGAGACTGAAGGCCAAATCCTCAGCTGGTGTAAATCAGTGCATCTCAACTGACTTAGCATCAGCTGAGGATCTGGCCCTAAAGCTCTCTAGGCTTCTGATCCCTGGCCAGCTAAAGATGGCATGCTTGGTGGGAGGTTGAAACTGGCATCTCTGGGGAGAAGCAGGTGGTTGTACTGGCCCTCATAGTACGTACCCCCTTCCAGTGGGGATTATGTGATGAACCCCGCACATTTTTACCTTGCTACACAACATGCAGCTGCTGGGAAATGGCAAGTTCGTGAACTGTTCCTTAAATGGTGCCAAATTTGAGCATACAGGAATTGGCTTTTCTCTTTTCCATATATCATCTGACTGCCTTTATCAGACTTAATAAATCATCAGAATGCCTTATATGACTTACACTGCAGTTTTGATAAGATCATCTTCAGGAGCCAAATGTTTCTGAGTGTAAAAAGAGATGTAATTTAAAGAAAAAAGCTCTCAAAGGTTTATCTAGAGAAGCCCTCTCTCTAAATTCAAGTGCTAGGTAATCACTGAACTGAATAAGGAAGTCAGAGTATATGTCATTTGATCAAAAATCTTTTGGAAGAATCATTAAAGACAAGTGGAATTATATCCCCTTACAGATAAAGGAGGTTAAGATCCCTTTCAGAGACCCTGGGTCTGATTCATTGCTGCTGTCATGGATTTGACTAATGGAGCCCCACTAGGGATGATTTTGGTCTTTTACATGTGCACTTAAAAATGACAAACATCTGAGTTTTAAAATCAATTGATTAACAATTATTCCATCATTACTGATTTCCTGGGAGCCAGTTTCTGTTTTTAGGCACACTGATGGTACCTCTAGCACACACTGTGCATTCCAGAAGAGGACGTGCTATAGTGTAAGGTGTAAAATGGGTATTTTGGGCTCAGCTTCATTAAGTAAAGAGACATAATCAACACAGGGATAACCATAAATAATCACCCACCTGACCATAAACTGTCCCTCCAATCTTAGCATGTGTAGCATTATAGACCTCCCTGATGGCTGAATTTCTCTATCTATCATATATATACCTGGTGGGCTGAGAAGTCAGCATACAATCTACCGCTGCAGAGAGAGAGGAGCCTTTGACTACAGTATTACTTCAAGTGCTTGCCATATCAGTTTGAGCGGCACCTGCTGAAAACCGTTTTCAGCGATGGTTCGGTGTCCTAATGTACCTGATGCTTTGGAGCCAATCCTAGGCCCACTGTGGACAGCCCTTACCAGTGGGTTTCACTGACCTTTGATATTGGCAGTCCTCCATTTCCCAGCCACTTGGTTTGAGTTGCAATAACTGTTTTTCCCCCACTACAAAATAGCTAAACATTGGCCATACATAAGTAATATTTTTTTTCACACAAAGAAAGCACAGCTGTGAACTTGAAAAAAAATCTGTTATAAGCAACCCCTGTACAAAAAGATGACAGCATGTAACTTTTTTTTTTATGGGAAAAAGAAAAAACTCAATAGGTTAGTGCCAAAAACAAAAACCTGGCTGCATTGCTTCTTGCACCAAAGCTGACAATCTGAGGTAATGCTTCCTCCAAATCTTGGCTAAATAGGAAATGTTTTCTAGTAGGAATAACTAAGGAGCACTTTAGAACAGCAGTAACTGTTAAAAATAGGACAAAAAGTCTGATTTTGTTGCATGGTTAACATCTACAGTACTTGCAGCAGAAACAGAGAACCTTTATATTTGTAGTCTTGGTAGATCCAAAGCTTTACAGTGCACCAACAGTTTCAATAATATAAACAGACTGTCTTTATTTGGCAGGCAGAAGACGATTGCTTTGGTTCTTCTATTTTCTTTAAGGACTGGTCTGGATGGGAGATGCATTTCCATTTTTAGACCTAACATTTTAATGTACTTTAACTTCAGAATTATGATCTTGAGAAGAGAGATCTTTATACAGGGAAAGCTAATTTTAAAAGGAAAAAAAGTATCTACAGGTACAGTGCCTTTCCCTCAATAAACTACAAACTGTAAAGAAATGGTTGCTGCTATCGGTGTTGAAATAATGCGCCAGTGAAAAAAGTCTCATTTTTGTGTGAAAAAGTGGACTCGGTGGTAAAACACTCAATATATAATATATATATTGCATATAAATACTCAAGTTATAAAAGCCACGTCTCTTGTAGCACCTAAATTGACAACATTAACACTGTAGGGAAAATAGTTCTTCACAGCTTCATTTTGCTTTCAGATCCGCAGTCTGGGTTGATGGCAATATTATTCCATATATGGTAGGAACACTATTACACAATTTTAGATAAGCTACAAACTATTATGTTGTCAGTTTTAGGGGGTTGAATCTCTTTTCTCATTCTTTGAAATAAGCAGAATGTCTCTGACAATTAATCAGCTCAAAAACATTTACTTAGTAATTTGTACCTTTTGTAGTCTCTGTAGGCCAAATTCTGTTTTGAGTAGTATCTTACTTCACGAGTAATCCCATTGAAATCACTGGAGTAAGGCATTATTCACTGTGGTGGCAGTAACTAGCCATGGTTGTCTCTCATATATAAATTGTTCATTTTGCTTAGTTCATCACTATTCGTTATTATTTAGTTAAACATTGATAGTAGCAATTTTGTATTTGTTAATATATAGCTGTCAAGAAAACATGAGTTTATGAGTGACACCAACCTTTCTGAACATGCAGTGGCACCTCAGAAAACATCTGTTCTCAAGCAAATGAGCTTTGCCAGCCGTTCTATGCCAACTATACCAGGTAAGCTAATTATGATAAGAGACTTAGACCGATGCACCGCTTGCCTGCCATTAATTTTGATTAAAAATGAAAATAAAACATGAGTTTTTTGTTCTTTGTTCTGTGGAAGCATTTGATCTTTTAGGATTGAAATAGAGTTGGCTAGGATAATACTTAAATGCTATACGATGGCCTTAAAACAGGATAACTCACTCATTATGCTGATGAGATATTATATACGTTATGGAAAATTGAACAACTACAAAGTCAGGTAACGCTTTGAAAAATCCTCAGGGGCCCAACCTCTCCTCAGATAAGGACAATGCCTCCTAAACATTGAATGCTAATCTAACACTCCCAGATTATTCCTGTTGTTTTATTTAAATGGTGTAATAGAAGATGTCAGTGAGACCATAACTCCATCTATGGCATCACAGGGAATTACCCTGAGTCTGGAATAAGTTCAGTGGCTAAAACGCTCAAGTGCAGAACCACAGATGTCGTCTTATATTATCATCTGACTGCACCATAAAGGTGTGCAGGATGAGCACTGAGTAGCACTGGTTCCTCTCTCCCTACACAGCAGCACAATTTGGAACCAAACACTCAAGAAACTTTGTCTTCCAAGGCTTCAGCCAAAATCTGCCTGTATGGAGGGGAAGGGGGCAAACAAATGCATCAGTCACACAGAGAGGGCTGGGACAACAGTGTGGTTTCGCTGCATGTGAAAACTAACCATGGGCCTTTGCTCTCCTACTTCCTGTTGCAGAAGTGAGGCTGTCACTAGACTTGTTCCTCCTTGCAAGTGGGACCCTTTGCACCATCACTGTGATGAGAGGAGAGGCAATGGTGCATGCTCCTTAGGGCCCCAAAACCCCACCAGTATTGATTTACTTATTAATCGTGACCTTTGGGGCTGGGCACTACCACTTCCAATATCACGTCCACAGTGAGGTTGGAGAGAATGAATGCAGTCATGCACAATACATAATTCCAGCTGCCTAGTGAAGAATATCCCCTTCTGATAAAGCTGGGTGAATATTTGAATGAAATCATTCCTCATACTATTTAAACAACAATCAGCAATGTCCACTTCCTTTGGACTTAGTTTATTTTTCATTATGATCAGATTTGTTCACAGCCCAGGCAAACACTGCTCTCTCCGGCTTCTGCCGGTACCTTACATGTCACACAGAGACCACGTGTTTGCAAGGCTGAGTGACAGGCAGGATCCTCTGGCTGCCTGAGCCTTTATCCTGATAGATGCCCAGGAGAGCTGATTGAAAAAGGCCAGTTATTTTTTGGCACAATTTCTAAAAATGTTGGGTTTTCTCTTTCCAAATTTCCTGCAAACTTTTTTTTAACAAAGGACCAAAACTATTTTTATTTTTCTAAAAGAGTTTTCTGTTGTTTTGTAGTTGTTTTCCAAAAATATTGTTAATAAATTTTAGTTTACATTAAAAAAAAATGTGACCAGCAAGAATTTTACTGAAAAAAATTTCGGTTCCATTTTTCATTTAAAAAAGAAAATGTCTTTAGAAAACAGAAATTTTCTGCAGAAATTTTCATTTTCTCTTAAAAGCTGCCTTTATCAGACCTAGTTTCTGATGAAAAAAATATCAACCAAATCTAGAGCCAAATATTCTCAACTCCCATTGTTCCTCTCAGACTGTGTCTACATGAACCCTTTCCCCCCAAAATCTCCACTGTTGCTATGCTTGCTTCATTTCTGTGGTTGGTAGCAATGGTGGCATATGTAAGGGTACACAAGGCTCATAGGGTTACTCATATTTCTACCACTCGGTTGCCAAATCCTCTTCAGAACTAGTTTAGAGGACACTGTGGTAGAACAGACTAGCTTTCCTCTTGCTACTGTCCTGCCACTGCTACCACTGGAGCTCAACCAGTGGTAGCAATGGTGGGAAGTTTATTTGAAGTAAAGTTTAGTGTAAACAAGCTCTTCTTACTCAGCAGTTTACAGTGTACATTTTGCCCCCTCATCTCTTTGCTTGAAGAGGTAGAGGCTCTGGATATGATGAATTCAGATGTGTTAGTTTATTTATTCCATGAGCAGGCCATGGGATATTGATAGAGGAAATATTGTCCTAAAATAAAGCATAGCCTTTTTCCAGTAATCCTGACTGCCTGTTTAAAATGTACCAGCTGGAGGAACTTGCCTTCTCACTAGGTAAGTATTTTAGAATAGCAACTGTGATTCTTCTTCCACTTGTACCAAGACAAACCAGGCGGGACACAGCCGCACGCAATGGAGTTACAAAATCAGTATAGAACCAGTGTTAGTAAATGCAGAATCAGGCCCAGTGATTGTTCTGTATACAGTTTACATGTAACTGTAATTAAACCTAGCTCCAAGGAAGCAAGTGTCCCCCGTATGCTATGTTTCAAGAGTTATGATTAGACTAGAAAATCTCACCTTTCCTTTGGAATTGTAAGAACTATTATTTTAAGCTCTACCTTGTCACACTTGGCTAAGAAAAATCATTTTTCCCTTTTTCCAGGATTAACTCTGTCAGTAGTCTGCAATCCGGCACCTGATGAAACAAATGCTTCACAGAGGCTAAGCCAGCAAATTTTCCCCGCTATCTCAGAGGGAGATAAGAAAACCCCCAAAAAAAAGAGAGTGAACCAGTTCTTCAGAACAATCGTAAGTGCTCTGTATGTTTGTGTACGAAAAAGAGGAAGAATAACTTTCCTAAAAATCCAAAAACTACACTGCCATAAAAAAAAGTCCAAATAAACTCCAAGGTGTGAAAGTAAAATGAAACAAAATTTTAAAAGTAAGGCACAGAGACTGACCCAAAGTTTTATTTTCTCTTACTTAAATTTCTGATATCTATACATTTTCCAGGCTAAAGGAGGAGTGAAGGTTTCCCTGCAGGTACCAAAGCAAGCACTTTACTGCATTTTCCATGCCTAAGTACACACTATGTTCAGAGGTGCGGTGCTCTAACCCTGCCATAAGAGGTCTCATTTGACCTACAGCTTTTCTCTAATCTGATTTACACAAAAATTGGGCAGCTGGCACTTAGCATCACAATAGTTAACAGCCTATAGTGCAAAGTGTGTTACTATACAAAATCTGATCTCAGACACGTGCCCCATAAAGGCAGAATTTGGCTCACGCTGAAGTCAGCTGAGCTCAGTGACACAATTTGAGCCATTGTGCCATGAGCCAAACCTCTATTGATTTCATTGGGAGTTTTGCACAATTAAAAAAATACAGAATTGGGCCCAACATCAGCGAACAGGCACCATTTTATATTCGGTGCAGATGCAAAGATCAGAAGTTTCAAAATTTGCCTTGAAAAGGGGTAAAGGAGTTTTACAGATGACGGAAGGTTGTATTTCACAGAGATGCCGGAAGCCATTGATATTCATGGTGGTAGAGCATACTGTGACATCTATAATATTTTACACTCATCAGCTCTCTATTGACACTTTACAAAGAGTGTATTTGTTGCATTGATTTCATTTCCATCCTTTTGTTCCCACTGTGTTTTAAAAAGACATAGCTCACTGTCCTCTGGGACAGTAATACAGCATTTGAGAAACCTGTGTTTAAATGTTTTCTAGCTTATTTCTTCCTGATAGGAGTGAGAGTGAAATAATTTAATCTGGAGTCTCTAGGGTTTCATTAATATGAAATTTATCTCTCAAAGGCAGTGTGCTGTACAGTGCATGTGAACTGACCACATGTGGTCTCATGCGAAGTGAGAAGGACAAAAAAAATTCCCTTTTTACAAATCCAGTATGCACTTAATAAAAGCATAGAGCCCAATCCTGCAATGGCTTAGTCATGTGTGTAACTTGATACCACTGGGATCACACACACAAGTAAAGTTATGTATGTGCTTAAAGCTTTGCAGGACTGGGGCCTTATTAAAAAGAAAAACCTTCAGGATTTGGCCCATGGTTTTTCTTCTGACTTGAATGCGATGATGTGCCATGGCTGTAGCAGGCAATGATGAAAACCAGATTAAAGACACAAGCTAGTTACTGTATGTGCATACAATGGGGTCCAAGCACAACCAACTTTTAACATATGGCATTCTCTTCCTCTTTCGTGCAGCGCATGTCCAAACCACCTGAGGATGGAAAACAGGCTGGAGAGTGCCCTTCTGAATCTTCATCTACAGATGTGTGAATTCTTTCACATACAAAACAAATAATTTCCCAGCAAGAAAGTAAACAAAACAAAGAACCCTAAGTGAAAGACTATTTTTGAGCACTCTCCTTTGACATAATATTTGGATGATAGATAGCACACACACGCGTAATTCACACCTGTGGCTCTGTATGAATAATTAATTAGAACATGGGTGTTAGGAGAAACTGAAAGCACGTAGTGATCAGAGAACTTGCGTAGCATATTCAAAGGTGTGCGTTAAAAATACAGTGATCCTGTTTATTACAGGAGAAGTAAAAGGCAAAGTTTGTTCATTGAGGATGAAATTCATTGTTGCTTGTTCATCCTCCATGTGCGTGAATCAGGAGCTTGTCAATGCTACAGGTTATGTTGGTATAACTGGTGTCACTCACGGGCGTGAATAAGCCACACCTCTAAGTGACGTAAGTTACACCAACCTAAGTGCCGGAGTAGACAGCGCTATGTCAGAAAGAGTTTCTCCCGCCGACATAGCTACCGCCTCTCATGGTAGCGACAGATGTGCTGCTGTAACGCTTCTAGTGTAGACTAGCCCTTTAAGAGAAGGCCTCAAAGATTGGTCCTATCGTGCTCAGAGCACATGTACCATTTATGTCTATCGGAGCAGGATCAAGCCCTTCCTGCAACGCCATATGCCTGAGGGGTTTTGGTTTTTTTCCCAAACAGCATATCTGTTTTGTATTGGGAACATGCCCCAGAGTTTGTACACACACGAGTTTATATCGTATCTGACTGTATGGTATAAGCAACGCTGCATTTCCTGCTGTTCAGCAATAAAATGTTAAAGGGTTCTTTTACTTGCCTTGAATGTTTCTGATGGGAATCTCTCCAA
This sequence comes from Mesoclemmys tuberculata, assembly GCA_007922155.1. Classification (NCBI taxonomy): domain Eukaryota; kingdom Metazoa; phylum Chordata; order Testudines; family Chelidae; genus Mesoclemmys; species Mesoclemmys tuberculata. The sequence goes on along the minus strand of ML675615.1, from coordinate 5,562,897 downwards.
ACGTCCTAGCATAATACGTGCTAGTCATTGCTTACTGACAACAGCAGGAACTCTGCAACACTCAGTCCCGTGCTTTCCAAACGGAATTGATTTTTCTGCCTCTCTGACACTCGTGATAGAGTTCAAAGATGGTACATTGCTGCAATGAAACTAGACAGCGTTGCAGTTCAGTACCTCGCTATCTTTCTTTACAACCTGGTTTTCTTTTTTAAAGACAAATGCAGTTGTCTCAAACACAGAATAAATTAGGCTGCTTTAAAAGTTTTTCATAAACTTCTCTTATGAATTTTTCATTTGCTTTTATTATTGTCCCTGTTTGTTCCACACAATTGTCTAGGAAGGTGTGTTGATTAAATAAAATGCGCCATCATGTGGGAAGGGAGGGGGAAAGGGAAAACCTACCTCTGCCGTTGTTTGTTATAGGTGAGGGGAAAATGGGTGGAACTCAGTCAATAATTCCTTGTTTACTGGAAAACTCAATGGAAGGACTCCCTTATTTTTTTAAAAACCTCTTTATTATGTAAACATTTGTATGCAGCATGAATAAATTATCTAATGAATTTAGCCTCTTTCTGTTTGCAAGCTGGCAGTGAGAAACTATTTTCTCAAACATATTCATTATTGAAATAATGAACATTTGGTTTCTGCGAGAATTCGCCAATATTTGCTGTTTGTGCTAATTGTTCTGCAAGTAAAACCTATTCAATAAAATCATCACAGACAGCAAAACCAAAATGCTCCCAGCTGTAGCCAAATTATTCCTTCTCAGCACGAGTATTTGCTGAATGTTTTTGCTATATTTTCCTAGCTCCACCATTCAGCACAGTATCTGAGTAAGGACAAAGAAAGGGAACAGAACGTTCCCAAAAAGAACAAATTCAGTGTAATGAGCTGCTATGTGAATTTGTGTGAAAGAGAGGGAAAAATGAATAGGAAGGTGAAAGAAGCAGGGTACTTATTTTCATGTCATCCTAGCTTCAGGCATGTTACTTGTTTTTTCCTTTTATGCTGTTTGCAGATGATTTAAATAACCCTGATGGGATAAATACAGCTTTAGGCACAAAAGTATTATTTTAGTATCCATCGCCATAAATTAGAATACATCTCTTAAAGCAAAATTCTGGTTTTACGGGGGGGGGGGAGAGGTAAAGATACTACTTATCAAGATACTTCCTTTGCTCATTGTATTGCTGCGTGTCCTTGTTTGAGTTTGTGTTTGTTCGCAAAAGGCCTCTTGAGGTACATTATTTTGGACTGATGCACATCTTTCACCTATGAAGAGCTGGTTATGAGAGCTTTAATTAAATCAATAAGTAGATAGGCTATAACAAAAACACTGTGACTTAAAAGAAAAAGCAAATCAGAAATGTGCAGAAGAGCTGAAGGAATGGAAGACACTGGAAACAAACAGCTTAGGAGGGTTTGAAGCCAGATGGAGTTTGGGGTTCCATTGAACATTTAACCAGGAGTGCAAGGTTCAGGCTTAGCTTCAGTTTAAGGTTGTGTAGAATCTGGTTTAGGGGTGTCTCATTCAGCTTGAAATGCAGTAGTTCAACTGCAGGATTGGAAATGGGTTTAGGCAAGGATTCAGTTGTGGTTCAAGGCCAAACCAAGACTGCTAAGCTTTTGGTTTAATTTCAAATGAACTGTAGTACCATGAGCTAGTCCTATGCAGTTTTAACTCAGAAGAACATAAATCTCATGACTATCCAGTTTCACAGATTTCTGCTATCTTTGCCAAACTGATTGGGGTTTTTGTATCTGTCTGAGGCCTAAAACTATTGGGGTTCAGCTCTGAGTGCTAGTACGAAGGACACTATTAAAGTTTCAGGTAAGTGGAATTGTAAAGATATAGTGCATTTGGAAACCAAGCTTCAGCCAGGCACAAGTATACAGACGTAGCACAGGCACCTGATGTTTAGTATAAGTAAATGACATGGCGCGAACAACAGGGGACACCTTGGGATAAGAAAACGTAAGTGTGGCCATCTGGCCATTGCTGTTTCAAATGTAAATCAGTATCCATTAGTGCCATTCCCATCACAAGCAAAACAAGCCTCTAGCATATTGCACTGGGGAAAAATTCACTCAAAGGCCGAGTCATTGGATTTTGTGAGGTGAAGTGCAGCCCTAGTGCAGCTGGGGGAGCAGGAGCGGAAATCCACCCTCCACTCAGGCCAGGAGATGAGCTGCAGTGCTGTTACTCCAGGGTAATAGTATGGCAATTACAGCATCTTTCCCACTCTTTAGAGTGTTTGAGCCGCTGGTCTGCACAACAATGGATCCCATAGCCTCTTCTGCAACCTCTCACTGTACAAAGGCAGCACAGCTATCTGTGGGGACATTTGCACTTCCACATGCAGCCCAGCCCCACTGCCCCAAATACAGCCCCATTGTGAGGCTTAAATGGAGTGGAGGGCCGTGCATAGGCCCTCTGTATTAGGGCAATTTTCACCCTAGAAGCCATTTAAAATTCTGCTTCTTCTAAACTGTATCAATTTGGCATTCATATTGGTTAAAACCACCCCAGCAAGTCATCTGATCTGACCTGAATATCACAGGCCACCCACTAAACCCAACAGAAATTAGATCCAAGTATTACAGCCCCTCAGACTATGATGTACGAGAGAGTAGATGGTACAGGATAGGAAAGAGTAGGCGGGATCCAAGTCCCCCCAATGGAAGGGACATGATTAAGTAAGATATACCCATATAATCCTGGCAAATGAACACACCCACTCACTGCAGAGGAAGGCAAAAAAAAGACAAGCAACAAGGTCACTGCCAAACCGCGCTGGGGAAAATGCCTTCCCAACCTTCATTTCTGGCAATTAGTTAGACCCTGAGCATGGGCGCAAGAGCCAGCAGGGCAAGCACCTGAAAGAGTGCTCAGCGAAGTCGTAGAGCACTGGCCCTCCCCAGCTAATATCCCATCTCCAGCTGTAGCCGTGCTTGATGCTTCAGAGGAAGGATCTTAACAAATCCTTCCAGAATACACGGCAGTGCTGGGGGAGCAGGGATTCCTTCCTGACCCCTGCTGGTGATCAGCTGAAAATGTAAAGCATGAGTTTTAGGAATGTAAAACCTAACCCAAAAGTTAGCCCCAGGGCTGTTGAGCCCTGCCTCCACTCCCACCATGACAAGCAACCCTGACATACAGCTGCACTCATAAATTTGTCCAGCTCTCTCTTAAAACTAATTAAGTTGTTTGCCTCCCAAAACTCCTAGTGGGAGACAGTGCCAGAACTTGACCCCTCTGTTCATTAGAACCCTCCTTCTAATTTCCAGTCTGAATTTCTTCATGGCCAGTTTACATCCATTTGTTTTTGTGCCAGTATCGTCGTTTAGCTTAAATAGTTCTTCACCTTCCCTGGTATTTGCCTTCCTTCCCCTTACGTAGCTATGGTGAGCAATAATATCCTCTCTCAGCTGTCTTTTTGCTAGGCTAACCAAGACACACACTTCCAGTCTGGTAATAAATTGGTGACAAAATAAAGCAGCTCTGCAGACAGTGTTAGCAGATTTTCCTAGACACATTGCTAATACAATTCATAAGCTGTAATTAAAACACTGTACATAAGGCTTTAAGTGCCTGAGGTATGGCCTAGCAGGGCTTCCTCATGTTTACGCTTATCACCAAGTAATCAGGCTGCATACTGGGTGTTCTGTAGAGCACATAACCCGTTAGAATCAGCAGCATGGAATCCTCCTCTGCCTTTTCAGTGTGTGCTTTGAAACGCAGAGGCAGTACGCGCCCACGATTGCTGATACAAATAGGCTGATGGTGAACTATCTGGGAAATCTGTCTCAATCCAGATGCCAGCAATGGTTAAAAATAGTGATGTGGTGGTTTTAGCACCAACTGCTGCAGCCAGCACTCTGCTTCAGTGCTCGCAGGCCTCAGCCAGCCCCTTCACTGTTAAAACTGGCCGGAGAGCAGTTGTGAACTTCAGCTGGCAAAAGCCAGTAGGCCTGCCTGGTTTCTGTTTATAATCTCTGGGAGAATGAGGAATGAATAGTCAGTCGAATGCTTTTGTCTCATATTACTGAAGTGCTTGAAATGCCACCAGTGGAATCAAAAGCTGCTCCCCTTTCCTGTATTTGAGTTTGTATTTGCAGCTTTCCCTGTGCTGCCTGAACTGGCTCTTGCTGGAGATGAGGGACCAACTCCTTCCATTTGAAGTCAGTCAAAGCTGCATGTGTGCCTCCCAGGGTAGGTTGTAACCTCGCATCTCCTCTAGTGGTTGATGAAAAGAACTGCTAGTAGCAGAACAGATTCTCTCCTAGCTGCTCCTCTGACCCTTGTTTCTTTTGTTGCCTAAGTTTCTTATCTCACATGTATTGACCAGTTCCCTGGTCCAACCTTTCCCTGTTAAGCTTCCTCTTCTCTGGTTTGCCTTTTTATCCCCTTGGTTTTTTACTCTTTTCTCTGTCCTTTTAATTTTTAATTACTTTTTTAATTATGAATTTATTATAAGAAAAGGACTGAAAAAGAGAAAAGACCATGATGGCAGGGAGAGGAAATGCAATTTAGGTCGTCAGCTGTTTGGAGCAGGAAGGGATTCTTTGCTGTGTGATTGTAGAGTGCTTAGCACAATGGGGCCCTGGTCTCAGTGGTGCTAAGCACCATGCAAATGCATAGCACAAAACCCTCCTTGCCCAAAATAGTGGACAACATAACTGGACAGGACAAATGAAGGGTGTGGGAGAGGAAACATTACTACTCCCATTGACAAATGTAGAAATGAAGCACAAAACGACTGAGTGGCCCAAGATCATGCAGGAAGCAGATCCAGCAGTTGAACCCTAATTCCTGAGTCCCAGTTCAGAGCTTTAACCACAGGAGCATCCTTCTTCCTCTTCTAGCTGAGCACCCTTCCCTTCAAATGATGAGAATGAGTCTGGACAGCGTTGACTAGAGATCACGTGAACAATACAGAGCGTTCTTGATCTACCCTAATCGGTTTGTGCATGTGTCTGTTCAACAGCAAAGAGTACAGAAGCAGACTACTGCTTGCTACCACTCTGCCATGCTGGTAAAACTCCTCAGGGAGCTTCTAAGAACAGCTAGGTCATGCCGTAGCAGGTGGGGATGAAAGATGGGCAAGCCAGCCCCCGGGCCACACCCTACTGGACCTTGATCCAGCCATGGATTCCTATGAGATGACAATATCAGGGTGATGTTGCAAAGCTCATGGGAGGGGCCCAGACAGATGTGCATGTGCTGATTTGAACATGCCATTTCTTACTCTGATTTAAGGGTTTGTGTACATTTGGGAAAAGCCCCAATACAGCAGGTGGTGGCTGGTAATTGGTGTAGTACATGGAGCTGACGCCTTTGTCATAGGGGTTTTACATCCATTGCACTAACTAAGGTAAATCTCTGTTTCCAACTGGGGTATACGAAAATGAGCTAAGATAATTACAGCTATGCTGATGCCTGGAGGAGGGCTGCTCACCAGTGGAGACACCAGGACTTGTGTCGCAATAGCAGGGGTCAGTGTTGGAGGTGCAGCTGTTGGTTGGCTGCTTAGAAGAAATCTCAGGTGACATTTCACTGGAATTATTCAGTCTATTAAAAGCAATGGAAATGGTTTTAAAAAATAAGATTGTTTCAAAGAAAATAGAGGGAGTTTCTCCCATTAATTTAAATAAGAGAGGCTGTTAAAGGGGTATGTACAGTAATAGAGGGGTTGGGAAATGAGGCTTTAGTTGAAATTACATTATTTTGGGGTTTATTTATCAGTCAACTAAGGTCCAAGATTTGTATTGAAGCTACCCCACATTGGCACTCCTTGGACAGAAATCCTCACATGCTCTTCCCATTTACTTACAGACCTTCTGCCTCCAGGGGTTAGTGGTCCAGGTAGTTTCATGACAGCTAAATCCTGCTCTCTTTATTCTAACTCCAGCCACACAGTAATTAACAGGAGAAGTTTCTTTCTTAGAGACTGATCCAAAGTTCACTGAACTCAATGGAAATCCTTCCATTGATTTCAGTGTCCCTTAAGGAAGGAGGACTGAGAATAGACTACTGGGATTGATGCAAAACAGAACTGGGACATTCAGTTTAAAGTGCAAATATATTCTTCAGGAAACAGGAATGAAGGGCAGCTAATTTACCTCCCTATAAAAAAAGGACCTTTTCTACATAGAAATAAACAAGACCTAATTAAATCAAAGCAAAATTTAATTTTCTCCTCTCCATGGTTTGAAACTTGTTTGAACAAATCATTTAAGGGCTCCTTCTCAAATCTGTTGGAAAGCGATTCTTGCCCTCTCATTTAATCAAACTTCCTTCCCCTTCCCAGAAACCGAGCAGCCTTTGTGAAGTAAGCACACAGCCATATGCTGCCACAGGTATTTATTTGTTTATTCCCCCTTCCCCCCTAGCCCCCCCCCCCAAAAAATGGAGTTCTCCCTTGAGAGGCCCTTGACTGAGCAAAGCCACCTGAGCTGGGAGTCTAACACTGCCTTCCATCAACCCAGAGCTTTACAGAATAGCAGTGTTACAGTATTGACTCGTCTATAATAAAAAGAGAGGCTGTTTTTTCTCTGTTGACTCAGGCTATTACAATACTGTACTCTGATTTCCTAACGTGACACTGAGCATGCTAAAGATTAACACTTAAAACGAATAAAAGCTCAACAAACCAAGCTGGGCTAAGTCATGGTTCTATACATTTCAGAATGCTGGGTGAATGCTAGCCCGAATTCTTGACTCTAGTGAATAGAATGGTTTAATCCAGTTACTCTTTGGACAGAAACATCACTAACATTTCCTTGCAGGTCTTTTTTTCCCAGGAGACAGACAGCGCTGGGCTAGGGTGTGCCATGAATGGTCTTTCACACCCAAGGAAGTGGTTTGTTTTCTAGAGTTGGAACAGAGCTGGGGCTGTACTATGTGTATAATATTTTTGCAAAAGATTTCCTGAGCTTGAAGGTCAGATCTTTAAAGTTAGGCACATGCAATCACATACACACTGTTGTGCACACCTCACTTGTAAACACAGATATCCCAAATCTACCAGCTAATCAGGTATCTCCATGTCAGGTACGTATCTGGGTATGTAAAGTCAAAAGTACCTTACTCACTGGTATGCTAACATGAATAAAACAGGATGTGGGAGCTCACCAGCTTGGCTTGTGGTAGGTTGTTGCTGGGATTGATGCCATGTAGTGAAGTGACAGCATAAGGTGGGGAGGACACAGAGAAGAGAGTGGGACAAGGGAATATTTGTGTCTATAAGGAGTCCATCTCCCTAGCCTGTAGGCCCATACTCGGTCAAATTAGCAGATACGTGCGAGTGTGACGTGAGGAGCTTTGTGCTCTCCCCTGGCCACCGATTATGAAGCTTAAGGCTGGGAGGGGGAGCTGACAAGGACATTGTCTTTCCTCTAGATTCTGGCTAAGGGAGAAGTCTCCCTTCACCTGTGTAGGGGAGAGAAGCAGCAGGCTTCTCCTTTCCCCTCAGGCTCCTGAAAGGAGAGGAGGCAGCAGGACCAGCAGGGGCACATCTTCCTATAGTAGAAAGAGGATAGGAGAAAGGTGCTCCTCCCAGGGCTGTTTTGCTGACTGGTGGGAAGAATCAGAACCCCCAAAACTGTGCCTGCTTCACCCCCTTCAGATTCTCTCATCTGTTGAGTTCTATGTCACCAGGCAATTCACAGATAGGAAGGCAGGGAGAGCTGACCTCCCTCTGACCCATCAATAAAAGGCGAGTTATAGGTCTCCGTGAAGAAGAAAACAGTATTAATAGGATGATGGTCTACCCCAAAGTGGGGACTTTACCTTCTCTGGCCTAACACCATTGAGAAGGCAAGAAGGTATCTATTCTCCCACACAAACCATCACTTCTGCTTAAAACCAAAGGCAGAAGGGACTAGCCCAAAGCCACTGAGGGAATGTGACTCAGAGGTAGGATAATCATTCATAAATCCATGCTAGGTCTGTTTAATTTCTGTGGCCTGTAACCTGTGAATAAGGCTTTCGGTAAGGTTTTCCTCCAAATATCCGGTATAGCATATCATTGTTTATTTACAGTTCAGAAAGAAGCAAGTGGTAGAGAAGAAAGATCACTTTTTTGACTGATGGAGTTGCATTTTATATATAATTAAATTATACAATTTTATGCCCTGAGTCTATAAATACTTACGTAGTGAGTACCTTTATGCACATGACTTCAATTTCACTACGCAGTATGTCTGTTAGCATGGCGGGGCTGAGCCCTGAGCTTGTACAGAATCTTTTCTACAAGCTGTAACGTAAATAAATGCTCTTAGAAATGAACAACAGCTAAGGGAGAGAGAAGTCAAGAAACACAGACAAGGAGGAAAAGATGTTGTAGTCTCCAAACACAGAAACACAGCTCTGCCCAGAATTTTAAAAGAAATACTTGGCTTTTGAGATGGTATCAAGGACAGCTAAAAAAGTTTATTAACACCAGATTGCTAGTTATAAATGGCTCATTCCTACAACTATGAATGTGCGCAATCTTACTCAGGTTAGACTACTTCTCTGAGTAAAGTTCGACTTACGTATTATTTACTTCAATACATTTTCAGATGTTGCCACTAGAGGGTAATATTTAGCTGCAATATTAGTCAACCTTATATTAGAGCAAATACAACTGAAAGCAGGTTACTGTATTTGTTAAATACTGTGGAGCTGCAGACAGAACATAAGAAAAGTAGAACTTTGCTTTTGCTTGATTTAAATACATTATATTATGTTGCTGCATTTTAGAATGAGAGTTCCAGTTAGGTTTTTGTTTTGTTTGGGCAGATATCCTGATAATAAAAACCTGTAAATATTATAGTTAGCATAAGAGAGCTGCTTGTGATGGCAATAAAATTACCAATGGATTTTTCTTCGCTATGTAAACCTTGCTATATAAAACAAAAAGTAACGTAGGGCAGTTTAAAACATTTTGAAGGATTTCTGGTTAAGAATGAAGATGTGTACAGATTAATTTACTCAGTCAGCACAGTTAATATCTACACAAATGCTGTAATTGGTCTTAGCAATTCTTGGCTGTGTGATCAACAAATATTGAGAGTGGTAGGCATAGGTAAGGATGATCAAATATTCTAAAACAGGCAACCATTTCCACTTTTCAGAGGTGACAGCTGCATTGAGGCTGTCAAAGTATGATGGAGTTGAATACTCAATATGCACATTAATTTCTTTTATTTAAGAGGGCTCCGATTATACCCATCAGAAAGAGGAAATTCCACATGTAGAATCTTGTTCACCAGGAGACTGAGGATTTCTCTGCCCCAAGGAACTGACCTTGGTTCCCGCCCTAAACCCAACTGATCTAATGGGATTAAGAGGCACCCAGAAAAAGGCCCTGAGCCTTTGGTTTTGCAGCACTAATAGCAGAGTCCTAGGGTTACTGGACGCTCAATGAATTTCATTTTTCAGCACATGCATTTTTGGAAGTAAGGTTTCTTCATCTGTGGTATTTTATTTTAAATTCTCCAAGTCTTTGCTGGTTTGCAATGACTTGAGGTGGAAATGTTTTCTGTGGTTATGTCTCGCTAGTTTTCCTTTCGATGGTCTAATATGTTTCCCTCCTGTAGACACTTGCTGAAAGATTAGTTCAATGCTATTCCAAAACAAAAGAAGACAACCTTTAAAAATGCCTAAGTGAGCAGCTGCGTATCAGGGAGTTGTGGTTAGATGATGACACATACGGAGATATTATATTCTATGGAAGCTCTTTCTAGAGTGCAAGGAGTCCCTACATGCATCTGGAAAATGCTGGATGTCCTGGTACACTGGAATGCAGGTTGTTTCTGTCCTTTTCTTTCTTTCAACACCCCTTGTCTTTTCCCACTTCTTTCCTCTGTGATGGTATTTTATAGCCTTTGCAAATTCATTCTTAAACAGAGAGTTGAGTGATGATAAACCATGCTTGGGGTTAGCTGTGTTCTATTTCCTTAGGTGGAAACTGACACAGCCTGAACGTGCATTCCTTCAACTTTGGCATATTTCCATCTCTAGATTTAATCATTTTTAAAAGACGCATTCTACAATCCAGAGCAAAGTGTCTCTTGGCCTCAATATCTCAATTCCAAGTTGGGTTAACTCAGCTCCTGTTACATGCACTCACTTAAACTAATATTCTTATTCCAGTAGTACCAAAGGGTACAGTACACAGTAAAAAGACAAGAAGCAGCAAGTCTCAGAGCCTGGGTCGACTGACTTGTGCTTGCTAGGTTTATGCTGCAAAGCTAAAAATAGCAGTGTAGATGCTAAGGGCAGAGCCTGGGCTCCATCTGAGACCCTTTCCCCTTGCTGGGTTTCAGATCCCCGAGTTCCAGTCCAAGCATCTACACTTCTATTTTTAGTCCTCAGTGTGAGCCCCGCAAGCCTGTGCCAATTGACCTGGGCTCTGAGACTCACTTCTGTGGAGTTGTGTTGTTGATGTTGTGTAGACATTCTCTAAGGGGCTTCCCTGAGGCCTGGGCATCCTCATGCTAGGTGTTTTACAGAAGTTTGGTGTTTGGAGAGCTCTTTCGTGTGACACATAAAAAATGTAGATCCCATCTGCTCTGCAAGATTTTTCAGAGCTGCCTGGTGGTCTTGAATGTCCAGTTCCCACTAACATTAATGGCAGGCAATCCTACTTGACTTGACTGTGAAAATCTGAGCCTACAGATCCCAGGGCAGTTTCTAGGTAAACGTTTTCAGAGCACTGCTCAAATTTACCCTCGTACTGGATGCACGTTATCCACCCCAGCAATGGCTGCATGTCAGCGGTACTGAATGTAGGCTTTAGGAGCACTGGCTCAGAATCCCAAGTTGTAAGGAGATTTGTGGGAATAATGCCATATCCTCGCACCACCAGGATTTCAGTTAGTCAGAGGTGTTTGCGACAGGCAGCCTGCTCAACAAAAGAGCAGTGCTGGGAAGCTTCCATCAGGCAGAGCACTAGTGTGGCGGGGGAGAGGAGCGTGGCAGGAGCTGAGCTGCAGGCCACAGTGCAGGAGTTGAGCTTTAGCCGTGCAGAAGTTAGGAGCTTCGCTTAAGATAGCACAAGAGTGAAGCTTCCAAATGCAACCCGCCCAGAGCACAGCCTTTGCTTGCCCAGACTTTCAGCTAAGCAGGGTTTGGATAATCTAGTATATTCTGCTAGTAAGAAAACATTAGTTCTGTGAAACACAGCATGTTGACCTGAGACTGCGTTAAAGCTTAGCGTATTGTGATTTTTAGAATCAGCATCAACAATGCTGTAACTCTGCCATCTACTCCGAGGCCACGTGCACATCAGGAGCTCTTGACCGGGTGGTTATACTATACCAGCAAAGCACTTCCGGTATGACACTCAAACATGCTCCAAGCTCTTGCTTATAGCACATACCCACACGTGAAACAAGCCATACCAATAAAAGCACAGCTTTGCCGGTATAACTGCATCTACCCTAGGAGCGCTTTGCTGCCCCAGCTATTTTAGTCAGAGACCACCTGTCATCACCGCCCTGAATAGTAGAGCTATGCCAGTCTGTAGCATAGACATGGACTCAGTGTTACCTGACTCATCAGGCTTCTGCTTCATTTGCTTGGCACATTGTGATACTTTGTTTGTTTGCTCAATGTCATACCAAGTTAAGCTCACCGGTGAGATACATTCTCAGCCAGCTGCAGAACACTGTAGGTTCTGACCTTGCGGCAGTACACTGCCTTGCAACTTCATAAAGCTTAGTTCACTGAAAGTTTTACAACCTCCTTGTCTCTCTGGTTGCACAAGTGACTTTTTTTTTATTGCAAAGCCTGGCATCCTTTCAAAGCATATATATGCCAAACCCCCATTTCAGTGTATTTTCCCGTAAATGAGCACACAGCACTCCATCGAATAAGCAATTAGAAACTGCTCATCACAGTCCATATTGCAACACAGGCTGAACTTTTACTAATAAATAAAAAAGCACAGACTCTTCAAGTCCTGCATTCAGGCATAGTAATAAAGAATTAGCAAGTTCTTCATGTATTTTGCAGACATGGTGTAATTTGTTTGTAGGTTCTAACATTTTGCATCTATTTCACACTATATCTTAAGTATTGATTAGTTTTAAAAGTGGCACTCATGCAAGCAGTCCTTTTTCCTGTTGTGTGAGTGAGTTTGTAGGTTAAAATTAATGGGATTGCAGATGGATTTTTAAAATATATTTATACATTACTGGATTCACTAGAAAATTTACAAGCAATTTTGCTCAGCATTTTACCAGGGGTATATTAGGATTCTCACAGACTGAAGATTTGTTGCTAGTTAACGTTGGTAACATACAATTAATGAAGACAAGTGTTCAGTGTTTTCCTGACTAAAAATGCCTTGCTGTTTGTTTTTAATTCAGTCCATTCTCCTTCTGCACTGCTGGTCATATAGGAAACTCTGAGGACTATTCCACTGTTGTGATGAAAATTTTGTGTGGCCTGTCCCATGTTTATAAATCCTCCCTGCAAGTGTCAAAGCAATTGTTTAAATCAAAATATGGACTTGTTTGTCAACACTTGCTGCTACTGGAAATGTCTTAAAAATACAGGCCAACAGTGTAATCCAGTAAAATAATAGGCCCATTCAAAAATAATCCTGGGTTTCTTACAGATATGCTGCTGGACTGGAAGTTTGGCTTGCCCTGAATTATTGTGTATCCTGTATTCTTCAGCTAATACTCTGAGCTTCTTTATTCACTGCCATCCAAGCATTTCAAAGCACATTACAAGCATTGTTAGTGAAACTTCCCAACACCTTTATGAAGAATTGAGGAAACGGAGGTACAGTAAGTTAATTGACTTAGCCAGTCTCACAACGTATCTGTGGCAGAACCACAAATTAGAATCCAAATGTCAAAGCCTAGTTTTCTCATTAAACACATGACCTCAGTGTCATCTAAAAGTCTTCATAACACAGCATGCTTTAAATATGTTCTTTCATCAGTAAGGACTTTCACATGTCCTGGAATAAATCAGTCAATATATGCATTACTTAGGAGGGCAATATTTCCAAAGAATGGAGGTAGGTTTCTACCAGGTGCTGATTAATACGTTTAGAGATAAGAATCAAAATCTTAATTATTACTTAGTCCCTAAAGAGAAAGTGAAGTTGGGTTTTAACCCTTCAGCAAGCAATTTAACAATCTAAGGGCTAGCTGCACCCTGGCAAAGGAATTTGGTGGCTGCAACTCTATTCTTCCTTCTTTGTAAATACAAGCTACCGGTTAAGATGTTTTTAAATTTTTTTTAAAACAATTTCTGATTTTATGGGACCAATTCTATTTATGCAGTTATAAATAAAGCTCTTGGAATGTATGACGTAACCAGCCTGGGAGGTTTACTGAAAAATGTCTCTCTCCTTCCTGGAATTTCTGTTAAGGGGGTTCTATGGACAGATGATCCCCTGATCAAATGACCTTTGAGCCACACAGGGAAGATCCTTGACCCCATGTAGTTCAACTTGCAGAATCAGGCCTCAGAAAGCAGTGTAATGAAGGAAGCAGCAAATATTACTTCCAACCACTGCTCACCAAGGAGCAGCTATAACACAAGGTTAGAATAGTCTCTACTCAAGTGAATAACCCCATTGAACTCAGACTGCTGACATGAGCAAGCATTTGCAGAAACTGGTGGTAGTTTTTTTGAGTGCCTGTAAATCTAGAGGGAAGTAGCCTGCATTTAAAACTTTAAGTTACAAAAGGAAAAGAAGATAGAACCTTTTAGGCTCTACCTATCATTTATTGTACAGTGAAAAATGCCTTTTGCATCTTGAAGTGCTGCTAACAACTGGACATAATGGTTGCCCTTTAAAAGAAAGACACTGCAAACTAATATTGTATTGTAAAAGGGTAGGAGAAGGTAGATCTTACTTCGGTTATGAGCTTTAACTTCTAGGAACCTTAAACTTGTTTGTGTCAGGCATATTAGTGGAAAATTCCTCCATTCGTTTAAAAAGATAAACAGTTGTAACTTTCAAATTTGGTTGATGTGACATCAATTACTGGCCTGAACTGCCAACATTCCAAAAAGGATATCTCTCTAGAATCTCCAGCCAGTGAGGGCAGACTGGGCGGAGCACAGAACACAAACCTAAACATTTACAGGTGCATAAGTACTTGGGGAAGGGCACAGGTGATGCACCTGTCTCAGGGAAGGACTAACACAGGTGTGTTGTAACTTGGTAGACTGCTAGTGCTAGATTATGAGCTCATTTGATCTGCAGACACACTCTCCACCACGCTGCAGCCCACAATTTCCAAATATTGGCCAGGAACCTCCCGAGATGAACATCTACTATGAGAACTTTTTCCATCCACAGAACGTTCCTAGCCCACAACGACCTACAAACTTTGAAACTGGGGACTACAACACCACTCCCAACCCTTACCTCTGGCTGAATGGACCCTCCATTACCCCACCATCATACCTACCAGGGTCCAACACCAGTCCTTTCATCCCCCAGTCCTATGGCATGCAGCGGCAGCTCTTGTCTAATGTGCACGGTTTGGGGGGTACTGACTTGGGCTGGCTTCCTCTCCCTTCCCAAGAGGAGCTGATGAAGCTGGTGAGACCACCCTATTCCTATTCTGCACTTATTGCCATGGCCATCCACGGAGCACCGGAGAAGAGGCTGACACTCAGCCAGATCTACCAGTATGTGGCTGACAACTTCCCCTTCTATAACAAAAGCAAGGCGGGCTGGCAGAACTCCATACGGCACAACTTGTCTCTCAACGATTGCTTCAAGAAGGTGCCCAGAGATGAAGATGACCCAGGTACATGTTTTAAGTATTTCTTTCCTCGCTCACCCTGTATATGTTTTGCAAAGAGACACAATGGGTCAGATTCCAGTCGCACCTCCGAGTAAATCCAGAGGAATACTGCTGATTTTGGCATTCTGGAGTTCACACCCATGTAGCTGAGATCTGATTCTGACCCACGATGTAGTTAATGAAGCATGCCCCGCACAGAAGGTGATTTTGGCTGCTGTAGATTTTCCTGAATGTTGATCGGTGTGCTGAGCACACTTGGTTTAACAAGCACAGGAGCAGTCTAACTCAGCAAAAGACATTTAAAAGCCATTTGGCACAGTGTACGTGACTGTGGCTCACTTAGTCAGTAATTAATGGAAATGGGGTGGGAAACAAAAGGAAATTGTCCAGGAAATGCTTTTGCTCTATGGAGTCAACAAAAATTCTTAGGAGCAGGGAAGATTTTTGTTTGTTTTTGCTTGTTTTAAATAGTCAGCTTTTAGTCTAGAAAGAGTATTAACTGCTTTATTGTCTCCAGACGCTTGACTGATTTTTGGTCAGTGTTGTTCTTTTATTTATTGTTAGCTAGCAACATCTATTGGGACATATTTGAAGTCAGTTGAATGCCTGTATCATTGTGAGGCAAATCCTGCTCTGTCTAGCAATCCATTCTATCCCACTGACCCAAGGGCTGCAAGAATTTGGTGCCTGGGCTGTCAACACAAAGGGTGAAGTGCTTAAATTTTTTACTCAAGTAAAACTCCATCAACTTCATTAAAAGTTTTACCTCAGCAAGAACTGATGAGGATCTGGCCCAAAGCTTTGGATGTTGCTGGACTTGAAGGCAAAGGACATTTTTGCAGGGTATCAAACAATTGCTTTTTTTTCTCTTTCTTTCTTTCTGTGAAGCAGAGAGAAAGATTGAGATTAAGCCCAGGGAATTTGCTCTTTGCAGTCTGTGTCTTTTGATTTACAATCTGCTGGTCTCTTTTAACAGGAAAAGGCAATTACTGGACTCTGGACCCAAACTGTGAAAAGATGTTTGACAATGGAAATTTTCGTCGGAAGAGGAAAAGGAAATCTGACATTGGGTCCAGCACAGCTTCTCTTGCATCTGAGAAATCAGAGGATAGTGCCTTAAGTGGCAGTCCCAAGGCTGCAGAACACCAGGATCTCTTGGAAAGCTCCTCACCTGGAATGAGTTCACCTGACAAGAGATCTTCTCCACCATCTTCCAGCAGCCCCTGCCTCAACAACTTCCTCTCCAGTATGACGGCGTACGTTAATGGCTCTAACTCAGCAAGCCGAACAGGGCCTCTGGGACTCAGCACTGAGCCCACTGACAAAATGGGACAGAATGTGGTAGGCTTCAATTCATATGCGACACTTTCTAATATCCCCAGCCATGGTGGGGCAGAGTGGTCCAATTCAATGCCTTCCAGCCATCTTGGCTACAGCAATTCAGTTCTCAACCAATTTAATACCCATTTCTACAGCAGTATTGGTGCAAATAATACCCTGTATCCTCGAGAGGGAACTGAGGTTTAAATAATAACGGAGGAAAGATGGACATTTGAGAAGAAATTATCAGGGCGATAGAGAGCTACTGTTAGCCAGTCATCTCTGATACTTATGTTACAACCTGCCTTAGGGGCTAAAGTAAGAACTGCAAATATTTTACCTAGGAGTCTTCCTCATATCACAAACCTTTAGCAGCTCTGCTCTTGAAAGGCCAGGATCTGGAACAGTAAAGGTGTTTCAGGTGAGCTTTGTCTCCCACAGCTCCTACTTTTACTATTCAATGACCATCCTTAAAGAACTGCCAATTGTCTTAGTCCTGGTCTACACTAGTAACTTTTATCTGTAGAATAATATCACTTAGGGGTGTGATTTTCTTAATTACATTTTAATATCTGCAAAAACCCTAGTGTAGTCCTTTTTTAGTACAGCTTACTTCATTTGGGGAACTGGTATAAGCTTTATTGACACAGAAGTGCTTTTGCAGATGTGAACAAAAGGTTTGACAAGACCTTGGCTAACTAGACAATGTTACCTCAGAATTTGTGCTATTCCCTAGGTAAACATATGGAAGCACTACATATGCTGAGGTAACTATTTAAGGACAACTTCTGTTTCTGGCTTCACCTATACGAAATCCAGTGGCCAAAGTCTACCATCCTTTCATGCCTCAATGGGGTATCAAGACACATTTTAACCTTTACATTCATGGACACAACATTCATCCAGAACCAGAGGGGAAATAACAAGTAGGGAAGTTTACAGTCAGTTTTCATACATAGGATCAAATCCTGTTTGCCTTATGGACTTGCTTGCAAGCTGATGTCCACGGGCCTATTTACATAAGGAAAACAGGATTAGTGCCATGCTGTAAGTTTTACATGCCTCAGTTTTCTGGAGAAGAAAACATGTTTGTTCCAGACTAACACCAACACTTGTACTGAACAAAGCATCTGAACCTTGAGTGCTTTTGTACAAAAAAAGATCACTGAGCATTTCAAAGACTGCATCTTCCCCATAAAATTGATTGCAGTCATTGGAAAAAACTTGTTTACTGTGTCAATTAAAGTCAATTAAAAACCTGTTATGTCCAAGTGTAAATATTATTTCTTATTTCTCTTGATCTCTTAAAATATTCAGTGTCTACGTAGCCACCCAGAAAAGTCCAAAGATTAAATAAAGGTTTTAAACCAAAAGAGGTTAATTAAGTTCCACAACTGTATATTGTAATATACAAAATGGAATATTCTACAACACAGACACACAGTTATGTTAAGCTATTTACAGCTATCCTCTGGCAAGCATTTCGAGATAGTGGAGAAGAGATTAATTTTCAATTAATATATTGTAATAAACCCTCCACCATGCCTTAACTTTTTATATGTATTTTGGTTGCAGTTTCATTATGGGACACTCATGGAAGTATTTTCAATAATAAAGCGTTTGTATATAGCAACTGTGTGTGAAATGTGCTTAAAGAATTTCAAATGCTAGACTAGAACAATCAACAGCCCATAAGGAGAAAATGAATTATTCTGATCCATAAAGCAGAATTTTTAAGGTTAGTTTAAACTTTGTGTAGTTTAGCTTGAGAAACACACTAGATCATTCACAAAGGGTTAAACAATTTTATGTTTAAGCAACCAAAATTTGCATGCCTGAGGACTATTATGCAAAGAAAGGCCTCACTTTGGAGTTATTACCAAACAATAATTGCTCTTTTAGCTTCTGCACTAGAGCTAAGAGATGCCAAGCATTTAAAATTCTATAACTTGCACTTATTTTCCCATCACCAACTGTCCAAAATGTTACCCAAGTTACCCTTTTTTTTTTTAAACAGTTTTTGTTTGATTTCCTATGGAGCTATTTGCACTTTTTGTGTATTTTTTTAATAATAGGTTTAATTTTGCAACCATCACGGTGAGATTTCACTAGGAATGAGCCACAGCTAAATGCCACATTAACACATAGAAACCCAATGCAAATAACATGCCCTGAAACACAGCTGTGGGCAATATTTCCTACAGAAATAATTGCTCTCAGTTCTGCAGTTTTCTGCAGAATCATTCAGCACATGTGAAATGTACTGGGGTTAGCACCAGGTTTGGGGGAGATATTGCACCATACAAACAGACATCCAGAAACATAGTCCACAGTCTACACTAAGCTCTTCACAAAACTGAGAGGAAAATAACTCCCAGGGAGTGGTAGATGGGAAATGGAAGGCCTAAAAAGTGAATGTATGATAGAAGAACAAAAATATGCAGTGACAGAGTGATGATTCTAGGCAGAAACAAAAGGAAGAGTCTAAGCACAGAACACTATTAATTTTTATCAGTCTGCATTGTTTAAAATAAATGAATGGTTTAACATAGAGCCATTAGCTCTATATGAAATAGCTACCTCCAACCTGTCCCAGATTGGTTTTTACTATTAACCAAATATGATGCATTACCTGATGCCTATTTGCCTTTTTCTTTAAATGAGCTAGTGGTGTTTATGGAGCCTGTATCACAGCTAAACCCTTGTTTGTATCAGCAGCAGAGGCCAAGGGCTGAATGCCCTCCCTTTTGTAAGCTGTCGAGGTGTGCTGAGCAGAGGCAGCCAGGCAGGGGCAATCTGAACCACTGCTGCACTAAATGTACCTACTTTATGAAGGAGTAAATACATGAAATAAAGGAGCGCTTCACTCTCACTGTAGATCTATTTTTTTTCAGAAAGGTATAAAAGAATATTTGCACTGACATTGTTAACCTGTGGTACTGAGATGCTCACAGATATAGTGAATTCTTAACCAACACCTGCACTGAAACATAATGCAATGTGTTAACAGCACGAGCGAGTCTCATCTCACGATGTTTCATTGCTCCTCATAAATATACATTGCCTGCCAAAGTAAAAGCTGCTATTTTCCTAAGTGGTGATGATAAAAAAAAAAAAAAGTACCATCTTTTCCAGAGACATTAGAACTGAAACCGCCCCCATCCTCCCAACACAGACCTGCCATCTCTTCCGATTTGGACCTTATTTGCTGCTCTAAGAACCCATGCAGCCATTGGTGTGACTCTGGGCAAAGGAGTTGTGGCGGGTTTGCTTTCTCTGGATAGTGTGATTTATTTGTCATACTTGATCCTGCTTTAGTGTGTGCTGTCTTTGGTGAGAGAGGACTTTGCACACACATCTTTGTGGGCATTCTGGTTTTAATCACTCCGTAAACAGTCTCTTCTTTGTTTACGTGTAAAAAGGAGAGTTTTCCTACTTATTGTATGCTCTGCAAAGGCAGCCTGGGCTTGAGCAGACAAGTGTCCAGTATCAACCAGTGGAGTACCATGGGTCTCTGGCATCCGGATGCTAAGCTTGCATTTGTGGCCCCCCGGCAGTGGCTGCAGCACACCACACAGTTTGTGGGCCTGTTTACTGCACTCCCTCACCCCTACTGTGGGGGAGTTTGGTGCAGCTGGGAGTGAGAGTGACAGGGGCAGAGGCGGCAGCGGTGGGTGGAGGCCGTGATGGACTGTGATCTGAAGCCCTGCTGTTGGGTTGGCTGCCTGGTCCCTGCAGCTCCCTCGTTGCACCCAGCATGAGGGGTGAAGGGGCTGGGAGGATGCTTGCCCTCCTGTAGTGGGAGCCCTCGGCTGCCAGCAGGCCCAAGATGGGGTTGGCATGGCTGTCGGGGATGTCAAAGCCTGACGGCCCCTGGCCACATGTGACAGTGGAGGGTGGCACCACTCCTAGGCCCCCTGCTGCCTCCGCCCCCCCCCCATCAGTAATGTCTCCTCATTCCCCCTCCCATTGGGCACTGCTGCCTTGCCACCGTTAGGGCAGGCTGTGGTTATTCACTTGGTCCTTTCTCTAGACTGAAAGTAGTGCAGTTTTCAAACACGTTTAGAACTAACTCATCTCATGATCCAAAGAGTCAGTGCAAGACTTCATCGCATCAAGTCAATATGTTTTTGAGGAAACATTTTTTATGAACAAGTTTGTGGACAGTGCCAAGCTGGGAGGGGTTGCAAGTGCTTTGGAGAATAAGATTAAAATTCAAGATGATCTGGACAAACGGTCTGAAGTAATTGGGATGAACTTCAGTAAGGATAAATGCAAAGTACTCCATTTAGGAAGGTACAATCAGTTGCACACATACAAAATGGAAAATGATTCCCTAAGAAGGAGTACTGTGGAAAGGGATCTGGGGGGTCATAGTGGATCACAAGCTAAATATTAATCAACAGTGTTACACTGTTGCAAAAAAAAGCAAACTTCACTCTGGGATGCATTAGCAGGAGTGTTGTAAGCAAGACGCAAGTAATTTTTCTGCTCTACTCCATGCTGATTAGGCCTCAGCTGGAGTATTGTGTCCAGTTCTGGGCACCACATTTAAGGAAAGATATGGCCAAATTGGAGAAAGTCCAAAAAAGAATAACAAAAATGATTAAAGACCTAGAAAACAAGATCTATGAGGAATGATTGAAAAAATTGGGTTTCTTTAGTCTGGAGAAGAGAAGACTGAGGGGGGACATAACAGTTTTCAAGTACATAAAAGGTTGTTACAAAGAGGAGGGAGAGAAATTATTGTCTTTAACCTCTGAGGATAGACAAGAAGCAATGGGCTTAAATTGCAGCAAGGTGAGTTTAGACTGGACATTAGGAAAAACTTCTTGACTGTCAGGGTAGCTAAATACTGGAATAAATTGCCTAGGGAGGTTGTGGAATCTCTGTCATTGGAGATTTTTAAGAGCAGGTTAGACGAACACCTGCCAGCAATGGTCTAGATAATGCTTGACCCTGCCTTGAGTGCAGGGGGCTGGACTAGAAGATCTCTTGAGGTCCCTGACAGTCCTACAATATCATTTCCAGGGTCTAGGGTTGGGAGGAAAGGGGAGAAGAGACTGTTGGACTCATGGAGATAGGGAAGCTCATTAAGGAAAATGTGAGTGAAATGGGCATCTCTATGTGAGTGAAATGGGCATTAATCATGGAGAAAAAATATGAGGATGCTTGTTATATCAGAGATCCTGTAATCAAGTGTCCTGATGGATGTGTCTTCACCCTGAAGTGCTACCACCACAAATGTTGCAAATCGGTGTGGTATCAACTGTTCTCCACCTGGCTCAGTTTCTATTCCATCAATAGATTTGAGAAAAAAACCTACAATCTGCACTGCCTCTGCAGCTTTTACAGTACTGTGACAGACACACTCTGCTCCTTTGCCTAGGAAAGCACACGACAAAATTCACGGGGATCCTTAATCAAATTTCAGTGTCATGTTTAGAAATACAAGGAGCACAACCCTCCTTGTTAGAGACAGTCAGTGCTTGCCAGAGTTAAGCAGCAAAAGTCACTGAACCAGCAAGCTCAGACTTTGGTTCATCAGCCAAATGATGGAGGATAGCTGATTGGAAGCTCCAAAGGATACAGAAGTGATATTCTTTGCTAACAACTTCTTCAATTGCCTATGACAAAATCAAGTATTGTTAGTACGCAAACCATCCAAATCCATTGTTGTTTCCTCAGTTAGGGCAAATATATTCCAAGTAGCAATTTACTGTGTGTTACTTATTTGTTATTTAAAGTACTAAGTTTGTTGTGGAGCTTTGGCTGGTGTTGGCAAAGCAGTTAAAGATCATTTTATATAGATATTTGCTTTATTGGTGGTAATGTTTTGCATAATCATTAGGGTGACTTTTAAGGCTAATGAGAGAAGAGTCTTGCTTTTTGGTTGTTTGGGGTGCATCAGTTCTTTGTAGGTCAGATTCTCCTGTGATAGTTTTGAGTAAACACTACAGAATTTGGCATAAAAATACAGATTAGATTTACTTTTGCTCAGCATATGCTTGTGTGAATTTTGGCCTCTCCCTGGTGTAATGACTGGGACTGGGAGTGACCATGCTCAAAGATATTGATCACACCTTCTCTGTAGGGAAGTGGAGTCAGACAAGTGAGGTGGTGAACTTCCAGTGCAATGATTATTTGGAAATTGGAAATAGTTGAGTCTAACAATGAGAGACTTTTGGAATTCGTGTTGTGTCATACTCTGAACTACATCTTGAATGCCTAATAAATAATTTGGCAAATATATGTTTAATTTTAACCAGTTTTCCTAATGTGTTGGAGACTCCTCTTTCACAGCTCATAGACACAAATTTAAAAAAAAATCTTGCAAGACAACGTGCAAAAATGGCAGAGAAATCCTCTGCAGAGGGTTTGGATTCTCTCTATCTCCATCCTTCAATGCAAGGCTTAAGTGTCCAAAAATGTAACATTTCTAACAAAGCTAAGGAAGGTCAAAGATAGGCCAATTGAAGTAAACTTGTGCTGAATGAGGGCTCTCAAGTGTATGTTTAAGATTTGCATTTACCTGTAGGACATGCTGCAGAATGCATTGCTTTTCATTACACACAAAATGGGTAGGAGCTTAAGAACTACTCTGTTTAAAGACATTGGTGGGTGCAGTGTAAGTACCTGAAAAGGATAATATATTTTCAGCTGTGCAAACATTCAGGTCACCAGCAAAGAGCAGTAGGCCCTCTGTCAAAAGTATTCAGAACTGCACGGTGTAGCATTTTTCTACAGATAGGATACGTCATGAAATCACCCACTGTCTATCAGTTTGAGTGGTTTCTTCACAGTTTCTTGTGACACACATTTCTGTGTTACAAATATAATTGACTCCTTCCCATGACAAATGCTTGCCAGCAGCATTGCTTGCACCTGACAGTTTACAACCATCCTTGCACCTCTTTTAGTGGGACCTGAAGGTAGCTGAAATGAACCTGTGTGATACTTTTCAGTTCTTCCCAGGCATTTCACAGTCCTGTTTGTGTAAGTACAAATAATGGCATGTTGTGACATGCTGGTTACCTCAGAAACTGTTCTTAAATATCCGTAACCGAAAGACTGTCTTACTGCAGTATTGAAAGTTCTGCTTCCAAATGCATACAAATCCAATTACAGCTGGCATCCATCTCACACCACTAAGCTGGGATGTTGGCAGCGCCACCTCCCACATGGACAGACCCAGCAAACTTTCCTGTACACAACACAGGTCCAATCATACAAAGTGCTGAAAGGCCTCAGCTACTATTGAAACCTCTCAGGAGGCCCTCTGTGCTGACTGTCTAATGCATTTATAGTGTACTAATAGCCATAGCATCTTGGTGATCTTGCAGTAATACCTCTGCGTCTGTAGTCCCAATGTATCTAGTTAGTTCTGTGACCCAAGGGTGTTTGTGGTAATAGCCAATTGCCTACAGCCACAAACCCGAAAAAGTTCCCTTCCTGAATATTTCCCCAAATGTGCATTTGTTGGACTGTCTGATTTGCCTTGCACATTATTCCTTATCCCTTAATTGAAAAATTAAAACAACGAGAGCACCACTTGCTGAATCTACTTGCACAAAGCACAGGTTTAAGTCCTGGATCATTTAGCTAATGCAGATTTTCAGAGCATGGAATTCACTTCTCTTTACTGCTTTAAACAGCAGCACAGTCCGACGAACCTCATCCAGTTCCGGTGGAACTAATCTTGGCTTCTAACAGAAAGACCTTGCAATGCTTCTCATCACCTGTGTGACGATAAGGAACACTCATTCATGCCATATTTGACTGCTGGTCATTGCTATGTTAAAGGCCCTAGGAAAATATTCTCTTCCTCAGGAGAAGTGAAGTGCCACATGCTCCCAACTCCTGTTCATTTAAATGGAATGGAGATACTCTGCTCTTGGAAATACCAGGCCGTTGTTGACCTGTTACTGCCCTGCAAACTGCTCTATGCAGGCAAGTCCCCAGAGCCTGCACGAAGCCCCATTGACTTCAGCAGGGCTCCGTGTATAAATACAGTTTACTGGATTGGGCCCTGAGTCAGCGATTGCCTTGATTAACAGCTGGCTGGTTTTCATGATTTAATTTTAAAGAGTCTTTGTTTATTCCACTATCAGATGCCTCACCATCTTATTGGGTAGCTTTTTCTGGCCAGATGATCACTGTCTGACAGGGCTGACCTTCAAACTAGCACATTTTGTAGCCTGTTGCCCTTTAAGTTCTTATTCAATCTATTGCTATACATTTTGTTTTCTTTATGGAAAGTGTGACACTTGATTTTTCATTCTGCGGACAGACCATAACTTCAAACTCTGCAGAGATGCACTACTTTTGTCGAACGATTATGTAGACCTGTACACATCAATAACACTATTTGCATTAACAGGGTCTGATTTCCAATCCCACCTCCCTTTTTCATTCTAGCAACTTTTTTCCTAGATTCATAGATTCCAAAGCCAGAAGGGACCATTGTGATAATCTAGTCTGACCTCCTGTATAACACAGGCCATACAACTTTGCCAAAATAATTTCTAGAGTAGATCTTCTAGAAAAAGGAATCCAATCTTGATTTAAAATAGTCAGTGATGGAGACTCCAGCACGATTCTTGGTAAATTGTTCCAATGGCTAATTACTTTCACCATAATTAACACCTTATTTCCAGCCTGAATTTGTCTAGCTTCAACTTCCAGCCTTTGTATTGTATTATACCTTTCACTACATCTGCAACTGTAGACCAAAAGAAACCAAAAGAATGAAGGAAAAACTCCTGGTTTAAAAATCTGGCTCATATAATCCTTATTACTTTTAACATTAGAACAAAATTATTGTCTATCAATGGTGTCCAAGTTGATTTTTAAGTTTAACAGTCTAGGCTAAAAATTATTTTGCAGCACTGTTATCCCAGAAAGCAAATATTAAGTTGTACCAGAGCTCCTTTCCCTCTTTTAGTTTATTCCATGATTCCTACATTCTTCCAAATTACAATGTCCTGAAATTCTTTCCCAGTTTCCTTTCAGAGTCTCTGCTTGGTCTCCTTTATCTCCTAATTTTAGATCCAACAATGGAAGAGAAGAGCTCACAGTTGCTAAATTGTTCTCTATTTTATGAGCTACTCAAAGCAAATTCTTGTGTAGACAGGTGCTTGTAAGAAAGTAAACGGAAGCAAAGCTATGCTGACTCAAAACTGTAACTTGATTATTGGAGCTAGCATATCAAAACTTATTTGCAATCTGTTCAAATCACCAATTACTATCAGACCTGTCTCTTTAATGCCTGAATTAATTTTCTTTTAGCTGCTCATCAGATGATGTCTCAAGAGCAGGTTCATATATGGCTAGATCCTTCCTTCTCACCAGTGCATGGTCATAGACATAGCAATCCACCCAAGCCACGGCATCCTGAATGCAGAACAATCAGATATACAAACCGTTAAGTTTATTTCTCTCGGAAGGCTTTGGAGAGATTTGGGTTTTCTGCTGTGAAGTGCCACATGCTTTATGAAGGCACATGAGGGAGCCATCTGAATAACCATCTGTGCAGACAATGGTATGATAATACCTTACCTATCAATAGCCTTTTTATGCTGTTCTTTGAACTGAGTGTTTTGACATAAAGAGCTTATTGTTCCAAACTTCATGCCAAGATCTATATGTATGCAACTTGCATGCAAATTGGACTTAATTTATTCTGTTCCCCTCCAATAAGCATTCGTCTAGATTTTAGCTGTACATATTTCCATGACTGCGGCAGCTATTAAATGATTTGTGGAAGTAATGCTAAGAATGCAAACATGATTTTAAAAAGTTCAAAAGGCGGAGCAATAGCCCAGTTTCCCCATCGAGTTGGGGCCTGTTAGTACAGAACTGTTAGTGGTCATTTTCTAACAGGATTCAAATCATTATTCTGGCAGTTAACCGAGTCTGTCTGTATTTCACTGCATGAGGGCAGTGCTCTATTGTAGGCTTACTCATAGGATCCAAAGCTGCAGTCTCTGTGCTGTCAGCCTCCAAAAAGCACAGTCCAGAACTCACAGCTGAAGAGAAGGAAGGGTTTAAGGAGACTTTAAGTCACTTCTATGCCATCCAGTTCTGGGCTGCTTCAGGGATCAGAGCGGCCTCTGACTATAAACTAGGCTGCTCTGAAAGCTGCTCTAATTTATTACGTTCCCTCACTCCATGGGCTGCTCTGCAGCCTTTAGTAATTGAGAATCACTGTAGCTAGCTCAGACTTTGGGGACTTTTTCCCAGACCTGGTCCTTGCACTCGATCTATGCCAGGGCAGGCTGGGGTCCTTGGTTCCCACACAGAGTAACTTCTCCCCTGGCCTAATCTGGGGGCTTTAGACCCCTTCTATGCAGCCCCTTTACCTCCCAATCTCAACCCCTGTATGCTTGTGTGACAATCTCTCTTCTAAAGTAGAACAGAAAATGGAAGTCTTTCAATAGGTTCTCTCTATAACTAGTCTGTATAATTGAACAGAGATCTGTATCCTTGTCATTGAATTATATAGGCTGTTTTAAAAATAAAGACCTATTGCATGGATCTCATTGTCTGTTAAATTTTAAAGTGTTGTTCAAAAAAGCCAGTAAGTGTTTTATTTTCAGTAGAACTCTATTGGTTCCATCCTATCAAACGTACAAGTCTCTGAGGCACGCACCTGCTGAAAAGCCACTTTGTAGCGATTTACACTTCCAAAAGATGTCACACAGGTCAGATAGGTCTGTGGCACCCATCTCATGCTGCGAGCACTCTGGCAAACATGTAAAGTGACCCTCTCAGGGTATGTCCCCACTAGAAACCCATGTCATGACTGCAGTTTGCGTAGATGTACTCAAGCTAGCTTTCATCTAGACAGCTCGGGTCAGGGAGCTGTGAAGCCTCAGCGGCATGGGTCACTGGCAGTAGACAACCGTATTCAATT
The DNA here is from genome assembly GCA_007922155.1 of Mesoclemmys tuberculata. NCBI lineage: Eukaryota > Metazoa > Chordata > Testudines > Chelidae > Mesoclemmys > Mesoclemmys tuberculata. The sequence goes on along the minus strand of ML675615.1, from coordinate 5,535,890 downwards.
TGGGCACAGCTGCATTCTGTTCCGGGGCCCTGGTTCAGTACAGCCATTCAGCATGTGCTTAGCTAGAAGTATTTTCCTAAATCCCATTTACATCAGTGGGATTTAATACTTAAACTTAATTGTTAATTGATACTTAATTGTTTTGCTGGGTAAGTGTCCCACTTGTTTCCAGTTGGTAGCCGCCAGGTGGAGATTGTATTGTAGTTATCTGATCTTGAAGTGACAAAGGCACAATAAACCTCAGCTCACCAAACACACATGCCACAGTGTAATTTTTGTCTACAGAGACCACAGAAACTTGAGGCTAGAGCTGGGTGTTAACGTGTACCCCTGACTTATAGGCTCTGCACAGCCAGGAGGACCATTATGATACATACCACCTTTCCTGGTTCTTTCCCCCATAGTCCTGATATCTGTGCATCTTATCTAGATTCCTGGGCCTCAGCCCAACCCCAATGTCCAGCATACGGAGCGTCATCTATTCCACTGCCCCGGCAGAATCAGCTGCAATAAAACCACCTACCTCTTCCATAGTGGTTTTCATCAGTAGATCTCCATGCACTTTACAAAGGAGGGCAGTATCATTTCCCCCATTTTACAGATGGGGAAACAGAGAGTGACTTGCCTCAGGTCAGCTGGCAAGCCCATGGCAGAGTCAGGAATAGAACCCAGGTCTCATGATTCCTAGTCCAGTGTTTTATTCAAGGTGCTGGAGGCGCTTCACCCCACATTTCCCTGTAACTTCCTTGGCAGCCGCATATATTCACTGACCAAGAATCTGTGGCTTGGTTTGCATACAAATGGCACTAGTTTAGCCAATGGTTAGGTAGTCAGTGTTCTGGGCTTTTCAGGCTGACTAGTATCTCCTCATTGTTACCTTGAGCTCTCCTTGCTTGCTCTCTCCACCTGGTGTCTCAGGTCCTTAGATTGTAAACACATCGGGACAAGGGCTGTCTGTTTGTTGTGTGTTTGTACAGCGCCTAGCACAATGGCATTCTACTTTATGACAAGGAGCCATAGGGACTACCACACTAATCATACCTGTGGTGAAACTGATGCAGCATGGATGTAACCAAGCCTGGAACGACACAGCCCTTTCGCCCCTTACAGGAGAGAATTTTGGAGATGCTTACTTCATGATCTCCATCCAAAGCAGCAGGGCCATGTCTTTTGAAATCTGATCACAAACACCAGACTAATTACAACTAATAACTTTCCTCTAGTCTATGCTGACCAATTAAATGTATTCAAGGTTAAATTGACTTTTACTGATAAGCCAGCTCCTTAACAACCATTTCATTGATTGTGCTATCATCCCAGTCTACTCTGTTTCCAAGGGCTGGCAGTCAGCTTCTCTGAATCTGTTTAAGATGGAACTTAATCACACATTGTCCAGCCTCAGGAAAATGTTATATTTAGATGCCAATTAAGCAAGGCTAGGCTGGAACCAAACCAGAGCCAGAGAGACACTTAAGAGAGGGTCCTGGATGTCCCTTTTCCAGGCACTACTGCCAGTTTTCTCTGAACATTGATTCCACCACAAACACTACAGTACATAAAGGGTGGGATGGGGAGATGAGATGGCAAGGGACACAACTCACCCATACCCTTCCAAGACATGCTCCACAGTACTGTACTTTAAGCTCTGCAATCAAACTGTCCTTTATATATTATCTAAGAATAAAGCAGATGTTACATTCTTACGTGACAGATAAATAGGGCCTTGTGACTCTGAGGTATGCTGCTCAAACCTCCAACCTTATGTCCTAGGCCAATTGAAATCAGGCTTGAACTTGCCAGGGGTTTCAAGCTAGGTGGTGCTGAATTCGAGCAGCTCCTATTCATTCAGTGGGACTGAGGGATGCTCAGAACCTCTGATAATCGGATCACTTTTATCTATATGGATTCATATATCTTGGGCATCCATGTTTGAAAATGTTGGTCACCATCAATTCCCTAGTTCGCCCCCTTCCTCCAGTACATTACAATACATTAAATGGCAGAAGCCAGAGAGGGAAAAAATGTAGTTGGGAGCTACAACAGCAAAGATGCAGAATTACTACTAACGTGCACTCTCCTGTAGTTCTTATTGGTTTCAATGGCAGCTTTGCCTATGGTAAAGAGTGCAGCATCAAACTCAAAATGACCAGTTCCTGTATGAAACCACGATAACACTGGCTGCTTAGTTGGTGTTCTGCCAACTTGGTTACTTTTTCTTCTCTCATGCTATTAACTCAGTGTGTTTTATTTTATATACTGCCTTTCTAGCAAGCTGAAACTCAACTTGCTTCAGTTCAACAACCCAAGACAGAACCTGATAGGTTTTAAAATGCTAGCTAATGCTCTGCAGGCTGTATTGTATGGAAAATCAATTATAGCATTCCCTGAGGAGGCTAATGTGAAGACAGGGAGAGAAATCAAGAGGCAAAGTCAACAGAGCAATTTTATGATGACGCTGGAGTTCATGGACTACGGAACAACACAGAGAGCATGAGAAACTGGTGGGAGATGGGTGGTGATATGCTCAAAGGAAGAAAGGGCTTGAAAGTCAGAGTGACAGATTTAAAATCTGGCTTGTCTATGGCTGCTATTTAATAGGCAAGATCCTGACTCTTCAGCTCTGGATTAGACACCATGACCCCTTACATGAGGAGATATGGTCCTGGGATCTGCATATATCCTCAGGCTAGACTTTCCTGTTCCTTGGTCTATATGACACCCAGCTAATTTGCCCCATGTATATCCTGGTGTATAGCGAGAAAGATAAGTAAGAAGAGCAGGCTCGATATCACAGTTATATTTCATACGTCCTTAGTGGTTCTGAGTGATTCCAATACACACTGGATGCAGTGTAGCTTCTACAGCAAGGGGATGAACAATGGGTGACCGTTGCTGTCGGAGAGCATGACAATCCATCTCTCTGTACAAGTTTCATAAGGACAAAGCAGATCAACTGCAGGTCTTTATTGCAATAAGCCATTTCTATTTATCTATCCTGTAGGAGATGAGTGAATGCAAATATTGTAGCTGTGTGCATTTTTGGATGATGGTATTTATGCAAATATAGATGCAAATTAAGCATGGCCTTTTGGCTCCTGGCAAGTTACTAATAAAGCCCTGAAGAGTTGGAAGCCCTCAATCTACAGTAGATCTGGACATTTTGTTTCTTTTCTTTTTTCATTCAAGTCTATTTAACATTCTTTACCTTTCACAGGAAAATATAAAAAGGTCATAGATGTGGCAAACCTCTTGATGATAAGTGATAATATGAAAATAAGGCAGATATGAAGGCTACAGAAAGAGCAGGTCAGGCCCACCTAAACAAAGGCAACGAGAGATCCAGTGTGCAGCAAGCATATGGAAAACATGAGTGAAAGAGAAGACCTTGGTTGTGTACAGATTAATCCTTTAATACCTGCTAATATTTCCTTGTTACCATGTGGGACAGGTGAAGCTGATCCTCTTAGTACCAATGGACTGTTAACCCAACTAGTAACTATTCAGGTGGAAACAACAAAAACAAATGGATCTGAACCTAAAACAGGGATTGAATTCAGAGCTCTAACTTCTCTCTCCTCCAAAAACAAACCAACAAAGAATGCCCCACTTTGGAATTTCCCAAGTTTGTTTTATGTTTTTTCTTTTGTTTGAGTCAGGCTCCCACAAATGAATGACATCAAGTGAATTCAGCTACTTCCAGGATGGTTCATTAACTTGGGACAGTGTGAAAATTCATTTTAAAATTAAAGGACCTTCTACCTGAGTGAGATAGCACTCCCTCAGATAGGGGAGAGAAGATCTCATTTCCATACTGACTGACACATTTTTCTCTCTGCTGTGATTGCCAAGAAGGATGCCCTGTGTAGTGATGTATTTTTTAATGTCGTTAGGATTTGCACTGAGGCCACCAGTACACAGAACCAACAGCTGAGCAACTTTATTATTAACCTGACAGCTGGAGTTTGAATCTGCAGACCACACATGGGAATTACAATTCCTGCTTAGAATGCTTGGGGGCCAAATTTCAGTGGGCCTGTGTTTTGCCCCTGTAAAATAGGTGCACCTACTTTGTGTGCAGAAAACCTTGCATGTGAGATGGGGGTACGTTTGGCAAGCACTCAGAACCACTGTCAGTGACTCACTCAAGCAAGTGATTAAGCAATCACAATGTTCCACTGATTTCAGTGGGTCTAGTCACATGATCAAGACAAAGCACATGCTTAGCTAGATCAGGGTAAGAGTGTTCAGAACCTTGCAGGATCCAGCCCTATTTACACAAGTTGTTCAACATTTATTCCGACTAGACTATCCAAAGGCACAAAATAATGTTACTGTTCTTCAGTAAACCTTCTGTAATGTGGTCCTTCAATTCTTTGAGTTGGAGGTTTGACTGCAGGCTAAATTCTTTGACTGAGGATTTGGACCATACAGACAACCAAATCAGGATGGCCGTGATTAGGGGCTCATCAGAAATCATAGTGGTGTGATTACCTCTTTTGGAATGAGGCCCGGTCCACGCTTACCTTTGTGATTCGGTGGCAGTCAACGGGAGATACGCAAGTGACATAAATCACTTGCGCATCTCCCGTCGACCTTGCAGCATCTCCTCTGCGCACCGCCCACACTGTGCTGCGTCAAAGGGGAAAGAGCTCCCTTTGACACAGCGCTACGCCACTTACCGGGGTGCTTTTCCTGCATCGCTTGCTGGATCGACTCGCCTATATGGACCGCTCAGTCAATCCAGAGCAATCAATCTGATGGTGGCGAATTTGCCACCATCAGTGTAGACGCAGCCTGAGTCAGTTGCAATGCTTCCCTCCAGCCCCTTGTATATGCATAAATGCCAGGGCAGGCTCTTTCACCCTCTCATGCAGCAGGAATCAAAGGCTACTCCTGGTTGCAAAGGCCTACAAGCTAGAAGGTCAACAGTTTTAGCAGGATGCATTTGCAGTTAATACTGTACTTAATAGTCATTTATTGCTGTCTCCAAGTATTTTGTAAATAAAGCTGCAGCTTCCCCCTCCCCCCTTCCCATATGTGATGCTGATTCAATCACTTTAAATGGGGATGTGGCTGTCTTTTGTTTGCTCAGCCCTTTCTATGTGCATAGAAGCAAAGTCAAAGAAAAACCCAGTAGCACCTGCCCTTTTTTTAAGGACACTCTTCAATAACCTCTAAATGACTTTGGAAGTACACAGTACAAACTCCAGCTATTTGTGTTGCTTCTAAAATACAGCTGACATAATATGGTTTCCAAGATGACAGCTATTATTATACCAGGTTTTGGTAAATCCTGTTTAGGAAAAAACTACTGCTCCCTTCTTTTATTCTTTTATGATTAAACAAGACACTCTTCATGTTAACTATGTAACTGAATCATCATTGATCATAATGGAATCTTTCTTCACGTCTGAAGAAAACACACAAAGTTTTGCATACAGAAAAGCTCCTGTATCAAAAATACACACATGGCCCAGATTCACAGGAAAAGATCTATGAACTTAAAGTTGTTTCAAATTCTTAAATGCTTTAAGAAGGTTAATGTGACCATTTACATTGGCCTGAATTACCTAAATATGAATCCTAAAACCAGAGAATCATAGGATCTAAGAATTTACGATTTGCTCCATTCCACATGGTGCTTGTATTTCACATTAGAACAAACTCTGGACTAGATTTACTGGTATGCTCTGGCTGCTTTGTACTGTTTCAGTGAGAAAATGCAGCCAATAAACCTGGTTTGAAAATCTGATGGGGAGGTGAGAGACTGGGGTATTTCTGAAGGAATAGGACAGCTGTAAATAGAAGAGTACATAAGCAAAAACCAAAATAAATGAAAAAAATACACAATATAAATAGAAAATACATATATGTATAACATACAAATGTAAATACAAATATTAAATAAATGAACCTAGCCTGTTAAAGGTCTTACCTAATAAACTACATCACAAACAAACAAAAAGGTTTTTAATAAAAAAGTTGCCTTTGGAGTCAAGCTTCTGTTTTCTAATGCATCAACCCCACTGAGAAAGGGCCTCTGGCTATTGACATATAGTACCTAAACAAACCAATTAAAGTCTTCCTCTTCATTTAACAATCCCCCAATGGGATTTAATTCACATGTGATGCAACTAACTAGGTAATTAATCACCACATTTTAAGAGAAAACATCTGTATTATTTAATAATTGCTCGCTTACAAGGAAACTTGCCTACAGCAAAACGGTGACCCAGTAACTTTGGACTACTTTTCCCAGATCACCACATGCTTAGGGTCAAAGGTTAAAACACATTCTTAGGTATAAAAGGCACCATCTTCTGAGTGACCATTACCTGGGGCTGTTAACTCCATAGAATATACCCCAGGGGAAGTCCTAGCTCTCTGTGGCTTTTCTGTTGTAAAGCAGCTTTCTACAGCAAGAAATGAAGTAAGGTATTTTTCAGCCATTAATATATCTGTCTGAAATACAATGTACAATTAAGTTGCAAATATTTATTTTCCCCCATAAATCACTCTCTTTACTTTCAAGGTTCTACTTAATGCTACAATGTACTCTCTGACTTAGGGTGAGGCTTTCCTGTTGGAACATTGTCCCAGAGCACCCCCCAAACCCAAAGAGATGCCAGTAGAAACAAAGCCACATGCATGCATTCTCATTCAAGCAACTCACATAAGTGGCCTGTATTTCTTTAACTCATTAATTTCTCTGACTTTATCCAGGCAGTTGATAGACCCAGTACTTATAAACATCCCTTAAAATCTTTACTTAGGAGTATCCAGCTAACAAAGCTAAAGTGCTTCTATGCACCACTCTGTCCAGAAGAAAACAGATGGCACTATCTCAAACATACATCCCAGAAACTTGCAGAATCAGAAAGAATTAATTTGAAAAACTGAGTAAACAAACTGAAATAAGTGTGCAACAAGTGGCAAACACAAGCAGTAAAGTATGTTAGCGTTCCCCCTAGCTTGGTACTATTGCTCAGCGCATTGTCTCCCTAGCCCAGTGAGTTCCTAGAAGCATTTTGTACGGACTCAATACAAACATGCTTTTCTTGAACATCATCAAGATTGTTGATTTCTTCCCCCTTCCAATTCTACCTGTCAGACTCATATACCAAGAGAGGAAAGAAAAGGTTGGTGATTTTGAGAAATCATGCTGGTCAATGCAACTCCATTAAAATAAATTAATCTATAGGAGTTCACCTGGCTGGCAAAATCAGGATGAGAGCAATTAGGGATAGCACTACTTAACTATCTGGATCCCTTCTTGCAAAGGTCAGTGCTGTTTTGTTTTCTGCTGTGTGCTTTGTTCTGACCTTTTTGATGGGGTCTTGTCCATAGATTATAGAGAATAGAAAATGATCTTTGGTATCTTATAAATGCAGTCTGATATATTATATTTTACATGCATAGATATGAAAGTGCTTTACAGAGTTTATTTTAAGCTTCCCTGCTAAGCCCCCTCACTTATAAATTATGCATTTACCTGCATTTTACTGATGTGAGGATTGAGGCATAATGATAGACATGTCTAAGGTCACACAGTAATTCAGTGCTGTTTTTTATGACAGAAGTTGTTCAAAATATAGTTTAATGTGAAAATCTGGACAGTTAGGGTTATATGTTCAGTTAATTACAAATAAATGAGGTCCCAATTCTATATATTATAGTCTTATCCAAATTTTCCATGGCTATCAACATGGAAACACTGGTTCATGGTCTGATAGCAATAAAGAAATTCCCCACCTCTTTTGTATGCTCTGCTATTACTGAACAGTCAAAAGTAAAAATCAAATCAATGTACAATTAGAGTTTCCCGAGATGACGTTAAACTTTGTGCTTTGACGCTTTTGTCTCCTTTTGGTAGAGATCTCTTACTGGATGGATCAAAAAATTTCAGTCACATCAATTAAAAAGTTTGCCTCTTAGGTTATTATATGGTATACATCTTGGGTCAAGATTTCAGGTTGTTTTTGGTGGGACACTGTAAATAATGCTAATTTTCAGTTATTTCCTATTAAGCATTTAAAAATCCAACCAAAACTGTTTTTGGAGATTTAAAACAAACATGTTGGCATCCAAGGAATAGACAAAGTCTATAGTAATGACTGTGTTATAGTCATATTGTCTATACTATATAGTCTAGTCTATACTATGACTATAGTAATGACTGTTACAATATAAAAAATGAGACGTGTGTGTCTGGCTGTACAGATTAACACTTCTATAATGGTAACATTCCAATTAGAGGTAGAACTTAGTAGATCTTTGCTCAGGACCACTATGAGTGAACTGAGTTGGGGACACTTACCCTTTGAGACATCTTTAAAAAGAACTTTAAAAGTTCACGTTCTGATTCTTTTGCCAAGTCACTTAATTAGCAGATGTCCAGTTGCTATCGGGGCATTTAGTGCACTGGATGAAGTACATCACATGTCATAGGTGTGCGCAGGACCCATGGATCTCGAAAGGTGTGTTGTGGGAGATGCTGGTTATTATAGCAATGGAGATACGGCTGCAGGTTTTGCATCTGTTGTTCTCGCAGGGTCAGGTGCTGCTGTGAGTGGTGTGTTCTAATGTGTGGGGAATTTGTTTCTGATGATGAGCTTGGAGAAGTTGACAGGGTTGTTTGAAGGCCAGAGAGGGGGGTTCAGAAAAGATTTCTTTCAGGCTGGGGTCCCTATCGGGTATGGTTTATAGATGTTTGTTTTTTGACTCCCTGTCAGGGTTCCAGGGTAGGGTAGTAGGTGACAATTAAAGGATGTGCAGTCAGAAGGGAGGAGGCTTTATTTCTGTATTGATGCAGCTTATGATTTAAGTGTCTCCCAATTTAGTTCACTCACAATGGTCCTAATTTAATGAATGCTGGTAATCAAACAGAACAAAGTGATACTCAATATAGCAAGTCCTCTAGTGAAAGAAAGCTAGTAGAATAATTTATTAATGTTATTTAGTAATGGCATTATTCACTGAATATATTGAACAGTATTGAACTAGATTTAATAGATAGACCATCCGGATAGGTCTGTCTAAGACACTTCCAATTGTGGAAATTAGGTTCTGCAATGTGTTTGGCCGGAAAACAGAACCCTTTTTCTAAATGTCTCAGAACTATCAACAAACATGATTCCGAAGAAGAGATTTCAAGGTTTGATTTTTCTTTTTTAACCAGAGAGTAAAGAGTAGATTGTATAGTTTGTGCTAGGAACATCAGTGGTTTAGTATGACTTTATTGATGATAGTGCATTTGGGACCCTCTCTGAGATTTTCTAAAACTAAAATTTTGTTCATGTTGTACCCATGAAGAATGTAATCAAACTCATAAAAACTTAGGCTCCTTTTAAAGTGTAGGTCAGGTCAATGTCTAAATTTGACATGCAAAATGAACAATTAGTCTTTGTGACAATTCTTCTGTCTGGGAACGGCAATATTATAGAGAGATTAGATTTGTGCCATGATCTGATACACTCTGAGGGACTCTGTCGAATTCAAGAATATTAGAAGAAACAACCCATTATCGCTATATGTTCTGTTTAATATGGTATCTGTGCACTCACATAATCCCATTCTTCTGAAAATTCAAAAAATAATTTTACTATATCAATTGCTCAGGTCTCACAACATCCCAATGAAGATGCTTCATAAACCTGTAACAGACTGATGTATTGATGCAGAGAGGCAATGTGATTTATCCACAAAGCAAGTTAATGGGAGAGCCCTGAATAGATTTCTGTGTCTACTTCTGATCATGGGACCACACTCTGCTGAGACCCCATTGTGGTCCGTCCATCCCCCCTCAGTGGGCCCATCCTTACACTCCTACGCTCATGGGTTTTTTAACAGGTTGCAGGTGCCTTTGAAATATCATTTGATTAAAAAAACCAAACAAACAAAAAAAGAGCTATATTCAGCACAAACATTCATTTGACTTATTTTTCTTGGGAGGTAAGCATATTTGGCCTGTGCAAGGCCAGCTTCTTTGTGGAAATGGCTGGCAGCCAGAAAGGGGACAAGAGAAGAAGAGGGAAAAAAAATAAAACAGTAGTACATTTTGTTCAGTTAATGGACACTTGGTTTAGAATCGCAATATTATGCAGTCCCACGTAGGCTAATAAAATTCCCATCTCTCAGCCAGAGGAAATAGTAATACATACATGGAAAGGGTCACTCTGCTCTACACCTTCTACTGGGCAGACCTGATTTCACCTTATAACATTTAATCATTTCCATTGCCATGGTCCCATTTCTACTTTCCACTTCCCAGTACCCACACTTAGCATCCAAACCTGCAAACATTTACTACATGAATAGTCCTTGTTTATGGGAATATTCTTATTAATGTGAATGTAGCTAGTCCTTTGAAGTTTTACAGGATTGGACCCTTAGTTATTACAAATGAGGTTCAAGCATCACAATGAGGATCTTTAAGCTGCTATGAGTCCATCCTACTGAGGTGAGTTCTCCCAATCCCTCCCACCCTGCCTCCAGTGCAACTCACAGATACAAACAGCTCTGACCATAAAGGGGCAGATTCTAACATGCTGAACATTCTGCAAATACTGTTGACTTCGATGGGGGGCATCCTGGCAGCTAGGCTATTTCTTCTCATTATTCTAATTACTGCTACCCTTACCTTTCAAGGTCTACAGCACTTTACAAAAAAAAGCAGAACCTGATTCAATATGTTTTGCATAAACAGTTGTAAAAATAGGGACCAAAAGAATGGTTTTCCTAAATAATGTTAGGAAAGTCCTGACATGTCTGTGATGCAACTCTATACATGATACCAGTTATTAGGGCTAGTGATATTAACACATTGGCCTCACCCACTGTCCGATTCAGTTTTCCTATGCTGTTGGCCCGATTTCTCAAATTTTCCATAGGTAGATAGTGAAGGGTGAAAACTTTAAATACATTCTATTGCAGGTTTCTTTTTGCTCATTATTGTTCAAATGGAAGACAGATAAATGGAAGATTAATGAAGAAAGCTAAAGTATACATTGAAATGAAAACATTCTTTTCTACTGTCTAATACATAAAACTGTACTGAATGAATATATTATATGTAAACCACGTCACAGAAACCTACAACACTAAGCAAGAGACACAGGAGGAAGTGACTACTTGTGTCAATAGAAGAGTATTAATGAGCTTAAAATGTGGAAAATTACAATGATGCAATTAACATTTCCTTTCTTAGTTATGCAATATTTTCACAATGAAGATTCTTTAGAAATCTGTATACCTATTTTCTGCAAGTTTACTTTTCTTCAAAGTAATTTTTCATGTTTAATATTGATTGAATAAACAAACAGAAATAGTCATTCTTTTACTATTAAGAAAAGTTAATATTTGCAATGTCCTAATACAGTTCCTTTTCTTTCTTGCAATGTTATGTTTAGAAGACGTTTTAGTCCAAATTATCACTGAGTTTTCAAGTCAATCTCTGAGCTTTTGACTGCAATCTTATATTTGGATTTTTTTTTCCTTCTACATTTTTCCACATCTATGTTTTTGCACATGCCAAATATATGTGTACAGATGCCATGTCTTTTATGTGCAGAAATGTAAATGTAAGCAAAAACTTGTACACCTCAGATTGAAGGTGCAAGTTTGGAGACTGTTTGTCTAAGCTTTGCCCTAGAAATTAAATTGAACACAAATTATGAAAAGTACCCAGGAAGGTGGTTTTCGTACAGTACACCTAGCAGTGCAATAATGATTGGGATTTCTGTGCTGGTTTTAGTTTGAATTAAGCTGCATATAAATCTCATCATCTTGAGTCTCCCATTTATTGTCCTACCTTCAGTCTTTCTGTAATGAGACCGCAAAGGCAATCACCTTGAAGTCCTTTTCAATGTTTCTGAAGCTATAAATCAACGTATTTTAAAACATGAAAGTGCTTTTTCTATAAATGTAGGTAGTTTTGAAAAAAAAAACAAAAAACAAAAACCACCATAGTCTCTAGTTTCAGATATTGTTTGAAAGTAAGATGCTAAGGCATAAGAAGTCGTACAGTGGCACGAGAACTCAAAAATTGGCATAAGCACTATAATGGATTGGTGCAAAGACTGGCAAGAACAATTGCTCAGCAAAATGTTGTGGCTACACTTTCTACCTTCAGACCTAAATATGATGGCACTGATATGACCTCCCAAAATGTTGTTTAAACATACCAGCAGAACGCAGCTCCAGTGCTCTGTAATACAGCAGCTCAGCAGCTAGCATGGAGAAAACTGTTCAACAATGAAGACCAGATGTATCATTCAGGTGGCAACAGATGATCCTGCAGAGAAAATGGGGGTGGGGGGGAGATGACACCTTAATAATGACAGCCTAGACAGAGAAACTGTTCACAAAAAAGAAACAAAATAATAATTATTAAGAAATTCAAACAGTGCTGTTTGCAAAGAACTAGCTACAAGAGGACAAGTCCATTTTATAACAACTTATGAGGTTTAGAGAGAGATTTTTGTTCTTCGTGGGAGCAAAACCAGAAACTTTTGGATATTCTTATTAAACCAGAATGTGTTGAAATGTCCAGTTACAGAGACAAAGGTCAGATTTTCTATTAGTCTGTCCTTCTCTGTGGACAGAAGTGAGAGCCCTGGAATTCAGAAAATTTCCCATTGAAAACTGAATCAAAATGGATGTGTCTCAGTGAAACAGCCTATCTCAACAAAAATACATTTTGTTGAAAATGTTCACACTAGCTTCACTTTTGTGGCCCTGTCTCATGTACTGTCACTGGAGAACCCTTATGACATAGGCTAATTCACTATACAGTATGAACATGTGACAAATGCATGGGGCCAATTTAATTCCTGGTGAACCAGCACAAAAGTAAATGGAGTAGCACTGAGCATAAATTTAACCCTTTGTGTTTCTTCTTAGGATTTATTACTCGTGGGAGAATGATCAACAGTTTTGTTTTAAGTTCTGTTTGTAAAACTGTATTTTAAAACAAGAAAAAATAAAGACATTTCAAAAAATAATCTTCAAGAACCAGATTCTGGTTTTGTGCTTGTTTAAGTCAGGGGTAACTTGGTCACACCAATGTGAAACTAGTGTAAGTGAGATCAGAATCAGACCCTACATAGAAGAAACAACATACCTATTTTTATAATATTTAGCAATAAAATTTACAACCCTGTTATCTGTTAGCGATGCAAAAACAAATGCTTGTACAGGTGGAGTGTGGCACCTGTTTATATGTAAACAAATGGCCTACTCCTGCCTTAAGGTATTGTAATGTTACAGTGCACAAAGCTCAGGAGGAGTCTGGTTCTAGTGAAACCAGTCAGCACAGGAGAAACTTAATTTATCTAAGCCATCTGTAGGCAATGGAAGGTGAAGTTCCAGTCAAAGTTAAAGTTCGCATATGGAAACAGACTATCCATTGATTTGGCATAGACTGAGTGAACAATTAAAGCAGAAATCTGAGCCTAGCCAAACTAACCACGTAAGAATTCAGTTTGGGCAAAGTTTTCTGTTATGGTATCCTAGTATTTTGTCACCATTTCTTGACATACAACAAAGGTGACTTGCTATAGGAGCCTATCCTTGGAATAAAAAGAGATCAGGTCACTTCCCTCTGCCCTGAATTATGTATCAATCAAGTAGTGCCCTGAATTATGTGACTATGACACTGTCCCTGGAGTGCTGGGAGGAGAGGGTTGGCTGCTTCACATTATACTGATGGCCCAGAGGAGATCTTTACTCTGGAATGTTTTGCCAGACCATGGAGTTGTGAAAGGCCCATTGCCTCTTAATGGGGCCAGCTCACTAAATCTCAATGTTCTGGTAGTCTATTCTTGGGGTGTCCCTAGGAACTCAAGTGCTTAGAACTTTATGGGTTTCAGAAAAATGCAAAGCTCTTCTAGCCATGGACCTACTTCATTCATAATATAATGACCCATTTAAAAAGGTACTGTGAGCAAACACCGGATACTACACTTGTAATTCAACAAGATTTCATACTAAACTGCATTTCAAAGCTAATTGGCAACACTACACAAATCTCTTTAATGTCTGCACAGGTTGATTGCTTAAGGTCCTGAATGTGCATGTATTATACTGATTGAAATAGTCAGGCTGCAGGTATCATTACTTGATCCTTATCAAACAAGCTTTAATGAGGAGCATTATTAAGAGTGACAGTCAGTGCTACACAACCAGTGTATTTGACAATGAACTTAACAAAAAGGTTTACTGGTACTTTGGCTACTTTTGTTGATGGCACTCATGTTATACAACAGAACTAACTCAGGTCAATTGGAACTCGTTTATCAGTTCTCTGAAGGCTATTCCAGGAAGTTTTGCAAATTCTGAGCTGTTTGTGAATGTTATCGCCACTGAGGCTGGGTCTAAAAAGCGATGCAGGAAAACCACCCTGGTAAGTGGAGTAGCGCTGCGTCGAAGGGAGCGTTGTTCCATTCGACGCAGCGCAGTATGGACGCTGCGCGGAGGAGACGCTGCAAAGTCGACGGGAGATACGCAAGTGATTTACGTCACTTGCGTATCTCCTGTCAACTGCAGCCGAATCACCAAGGTAAGCTCCCTTCAACGCAGCGCTACGCCACTTACCCGGGTGGTTTTCCTGCATCGCTTGCTGGATCGACTGAGCGCGTCTATACAGACCGCTCAGTCGATCCAGAGCAATCGATCTGATGGCGGCCAATTTGCCGCCGTCAGTGTGGACCCCGCCTAGTAAGCCTAATCTGAGTCTGAGCAGCCATACTCCAAAGCCATACTTGAATATACACTCAGCTGTGTCAACATTGGCTCTGCACTCACTCCTGTGAGAAGCTAGGACTTCTGGGTACACATCCCACATGCTTAGTTCTGCAGGAAGCTGGGCTGCCCTATGGCTCTTTCCTAATGAATTGTGGGAGAATGGTCTGGCCTTTTGGGCATAAAGGGGGAATTGTGGAAAGGCACTGGAAGACTATCAACACAAGTGATTTAGCCACTGTTGACATTACAAAGTTGTCAGATTACCAGCTTAAGTGCAAACACCACTTGGTCTTTAGACCGCAACCCAGGGTGAAGGGCTGGCTGGGTTTAAAGCTCTTAAATGAAAGGTTTGTGTGTCGATTGGAGTCAGGTTAGGGGCAACACCTGAATAAAAGTCTGCAGTGAAGACAAGCCTTTTGAGATCCATCAGACTGAGATTTTTCAATCCATTCAATTATAAACAGAAAAGCAGAGGACCTTGATCAAACAGAAATTGGCAGTCTCGCCCAGTCACAAGACAGCTAAGAGCTAAGTATTTTGCTAACAGCAAAACTTTAACTTTACTTTAAAAAGTGAGTGTTCTGCTATCCAGAATGAAGACTGAAGAGGAGATGCATGAGTGAGAATTTCAGTGGTTCAATTAGCAATTGTTTTGGCTGACCAGTGATATGCAGGTGTAACAAACTTGCAGATTACATAGTATTCTGCACAATTTTGTCTTTTTTTGAGAAAAATACACAGTTTCTAACTCTTCTGGTGACAGATATAGTGCACTCTCCTGTTTGAAAATGTATGGCATTTTAGGAACAGTAAGATGACTCCCAGACCAACACTTCATTTGCCCAACTTCCTTATTCCTTCTAGTGGAAAGTCAGCTGCAAAGTCCAGTTCTGACTTCTTAAACCTACATTTCTAGGACTGGTTACACCAGTGCAGTGGAGTTACACTGGTATAAAACTGGTGTAACTGAGTACAGAATGCTTTAGATCAGTCCGATAGTACATTTTAGAATTTGATGTGACATGCCTCACCTCAAGCCCATCAAATATACTGAAGGCCTGTGTGCCCTATTTATTATTCCCAACAAGAAGCTTGTGTGATATTTGGTAAGCCTTTGTGATGCCTGGTGAAGTGAAATCTGTATCAATAAATAATGTTGCTAATTTATATTTCTTTAGAGGAAGAGGAAAATAAATGTGTTTTCCTCACTTGCATTAATCAGAAATGTAACAATGTTTGTGTACAACTAGGGTTTCCCTCTCCCCTAATCTCAAGCTAAATAGGGATGAACTTGTTAAATTTGTCAGGAAAAAACGTGATTCTTTTTTCAGTCAAATCTCCCTTCTACATAACTAAAATGTATTTACCAACAGTTATAGCTATGTATTTACAAGGTTTTCATAGGCTATTGATTTGTGCAGCTTAGAGATGAACAGGTATCCCGTGGTGTAAAAATGTTAATTGCATTTGTTAAATAAAACAAAAGCATAAAAAGGTAATACACACACACACAGCCCATACCATTTATTTTTATTTTGTTTAGCAAGAGAAGAATAAGTCTGTCAAGCTGTTACACACTCACAATATTGTAATGGACTGACTGGTGTGTATTTTTCTCTATGCCCTTCTTTTGGAGGGAATCTGCACTGCTCAGCTGTGTGTGTCATAGGCCCCAGAGTATTTATAGCTGAAAGGAGATACTACTTTAGCTCAAGTAGCAGAGACCTGTGATTTGGAGTGAATAGCCCTCTGCCATCACTCACAACCATGAACAGCACTGACAAGCATATATTGACATCTCTATAGGTAGAGATGGATCTGGATCAAAAGCAAATGTTCTTTACAGAAATCAATGTTGTTGCCACTTTTAGATACAGGACTATAGTTTGACTGAAAAATTTTGTGCTTCTTGGAGGTGCAAGTGAGAAACATTCATATGTGAAAGAAATGTTTTTAAAACAGCAGAAAAAATATGCCTTGGCTCCTCATAACTGTTTAAAGCCTAAACACAGCAGGTGAGGTTGTGCAACACATGTTTCCAAAGTCTTTCTTACTGCACTTATGACCAAGTGGGTGACTTTTCCCCTGATTTCACTCTAATGAGTTATATCCATGTGTTTCTTAATTGTCCTTTTAACGACCATCTTCCTATTCTTCAAAGTCTGCAAAATATCATGCAAGTTCCTTGTTTATATTTCTGCCTCTTGTGCCTTCAGAATTCTATCAATATATCTTGATTGTCTTGTTAACAAGAGATTTTTTTCAGTCCACTGAAAGCTTAAAAAAATTATTGCAGTATTACATTGTGGCCATCAAAATAGTCAAAAGGCAATACACAGGCACAAAAACTTAGCTAGAAGCAATAGCCTAATGCCTTATGAAGCTTGCAAATCATGATGACTGTACAAGTCTCTCCAAATCATGAGGAAGAGAGACGTGCACATCCAGACAGTTATTAAAAGCTACTATTTTACCATTTGAGAACTGCTGACGAACTTTAGTCTTGTTTGTTCTTGCCTAATTCTGAGAAGCCTAAACATGCTTTTATTAGAGCTAGTTGGGAGGTTTTTTTTTCAAGAAAACAGATTACTACTTGGAAAAACATTGAAACTGATACTTGAAACTGGAACTCCTATATGTCAGGTGAGTTCCTTATTGTACTGAGGTCTCTTTTTTCCTTTAATTTTTTCACATTTCAGAAGTTATAGCACTCAAAGATAGTAACCAAACACTGCTTTAAGTCCTACACAGTATGTTACCCATGGTATAGAGTGTGCATATTTCCTTTCAGCGCTTCCAAACCAAGACGCCTGTAAAAACTTGTATACTTTGTCATCTAAGACTGCATAAAAGCATGTGCTATGTTGTAGTTTTAAGTGAACAGCAAAATATACATGCGTGCATGTATTATAAAACATATTATTAAAAGGACACGTTGCTCAGATAGCTGAGAGATGAAAGAAAGAATTTTGTTAAGGTGAATGAGACACAGAGAGAGTCGGTCATTCCTGATGTTTGCTTTTGTAAGTCATTCCTGGACACTACAACACAAAATGTGCCACAAATTGTTCTATAACTAGTCTGTATTTCTCACATAACATAAAACTAAGAACTCCAGTTTTGCAAGCCTTGCACACACTTGGAAATCCATGGTGTTGAAAGGTGTGGAAGATTGGACCTTAACTGACCTTGCTTTTACGCACACATGGAAACACACTAGTAAAGAAAAAGAGTACTGAAACATACACCTTAGTTCTGATAGGATAAGAAATAAGTCATTATTCCAAGAGCAATATTTCTCATACTTCCAGGTACAAATCAACTGCTTTTTTTTAGATGCTAAAAGTGGGTAGTTAAACTGGTAAATCCTCTTTGAGAATCTGTTTGTAGAACCTGAGCAATATGTACATATCACTGAGTGAAATCCTTTGAAAGTTAATCACTTCATTCATGTCTCTTTTTTGTTAATATATTTGTTTAAAATCCCTCAAAACTAGTACATAGCAGCCATTGTATATAACAAGAGTGACCAACTTACTGACCTCCTGAGACCCACCTCCCCACTGGGCAGAATCCTCTAGCCCCACCACCCTGCCGCAAGGCAGATGCTACAAACTCCCCACTCCAGTCTGGTAGGCAGAGAATTGGGGGTGGAGGGGCACTTTAACTGAAAAAGAACCACGTGGCTCATGAGCTACAGTTCGTCCTACAAACCCCACAAACGCTGTTTGCTTTAAGGTTGCTGCTTAACATTAAAGATGGACCATATACCAAAAAATGTGTCTAGGGTTTTTTAACAACAAATATAGAGAGAGTTAAAGGAAGGTCTATAAATACACAAATATCCTCACAGTTCAAACTTATTTCTGTCCCTCTATCACCACCCAACCTATATCAACTGGGAACTCTCATACTCTCACCCACCCTCCACTACATGCATTGCCAACATGGCCCACAGACACTATCCATCCTCCATACCACTCACTGCCATGGGTCAGAAACCAACATTTCACCCTCCATGAACACATATAAGACTTACCCCCCTACATCCCTACTATCATCCAGAGATCACAACCTGTCACATCTTAAGTCTCCACATACAGTTCAGAAACAATATCTTTCTCCATTCACCATTCCACTGGGAAGCGGAAAGGCCAATCACCCTACAGTGTCCACAGATGCTTTTGGGATGGTGTGGAGAGGACCCGCTTTCCAGATGTAATTTAACTACTCATTTTTACCCACTCCACTCTGCACACATATAGATGGCAGACCTCAGAAAGCCTAATTCAGAAAACCAAGCTACACCTCTGGAATGTGTTACCTGTTCATGTGCAGTCAATGAAGCTGAGTAGCTCGGAAGGTCAGTAGTTATAACGGTAGTAGGGTGGGATACGAGGTAGTCATGCTTAAGTGTGGATTTTTCTGTTATGCAATGCCAGTGCAGTGTAAGTAGTTATGATTTTAGCCTGCCAAGCTTGATAGCATCCTCTTTAAAATAAGATAAAAAAGGTTTCCTATAAACTCAAATTGAAATAGATTAAGATAATGCAGTTGCCATAAACAGTACACCAGCAATGGACTTTCCATCCCAAGTGATCAGACGTAAATCAGAGATTCTCCTTTTGCAAGCTACTAGCTCATCACTATGTACGATAGCTCCGACATAGGCTGGACCTAATCCTTCAGTGAGTGATGGGCCACATCTTTAATACTTCCTTTAATTTTATCCTCCGTAATTTCACATCAAGATCAAGACTGGGAGAAGTGGTGACTGCCATTTAATTTTATTCAAAAGTTCCTTTCATGAGCAAATCTCTCCTGATAAAAGCAGTAACTCTGCTTAAACAACAGTAGGATTCTAAAAAACCTAAATTTTCTGGCTCATGAATTACTTTGTTGTATATCATGTCGGATCATGTCAATCAGGACATGATGAGACAAAAAAAAAGCAATGTCATAGTTTCAACAAAATCCAGTATGAAATGACCAAACTGACTGCTGATAAATTGAAATGGACTCTCAGTGCTTGGAGATAAAGTGATACAGACATAAGAAAAACATAAGCCTACCACTTGATCCTTAAATATGAATGGCTGTGTTAATAGGGTGGGTTTTTTTTTGTTTCTTTTCTGATGCATTTTGACTTCCCCTTGTATTTCCAGGAACAAAATGTTACTGCACTAAAAACCGGTTGAGCCATCTAGTCCACTTGTGATGTTGAAACAACAACCAATAGATCTTTCTTTCAAATGCAGTATAGCTATTGCCATCCTCTTTTGTTTTGAAGTTTACTGTATATCAGCATCTTCCATTACGGCAGTGTATTTTATTTCAATATAGTGGTAAGGTGAAAATAGTGCAATTTATTTAATGAAGCAGTTTATAACTGGAGTGCTGGTACAGTATATATTGCTTTAAAGCATTTTCATGATTCTTTTTAAACCAGGGGAGAAAAGGGCATCATCAGTGCATTCAGTTCAGATAGCTGGCTTCAGTTGTCGCCACTGTAAGCCCAATTGAATGTACATTACATATATTGAAAGTATCATTTTTTGGTGTGTTTATATATAGAGTAAGGTTTTTAAGGCCTCCTAAGAATCAGTGTTAAAGCCAGCAGGAGGCACTAGATCATCTAATCTGACCTCCTGTATATCATAGGCCACCAACACCAGCCAGCACCTGCACACTAAATCCAACAGCAGAAATGAAACCAAAGTAAATGAGACGCACAGGAGACTAGGCTATTAGGCACCAGAGGCAGACAAGAACTGTGGTGCACTAGTGCTTGAAGCCTCTGCAATGACAGGTAAATGACTAAGGTGATATATACCCAGATAATTCTGGCAAGACGTTTGGATGTCCTAGAGCCAGTAGGAATTAATGGGTATTAAGCATTCAAATGGGACCCAGAATATATTGTACATTTATGTCTCAGGACTTATCAGATTGATGTCTGTGAGGATCTTAGCAGACACATGGAGCCCCACTGAAATCAATGGATCGGTCCACTCTCGTAAATAGGCAGAGACCAAGACAGCTGATGCAATGCAGATGTTGCGTACATGTGTGAAATTTTTAATCTATATAAAGAGAGACTCCAAAATGTTGTGTGTTTGATATTTAAAACACATGATGGGTACAATGCACCTTGCAAATACCTCAACATCCCTGTGCTCCCTGTACAAAAAGTGGGAGAGCAGACCCCTAATAGTGATACCCTGAGCTAAAAATCTTCCCACAGCTGCATCTCTACAAACCAATGGGGCTGAGGGCTGGTCTATGCTAATAAAGTCATACCACTATAACAGTCAGCTAGGGGCATACTTTTTTTAAAACCTGATATATTTGTACTGGTATAAGCCCTAGTGTGGATACAGTAATATTGGTATTGAATGTGTCTTACACTGATATAGTTCATTTCATGTTCCAACTAGAATAAGCTATATGGATATAAGCATTTTTGCACTGGTATAAATGCCACGGAATTTGATGTGCTTCTTTAACTATACTGCTATAAAATGGCAAAACTTTGTAGTGTAGACAAACCCTTAGTCAGTGATGAATTTGGCCATTAGACAGTTTCACATCATTTGCTATCCCAGTGTCATGCCATGGAATCATATTTGTTCCACTAATGGATAATCAGTGTTATTGCGTTAGAGGAGCAGAGAATTGACCTTTCCCATACAACACACCAATTATTATTCTATACTGTAATGAAGTTCCTTTAGCATAATGCAATGCTGAATGCTTGAGGCAATGCTTGACCTAATTCCAAAATAATTTTTGAGTAACTAAGAGCCACATCCTGCAGCTCAAACTTATGAAAGCTCCTATTGATGGCAGTCAAAAGCTTTGCCTGAGAAAGGACTTGTATGCTCTGCTCCCATACGGAACATGGAGAGGAACATTAGGATCCTGAGGGCAGAACTAGATTAGGTTGAAGAGTTGGCCCTACCAAATACCAATCCCAATTTAAATAAGAAATTAAAATTTCCTGGTTACTTTCAGTTCCAGAGCTGACATTTTTTGCACTCTACATAGTGTCATCTCTGCATAGTAGGCCTGTCCCTATCAACCCATTTACCCAAGAGTTTGTATTTTCTTTAATTGATTCTGCTTTAAATAAACTCTTTCCTTAAGAACAATGAATTTGTCTTTGTGCCATCTAGTCTTTGGATAAACATCTTTACTCTTCCACCTCTGTTGCCTGAGGGCATTTTTCTATAAAGATGATGTTTGTTAACATATCTGAGGTTGTCAGATTTCAGGAAGTGAAACTGATGTGACAGTCGAAATGAAGTTATAATGATCATTTTATAGAATATTCTGAACCACCAAACCTGTATGTTCCCAACATACCACTTGTTCTCTGAGGCCTAGCCTCATTTACACACAAGTAAATGCAACTTTTTATTGATTCTGGAGCTTTATTGAAAGAGTTTGGCTCACCAAACATTAAGATCAGCTACACTGGCACAGGAGATTTATTTAGACACTTTATCCAGATGTCTTCTACTTTTAAACTCAAAGTAGTATCACATAGTCCATTCTTCTAGTTGGATTTGTGCCAAGGCACAACAGGATTTCAGTGGATAGTCACCTAAAATGTCCTATATAGTAAACATTCAAGAGACTTTTACTTTTTCAGAAGTAATTTAAAACAATACTGGAAGTGTCTTAGCTATAAACTTTAACAGGAATTGAATGCTGTTGCTGGTGACTGAAGTGCACTATATCATATACCAACAGTGGCTAGTTGCAGCAACTAATGAAATTGTCACTAACTTTTTCGTGTCAAAGTTAGCAAAGTGAAGATGAGCGGTGCTTTACAAAAGCACAGTACTGTTATCTACATCAAGTCCTTCTCCACACAGATTCCTCAGATCATTTTTTTGTCTGGTCTACCCACCATTTTAAACAGTGATGAACAGCAAAAGTCAAAAAACACCAACTCCTCAGTTGCTCTTGCCACTCCAGGTTAGCTTAGACATTTTTGGACAGGAGAAGTTATGTTGTCAGAGATACTGTAGGTAGCTTTAAATCTTGCAGTGATTTCTGGGACAAAATTAAACAGATAGAATTCACGTCAATGGAGACCTTTTTTGGCAACCAGAGGCAGTGGATGAGAGCAGCAGTCATTATGAAGTTTTCCAGGTCATCTGACAACAATGTAAGTGTGTTAAAGAGCCACAAAATACCAAGTTGGCTGTTCCTTAACCTTTGTCATCCTCTTAAGGAAAATATCAGTTAGTTTAGAACCATGGCACCAGTCTAGTTTAGCTAGCGCTGTCCATACTAGTCCTTCTCAAGCAGCAATTCTGCTCAGCTCTTACTAAATAGCTGCAAGCTTGGACATCAGTTGCAGCAGTGTGCTCCCTTTCTAGACAATAGAAATGTATTTTCTTATGGGGACTCCGATGCAGTCCAAGAACACCTAGGTACAACTATGAAATCTAGCATTAAATAATTTATTGAGCATGGCATGTACGTAGCAGGAGGCAAAAGGGAGCTTAGGCAGAGGAACTCTTTCCATGGTATGTTACAAGTTGTGCCATGATATTGAGTGTGCATCTGTCAGAGATGCCGTGATTCATATAAAGCTGGCTCTGACATTACCGGAACCAGGTGTTCTGTTCTGCTTCAAGGTATTTATGTAAAAGGAATGGAAATTCTGAGCCCAGGAAGAGAACTATATGGAGGAAAAGATAGCACTGTCTGCAGATGAGAGCCAAATTTCCAAAAGTACTTGGCACCGATTTTCAATTGCTCCACATCCATTTAGCTACCTAAAATAAGGCCAGATTTCCAAAGGTGCTCAGCCCCTAGCAGCCTCCATAGAGATAATCAGGGCTAGACTTTCACAGGAGTTAAACACACAACGTGCTGAGCCCTGGTGAAAATCTAGTCCTGAGAACCAGAGGAGACACAAGTTGTCCTCATAACTTAAAAGATACAGGTATAGGCCCCAATCATGCAAACATTTAAGAATGTACATAAAACTTTGTTAAGGTGAATAGCCCCTGTGACTCCAGGGGAACTGCTGATGTAGGCAAAGCACTGCCTGTGCTTAGTGTTTGTAGGACTGCAGTCTCTGAGGAGATTTCAGTTACAACAAAGCCTCGTCTGATCTTTGATAATTTCTCCCACGATTTCTATTAATTACACATTGTTACCATGATTCCTCCAGCTCCCTCCTTGCTCTCCACAGTATTTCCCCCGACAAATCTACAGTTTGAATGATGCCCAAATCATATTTATTTGTGCAATATGAATGGCTCAAACAATAGCATGGTTATTTAGAATTACAGAGTTGGGCTGCAGGAAAAAGTTCTTGTCTAAATCCTATTTCTGTGAGCGGCTGTCTGGCAAGTGGTTGGGAGACGGAACAGATTGTTCTGAAATGTCTCCTGGAGCGGCCTCCCCATTGTGACAGCGTGTGTGGGGAAGAAATTTCCCTGCAGGTGGAGAAGAGCTTTCCCAATGTAACCTTTGCCTTCAAACACCCTTTCAGTGTGGGCAATTGAAAGCATTAGTCCACCCATAAACAATACAAGGGGAGGGGAGAAGAGAAGGTAAACACCTTGATTCTCCCCCAAACCCAACTCAATATTGCCCTTAAGCCAGCCACTTTAAACAATAAACATAAGTTGTTTTGAAACAATGTTGTTTTTGTTAAATTAACTAAAACAGTTTTATCTGCATTATTCCTTATTAATGAAATTCATCCCTGAACAGAAAGCCCGAACAAGACCCCAGGTAATGGGGTTGAAGTAGGACTCAAATAGTGCACAAATGGGATCTCTGCCCTGGGATGTGTTCCATCCCATAGGAGCAACTGCTGTTTTCCTAGTAAATGCTCATTAAACAACAATTAGTACTTTTGTGGTGACACCATCTAGCACCATGGGAAAATGCAAAACAATTTTTTTTGTGGAACTGGGAGTCCCTTTTATTTCATTTCAGAAACACAGCAACACCCTGCAGCTGCCTCTCTAGGTGGAAGTGGGGACCCTGGAAGCCTGGGTTCCCCTGTAGCCAACTAGGCTGCCCAGGAGTCAGGGAAGTGAGCAAGCTGGCAGAGAACCAGACAGGATTGGAAACCTGCCAGGTTTCTGCAAAAGTTTTGTCAAAATAGGCACATTCCCGTGGGAACATGTCAACATTTTAAAATCATTCTCTTCCAACAGAAAATTTTTTTCCATTGGAAAAAAGTTCAAACCACTCCAGTGTTTATTAAGCTCCACTCTGATAGTTTCCACCGTGGTTGCCTGTATGCACTGAGCATGTCTGAAACCAATTCATTTCCCCCACCTCACCAAGCAGATGTCAGTTTGCAATGATTTTGGGTAACTGGTGACTTGGACACTAAAGAATTCATAACCATCACCAATTCCTGAGCTATCCAGCCCTTCCAATACCAACTTCTGCATCAAGCCACCACTGCCACATCAGTCACACTGTACTGTATTTTGCTGCATACCATGGAATACAACTCCAGTATGATTATGAAATGAATAAAGGGAAGAGCAGCAATACTGCATTGGTAGAACAGTTAGGAAATCCCTCCAGCATTCTCTAATGCTGCACTGGCAGGGAAATGGTTTAGTGACTCCCCATCCTTTTGGGCTCAGAACCCATTTGTAAATGTTTATGGCCTATTGCAACCCAGGATATAGTCTGGGGGGTGAAGACCCTGGGGTAGTTGCAGTCAGATATTGCTCCCCAGGTGAGTTGGGTCCTGGCCAGCACTTACCCCAGTGGTGGCTCCTGCAGCTCCTGTGCTGTGGGGCTGGCTGGGTTTGGCCCTCAGCTCCATGTGTTGCAACCTCCGGGGTTGCAGCACTTCTCAGGTTTGGCCCCGCTCCCCTGACTAGACCAAATTTGTGAAAGGGGAATTGTGACCTGGCTCCTGGGGTTGCAGTAGCATTCGCTCAAATTTAGCCTACCTGGACTCCTGTTGTCATGACAGCTGGGCCAAACCTGTGTGGTTCTGGTACCACAGAGCTTGCAGTGCCTGGAGCAGGGAGGCAAGCCCAGCGGGACTGGAGCCATGCGATCCTTTTGAATGTTCTGCCGACCCAATTCTGGGTCCTGACCCATGCGTTCAGAAACCCTGGCCTAGATGATCAGGTCTCCACCCAAGGATCATGACCCTTCCCTTCTTTATGATTAGATATGAAGGCCTGTCCTAAAACTTTGCAGTTTCAACATGTAGTCCTTCCTTGTCTGGAAAAGTTTGGAAAATAGTGACGTAGATAACTCACTAGGTCTTTTCCTTCTCTAACTTCTAAGAGTCAAAACAGCTTGGTTTAGCCCTAAGGGCCAGAACTTCATCTGTGTTTGCAGTAGAGCCTTGTATTAGAATCTTTATGGGGGGCGGGGGGAGCAGGGGTTACATGTGTTAGTTTGTTACACAGGGCTCCCCACAGCCTTTTGATATCTGGTATAATATTGGTGCAATGCTCCAGGCAGTGAGTCGGTGAACTTGCCTAAGCAGTATCGCAAGATGCTACAGAGCAGAACAAAGGCTCACTTTTTGTTTGGTTTGCACAGCACCTCGCACAATGGAGCCCTGGTCCATGACTGTGTCTCCTGGATGGTAGGAGACTATGAATCATTAAGAATAGTAATTTGTGTCACGTAAATGGACATCAATTAATTATCATGTCGAAGAATTCATCAGCGTTGAGGAGGAAATAGATCAGAATGCTCTGTCATGATGACTAGATTGGGTGGGCCCTCAAGGTGTATTCAGGAGCTCTAATTACTCCCTTCTACACCAGTCTCGCATTGGGGGTGTCATGCTGACTGGATGGTGGTGGTGGGGCGGTTATAATGTGCTGAGTGAGAAGATAATATTTGTGTTCATGTGTGAGGGAAGTTATGGATATCTTTGATATACCTGTATTTCAAACTATGCTGTATAAGACACACCCCAGATAGAGAGGCCGCAGGACAATAGCCCGCTTAATGATCCATCAAGACCTTTACAGAAGGAAAAGGCCCAGGAAGGGACTAAGGACAAACCTGAAGAGTTACCAGGATTGGCCCATGTGACTCTGGACTCCATTTTGGTTCCTGTAAAGTTCTACAAACAGCATGGCCAGAGGCAGAGGGTATATAAGATCAAACCACAAAAACCATTTTGTCTTTGTTCCTCTCCAGCTGCAGACATACACCTACCCACCTCTGTATTACTTCACTTTGCAACTGGACTAAAGGACTTAGACCCATCCAGGTACTGGATATATGCCAGAGGGACTATACAAGCCTGCAACTCCACAATTCTTCTAGAAACCTGATGTATATGGACTTTCAAATAATTTGTATGTATCTGATTGCTTTAATTTTTTAACGTTTCTCTCATTGTTTGTTTTCCTTTTATAATAAACCTTTAATTTTAGTTACTAAAGAATTGGCTGGCAGTGTGATATTTTGGGTAAAAGCCAAACTTATTTTGATCTGGTACTGTAGCTGATCCTTTGGGATCAGAGGGAATCTTTTGAATAAAGAGCATAGTGTTTAAATGACTGGTCTTTTTACTGGACCTTGTAGCAGTTTGGGAGCCAGAGACTGAAATGCAGTAAAGGGGGCTGTGTGTATTTGCACAGTAGCTTCTTGATAACCAGTGTGGGGGGATCAGAAGCACTGTTTGTGGCTGGTTGGCTGACTTCTGTGTCATGCACCAGTGCTGGGAGAATTTTCTCTCCTTTTACAGCCTGCCCTGACGCTGGCATCATCAGTGGGCTACCCTGGGCACGGACAGGTCACAGTTATGCTAGACAGAAAACCTCCTAGTGTCCAGTAAGAGTCAGATCCTGCCACATGGCCAGGCTCTCTGAGTTCAGGGGACATGGATATAGTGGATTTGCTGTGGTTCTGTTCAGGGCTAGGTTTACGGCTGGGCTGGAAGTTGTTAATGACTGTCATGAAAGTGGGTCTTTGGTTTATAGACAATTACAGACATGGTTAAGGCTGATGGTTGCTTTTAAGCACCCTTCATTCAGGCTACATGAAAGGGGCAATTAAATGATCTGTTTTGTAGTTTTAGCTGACATAATCAGAGGCTACCTCCCAGGGCACCAGGCCACGTGGCAAAGCCTGAGTAGAGTAAACTATGTAGTGTGTGGAGTTCCCCTGGAATTAATTGCATGTGCAGGGGTGAGGCGGTTGCTTGGTTCCTACTGTGTGAGTTAGAGGAAAGAGCCAGCAAGAGCAGCAGTGGTAAGTTTGGCCCAGGGAAGAAGAGGAGACACAAAGCTCCTTTGGGGCACAGCACGCACTGGAGAGGCAGACTGGGATTTTTGAGCAAGGAAATCACCCACTCTTGCTTGTATCTACCGTATTCACGGAAAGATCACTTTGTGAACAAACATTGCCTTAAAGAGATTCCTGACTTATTTAACCAGTCTTCTCCTAACACAACCAACCCAGCAAGGCCCCAAAGAGCGGATAACTGCTCAGGCCAAAAGGGGCAGCAGGTAGGATTCTGGAAGTCCACAAGCGTGCATTTCCTGACCATTCCCTCCCTTGGAAGGGAAGTGCTGCAGCTTCTCCTCTGTCACCTGACTGGAGGAGTCTTTGGGCCCCCAGCCAATTCAGGAGCTGAAAAGATATCCCCAGCTCAGTCAGGGTATGCCACAAAATGCAAAATATTAATTTGAGTGACAATTCTGGACATCTGCGATTTGAGTCTTTCCTTTCCCAGTTTGTGTGCTTATTTTCAAGTTTCAGTATAAAAGGAATATCGGGGAATAATGTGATAATTTTTCTTCTTTTCACATTTATCCATGTTTTAATGTTTTCCACTCTTGAAAAAAGTTTCAATGCTTCCCCCACCCCCCCCCAAGTTAAAAGAGTGATAAAGCAGCCTGTTAAAAACAAACTAGTGAGCAGAGCCCAGAACTCATGAAATCTTAAAGTAACAAATTGGCACTTACAAGCTATGGAAGAAAATGTCGATAGAAAGCAGCTTTGTTTCAAGATTCTGACAGGATAGTTATTGGACAAATAACAGGTGGAGGTAACATGATTGAGAACTCAGCAAGAAAACCCTGACTGTGTCCTTTTAAGAAGTTTGTTTCTGTTTAAGTTTTGAGAGTGGAATTCTTACAGAATGAGAAGCCAGTTGTAATTAGCAGTGTGGCATCTTGGTTAATGACATTCCTGGAATAATTCTTCAGTGTCTGTGAAATGCCAAAGTCCTATTAAAAGGAGCTCAAAGAAAAATGTCCATTTGAGTCTCATACACGCTCATCCCAGCCCAGTTTCGTAAATTGAATGTTCCAAGGATTCATTTTCATCGTTCTCAGCTTTAAAAGATGCTGTCAATTTAAAGAGCACAATGAATGTTTATAAAAATGCAGTGGCCCATTCAGGGGTGTAACCTGACTAAGTGATTCATGTACAGAATGCAGCAGGTTTTACTGATTACTTAGTTATATTGGTGCAACCCCATTGCGTGGACACTTTCAAAGTGACTTAAGAGTGCAATGTATTGATTTAGCTGCAGTAGAACTGATTTAGATCCTGTGAAGAGTTTAATAGCATAAATCAATATAAGGCACTCTCAAATCAGCTTAAAAGTGTCATGCATGGGAGATACATCTATTTAACTAAATCTGTTTCAAACCTTCTTAGCTAAAGTGTCAGAATTTGTATGTAGATAAGGCCTTAGTGTTCCTTAGGATGACAGGAGAAGTTTCCTGTGTTAATATGAAGTATTATAGTGAATAATATTTTTATAAATAATATACAGTAAGTGCAATTTCCTTACTGGTTCTAAAGGAGTTCAGATTCAACAGGCACAAAGAATAGACCTTATCAGCCCCAGGTAGAGATCAAGTCTCCATGCATTGGGGTGGGCTGACTGCCACTTTCTTGAAATGCAAATATAATACACTTCAAAGATACTTGCTCTGGAAATAACAGATTAATTTGATTAAATGAATAAGAAAGAATCTCTCACATCCCTAACAGTAATAAATTTAGTATTTGCATATGGTCTGAATGAAGGTTGTCAAAATCATGCAAACTAGAAGGTGAGCAATAATGTTTCCTTTTAGATAGGGATCTTGAAATGTAAGATAAAAGGTAACAAATATAAGCTGAGACAGTCTTACTTTGGCCTGATCTACACTACCAAGTTAGGTCAAGCGAAGGCTGCTTGTTTTGACATAGTTTTGCATGTGTCCACACCTAAATTTGAGTCCCACCGAGGAAGACAATAACATTGCCATCTCCTTGAATGACAGAAAGCCATGGTCGACATACTTCTGTCAATATAGTGTACATGTAGACACTGCATTACCTGTGTCAACTCTAACAGTCCTCCAGCAGC
This sequence comes from Mesoclemmys tuberculata, assembly GCA_007922155.1. Taxonomy (NCBI): domain Eukaryota; kingdom Metazoa; phylum Chordata; order Testudines; family Chelidae; genus Mesoclemmys; species Mesoclemmys tuberculata. Next base: position 5,505,802 of record ML675615.1, on the reverse strand, counting down.
TCTCCCACAATGCCCCTGGCTCCGCAACAGTGGTTGCTCAGACACAATTTTGAGTTGCAGTGCCCAGGAATCACAGCCACTGGAAGCTCACCCCTTTTTAGGCCTCAGACCCCAGAGTGTTTTTAAATGCCTTTTCCTGATTGGCTGAGCACACCTACTAACCCATATTTGTGAGCACCTGCCAATGCTGGCTCCATGCAAGCAGACAGGTGCTGCACACACTCCTGCCTGCAGCAGAGAGGAAGTAATGGGTCTCCTTGGCCAGTGGGGAGAAAAGGCTGTGTCAACTAAGCTAGAGAGCGACTGAAGAAACATAAATATCTGCACAGGGCATATTAAAACTGTGGGATGAACAGAAATGTCGGGTGGGAGCAAAGGTACTTTGTCAAGCGTATGAGAAGGCTAAGAAGGGCAACAACAAATCTGGGCCTGCCCTGCCACTTATACAACAAACTACATGCCACATTTGGCAGGGACTCAACCAGCATCCTGAATGTGATTGCAGACATTTTGCTAGAACCTAGCAGAGACCCCTGCAGTGCACAGCCAGGGTGGAAGAGGGGACAACACCAGGTAGACAAAAACTATCCAGTGAGCCAGGAGCTGTTTGAATCTCTGCTGGAATCAAGCCAGTCCTGCCAGGCAAGCATCCTGCTGATGAAGGGGAAGGGAGCTCTGGTAAGTGTATACGCGCATTATTCCTTGTAAGCATTTTTTTATCTTTTCTTTACCCAAAACCTCCCCCTCACCCTTCTGTCCTATTTAAAAATGGGGCCCAGCACACCTGCCTGTTTACAGAACAAAAGCAATGATTTTAGATTGCTCGCTTTACTTGTAAAACATTAGAAAATAAATGAACAAATAATCAGACAGTCCAAATTACACAGTTCACATCAGATCACTGTCCTGTGTTCGGACACAGGGACTAGAAAAATAGAGAGATAGCATTTGCTTTTCCTTTCTTTTGTTTGCCAGGGGAGGATGGGGGGGGGTTCTGATGAGTTATTCTGACATCATGTCTAGCAGCATACAGGGCCTTAGGCAGTTTCAGGACTAGGTAGCAGTAGCAGTCTTCTACTGTATGATACAAGAGTCCACACTGACACATTTTGTCAAATTTCCTCACAGTTTACTTAATCCCACACCCATTAGTTAATCCTGCCTTAAAAGCCATTCTTCTGCTATCATATAAGGTAGGTAACACCATAGTATTATATTCTCTTAGTGTTTAAAAACAGAAAGGACCATCTATTGCTCATTATCTAGCATTTGTGTTGTATATACACACAGTAAACAAAATAGATAAATTGATAATTCTAACTGATCACATATAGCATGAAGTTCTTGATAAGAATTGTGTTCCTTTAGATTTTGCATCAGATAAACAGCATGGCTTGTATTTTCAACAGGTCCCAAAGGAATTAGACCCCACTGAATTTCAGTGGAAGTTGAGTATCTAGTTTGCCTGGGCTCCTACCAAACTCTCAGCATATATAATTATGTATATACTTTTTTCCAGTGTTAAGATATTTCTTTCAGGAACTTCCAATTTTTAGTTTATCAATCCTGGAACAGTGTCGTTACAGCTTTCTATGAATACTAACAAATGGAAGATACTAAAACTTATTAAAATTCAGAAATAGAACTAGGCCTGATATTTTAAAAAGCAGCCCTGATTTTTCATTACACTATGAACTAGGGTTGCAAAAGAGTATCATTTGATCCTTAAGGACCTTTTGGTGCCTATTAAAATGGAAGCCAGGCTGATGACTTAAAAGGCACAAGGTCCTTTATTTATTTTAGCCAAATATGAAGGCATCTAAGCAATGTACAAAATCCATAGTTCAAAACCTTGAATAAAAAAAAAAAATTCTAGAATCAAACCCAACCAACCTAATTATTTAGCCCAGCAGCTGACATTACATTTTAAAAATAATTTTATCATCTGATAGGCAGCCAGTCATATTCCAAAATAAGAGTAAAGCGAGTTTGCTTTACACGTAGGAACAAATACATTCTGCTCTTCCATATATAAGTCCCATTGTTATACCCTAAGTTCAGAGGTAAGTTTTGCATTTGGGGGCAGATTTTTTCAAAGTATTTAAGCACCTAAAGAGGCAGATAGGTATCTAATGTAATTTTCAAAAATGCCTAGGGTCTTGGCTCACATTGATTTCAATGAGGGTTAGGGCAGCTAGATACTCTGCATCTTTAGGTGCCTAAATACCTTGAAAAATCTGGCCCTTAGTCTTTAGCAGTTAAAGAGAAAAGTTTCAGCAGTAAACTTGAATAATGTAGCACTACAATGTGCACAGACAGAGCTGAAACATACACTGTGAAATCTACCACCATCCCTCTCCAAAACTAAAGAAAAACCTCAGCCTTAATACAAGAATAAAATAAATTCAGTCACTGATAGGTCAGAGATCAGAGTTGGAAATATTACAGTTTTGAAGTAGTCTCTCTTCAGATCCTCCAGCCTTCTAGACTAATTTTAAAAAATGATAGTCTATTCTATGTTCCCATCCCTGTGGTATATGAGCACTTCACATACATGACAACTGTCCCATGAGATGGGCTTTCTTCTAGTGCAGCTGTGAAACATGTCCCCTGATTCTGGTACCAGATAGCTGTGCAAACCCACACAGTGCTTCCCCTTTTTGTAGGTTATGCTCAGTTCCTTAGACGGACGTTTAAGATAGTTACCACTTTCATCTGGAGACAGAATTTGTTTTTCAAGATAAGGGGACAAATAATAATAATTAATAAAAATGCCTCACTCTTACATTAGAGAGACAAGGTGGCTGAGGTAATATCTTTTATTGGACCAAGAAGCTACCACCTCACTACCTATCCTAGGACCAACAAAGCTACAAGTAGACCAAATAGCTCTCATTTAGCATTTTTCATCCATGTCACAAAGCACTTTACATTATCTCTGTTTTACAGCTAGGGAAACTGAGGCACTGGGAGGTGAATTACTTGCCTAAATTCGTCAGCAAATGAGTAACAGAACCAGGAATGGAGCCCAGGACTTTTGAGTTCCAGGCCAATACCCTCCCGTAGCAATATTGCCAGTTAGGGGGGGCCTTTTCTTTTTTTTTTTTAAAGCTGTATGTATATATTTACATCATACCAGCCTGTGCCTCGATAGCATCAGCTCAGCAGGATAAGGGAACAGTTATTTATTATACGGGCACACCCTTCTGTGGGTGAAGCTGAATGTTACTCCCATGGCTTTCCATAAATAAAGCATATCTTAAACCAAGCGAGAAATAACTCACTCAGGGTACAACAAACTACTCTTTTTTAGCCTGCTGTATACATTTCCCTCTGCTGACCCTTTTATAGGATTTGGTTAACCACTAACCTCTATTCTCCTCATACTCCTTTATCTCTCTAGAGGCTGTTTTACACAGCTCCTTGCTTTGCAAATCTGCTTCCGGAAAGAACCCTCTGGCTTTCTAATTACCCCTTCAGCCAGCACTTCCAACACCTTGCTTCATTACCCCAACCCACTCCACCTGTGTGAGGGGGGGAGGTGGGGCCCGGGGCAGGCAGGGGAGCATAAGGAAGGGAATTAACTCCTTGCTTGCTGGTACCAAGTAGGATGGCTTCTCTCATTCCCAGCTATGGTAGCTGCTTGCAGATGCTTAATCACACTGTATTTTAAAATTGGTTATCAACAGGACACTTTCATAAACACAGTAACATTCAGTACTAGCTCAGTAATGGTCGTATCAGGGGGACATTGTTAGTGACACTGATTTGCAGTTATTCAGACATTGTGGAGGGGTGACACAATTTCTTATCTCAGGAAACTTCAGATAACCGAGGCTTCAAAATGGTCTGTAATGATAATACCTGAGGTGAAAGGTGTTATCCCTGCCAGATACAGTAAAGTGTATCCTTCCACCCCTCCCCCCACGTGGAAGCCCTGCATCGCAGCCCAGGGCAGACAAGCAGGCAGCCTTCATGCATTTAAAATTACAGAATGCAAAATCATGGCTATAAACAGTAAAGCTACAAAGAAAATTGAGCTAATTTCTGATTGATGTACTGAATGCTCCCACTAACAAAGGCAGAGGAGATTGGGGCTGTGGGGAGGGAATCCAGCATAGAAATGTGCATGAACTAACTTTTTTAAAAGCATGTTTTCCTTTCTGTGAAATCCTCTGGCATTTGATTCACTGAAGATACCACAAAATGAATTGTTCTGACCCATTGATAATGTCCTGGCGATGCCACATACAGGATGGTACAGAAAGTCCCATTCTGAGACAACTTCACCAAGGGAGGATTACTGGGAAGTTCATAGAGGTAGGTTCATAGAGGTAAATTCAAACAAATTGCATCAGATGCCTCTAGGATCTTGCCTAATGGGATGGACTCAGCTTTTGTTCCACCTTTGCAGTTCACCTTTAATAACAATTAAAATCTCAGTGGTTTTACAGAAGAAGTGAGGACTTTCTGTTGGTTTTTTTTAATGAGAAAGGCAGGGAATCTGCCAAGCCCCTCATGACACCAGTACCTGCTACAATTAGCAGGATGGCTGTGGTAAAGCAGCCAGAGCAAAAGCACAGTCTACCGAGTTTTGAGCTCCCTTTTTCTTTTTTTTTAAAATGTTAATCAATTTTTTCAAAAACTGCTCTTTGCACCTTTCCAAATGAAATCCAAATTAGTGTGATTGCATTCTCATGCACCTATCAAGTGTATCCAGGAGACATCTCTTCTTTCTCCATCTAATTTTCCTGTGGATTTCAAGAGTAACACTTACTGATCATCAAGATTAAGGATTCATTACATATGGAGAAAGTCCATTTCATTTCAATACGGCTTGTAATTGCCAACTTGCCCACTAGCATTTGAATCACAATTCCCTTGTCTGAGATCCAAAGCCATAATTGAGATGCTCAAATGTTTCTCTCATATATAGTTTTTGCTCTGGGACAGTAATAACACATTGCAATTCTACAGGGCCTCTTATTCAAGAATCTCAAAGTGTTTTTCAAATATTTAATAAAAACCTCATGATATCAGTGATTTACATATAGGTAAACTGTGGCACATGGCATTTATAAGGGAGATTCTGCTGCTACTTAAATCAATAGGAAGTCACTTACAAAACTCATTGAGAGTAGGATTGGTAGGTATGCAATTCACTCCACATCTCTGAGTAAGTTGGTAGCAGAATCGTAAGGTTGATAGAAGGAGTGCATGAGTCCCTGCTCTGATCAAACAAACAATTTCTACAGTTGCTTGCATGCCACATCTCAGGGCACATGAAGTAATATAATATGAGATATAGAAATTCCTACTAAAACTTTCCTGTTCCAATTACACAAAATGAGTCTTCAGTCTTCTGAAATACATGGTCTCACTTGCATTACAACAATGATCAACTTTTGTTTAGTCCCACAGCCCAGTGGGGTCAGGCTTTTCTACCATAGCATTATGTATGTCTTTGCAAAGGGCAAAATATGAATCTGTTTTGTAGTATGAGAACCTGTAGTCCAGTTTTCTGATGTTACTCTTAGTAAAGCAAGAGTGGATTAATAACCATGGGATCCCATACTAGATAAGCTCTATCCATGCACCCAGTTGGCATGTTTCAAATATTCTTTTCCTGAATAGGATGCAGACAACACCTTGTTTCTGCTAAGCAAAACTTTAAGAGCCGGGAGGGGTAGAAAAATAAACAGAATGTGGTAGATACATGAAAGAAGCCAGGATGTAGACACGGGGTTTTATGCCATACTAAGAGATGCTGCAGAAGCTACTTCTCTTTACTGATAAATCCATCCTTGTCTGTATTCCTTTTAAACAGTGAAGGGCATAGTTTTTATTTTTACAGATTCATATGCATAACCTAAATTAGACTTTAAAGATCCAATCCTGCAGCCCTTACTCAGTTGAACAAATCCACTAAAGAAAGAAATTGTCGCATTGACTTCAACAGGATTCTCAAATGAGTAAGCGCTCCAAAATTTGGCCCTAATTAATCCAAGTCACAATGATCTATTGAAAGCAAACTCACCCCTGAAAGATGTGATCATTTCCCTAAGTTCATTTTGTATTAGTGCATTATAGAAAAACAAAAGAAAGAACAAGGAAAATCCCTGGTAACCCATATTTGATATGAGTTACAGATTTCTTATTTTCTTTCTTCATTAATTGTGAAATGACTACTATAGCTTTTTAATTGTTGCCAGAGGATGGATAAAAATAGGAATACAAGGCATGCATTATTAAATAATCTGCCCAACAGCCTTAACATGAAGTTGTATTTTATGGCACTATGCATCATGTTGGAGCAATGTGATCAGCTGCAGGTTCCAAGCAAGTCAAGATTGTTACTTATTTAAATGAGTTACAGGAGAGTAGTTTCTTGTCTTACAGAGTTGGTACTAATTGTTTTATAACTGCATGATTTACATAACACTCTTTGATTCATGTAACTGACAAGCCAGGATATTTGAAACGCAGCTTATGGGGTTGCAAGGCTGTAGGTGGAAACAGATGTTCTGGACACTAGTAGAGGGTATGAATGCTCATGACATGGCTTAAGAATTATAAATAGGTTACATTTTGCCTTCTTAGGGGGAAAAAAGGACACAGGAAGGCTAAAGATAATTGGAAATTTCTACCAATTGATACTTAAACTTTCTGACTAATCAGGGAAGGGACAGAAGGAGAAGGCCGAGTTCTCCTAACTGGGGACTGGGTAGGAAGGTGGACGCAAGAGGTCATTGAACTGGCTGGAAGAAGACTCCCAGGAATACAGCAGAGGCCCAGCAAACTCATGTATCTGTGCAAGAGAGGACGAAAATGAGTGTCAATATCTCACCTTGCAGTAGTGGTAGGGTGGCTATTCTGGTCTGGCTCTGCTACATAACAGCTGAGGAGCCAGAGGGGCCAGGTTCTGTGACTCCTTAATGTATGGGTCCATTAATGTATGGGCATTAACATTGTGCACAGTTCCTGACCCTTTACCAGAGGATAACAACCCAGAGAGCAGCTCTCCCAGAATCTATGATGCTCCAAAAGCAGAGTGTGTATGGGGAGCAATTTCTGCATGGCTGAAGCCAGGGCCCAACACCGCTCACAGAACTCCCTGTTCCCAGACAGATTTGAGGACTTTGGAGTAGGATCTCCATCTGCTTTCATTGCCTCTTTGGCAAATTTCACAAGGGGTAATATGGCCCTGCAACTCTAAAGTGTGGGCACACAACTAGGCATCTGGCAGGCTAAGAAAAATGAGCTATTTTCTTGACTGATTACAGTTTTTCCCTTCCTATAGGAAGCAGAGCAAAGAAAGGATGCTTTACTTAATGGCAGCAAGACCAACGTTTTCAAACTTGGTGGCCTGATTTCCAAAGGTGCTCAGTGTTTGCAACCTCCATAAAATCACACCACTTTCTTGGAGAGGCAGTGTGGTCTAGCGAATAGGGCATTAGATTAGTAGACAGGAGATCGCAGTCTGTGCCTGCTTCAGTCGATAAATGCTTTGGGCATTTGTGTCTGTTTCTCCTCCTACACGTGTCTGTTTAGATTGTAAATTCTTTGGGGTAGAAAGTATTTCTCTTTGTTTGTACAGTGCCTGTCTCAATGGGGTCCTGACCTTCATTGACACTTGCGGGTTCTATTGTAATTAATAATAAATGCATACACATGGATTTAGGTGCATGTCTTTGGGTAACCAAGGGTAAGGCCAACATTTTCAGTAATCTTATGTGGATGGTCTCTATAGGAAATGGGTTTCAGGATGAATGAAATTATGCAGCTCAAACTGCAGATCTTTTAGGAGCTATTTGTGCATGGAATAACATTCCAACATCCTCTGGGATTTGCAGGATGATACCATGAACTAAGGCGGCATAATTTTTGTGAATACATCTGCCTGTGGTGGCACATGTGTTTTAGTGTGTGTTAAATACTGTTATGGTTAAGTTAACTGAGGAAAAGGCAAGTGCTGCTATGTTGTTATTTGCTGTGAAGTGATTTAACAAATGTTTGAACAGCTGTTGCCGAATAGACACTATTGATATAAGTGCAGTAATCATTACTGTAGGAGTTTAGGTTGTTTACAGTAAAATAGGATGAATCAAATAACCTTTGTAGAAGAGCACATGGCCAAGGTCTAGGTGTGCTTGTGGAGAGTTATTGTAATTTACTATGTCAAATCTGGCGTGGCCGCTTCAAGGAGCTTTGTACAGGCATATGGTTTGTGATGCTTAGAATGTGTCTACGCAACAGCTGGAAGCATGCCTCCAGACATGACATATGCCAGCTTTGCTTGAGCTACAAAGCTAAAAATAGTAGGGTAAACTTTGTGGCATGGGTGGTAGCACTGGCTTGCCACTTACGCTCAAACCCCGGGGGTTAGATAGGCTTGGACTTGGCTGGGTAGCATGTGCTCCTCCCCTGGCAATGTATACACTGCTGTTTTTAACACTAGCTCAGATGTTCTCAAATTGGGGGGTCACAACCCCGCAGAGGGTCACAAGATGGTTACATGGGGGTCGTGAGCTGTCAGCGGCCCAGGCAGCAGGGCTGAGGATGCCAGCCCTGGCCACCTGAGGGGGGGACCACACTCAGAGGCTTTCTGTGCACCAATACAAAAAGTTTGAGAACCACTGCATCTCAAGCAGAGTTAGCATGCAGGATGGTTGCTCTTTTTATACAAGTTGCATCATTTACGCTTTGGTTTACTAATATCAATTCACCTCCACAAAGTTACTGCCCCAGCACCATGGTCTACAAGGACAATTACAGTAGCTGGTTGATCAGTAGTAGAAAACCAGAAATCACCTGTGCTGAGAGTACATCATCAATCACTAGTTATGGAAGGCAAGCACAATTTTCCACTAAAAACAGGTTGTTGTTGTCATTTTATTAACAACTTAATAGCTCAAAGAAATCAGTTGCATCTAGTGATTATTGGAAAGAGGGAGAGTCAGCATTGCACGGCTATCAGGTGTGCTGGACAGATGGCACTGGAAAATAAGACTGAAAGATTTGGACACACAGTTCTCATTAAAATTAATGGGAATTGGGCATCCAAATTCCAAAGGCAGCTTTGAAACTTTCAGTCTGGGGAGAGATTGTCAAATCACAGGGACAGATTTTTAAGTGATCAACACCCGCAAATTGAACAAGATTTCCAGTTTCCATTCCGACACCTAAATAAAGGCTAGATTTGCCAACCACCACTGCACCTAGCAGCAACCCAAGCATTTTGCTGAACCTCTGGAAAATCCAGTCATCAGTTGTAATATCTAAGGCTGGGTCTACACTGATGGTGGCAAATTCGCCACCATCAGATCGATTGCTCTGGATCGACTGAGCAGTCTCTGTAGACCCGCTCAGTCAATCCAGCAAGTGACTCAGGAAAACCACCCCGGTAAGTGGCGTTCCCTTCGACACAGCGCAGTGTGGACGGCACGCAGAGGAGACACAGCAAAGTCTATGGGAAATATACAAGTGATTTACGTGTATCTACGTGATTTAAGTGTATCTCCTGTTGACTGCCACCAAATCCCGAAGCTATGTGTAGACTGGGCCTCAGTGGGCTGACCCCTTCTGAAAATCTGGCCCTTAGGGCTCACTTTTACCTCTAGAGAAGCAAGCCCATGTTGGGATAGGGAGGAGACACTATTTGCAGAGATGGGAAAGTGGGGAAGTAGCCTTTTGGTGGCCTTTGCCACACCCATAACACTGGGTAACTAGCGATCCAGAATTCACTTGAAGTTGTGCTGAAGCAGGGCTGGTAACCCAACTGGATATGCTCTGTTGGGTTGCTACGGAGAGCAGAAAGGTCAATGATGGATTAGTAACCAAAGCTGAATCACTCTCCTGTATGTTACTTTTAGGAGACAAGTGATGCACAATGGAAAGGAACTACCAGTGTACCTGGTCTGTGGACAAAGAAATTAACGAATGTGGGATAAAGCACCCTTTGTTGCATTCCTCCACTTTCTGAAATATCCCTTTAGAAAACATCAGCGGTGGCCAAATAGTTTTATGGTTACAGAACATGGAAGAAAAATGTTGCAGCACATAAAAATATTTTTTTCTTAAAGTAATTAAAATGCTATAATAAAGTATGCACATTGGTGAACTGATTTTAGAAAAAAAACAATTTGCTGCTGCAGAGCAAAGCGGCTAAGACATTTTCACCGCCGAATACACTCTATAATAGTAAAACATACATTCAAGTTAATATTGGCACTATAATAGTTGATAGTTAAATAAATTAGTGCTAACAAATGCACACTGTGTTCTGAGTTAACAGTCAGAGCCAAGAATTTAACTGCGTTGGACTTGAAAACTGTCAGAATCCTTTATTGATGACTGCTAGGTTATTCCACACAGCTGGGTTTCTCAAGAGTGAACACAGAAGAGGCAGCATTGGTGGGTGTGGAGGTTTTCTGCTGCTGCTCAGATCGTGATTTGCAGTATGATTTCATAATTATTCTGTGGTAGATGGCAAAATACCAGTGCCATATACTTTGTGCTTGTTTAATTTATACAAAAAACCCCAAAACACCAGTACAGGTGATTATTCATTTAGAAATCACCCTGCAACACTAAATTAGGAATAAAAGAGCATTCTTAAAATGGCATGGACATTTGGTATTTTGAATTACATTGTCTATTTCTATAATTTTCTTTAAACACTTTGAGGCATTGCTGTGCAGCTTGGTTAACTTTACGTTTTACTTCATTACTATGTTTTAGATGATCATTTGTTCTAATTAACGTTTGGCCTTTCTACTGAGCCACAAAAACTAGTTACCTAGAGGAGCAACAGGGGAATCACTGATATTAAGAGAAGTAATGATGCACAAACTTATTGAAACTCTAATAGTTTTGTAATCATTTCAATAATTCTTTCGTTAACAATTAAAAGCTGGCATCCAGACAATTAATCTCACTTCAGGCAGCATGAAAATTAAAAGGTTGAAAATTGCAATTGACTTTCATTTGCTAATTTAGACCTTTACAGATTTAAAACAAACAAAACCAAAAGCAGAAAGAGACCTGTGCTCTAATTTTAATTTAATTTAAAATAAATTAATTTCTAAAAATTATTATTTCATTCAATTTTGGGAAGCAAGGAGAACTTCAAAAATCTCATCCACTCATGCAGACCTAATGTTCAGTGCTTCACATAAGAAACAACCAAAGTTGGCAGGGACAACTTCTTAACCCAAAATTACCCTTCCTTTGAATTAAAACAGTTTTTGAAACTCTGGGTTGAGATTCTTATGTGGAACTCATCGATTCCCACCAGCGGAGGCTCCAGCCTGTAAAATTTAACCTCCCTTTCAGTGTGTCAGCTCTCTTATGGGCCATGCTGTGAAGTGGTGTTGTGCATTTGGGGTTTGTTGGTTGAATCTCTCTGGCAGGTTTAGGATAAGCTCAAAGCCACTGCCTTTAAAATGAAACCACTGAAAAGACCTCATGTTGCAGTGAAATGCCTTTATGGTTATGGAGGGAAGCAAAATGTAACCCTGTGTGACTGCACAACTTGTATGTATCTAAATATGCTGGAAGGTATTGTCATTTTCTGTTCTATAAAATACTAACAATATTTGTTCAAATAGTTGTAATGCGATTTCCAAGGCTCCTTTCAAACCCGAGTGAAAGAATCTTCACATTAATATGTCACTGTCTTGCATAAAACTAAAAGAACATAGTATTGGCTGATCTCTAAATACCCAGAATACTTGACTGATAAAAAGTAATAGCTACCATACCAGAAAACATGTTTGTTCTAAATTAGAACATAGTCTTATTCTGTAATTAAGCACAGGCTTTATAGATAGTTAATAACATCCTTGTGTAGTGTAGCCAGAATACTTTAAAATAAAAACAGTTGTTAATGTCTGTAACGACTAGTTTGTAAGAGTGATAACTGACCTTGGCTTTCACTCCTGTCACTGTCTGACAAATCAATTATTACTTATGGACAGCCACTAGTTTCTTTTGGATTTGTGTTTAATTAAAATTTTACATGGACAAACTGACTCATGCCCAAGCAGTTATCTCAAAATATAAGATACAGTTACTTACCATGTATGCCTTGTCTATTACATTACAGCTCAAGCCACCATAGGCATACATTGCTGGTAACTCCCAAGAGGGTAGAAGTCAGAGGCAAAAATTACCAACTCCATGAAATCCATACACATTACATGGGTTGAAGAGCAGAATTTGATACAGGGTCAGATGGCAGTTTTCTTTGGGAGCAAAACTTTACAAGAGGCATTTGATCCAATAAACAAAACTAACTGCATAGCTGTATACTAGCTAACAAATATCCTATTGTCAATCAAACATAAAGTCTGGGAAAGTGAAATCTAACTACCAACTGCCCAACAAGGAAGCTTCTGAGCTCAGTTTCCCTAAAGACTTTGGATGCATTGACTGACCAGTATGTTTGACCTGAGGCTGAATATGAAATTGGCTTTTTTCCTCTGTGTCTTTGTAAATGCCAGCTGGCAGCAAAAGAAAGATGGTTTGCTTTTCTAGACAATCTGACAGCTAAAGTGAAGATTGTGGTCTGTTACACCAGTATAAATTCAGAGTGACGCCACTGATTTCAACAGTTATCCCGTACAGACAGGGGCATAGCTGAGATCAAAATTTGACCCTAATACGTACACTGGCCACTCCTGCCTCCATTTGCACTCTGGGAAGAGTGCATATGGCTCATTGTATATGCTCGGCATCACACTTCAGGAAAGATGTGGACAAATTGGAGAAAGTCCAGAGGAAAGCAACAAAAATTATTAAAGGTCTAGAAAACATGACCCACTGGGAAAGACTGAAAAACTTGGGTTTGTTTAGTCTGGAGAAGAAAAGACTGGGGTGGAGAGGGATGGGGGGGGATGTAGTAACAGTCTTCAAGTACATAACAGTTTGTTATAAAGAGAAGAGTGATAAATTGCTTTCCTTATCCATTGAAGGTGGGACAAGAAGTAATGGGCATAAATTACAGTAAGGGAGATTTAATTTAGTCATTAGGAAAAACTTTCTAAATGTAAGAGTAGTTAAGCATTGGAACAATTTAGCTAGGGAAGTTGTGGAATGTCCATCATTGGAACTTTTTAGGAACAGGTTAGAAAAACATTGATCAGGGATGGCCTAGATAATATTTAGTCCTGCCTCAGCTGAGGGAACTGTATGTGATGATCTAAAGGTCCTTTCCAGTCCGACATTTCTGTGATTTCTATGCTTTCTCTCTGACGTGCTGTCTGGGTCGCAACTTCCATTCTGCAGCATTCTCAAAAGAAATTGGACCTAGAACCAGGTTTTGTTTTCAGCTTCAAGTCAAGTGCATCAGGCAATGCTCCCAGGATTTTGAAAGTACAGGGCAGAGCAGAGCAGCAGGCTGGCTTTAAGGGAGGCAGGCACATGACATGCAACAACACGCCAAGAATATTCTGCAATTTTTATATGGGAAAACTGAAAGGAGATACACAGCAAAGTATCATGAAATGACCACAGATAACAAATACTTTCCAACCTTCTGAAGTCTTTAAAGAATCTGATAGTAAAGCTCCTTAGAAGGACAAGAAACACACAGAATTTGTGGCTGAATTAAACAGGCCTCTTATTCTCTAGATCTTGGTATTTGATCGTATATTAGCCCATAAACATCACATAATGGAAGAGAAGATGAGAGGTGAGAGTCCCATCATTTGCTAGCTTCCATTTTTGAAAGCCTGTCCAACCTTTGTGAGGTTTACTAACAGCCATTGTTGAAGGCAGGAGTTAGGATTCACTGCAAAAGTGCCACTTTACACACTTCCTGTCATATCTATCTAGGTGTTTATATGGTCATCATCAATCATCAATGGATTTTATCCTCTCAACAGCCCTCTGAGGTACAAAAGTATTATCCCCATTTTACAGATGGGGAACTAAGGCACGAGGTAGATTAATGGGTAAAGTCCAGATTCACAAAGGTATTTAGACTCCTAACTTCCATTGAAATTAATGCAGAGGTAGGACGCCTCTCTCTGGCCCCAAATTAGGTACACAACTTCCTTTAAGGGGTGGAGATAGGGCCACACCTGTCTAGTCGGCATTTCCTACTGGTTAGTGTAGGTTGCTCCCGATTCATATTGCTGGCTTTTGTGGAGCCTATTTTTAGATACCTAAGTCTCCCATGTGTTTTATGGGGAGCCTGGGCACCTCAGTTGGGACTGAGGACCTCTGAGGTGGCAAGGCACCAAAACATTAGACATTTCAATACTGGGTTCAAGTCCACTTTGTGGCAGAGCCTTGTGAACCAACGGGACCAACGGGACCTGACTGCCAGGGGGCTGAGGGGTGGGGGTCAGCTCATCTCCGAATGTCTCTTCCTGCCTGTGGGTTTGACGCATTGAGGGCTACATGCCCCACGCCTGCTGCTCAGTGCCATCCCCCTCGCTGTGCTATGTGTGCTGCACTATGAGCCTGCTGACGACCCTCAGAGCCTCTCACTCAGTCAATCACACAGCCCAGTGAGGCAGGAGCTGCTGATGTCCGGGGTTGTGGGCATGGGGCGAGGGAAGTCAGAAGCTCCGACCTGGCTATGCCCCGTGGATGAGATGGTGAAACTGACACAGGTTTGAGGGGAGGCATTGGGTTTGAGTTGAAAGATTTTAAATTGGAGGTTTGAGTCTGAAAACAACTTGACACTCTCAGTTTGGGGCTTTAAAATAAGGCCCCAGCCAGCCTCTACTTTGTGTTTCTAGCCCCAGGTGACTTGTCCAGGGCATACTGGAAGCCTGTGGCTAAATCAGGAACTAACCCCAGGTGGCCCGAGTGCTAACCCAGTGCCTTAGAAACTAGAGCATCCCTCCTCCTCTGTGCATGTGGTGTAACCGAGCTCCAAGCTCCCCTTTGTGCCGGGTCTTCTCTTCAGCAGAAAGGCAGCTGGGTCACTGTCCCGCTTTCTCTTCACTGGAAACACAAGCTGCTCCCAAGCCCCTTCATGCATTTCATGTTGCCCTTCTTTAGGAGACAAATTTGGTCAAGCCAGGCCGTCTCTGTCCTTAAGGGACAGCGTTGTGTCTAGCTGGGGAGCAGGGCCTGCGAAGCATGAGGCTTAGTGCCTCGTGGACTGTGCAGGGAAGAGGTGGGGATGATGAGGTGTATGGTGAGTACAGTGTGTGCAGCAGTGGTGGATTTTGTAGTTAGCCTAAGTCTCTCCCCTTCCCCACCTTTCAGCCACCCCATGCCTGCTCTGCCATCTTACCTTATGCTGTCCCCCCCCACACCCTTCCACTCCTGCTATCCCATTTCCCTTGGGAAGACCTCCCCTTGCACTCGCTGCTGCTTCCCCTCCTCCCCTCACGTTGACTCTGCTGCACTGCCTGCTGCCACCGAACTCTGGCTTCCTTCTGCCCAGTGTTTACTGCAAACAAAGGGAGTGTGTCTGGCTCCTGCACCTTCACCTTCCCTCCCATCCCCTGCGCAGACTGAACAGACGCAGATGTCAGGCTGCAGCACTCCCCTTTTTTCTTTGAGACGGTAAGGGCGGAGGACCTGCTGCCCATAACAAACCATTAACCCAGCCCTGTTCTCAGATGTTCCTGTGGAGGATTAGAGAGCTTACAGCTGTTCATTGAGCCAGGGGGAGAATCAAATGCCAGCAAGGCTGAGGTCATCTTTGGAAAGTAAAAGGATGGGACTGGACAGGGTTTGGAAAGGATAGAGCTGTGGGTCAGGCTACAGTTTTTACTGAGACTGGTAATTTTTAAGGACGTTTCTAGAAATGGCAGGGAAAAGTAGAAGGGAAGCCACAAAAACAGTCTGAAACCTGCAGCTAGAGGGACTATGTCATTGTCATGAACATACAACAGCAGAGACCATAATATTGAGCTGAAGGGGAGAAACTAATTCACTGGCTGGAGACTTACTTACAGGGAAATTATTGAATCTTTAACCAGGAAACATAATTTAGAGGAGGGTGGTAACTTCCCTGTCTTTGCACCTACAAATAAATAATTGACTAACACCTGTAGGTTGTGGGCAAGACTCTGCCATCAGCTACGCCCAGTACACCCTTAGACTGGGGAGGAGGGCACTCTGCTGGGAATACAAAAGTTAGTATTTGATCTGGCATTTCCTCAAGATGGGTAGTTCACTAATATTTTTTGCCTCCATCTCCTGACACGGGGCTTGTGACAAAGCTGAAAGCAACATTTTAAAGGGACAGTTGAGTTTTTCTTCTTTCTAAATTTCCTGAACCTGAAAGTTTAATGCTTGTTCTGAAGATTACACTTTAGGGGCCTTGTCCTGCACCATAGGAAAACTTTGATTTCCGTGGGCTCAGGACTGGGTTGTAACTTCCTGTGGCTCTTAGGGTTCTGTTTTTTTTAATTATTTGTCCTACTATGCAACCTGCAGTTTGGCCCCACTGTTCTAGTTGCTGTACAGAAACTTAGTAAGAGAGTCCTTGCCCCAAACAGCTTTCGGTTTAAATAAACAAGTCAAAGGACTTGAGAAGGAAAATGATTTGCCCAAGGTTACACAGCACATCAGTGGCAGAGCTGGGAACATTCTTCTATTGCCATTTGCAATATGTATCTAAACGTTTTATCTATTTTGATGGCTGCACTGTAAGCACATTAGTTTATCACCTGATTTCAGAGTTGTTGAGTGCCCTGGCTCTCATTGGTTCCAGCTGGAGATTGGCACAGCCTTTTGATGGGTTTCTGGTACTGAGAGAAGAAGCCTTTTAGTGCATTGTCATTGAAGGAGGCTTTTGGGTTTTAACTTACTATAAGAGTTAAACATTTTCATTTTAGTGGGTGATACAGGGATTCTTATGAAAGCAATAGTGAAAGCAGATAACTTCTTCAAAGCCTCTGCAGGTCCTATTTGAAGGTAAGTGGAACTCTAAGAAATATGGATCAAACAAAATTACTCTATATCCAAAGCATTCAAGTAAGAAATTATGAATCAAGTTAAATGGCACAGAAGCATTAATGGAGTAACATCTCATGACAAGAGACCTGAATTCACATACAAACCCCTTCAGCAAAACTCACTGGTCACACAAAGTTAGAAGAGGTATAAATCAAAGGTGTCATTTAAAAATGTTATTGCCTACTAAACATGATTGCTGATTTGGAAATAAATTGTATTTAATGAAAAAGCACTTGCCAGTTATTTTCTTCCATGAATTTATTTTTATGCATGCTTTGGAAATGTGGGCAAGATTGTTACAGTTAGTTCCTATCTTGATGGGCATTCTGTAATAAATGTCAAGAGCTTGATGGGTTCTCTGTTCTCTAGGGGGTCTTTCAGAGTAAAGATCTTTTGGCAGCTGTTCTATCCAGTCTGTTTGAAGCTTCTTTAGAAGGATGAAATGGTATTATTTCACCTAAAGAACAAAATGTCTAGACTTTATTTCACTCGTGTTACTAAGATGATTAGATCTTGGACAGGATGTTGAGAGAAAATTCATTTTTAACATTGTTGTCAACAACCTTTATTCCCACTCTTGTTAATCTCTTCTGTTTATTGTCTTTCTGGTCCACAACATAATGGATTGATACAGACATTAGACATTGAGATTGTGATGGACAGAGCCCATTACAACAGAGAGAACACATCTAAAATAATCTTGCCCATTCCACAAAGTCTGTTTGCAAATTAGAAAGATCATATCCTGTGGTTTAAGTGAGCAGCATGAGTGAACAAATTTTAAAATGTTATTCATGTGCTACCGTGGATTATCACAAAGGAAGCTACTACTTAAAATCTAAGTGGAGATCACTTAGCTGATGGCCAGACCCCCTGTATGTGCTTCTATAGCTGCACTGATTCTTCTGTTGGGTTAGTATTGACAGGCTCTCCAGAGCAGTGGGTTTTGGAATTAACAGACTTTTGAAATGCATGGACCAGTTCACACCTCTCATAGCTATTGTGTCAGGCTGGTTGCAGACTCTGGCAGATATTACTGATTGGATTACACTCTGTTCCTATAATCAGGCTTTGCTTCACAATCATGAAAACTAGAAATGTATTTTTTGGAATGAAAGCTTAGATTTGGGGGCGTAATCACATGACTCCAAGACCTGCCTCTGCTTATGCTTAAGTGCAGCCATGCTGTACACATGGACCCAATGAATGGGTAGTTCACAAAGAGCTGTGTGTGTGTATATGGGGGTACTTCTTCCCTCCCACTTCCTTGTGCAGGTGCACATTCCAAGTAACAACGTAACCCTGCATGTTGTGTCTTGTATAATTTTGTTCATGAGTCTGAGGCTTTTAAAAACATGTTGCAAACAAATTTACAATGCACAGCATATTTAATTATGGCAGTAACTCAGTATCATGAAAAAAATGACAGTTTCATCTAGGAATGCCTCAGTTCAAAACCTTTAAGTGTTGGTGACAGTTTACATATGATATCAGCATTACTAGTATAACCTGTTTAACGGTCAAATGTAAATGACTACAAACAACCCATTTTCAGGTGCTCACACTTGGGCTGGATTTCAGAGTAAATCCCATTATGTATATTTTTCTGGCAGGCAGTACAGTTCACTGGCTATAGAACAAGAGACCTGGGTTCATTGTTCATCTGCAAGGCTGCCAGCTTTACATTTTTTTCTCCAGCATATATCCAGAGATGGTGGTGAACACTGCAGAGCAGATGTTTTGTCTTATTCCTGGAAGAATCTACCAACTTAGAAAGAGGATGATAGCAGTTTGTGAATCTCTGTGGTCCTATAGTTAGAGCCAGTCAGGAATTTTTCAACAAAATGATTTTGGTTGGAAAGTGTTGATATGGCAAAATTGAAACTTTTTGTGAAACAGGGAAAAGGGTCAGTTTGGAAAAATCTCCGGACTTGAAAAGTTTTTGAAAAAAAAATTCAAAATTGTTGAAACCATTTTTGTTTTCATAATTTCAAAATGATATAATTCCAGTTTCCAGTTCAAAATGACATTCATTTGAAATTTAAGACTAATTTAGAAACAGTTCTAAACATAAGAGAAATTAAAATAAAATGAAACTTTTTGATTGACCCAAATCAATTTCAAGGGGGGGGATCTCAAAAATTTTCATGATTTTGACTTTTCATCCCCATTAGGGATGGGAACACATTTTTGAAATCCTGAAAATTTTCACAGGATGGGAAAACCATTTCCTGCCTCGTTCTGCCTATGGTACATGTTCTTTCATAACTGACCAATAACTTGGACTACACATGCCATAGGAATAAATTCTTTAGTTTTTAGCTAAGCCAAACTCCCACTGATGTGAATGGCAACTACTTGGTGATCTGTGCTTTTGAAAATCAAGCCATCTATATAACAGCTTGAGCCTACTGCTGTTGAAGTTAATGGTAAAATGCCCATTGACTTCAGTGGAGCAGGATTAATCCCTAAGTAACTAAATATGAATTCAGAAGCACCTACTTATGAAAAATCTTGTCTACTGTGAATCAAAAGTTATAACTATAAGCCAGCTATTAGGTTTTAGCATTTCTCTAGATACATTAGACATTTCTGTAAATAAATCAGTAACATACTAGTGAAAGTTTTTTAAATGTTATTCAAAATATCTTTCGCTCTCTGAATCTATTTACTTCTACCAATCACTGGTTAATTTTACCCTATTTTTAGTTTGGTTAAACTACACAAACAAAAATATTTGCATCAAATATTAAAGTAAACTGCCTATTTTTAAAATCAGTTTCATGGATACTTCTAAGGGTATCACTGGTTATATCCAGTTGCCATTTAATTAATAAAAAAGGTGCCAGAATTTTGAATAAGAAAGAAGAAAAAAGAACTGAAGCAAACCTATGAAAATTGATGACTATTATTAAAAGCAGTTAATTGAAAGTTGTTTTGACGTCATTAACTATGAGGATGAAATTGGTCTCTTAATAGGATAATGGGGAATAATTTTCTTTCTCAACTAATCAAAATTATTCTGAAGTGGTTTATCAATAATGCATCTAATTAGATGATTAGTTAATATTTTTATTCCAGCCAAAATTTTCAAACTTGGCAGAATTTTGGCAAATTTTCAAATGTTAGGCAACTTTAGGCACTTTAATCCATATTTAGTACCTAAATAAAACTGGACTGGCTTTTAGAGAATCCACAGCTTCCACTGAATTGTGGAATTCATCATATGTTGAAAATCAGTCTGCTACCTGGGTGCCTAAAGATGGATTTAAGTGCCTAGATTTTGGCACTTGAGTTTGAAAATGTTGACATTAATATTAATTAAATAAATTGGAGATCAAAAGCTCAGTGCGCTCAGTGATATCTTAGTATTTGTACTGACATTTTGGAAATCCCAATGAGTCTCGTTTAGCTTTCTAGAACATTCAGACACCTGCTCTAGGAATTGGATTATCATCTTTAGTCTTTGTAATAGACCTCTTGGAATACAAGCCCCCGGTGATATATTTATTCTTCCAGAATATATGTTTTTATTCAGAACAGGAAAGCCCATACACCAGTTCAGAACAAGAAAACTTACTGCCATTTAATCCTTAATGTATCTCATTCAATTCATGCATGAAAAGTAAGGTTTGCATCTGTAATCTGTAGTAGTCTTGTTGCTGCATGTTGTAATTATTGCAAAACATCTAATGGGATTCAAAGTAATTTGTAAATCTGGTGTGCAGTTTTATGAGGCACTGGAAATATTACATAATTTTTGCCCATTGGTCAGTGATTACATGGTCTGAAACTTTTTGGAAAATCTAAAAGTTTAAGATAGCAATGTAATGTTCTGTACAATCATTTAAAATCCTTTGTTGTCTTAATGGCACAGCAGGCCTGCATGGATTAGCATGGATTAGCAAACTGATCACAGAACTAGGCATCCAAAGGTTCTCAATTTTAATTCCAGTCCTAGCTCTGACTTGCTGTATGGCCTCAGGCCAGTCATTTAGGGCCAGATTTTTCTCCCACTGAAGGCAGTAGCACAATTCCCATTGACTTCAATGGAAGTAGAGAGGATATTTATTCTCTTTGAGTCCAATTCTGCACTCCTTATGAAGAGTAGTACTTCCTCACATAAGTAATCTCTTTGAAGGTGAGTACAACTGCTTAGTTACTCTGAAGTCAATGCCACTACACGAGTACTTCTCAACATGAAGAAGAGCTGCAGAATCAAGATTTTCATGGCAGTTTTGCCCTCTGTTGAGTGATGCTAATGGTACTTACTCACCTAACAGTTGTGGCAAGGAGAAATTAGATAATGTAGGCATAGTGCTTTGAAAAATGCTCAGTATTGGTAAGTATTACTATTGAAGGTCATAAAGCGACCTAGGTCTTTCTTCTGAGATGACAGAATTAACTAAGGGCCAAGTAAGGTATGGGTATTTCAATTGTTTTCCTCAAGTGCACATTATTCTACGTTTCCTTGTCAAATTCAGTCCTTCAGAAAGATAGTGCAGAAGGAAGAGAGTAACAAGAGATTCAGGATGAAAAAAGCATAGATGAATTATCATTTGCTTCCTAAAGATATATTTTCTAAAAAGAAATCTTTCTAAATAAAGATAATATTTCAATATCTTTCTAAAAAGATATTGTGGGGGCAGAATCAAACTCTGAAAAATGCCCCCGCTGGATGCCCACATTGTATTCAAAGGTAAAAGTTCATGGATAAACATGCTGCCAATGAAAAGCCATTTCAAAAGCTTCTGATGTGTGTCACAGACAATTCCCTGGAGCCACTTCATAAAAGCACTGATAAAGATCAGTTGGTATTGAACTGCAACCAGGAAAATACAGGCTGAACCCGTTGTGCTGCTGGCTACTGTGTGTATCAGTGTGCACATGTGTTCATCTAGGTTTGTATATGAGTGGAGTGAGGAAATGTCCACAGTAAAAGTCCTTTACTGTAAAAAAGGTGTGTATCATTCTTCAACCTTTCCCAATAGTTCTTCAGATGTAGCTGCTTTTTACATTTTCAGCCTGTGAAGATAAACTAACTTTATGCAAATACATGTCACTCTCATAGCAATATGGCTATTTATATAAAGAAACGGTGATCAGGAGTCATATTCTAAACTAAGAGGCTCTGTCATTTCTAGTGTTATGGAATAAAATGTATAAAGGTTAGTGTGCAAAAGACTGTGCACAATAAGAAATCAGAAATAGGATCATGAGCTTGCAATACTAAATACAAATCCCTTTTTTATTACCAATATCGTGTTCTGTAATCCCTGCATTTTACTATCAGCTGCTACTCAACAGTTCTCCTGTTCCTTGCAAGGTCATCAATCAGGGGACCATTTCTAATTCTAGTAAGAGCCTTGGGCCACATCATTGAGGATACTAATGCATGAAGGGAGCAAATTTTTCTCTCTCTATGTAACAGTTCTGCATGTAACTACTAATGACCAAAGGACTATACCATTGGACACTGGAGATACATCAGTAATCTAGACCTCACACATAACCACATCGCTTACATTTAATATACAAGAATTTTAGGGCCACAAAGGTCCCCAATCAATAGGATTGCAGCACCTAAATACCTCTGAGGGCCTCGGTCTTAGCAGACTCAGAAAGTGATGAACTTTCACTGTTATCTTAATGGTACTTACTTTAGAGGTAAATACTGTCTCAAAACTGTCATGAATGTGGTTGTCCCTGGCATTGTCATTTGTGGAAATGGGGCCAAATGCTGCAGAGAATCATGAGGCTTGGGCACTTGACCAACCCTGAGGCAGCAGTAGTGACTGTGCAGTGGCTCTGCAGCCTGAGGAAGGAATATTCTTTTCCCCCTCCCTTCCATCCTGTTACCTTCCACAGGTCAAAACACACAGTCCCTCAGAGTTGGAATTCACTGGTATTCACTGGTATTCACAAGGTCCCCACAAGACAGCCCTTCTGATAGCTATTCTTACTGGTTTGAAGGAGGAGGCTAGGAATGTCTGTGCATTAAAAAATCAGATGCCACGTTTATTGATGCAACGTCAATGGGTCAAAGTAGGAGAGAGAGCCACAATTATCCACTGTTTTTGGGACAACAGCTACTCCAGGAGGAACTGGTGAGCCATAGGAAAGCTTTATTTTACAGCCTCCCATACTCTAGGTTTTATAATCGCAAATGTCTGTAGAATGAGCCCTGTCTTTGCTGGTAACTGAAACTTTAGGAATTTTCGGAAGGCAGAACATAATTAAACCATTGTTGACTCCGCTTTTCGAAAAAGTGTCCTGGGATCCTCCAAGTGGTCAGGACCTCATGGTTATATTTCATCCAAAGCTCTTTCAGCAGGACCATCGTTTTGTTCTGTTTGTACAGTACCTAGCACAATAGAGTCCTGCTCCATGACTGGGGTCCTAGATGCTACTGCGATACAAATAAATTATACTAATAGTTCCAGCAGCATGGGGCCCCTTAGACCCATACCAGGGCAGTGGTTCATTCCTGAGAAATTTGTCCCCTAGTAAATCATTAACTCAACTACTTGCAGCACCCTAGGTAAAGTACTTTGAAATGCTCCAGTGGAAAGCTCATATTTAATAGAAATTCAGCATTTCTTTTCAAAATCGTAATTCTGTAATGCTATGAAGATGGATTTGGTAAAGCAGACTCAGTGAAGCCTGGGATACTATATAATATGTGATTGTGCCTAAATGGTGCGTCAGACCTACAACTGCTCTTTCCCTTAAAGATTTTAATTACGCTTAAGAAGCTTTTTATTTGATCTTTAATAATAGAACTTTTAATAATCTACTGGAATAAAATTGTCCTTCACAGCACAGGTGAAATATCCTCAGTTAAATATTCTTGCTGTGCCATTTCTATGAAAGTCCAAGTTGGGGTGATTCTTTATGCCTTCACTCTCACCTATTTCCCTCTTAATAAAAGAACATTCTGTTAACACTGGCGACATAGGAAAGCGAGTTTTACCGACAGGCTGCAAACTCACGGGGAGCTTTCCAGGGCTGAATGGCTGCAGCTTTTATCTGGGTCCAACCTTGATGGGAGATTTATTTTGTTTAAAACAAAAAAGGCCTTGAAGTTCAAGATGAGAATTCATAAAGATTAAATTGAGACTAAGGACAGGGAAAATGATTGGATCTGCTTTATCCTAGTAGGAATTAGAAATTTTGGGTTGCCTCTGAAAAATATCACAATGCACTAAGCTTCCTGTGTTTGAAAGAAAACACTAATGCCTTGTCTCTTTAAGAAAACTGTAGGAAATCACTGGAACAGAATAAATGACTTAACTAATCAGTTTGACCAGCATTCCTCTTTCATGTTAGAGCAAAACAATATAAAGAGCCTAGGCTATAATAAATTGCTACTTAATAAAGCCATAAGTAAGTATTCCTTTCTCAGCTGATTCTCATTTAGCTTCTCCAGCTATAAAACACCTATTAAAGAAAGAGTTAGCAGCTGTACTGCTCTGTGAGGCATGAAAATTTAGATATGGGTCTCGTTATCCGTGAGTCAGTGAAATGCAAACCATCATATGCTGGGGCCAAGGGAAGGGAGGAACTAGCTTTCTACTCTACAATTGTTTCCTGCTGACCAATCTGCAGAAAGACTTCATTTGTGGTTCCAAAAGGGAGCTTGCCAGGCCTCCCACCTGAAAGATAAGCATTATGTGATTTGTTGCATCTACAAGGTAGAAAAGTGAAGAGATGCTAGGAAAAAGGGGTGGCCACAAAAGAAAAGGAGTAGGAAGGATATTTGCAATAGCTTCTTTCTAGACTTGGTTTTTTGTTAAAGTCAGTCATATGAAGGGAAGTGTGTTTCTTAGGAAAGAGGTCTCTGAAACCTTGAATAGTATTTTTATGACTGTTCTTTCTAATCTTCAAATGCCGGTTTTGAGAATTGCATTTCAGTTGTCTGTCATGTAGCCTGGCTTTTATTTCTGTGGGTCTAAGGTGTGCCCTACTTGAGAGCAGCTGGCATAGAAGGCAGGGGAGTTCTATTATTAAGCACCTATAAATAAAATTTAGCACATACACCATAACTGAATATTTCCCCTCCCTGCTCCTTTTCCCTCCTTCCTTCACTTAAGGGGTTAGAGTCCATCAATGGAAGAATACAAATACAAGGCATCACTTGGCAAAATTAAAAAAAAATAATTTTAAGAAATCAACAAACTAAAACAAAATCCCCAACATCTGTGAGTCCAATAATCTGCCCAAAACCAGCAGCCTTTTCAGAGTATCTTGGACATTATTTATTGATGATCTGTTGCCACTAAATTGTTTCCTGTATATGATTAGGAACTGCTCTTTTGGGTCTAGTCTTTCACCGCCTGATTTTTCTGTACTAATTGCTAGGAAAATTGACCAGCAGCTGCATGAATTGACTGGCTCAACTTGCAGAAACCAGGATAATTCCCACTTTAGGTTATACTGAAAAAAAATGTATAGACACCTTTTTCATGAGCAGAAAAATATAATTTCAAAGAAAATTAAAAATACACAAATGTAAATATACTTGAATGTAATTTTTAATTCAAACAATTCAGCAAGCAATTATAAGAATCTTAATGTAATTTAAATTAAAGGGTCAACTCTTCTTTGAGTCACACAGGCAAAAATCCTAAGTAAATTCATTGACATGAATAAAAATTTTCTCTGTTTACATTTGTGTAACTTAGAGCAAAGTTCGTACAAAGCTATCACTTTTTATGGTTATTCTGTAATTTAATGTTAATCTTAGTTCGTCGGCAGGTTGCTCACCCAGACACAAATAAAACTGTAGAAGTTTTAGTATTAGTATTTTAAGGCCTGCTCCAAAGCCTTTCAATATCAATGGAAGATTTTCTCTGGACTTCAATAGGCTTTGAATCTTGGATCTTATCTGAAGCTTTTGCATGTAGCTAGATATGTTTCTTGGACTGAATTCTGACCTTAGTTACACCTGTATAATCACACAGAATTGGTAGAGTTGGACAAGCAGAGATGAGCAGAAAAGGCACAGCGACTTCAGTAGAGTCATGTCCATGTATGCCAGGGATGAATTTGGCCCTTGTGTTATTACTAATAAACAAGATCCCATTATTTTCAGGGATGGGCTGCAATTTCTGTATTTCAGACTCATCACCCTGCATGGCATGATGGAGACAGAGGAAACATGTCATAAAGAACTTGTGTGCTGAAAAGATTCTGTTTGTGCACAGACTGTAAGTATTTGCAACCTTCTGTCCTGGATTTGTTTTCATTACTCTGTTAGCATACACTTTTCCATTTATTTTGTCTGCCCTTTTTTGTATTGTTTTATTGATGTCATAGAAAACTGTGGGGTTTGGATAGTCTTAAGGCATAAGACATGGTGTGATGTTGGTCTGCAAGTCATTTTGGCAGGAAACTTTGTTAATGAATCTTACAATGCATCTGGATTCAACTCCTTATTTGACTTTTAATATATTAACAATTATTTTTTGTGTTTGGTATGGAACTTTTAATTAGAGCTGGTCAGAAAACTCAGGTGGCAGGCAGAGGAAAAACTTCATGAAAGTTTTCGTTTTGGCTTTTCATCAAAATGTTGTTTGGCCTCTTTTTCCAAAAATGGAATATATTTTATTACTTTTTCGTCTGTTTTCACTGTGTATTGACAATTGAAGGGTTTTAAGAAAGCCTCCCAAATGTAATTAACTACTAGAAGTATTCTGATGACAAGTCAGTAAATTCTCTTGCTGTTTCTTCTCTAGCAAATGCAAGCTTACCTCCTTCTGATTGAAATACGAAAGGTTTTCTTTAAACCTGAAAAATCCAGATTAAACATGAAGTCTTAACCTCTCTACAAATTTTAATCCCGTTTTTCAGTAACTTTCAGTCATCTGCAGCTGCCAAAAATGTAGCAATAGGGCGAAAAGGATAGATTGGTGGAGCAAAGCCATTTTTGAATAAAAATGGATTGAGAGATAGTAGTGTATAGACTAGGGAGTCATGGGAACAAGCATTCTGTATGATTAATGGCAGATTTGTTAATGAGTAACTGACAAAGAACAGTTCACACCTCTGCATTATGTTAATTTAGGAAGTAAATGGGTTTACTGAAATCATAAGACTATTGTCTTTTATTTGTATAGCCTTGTCTGATTTACTAAAAATCACTTGGGTGTTTTAACAAGTTTTTTTTCCCTGTGTTTTTTGTTTGGTTTTTTTTTTTAAAGCAAAGTTTGACTCCTGCTTCTTAATCCATATGTACACACAGTCATAGGCACATGAAAATAAATGTTTAGGTGAAGGTTGAGAAAGCGTGGAGTTGTTTCAGAGTCACACCCAAGTAAATGGGAGCAAAATTTGGCCTTTTGTACATTTAGTTTTCTGGTACCTTTCTTGGGGGTGTGTGGAAATTTAATAGGCACTAATTGTCATTCTTAATGCAATACCAAATAGGCAGGGGGTATTGCTATTTTTTAATTAGGAATCATCATTCCATGGATAGTGCAGTCACACATTAATATTTTCTTCCACAGTGTCAGCCCATAGTTATGATATATTCCAGGGGTCTAGTGGGCTGGCTATGAGCCATTCTGCTGAGTCATGTGGACCACCAGTTTCCATTGCATATTGACTGATAAACATGACAGCATGGTATCTATCCAGATGTTAGGTTCCATAGCTCCACTGTAGAGTATTTTATGTTGCCTTTTCTGAACATGTTCTGCAAACAGCAGTGAAGGTTTCTTAGATTTACCTTGGCCAACTGCCAATTGCATCCAGGTTCTTCCTTGCCCTTGATTTTGTTTGTTTGTATGTTGTTAATGTCATAGAATCATAAAAATATAGGGGTGAAAAGGATCTCAAAACAGTCATCTAATCCAGCCTCCTGCACGGAGGCAGGACCAAGTATTCCTAACTGATCCCTGACATGTATATCTCTAACCAATCCTTAAAAACCTCCAATGATGGGGATTCCACCACCTCCCTTGGTGGAACAACCTTCCAGTGCTTATCTACCCTTAGAGTTAGAAAGTTTGTCATAATATTTAATCTAAATAACCTTTGCTGTAAATTAAGACCATTACTTCTTGTTCTAACTTCAGTGGACACAGAAAATGATTAATCAATCTCCTTTTTGTAAGAGCTCTTAGTATATTTGAAGATAGTTACCAGATCTCCCCTCAGTCTTCTTTTCTCAAGACTAAACTTTGCTCCTCCCTTTTTAATCTCTCCACATTAAGTTGGATTTTCTAAATCTTTTAATATTCTCCTCTGGACTCTTTCCAATGTGTCCACATCTGTCTTAAGGTGGGAAGCCCAACACTGGATGCAGTTCTGCAGCTGATGCCTCACCAGTACGGAGCAGAGTGGGACAAATATCTCTTGTGTCTTATATGCGACAGTCCTATAAATGCACACCATAATGACATTAGCCTTTTTTTCAGCTGCATCACATTGTTGATTCAAAACTCAATTTGTGTTCTACTATAAGCCCCAGATCCTTTTCAGCAGCACTACCACCTAGCCAGTTATTCCCAATTTTGTAGTTATGTGTTTGATTTTTTGCTTCCTAAGTGTAATACTTTTCACTTGTCTTTAATGAAGTTCATCTTGTTGATTTCAGACCAGTTCTTCAATTTGTCAAGGTCGTTTTGAATTCTAATTCCGTCTTCCAAAGTGCTTGCAACTCCTCCCAACTTGGTGTCATCCACAAATTGTATAAGCATGCTTTCCACTCCATTATTCCTGTCATTAATGAAAATATTGAATAGTACTGGACACCAGACAGACTCCTATAGGACACCACGAGATATGTCCCCAAGTTTTAACTATGAACCATTGATAACTATGCTTTGAACATGGCCTTTCAACCAGTTGTACACCCACAGTATAGTAATTTCATCTAGTTCACATTTCTCTAGTTTGCTTATGAAAATGTCCTGTGGGACTGTGTAAAAAGCTTTACTAAAATCAAGATATATCATGGCTACAGATTCCCCTTGATCAACTAGGCTAACAATGCTGTCAAAGAAGGAAATTAGGTTAGTTTGGAATGATTTGTGTTTGACAAATCCATGTTGGCTATTCTTATCCTTTAGGTGCTGGCAAATTGCTCGCTTAAT
Organism: Mesoclemmys tuberculata; assembly: GCA_007922155.1. Classification (NCBI taxonomy): domain Eukaryota; kingdom Metazoa; phylum Chordata; order Testudines; family Chelidae; genus Mesoclemmys; species Mesoclemmys tuberculata. Next base: position 5,476,775 of record ML675615.1, on the reverse strand, counting down.
ACAATACACCCGTGCTATAATGCCTTTTGCAACAGCAAACCTTGAGCTATAGCAAACGTGGTCCCTGGATCCCACCTCCAGCCCGACCCTGTGCAGCAGGGGGTCGACAGCTCCTCTGACCCCAGGGCTGTGGCAGGGGGCTGACAGTTTCTTTCCACAAAATATCCTTAAGTCCTCTAAGATTTCTCTGCAAGGGAAAAAAAACCCTTATTTTTATTTTTACCCTACAAAATATATTGACATTCTGATGTTGTTTTCCTGTACTCCTGAATCACCGTGCACATACATATTAAAGTAATATTTGTACCTGAGTTACCGCATGCCAAATTTTAGACCAGACTAGTCCATTTTTCAACCCCTGAAAATTCTGATTAATAACAACACTCTTGGCAGCACAAACATCACCTCTATTATATCTGTAGTAGTTTCCATTCTACAGAAAGGTGCTGTTGAATTGAAATGATGAAGAAGTACTTCATGTTGAAAAATACCTGTCCAGACAGTGCAACAAATAGCTTATTGTCAAACTGATGCAAACTCAAACTGAAAACTAAGGGTTTTTTGGTGTCATGTCAAGAAGACAAATCCTGAAGTTGACATTCAGGACTTGATCAGTCATACATGCAGTCAAACTTTCCATTTTCTCTTCGTAAGAACTAAGGATAACATCTGTGCATGGACCTCAGGATTTGGTCCCAGCAGAATATATAATTTTCAAACCACTTCCTATTTGCTAGACGACAACAGTTGACTAACTGCAATAGCATGTAATTAAAATCTATAGCACAGTATTCTGGTCTCAGATCAATTGTCTGTGTTGATAATGTCAATAACAAATTCTTTCTAAACAGCTGAAATACTGAAGACCTATACTTTGTCGAAATAGTTAGAAAAACAGACAAATGAACCAGGTTCTGATCTTTGTTACACTAGTATAAACCGAGAGTACTCTATTTTTATACAGGTGTATATGTGGACCTGTTACTCTAAATGGCTGGTTTACATTGCCACAAATTATATAAGAATATTTTTCTGTTTGTCAGAGGCATTTGTAATATGCTGTTCTTCACTATGGACTTAATCCTACAAAGTACTTGTCGAAACAGAAAAACACTTGCTTAAATATAAGCAATTGAAGAGTCCCCTTGATGTCAATGAGTTTATGAGCCTGATCCAAATGAGCATTAGATCAGAACAATTAATAGATTTAAGGCCAGAAGGGACCACTGTGATAATTGGTTATGCTCTCCTGTATGACTCAGGCTATAGAACTTCCCTGAGTGAATTTCCATTTGAACAAGAGCATAAAAAAGCATCACATTTTGAATTAAAATTGCCAGTGATAAAGAATCCACCACCATCTTTGATAAATTATTCCAATTAATTACTCTGTGTTAAAAATTTGAATCTTCTTTCCCGTCTGAACCAGTCTTGCTTCAATTTCTAGCCATCGAATCTTGTTATATCTTTGTTGGCTAGACTGAAGAGCTTATTATCAAATTTTTGTCTCCCATGTAGGTACCTATAATCTGTGATCGACTCACCCTTGACTTTCTCTTTGTTAAGCATGTTTTCCAAGCCTTTACTCGTTCTCATGGCTGTTTTCTGAACCCTCTCCAATTTATCAACTTTCTTCTTGAATTATGGACTGCAGAATTGAAAACAAGATTCTAGGCATAGTCACGCCAATGCCGAATACAGAGGTAAGATAACCTCCACACACACTTTTGATAGTCTCCTGTTCATGCATGGATCACATTTGCCATTTTGGCCACAGTGTCACATGGTCAGCTCATCATCCACCATGTCCCCAAGAGTCTGCTTCTTATGTATGCCATTTTATAAATGTCTTTGTTCCTAGATGTATTCTTTTAATTTGGCAAGATTAAAATGCATATTGTTTTGCATATTGTTTACTTGAACTCCATTTACCAAGTAATCTAGATTGCTCTGGTTCAGTGACCTGTCCTCTTCATTATTTACCAATATCCCCAATCTTTGTTTCATCTGCAAACTATATCAGTGGTGATTTTGTTTTCTTCCAGTGCTTGATAAAAATGTTAAATTGTGTAGTACCAAGAACCAATTTGTGTGGGACCTCATTAGAAACAGACTTGCTTGATAATTTGCAATTATATTTTGAAACCTGTCAAATTAGCCAGTTTTAATTCATTTAAAGTGTGCCATGTTCATTATGCATCATTCCAGTTTTTAATCAAAATATTGTACAGTGCGATGTCAAATGGTTTCACAGAAGTGTAAGTAAAAATACATCAAAAACTTGTAATCATGTCCAAAAAAGATTTTGAGTTAGTTTGGCAGGATTTATCTTCCATAAATCCATATTGATTGGCAATAATTATATTACCTTCCTTTAATTCTTTATTAATTGAATCCCACATCAACTGTTCCATGATTTTGTCCAGGACCAACATTGGCCGATGTGCCTATAATTCTCGTACTTGCAGTGGCCGGTTTACCCTTTAATACCTGAACTACATTAGCTTTCTTTCAGTCTTCTCCAATTTCCCCAGTGTTTTTGAACATTCATAATAATGGTCTAACAAGCTTCTCAGCCAGCTCTTTTGAACTCTTGAATGCAATTTATCCAGGTCTGCTAATTTAGAAATGTCTAACTTTGCAATGTCTAACAATAAGAACAGCCCTTTGAAAAATATGTCCTTTAATATTAGTTAAACTAAAGTTTCTGTGACTCAGAATCTGCTTAACAATGCAGCAATTGAGTAATGGAATTATTATTGTTTAATTGTATTTATAACAAATAATTTGGTAACTGTCATCCCCTGATCTTGTGAACTGAAAATCTGTATCAATCAAGGTAAGACTATAAGACAAAGTTGTAAATAACTACTCAGTTTCTCTAGTATCAATTTTTTTTATCAGATGTGAAATATACAAGATTTTCAGCTTAGCCTGAAGGTAAATCATTTAATCAGTAACAAATAGTACAGTATCTGTGTCATCACTATGAAGGAAATTATTACACTGACAGCAGCTAACCACAAAACAATTTAGTTCAGTGAAAAATGAAGCAAAGTTAGTTTTAGGCTTGGCAAAGAATTGTTTTATTATAAGCCATTCTCCCCGTTCTGGTCTTAAAGATTATAAAATGTGAAAAAAGAGAGGCCCAATATTTCAGCATTTGTATTCGTCCAATGGGCGGTGTGTACAATCATATTGGATTTGCAAGCCACTCATATAGAAAGAGAATGAATGAAATCATGCCAGTTTGCCAGCAGGTGCAGCTGTCACTATTTTATAACTTAATAAATAACATACATGATAAACATACTTAGGCTGAACCCACAGGACAGAGGAAAGCCAAAATATAAAGTGGAGAACAAATGAATAATGCATATACTGCACGCAAATTCCTGTTTACACCAGTCAGAACTGACTCCTTGCTAGAAAAGAAACCTGATTTATACAAGAGATCCAAATACCCAGTGGACAGATTTTAACTTAACTGCCAAGTAAGCACAGTTAATAAATGTCTGCATTTTCTATAAACTAAGAAATATGGTGTACCATCCATCTTAATGTGGCCACACTGTCTGAAATAGGACTTTTAAGCCTGTGATCAATCATTTGAGAGGCACTGAAAACAAATGTATACAGAATATAGCATATATTTGCAACAATTGACTAAAAAGAAATCAAATGTGGCCTGTCAACCCAAACCATAGAGTGCAATTGCATATAGGAAATGGGCAAGTAGAGACAAAGTTTGAGTAAAAATTGGAGTGTTTAGATCAAAAAATCAATTTAGTTTCAAAAGGAATTTAATTTGCATAGTAAGTTTAGAATATGTATTTAATTTGCTACAGAAATTAATGGCGACACAAGCATACATGTGGGTTCTCTTAGGGATGTTTTTAGACGGGAATTCAGAAGCATCGTTCAAAAAGGAAAAAATTCCATACATAAGTAGGCACAAGTAAGTATCTAGTTTTATAGTAGCGTCCTTGGTAATTCTTTGTGAACACACCCAAAATGCTTGTGGTCTCCTCAATTATGCTAAACTGTGAGAATCCTTGTCAGTCTTTGCACAAACCAAACTCCATGGTCCTCAGCCAGCCTCAGGTTTACCTGCAACCTGGAGAAGAGAATTTTTTACTACAGAAATATGGGGGAGGGCTAAATTTATCTTGGTGTATCTCCAGTGAAGTCAAAAGAATTATACCAGGGATGGCTTTGCTCTACTCCAAGAGATAAAGAAACTACGTCATGCACAATTTACGTTTCATGGATCCCACTTTTCAGTCTGTGGCTTCCACAAATACATGAACTGCCTTTTGACACTTTCTGTGGTTTACCCTCCAGAGCAGCTTCTTGATGGGAAATAAGATTCAAGAGCTAAAATGTGGGAATATGAAGATCCAGATCCCCAGCTCGAACAATGCAGCTCTGCTGAAGACATTAGAACCACACTGATTTACACCAGTTGAAGATCAGGGCAAACACTTCCATGTATCCTTTACTTATTATAACTAGGCATCTTCTCAAGTCTAAGTCGCTCTTCCCTAGCTAGACATACTAGCTGCTATATGGCCATGTCATTGGTGATATGAAAGATACCTTATGATTCCCCTTCAGAATTCTTGCTGACCTAGCTCCAGAGTAGTAGGGCAAGAGAAAACTCAGGAATCAGTAAGATTGCTTCCCCAGGTATCCCAGCCTCTGTTGTTCCAGCCAAATAAATGACTTTGATGACTCAGGCCTGTGTCTTCTGTTTCACGTCACAGAACTTGACCCCCACACACTTGATCAGCCCAGAACATAGCATTACTGCTAACAGTGAGAGAGCCGCATGGTCTCAGCACAGGGCTGGCCACCTGGAACGCTGGAGTTCTGATCCTGGCACAGGTGCTTGGGGCTTTATTAGTTCATATTTAAAACATGTACTTAGGATAATCTCTGTGGTGCTAAATATGCAACTGGATCCACAGGAGCAGTCCTGGATCCATGCCTCATCCTGCTGACATCTCTGTGCACAGGATCATGGCCCATGTCAGTTTGTTTTTTAGACCCTTCTATTAGGGCCTGATCCAAAACTCATTGAAAACTGTGGAAAGATGCCCACTTGCTTCAGTGATCTTTGGATCAATCCCTCTGGGATGGACAACAATATAAGGAGACTGCCAATCTGTTTAGACCTCAGAATATACCCACATGCCCTTCCAAAAATACTGCTGTGCCCAAACACCATGAAACAATGCTATAAGGTTTAGAAATTGTATTTGATTATGGTAGAAGGTAAAGATATATTTATAGAGACAGAATCCCGGGAGGATACCAAACACAGAGTTTTTAAACTATTAAAATAGCATCTCTCGTTCTCTGTAATGTACGTCCTTCAGGACTGATACATGATGATTTTCCTTTAAGGAAGGCAGTGTGGTCTACTATATAGAGCAAGGGACTGAGATTTAGAAGACCTGAGCTGTAATCTTGCTTCTTCTTCTAGTCTGTTAGGTGACCACAGGCAAGTCACTTCATCTTCCTGCGCTTTAGCTTCCCCACTTTTAATATAGGGATGATTGTACTGATCTCCTTTGTAAACTGCTTTCAGATCTTCTGATGCCATTTTCTATTTATGAGCTATTTCTTGATTAAGGTTCCTTTAGTGGCCTAAATCCCCTGGCATTGATTTTTAATTCTTGTTAGCATGAAGAATTCTACTGCCTCTATGTGAAAATTCATGTCACTATAGTAACAATGGAATCTTGCAAGTAAATATTCTTATAAAAATACTACAGTATTCTACAATATTTTTTCAAAGTACTACAGTATTGGTACTTCAAGCAATACGTGGCCAACTCACACACTGATCTGCAGTGCTTCTGAAGTTGTTCTAACGCACATGAATAGCTGTCAAGTGCTTTCTGCATGCTATTAGCAATGGTTCCTCTAGCTGTGCTATATTGCAACAGGCGTCTGAGGTTTGCTAAAAGCAGTATTAAAAATAACCAGACTTTATTTTTTAACATGAAAATAGATCGCAGATGAAGTCTGAAGCTTGCAAGACATTCTCTCGTGATTAAGAAGATTGAATATGAATTCAGAGCTTTCGAATGATGACAGATTGACAGTTCTTGTGCATAAAGTTCTCTATTCATCAGTAGAACATGTACACCCAAAGCACAGATTTGTCAAGGTTGCTTACTCTGGACAGAGAAGGCCACATCTAGGGTTATGTGAAGATCATTAAGTTTCCATATGCAATCAGCCTTTAGTTTCTTTGTTAAGACTACTTACAAGGGCATTAGCTGAGGTAGAGGAGGGCTTGGGGTTTATTGCTTTTTTGAAGTACTGAGAATCCTAGGAGTTGGACCAAGACTGCAAACTAATTTGACAAAGCAATCATCACATGTCAGTGACTTTGGGGGACTATTCTAATCTGGATTCTGAACCTCAAGCAAATGAGAGGCTCCATATCCCACTGTGAATTCTCAGAAGGATTCAGTTGGTGGCGCTGGAACAATTTATATAGTGGGGGACACTGAGAGCCATTGAACCAAACTGTAAACCCTGCATATGATGTAAACCACCTCAAGACAGGGGCTGCAGCCCCCACCCCCACTTGCTTAATTCCAGCACCTAGGCATTCAGTCTCCCGTCAGGGCTGTAATGATGGGTTGGGGTTTATGTTCTATGGAGCAAGGTTAATAAGGAAAGAAGCAAGTTGTATTTAGGTGACAAACAGAAGTTGCCAGAGAAGCAGAAATTCTGTTTTCCCTCAGTGATGAATGTGCTCAATAAAGGTGTAGCATCTGCTGCCAGTTTTCATTAATAAATAAATGAAAAACAAGTACGCGTGGTAGGCAGCATGTCTAGGGATGGCTTAAACAGGACTGATCTGCTTTAGAATTCAGCTTCTTTTTTCTTCAGGACAAAAATGTGGAGCACTTTCTTGTTTATAGGATAAACACAAGAGATGAAGGCAATCTGTGTAGAACACAGGAGGGGCTGCCAACCCATAACATTGTGCAGAATGCAAAAACTCCATGGCTTGCTCCCTTTGGAGTACTACACTTCAATCTTCCTGCATTTTGGTTTCAGCGTAAATAACAGTTAAATCTTCAGAGCAGACAAGCTGACAGTAAAATGCTGAGCAAAGTATTAATCTATTTTCCTGCCTTTGCAACAAATATTAAGCAAACCAGGAGACCAGTTTCAATGTCATTTCATCTGTTGGAAGTAAATTACACATGGCATTATTACAAGAACTGAAAATGTATTTGCTGTTATGGAAAGGCACTGATACCTGCATGGTTAAGGTTGAAACTACTCCTCATAAACCTGATTTTTCAGCTTCACAAAACCAAAGTTGTCCTTTTGAAATGTCATATGCCACATCTCATCCCAGGTTAGATTATTTTTTCCCCTGGGCAAATCTGGAAAAAGTCTCACAGGCAGTTTTAAAGATATGAAACTAGGTACTTAGTCAGCGTCAATCGCTGCAGCTTCATTGAAGTCCATTGAGGTATATCAATTGAAAGCAGCTGAGAATGTGGCTGATGTTGTTTCCCAGATTTCAGTGCTCATCATTTTAAGTATTCTCTCACTGTTCCTTGGGATCCTTGTTTTACAAATTCTGTTCTTTTAAAGCGATATGTGAGGGTGCTTTTTGAAAAAATAATATAACTGAGCATGCTTGAGAAACAAGGAAGCTCTAAAAAGATTTGTATGTGAATATCCCTAGAGTCATCCACATTGGAAAAAGTCCAGGGATTAGCATTGCAACATACAAAACACTAAGTTGGTTCATAAGCAGATAAGTTTGAATAGTAATACATTGCAATGCTAATAAATGAAGGGGAAAAGCCTTGCGTAGTGTAGAGTGAAGGAGGTAGTGGCAGCCAGCTAGAGAATCTGAGTCGTCCTAGTGTCACAAGGCAGATTGATTATGGGGAACAAGGAAAATGTAGTTAGCATAACTCCTGACTGCTACTCTCATGAGGAGTACAGTGCACCTCCCACTCCTGCCCTGATGGTGATGGTAGCATACGGCTAGGGCAGTGCACATTTGGGTATCCTGTTAACTTCATTGGCACCAATTTTACATTTGCCACCAATATGCTAGAATGGAAGACCAATGAGCGTGTACTAAGGAATGCTGCTACACAGCCAGCAATCAGCTGGGTGTCAAAAGCTTTTTCGTGGTGCAATATGACTGTCAGTGATGGACATAAAGTGAATATTCAGCCAGATCACCCTAACCACCTTGCCAGGGATTGATTTAGGTAGTGCTCGCTCTGCGAAGAGGTTACAACCCTTTGGGATTTGCCATGATGTTGAGGATGAACTTCTCTGGCTCTATTAGCCTGGCCCCTACCTTCAGTAATATAAAGGCTCCCACTTCATAAAGGATAAACTAAGTAATATCAAACATGTTAACATATATTCACATACCAGACACAAGTGGGTAGGTTTAGTTTTCACTGTATATGTGTACAAACTTCGCTCTCATTTAAATCTGTGTAACCACACACTGTGCAGAGCTTCATGGTTAATGAGAACAGAATTGGCCTGCAGTCTGAATGTACTATAACTAGCACTGGCACACAAATCTGATTTATTTGCTGATGAGCAGATTACCCACTATGCTGTAATTGCACAACATTTTTGGCTTTTGCTTTTCTGCCAGGATGTCTCTGTGCCCTGTTGTCCCAGCATGAGGCAGTGGAGCTTGTGTGTGTGTGTACACAATGAATGTTGTGCTGAATGATGCACTGAGCAGGTGTAACAAAGGCCAAAGAAGTTTAGCTAAAAGGAAACAAATACATATTTAAAGGAAACGTTTTGGTTTGGTTTCCAGGGTGCTGATTAATTACAATTCATGTTAGATAAGAGCATAAAGGACAGCAACAGCCTATTATTATATTGTGTGTCAGATCCATGTCTGGTTTAAGCTGGCTTCTGGTGGTGTAAACTAGGGAACAAGGCCTGTGGCAGTTGTGAACACACGGGACAAAAAGTGCTGGTCACAATGATACACGAGCCATATACTGATTCATGGCAGCTTGCACTAGCTGGGCTTCAGTGGAGTCCCTGGAAGATATGAAAAATGCCTTCTTCTGTCAGAAATGCCATGGGAAGGGGACAGTGGAAATACTGCATGTCCTCCTCAGCGTGTGAAACAGGCCCCGTTAAAGTGGGGCCCTCTTGTTCAGGGAGGTGCAATTTGGAACTGCTTATGCTAGGCAGAGTGCATCTTGGCCCACATTCTTCAAGCAGGGCACTGCTGAGATACATGGTGTTTAAAATGCCACCGTACTCAGGGCCTACATTTTAGGTGTAGAGTTCCAATCTTGGAACACACGACCATGGTGATGCAGCGGGTCTGTATATGTTGTTCACCGTTAGAACCTGGGTTAGGTCCAAGAGTGAAGGCAAGATTTTGGTGCTTTCATCTTGGGTCTCTCTGTTTACAAAGCCACCCCACACTTTGGTATAACTAGCAGCCCCAGCTCGGGGCTGTAAAAGCTGTTGTGTACCAGATCATAAATTGGGATGAGATGGTAGTGCAGTGTGATGAGGCTTGCACAGTGCCTGCCTTGACTATGCCTGGCTCAAGGCATCTATACCTCAATTCTCTGAAGACTAAATTCATCACCTGGCCCCTACCCAACCTGCATTATGTAAAGGAAACTGCTAATTTCATGCTGCAGAGAAATGCATAGCCAGATAATCTCTGTCCCTGAAGCTGTGTTACAGGTGAAGCAAAATCATCTCAGAGCTGAGAGTCACATTTTCCCATTACAAGATGCCTCACGCCATTGAGAACCAAATGAGTTTCTGACCCACACATTCCTGCTGTTATCTCATGCTTACTGAAGTTCATGTAAATTATTAACATCGGTAATGATCGAAATCTTTGGACATGTTAAATAAGAGAACGTCTACTTCATTTCAATCAGTCTGTCTGATTTTGCCCCATGACTCTCATTGTGGAACATGCACACTGCAAAAGCAGCTCCTCCCCCATCCCACCTTGACACTCTTCCCAGGGCTGGCATACACTGGACTGGCATGGTACCACCATCTTGGTGAGCAGAGAGTGAAGAGCCCCTCTTTCACCTTGGCTCTATTCATGCCTTCCCTACTCCAGGCAGGAGCACTGTCAATCAAACTATAGTATAGCCGATTTACAGTAAATCTCAGAAAAAACTGCAAGAACTGTAAAACATTAAGAACAGTAGGACAATGGAACAGACTACCTAAGAAGGTCATGAAAGCTCCTTCACCGGAGGTTTCCAAAAGGAGGCTGGATAGCCATCTGTCTTGGATGGTTTAGACAAAACAAATCCTGCATCTTGACAGGGGGTTAGACTAGATGACCCTTGCAGTCCTTTCTAACCCTGTATTCTATGATTCTGCAATGCAGACAACCTTGAACAGAGCCTCTGACAATGGGTGACTTTTACTCAGAAAGAATATTAAGGCTGAGAGAGAAGCCAGTAGGAACCTGGAAGCTATAAGATGACACCTCACCACCACGACCATTTGGACACATTGAGGAACTAGTCAAGGGTGCACTAAGGCATCAAGTTGAAATGTGACTTTTTGTTGTTGTTGTTATGCTTCGCTTACTCACTGACAATGTTCTTTCAGTGGATTTGGGGGCTGGTCATAGATGCTCTTTTGCCTTTTGTCAAGGTAATAAACAATGCCATGTTAAAAAATTGCTAACAGACTGGACTTTGTGGTTATATAGAACTCAAGGCAGGAGCCTGCTCTGCTGCTGCACTTTGAGCTTGCTGTGCTCCCACTGTAGTGTATCCGGCAACGCACAATGGGCAGTGACTATCCGTAACTCTCAATCTGGGGATGCCCACACACAGCATGGAGGAATCGCCAGTGAACACAGAGCTCCAGCCCTCCTGCGGATCCTGACATAGCAGTTGAGAAGGGAGGTGTCTAAAGCACAGTTTGCTCTAGTTATCTTCCCTTAGAGGATGCTCCCTTAAATTCTGCCCACCAGCTGGTAAAAGTCAGAGCAGCCCTCTATCTGCTTTAGCCTCTACAGGGACCTGCACCGGGGCAGAAAACAATGGAGCCATAATCCGCCACTTGACAGCCTCCCCTTTAGCTGTGCTCAACAGAAACTTGGTGCATCAGTGAATCTGTCCCAAAGTGGGTCAAAGGTGTGCCAGGAGCACAAAAGTGGATCCATGGTTTAGGTTTGTAAGGTTTTCAACATGAAAATAGTTGAAATGACCCAATATTGGCTAATTGTGCACAGTGTGTTTTGCTTCTGTTACAATAGTGCATGTTTGTTAATAGGTCACCATACCTGTTTTTCAGTTTGCATACCTGATCAGCACAGGCCATCTAGAATGTGGGAATTTGCTAGAATAAAGCATAATGAAAACCTCAGAAACAGTTTCTTTAACCTAAAATAACTCAGCCATTTCACTGTTCATTTTTTATTTCTAGCATTCCAAATGTGATCTCACCATTTATTTTGGAAACTCAGTTCATATTGGGTTAAGGATATTCCTTCCCCCTCCCCCACTTTTCCTTCTGAAGTAGAAGGGGGGAAAAGATGTAGGGGGGGCAATCCTTTGTGGTAAGCACACTTCAACTTGCTTTGCAAGAAAAACCTATAGAAGCATGCTCTAAATCAACTCTGAACTGAACTTCCCAGAGGAATGAGCTTCTAGATGTCACTGACTGGCCTTAAACTGCATCTCTACAAGCCGTATATTACAAGAAAGGCTAGCAGAGCTGAAATTACTGGAGCAAGCCAATGACCCGATGGTATTGTATCTGCTGCTTTTAATCTCACAGGAAATAAACTAAGTGCAGACTCCACCAGGGCAAAAGAATAATGTGGCTCACTTGTAAAATCTACTTGTCTCAAGTACTGCCATGCAATACTCCTTTTTTTTCCCTTTTGCCTACCGCAAAACCTTTTTGAGTTTCTTTGGTACCACATCCAAAGATTGTACCACGTGATAAGAGAAAACCTCTAACAGCAATAAAGTCCAGTCAGGATCACTGTTTTAAAATGTGAAAATATTGGAATGGAATCCCAAACAAACTAAATAAAAAGGGACTAATTGAAATCAAACAAATAAAGAAGCAGCAGAAACAGGCATGTTCTGAAAAGCAAAAGGTGTTTGCAGCCCAGCTGAACAGGGTTTAAACCATTCAAGAAAGATCACTGTGAGCATTTTGCCCTTTTACTTATTTGTTTTTGTGCTAATTGGTATAATTTTGGGAAATTTTGGGAATTTTGTGATAAAGCCGTTAGTTGAATCAATGGTTAGATTTGGGTCAGGAAATAATTGTAACACAGGGCACATTGGTAGCGAATGTGGGAATTTTTTCCCCACACACAGTTCCCTGCTCCAGGATAACATTCAGGTCTACAGGACTTAGTATGACATTGGTGTCAGCAGCCATTGGTCCTATATCTGAATTTCTAAAGATTTGTTTTACTGCCTCTCTTTCGACTGGAGCAGTATCCCCACCAGTGCCGTGTCCTTCCAACCCTGTATCAGGGGTTTGGTATTAACATAGAAGAAACACTGCCACCTACTGAATCACCAGTGGAAATTCTTGTGGCTCTCTGATGTTACTTGAATGCCTGCCGTTCAAATATTTGCACAGCCTAACCCTAATGAACTTGGATGGCAGCAGGTAGAAAGCACTACAAGTTCAGAACGAATGGATATGGTTGCAGATTTACATCAAGTATATCTAAGGACTTGTTTTGGGAAATTTTACCAGTTATACATGGATACAGTTATACAGGCCTAATCTGCCATTTGGACATTTTTATAATATGATTATCGTTTTTTCAGATGAACTTAAGCTCCTTCCCAAGTGACAAACTAAACTGACAAAAAAACACTCTTATTCCAGAAAAAAAGAGTCTGTACATAGCAGGCGAAAAATTTTATAGCGGTATAACAAAATCAGTTCAACTTCAGACCTTAGGTTGTATTGAAAGAAGATGTACAGAGAGAATATATATGGGGAGTATGTGATGGTAATGAGGAATCTGGAAGATCAAGGAGTTGGGATGCATTGGCATTTGTCTAATATCTTTCTGTGATAGGGTGGTGACTTCTTCTGGCTGTCCTGGGGATGAGCTCTGCCAGGTGCTGTCCTGTCCTGGCAAAGCCCTTGCTGCTGTTTCCCTGGGCTTCTTTCTACATAACTGGCTCCCCTCCTCAGGTCCACCAGCCTCCAACTCCCTTCTTTCAAGGAGTACCTGCAGCATACTTTCCGGTCAGCTCCTGGACTTCATACAGGTCCTTTCTGTTCCTGCCCAACTGAGCCTGCTTCTAATTAACGGCCTCCTTGTATCTATCCCCCATTTGCTGCTTAGTTGGTTAATTAGGCCTGCCTCACCTAATTTACCCTCTCTAGACAGTATAGGGAATACACCCCATCACACTTCCCTAATAATGCCATCTGCCCTTCACTCAGGGTGGGTACTCCTGATACTCATACATTCTTCATGTCACTATTTAGTGATGGAACAACATGGTGAATTTTACCTTGCTATTCTTCGGGCTTGTCCACATGGAAATTAATTTGGATTAAAGTAGGATGTGGATTTAAAGTAGAATAGCTATTCCTGCTTAAATGCCAGGAAGGACACACTTATTTCAGAATAAGGAACTCATATGCCAGAAAGAGCATCCACACAGGTAGTTAATCAGGAATAACTTCCCATGGAGACAAACTCAAAGAAAAACACTGAGGGAAACTCAAGAGCCCCTCTCTGAAACATGCATATCTTCATGAGACCAGAATTGTCCCTGGATCACTGCACTGTGTGAAACAAAAATAGTGATCTGCAATAGTGGTCTGAATTTTTTTTTTGGATTACCTTATTATATTTTGTATGTATTGAAATATTTAAAAGTAACTCCAAACTCATAAATTCCACTGAGCTCTTTACCATTATATAGTCCCAAGTAATCATTCAGCCAAATGATATTCAAATACAGGTATTGCTTGTATGAAGGGCAGATAATGGAGATAAAAAAAATAAGCATGGTTAAACAGAGTTCATTTCAGAGCTCTCTGCATTTGGTCTTTAGCAGATTCTTTTCGTTTTGCCAAAATAAAGTTCTTTGCATCATGAGATGTTCTAAATATATACATACAATGAGCATAATATGCTCAAGTCTGGCTGGATAAGGCAGAACTGCAGATACAAGTTTATATGCTTTTTGACTGAAGAGAAACATTTTTTCTCAATTTAGACAGTGCAAAAGTCTAATCTGTAGCAGTACCAATAAGTTATCCATTAAATTCCCATTTCCCTATCTCTTGCTGCTGTCTAAAACATTTTCCACAGACACCGTCTTACACTTGTAGAATTAGGAGAAGAAAGGAATCTTCATGGCAATTTTAAACTGCATAAATCAATCAGACAGCTGAAGTCCAAGAATATCTGAAAGCCATGTGCATAAAAAATTTAAGAGATTCAAACACATCCACTCTCTCCTATGCAGGTGTAGCTCTAGTATAATCTTAAAGTGACTCAAGATTAATCAAGGCCATTTGATTTTGTTTTGGAATCTCATCAACTGTAGCATCTTTTTTAAGTACTTTTCTAATCTGCTCTTCTGTTACCCACATCTATGATTG
>ML675615.1:5430092-5457135 GCA_007922155.1 Mesoclemmys tuberculata | reverse complement strand
CAAGCCAAGCTCTTTGAGTCTCCTTTCATAAGGCAGATTTTCCATTGGATTGCAGGATAAATTCTTTCTCTGAGCAATGAGCTAGTGTATGTGCTGCAGCATATAGGAACAAATTGCCCCAAATTATAACCCCGCACTCATCTTCTGCTGAGTGTCAGATGTGCTAAGGTGCATTGCAACAAAAGAGCTGAGCTAAGAACACTGTGACAGGCAGCTCACAAATGTCTTCTTTTTACTGATTTCACATCTCAACCTCAATGTTACGTTACCACTAAAACCTGCTGTTAGGGTACAGTACATGACTAACTTTTGTCTAGGTTTTTCCTGAAATACTATGCTGCCTTCTAGAGTCTGAATAATATGGTACACCTTTTATAGTAGTTGCCTTTAAAAATAAAAAGGGGGGATGAGGGGAGGCACTATTACATTTTAGTGAAGTGAAGAGTTTAAGGGTGAGATTTGCAAAGCTGCCTAAGTGCAAATCTTCAGTGTGGCTTTTCAAAGCTTAGCCTAAGTTCTCCGTATAGATGCAAAGGTTTCTTGAAACAGAAGGGTAACGGATCATGAGCGGAGCACAGTGTGATTATTTTTTAAAAAACTGTATGGTTTTGTGCTTTCATATAAAAAAGCTTTACAATGGGAATGGGAGCAGAGAGTTACCTCTCTCTGCTATTTTGGGATTAGCATACAGCACTGATAAGGACCCAATCCTGCCATGGCTAACACTGTGTTAGGAATCAGAGCTGCAGGCATGCATCCTACGCTGCAGGGATGCAAGTGGTGTCTCCAAGGGCAGGAAGAATTGATTTACAGGGAGAAGTTAAAAGAATCGAACATGTCCAGTTAGGCTAAATGATGACTAACTGGGATAAAATAACTGACTGCAAGTGTTTGAAGGGGATAAACACATCTTTTGGTGGTACTGGGGATACCAGGGTAATATTAAAAAGAGGGATGATTGTCACAAATCTAATATTTAACTCTGTGCAGTAGTCTCTCCTATAGGAATTGTTTAAGATGAGACTGGACAAACAATGGTGGTGATGTTCCAGGAAACATGTTCTGCACTAGTAGAGAGATGGACTAGGAGGTCACCTAATAACTCTTTCCAACTGTAGCTTCTATGCATCAATAATTTTGTCTTCAAGTTACAGCATGATGCTGTCAGGTTTAGAGACAAACATATCACAGAAGGGGAGTCACTGACATAAGTTGGCAAAAGTGCTCACTGTCTTTGGTTGTCACCCTTTTTCGGTGCCCAACTTGATAAACCTAGGGCCTGACTGTGCACAGGTTTTGAGGACCTGCAGTTCCTGCCAACTTCAAATGGAGTTGTGAGTGTATAACACCTTTAAAAACAGGCTCGAGGGTCCTGATTTTCCTCTCAGACCAGTTTTATATTTGTGGTAGCTTTGCTAACTTCACTGGAAGTATCCTTGACTCTCATTGGCATAATTAGAATCAGGCCTGAAGCGTCTCAAGACTGGAAACATACCAAATTTAAGGTGAAATTTGGATCTTAGTCTCTGTAGTAGGGAAAGCTGCCAAGTGTGTGGGGGGTTTTTTTGTTTTATTTTTTTTCTGCAGCAAATACTCACAAGCTGGTCCTTGAGTCAGCATTAATGGAGTCTTCATGGCAAATGTAGACAAGAAATGAAACAAAACAAATCTCACTACAAAATCAAATCTGCGTAATATATCCTGCATCACTCTATGCCTTTGGATTTGAAAGGATATGTGTGGAGGCTACTGGAAGCCTCCCTCCTACTCCTGAATATTGCCCATGGCATTCCAAAGGGACCTTAAAGATGGAGATTGGGACCAGCTTGGCAGAGCTCTTACTGGCTTGACTAAACATAAGACTCCCTTTTATCTCATCAGGTACATTTGCTGCCTGGGCGCAACAAGGATTAATGTCAAGCCTCAGCTGTGTTAATAATAAGTAGGAGTCACACTTAGTTGGGTGATTAGTTAAACTTGCTGGAGTAGGAGTCTGGCTGGCATATTTGGCTGACAACATTTAGTTGGCAACGAGGGCCAGGATTGACTGGCAGTTGCAACAGCAGGGCCAAAAGACCCCTGAATGCCAACCTTTGCACTAAGCACCTTCATCTCCAGTTACTCAAACAAGCATCACAATTTCCAAAATTCCACCTCCACCCACCATGCCAGGAGTCTGCTTATTGTATTTCTGCTAGGTCTGTGCCCGGACAATGATTAAGCTGGACAGCCCACTGCAGGACTCAGGGAGACCATGGGGTTTAGTGTGCATAAAGAAAAGAGTGTCCCATCTTACTGTTAAAGTCATATGGTTCTCTGTTTTGGCTCTTTGGCACACTTTAAAATCACATCTCCTTCCCAGAACCTCATAGCCACACCTGAAAACACTGCTGAATAGGCGGTGAACCATGCAGGTGAGAGGAAGGATGGTGAAATGATTAGGGCACTAGCCTAGAACTTAAAAGAGCTGTGTTCAATTCTTTGCTCTGCTACAGACTCTCTGGGTAATCTTGGATAAGTTGCTTAGCTTCTTTGTGCCTCTGCTCTCTACTTATATACATGGGGATAATAATGCTTCTCTGTGTCATAGGGGTGTTGTGAGGTTAAGTGTACTAAACTATGAAGTGTTTTGAGATCTAGTGATGAAAAGAGCTATATAAAAGCATGGTATTATTAATTTTTCCAGAGTAAATATGGATGACCCTTCCCTGGACTTTATTTATCTTATATTTGCAGATTTCCAGATATACATTTCAATTATAATATTGTATAGCCTAATATATAGCCATGCTATGTATAATGCTTGTAACATATGAAGAGCAAAACAACAAAGCAGGCAGCATAAACTGAATGGGAGTGAATTAAAAGTGTAGGTAGACAGATATGAAAAAGAACTTCCATGTGCACAGCTTGCCTAGTTGAAATCTGAACAGTTACAGTGAATACATGAAATCTCAAATGACTAAATTGATATTTTCAGCTCAGGGAGTGCATGGGCGGGCCAGCAACCATGGGTGGAAACTAGAAGAGCTTGAAAGGCTTCTATTTCAAGTAGAGAATAATGGATTTGGAAATAATTTAAGAGGCAAGACTGTTGATGCAAACACACAAGATCGTTCGTGGAAATGGGATCCCACTTGTACTCTCGGCTAAATAGAATTTGCATGTTGAGTAAATGTAATTGGCTGAAATTGCACCACTTTCCCTAATGCGTCACAGTAGTCAAAGTGCCTGTCACCTGGCACTGGGCAGCTGCAGCCCCTTTTCTGCCCTGATGCAACTTGCTTCCATCCTCCTGTCCTTTGTGCCCTTGAAAATTTTCTTCTTAAACAAGGCCTCTAATCTTAAAATATTTTATTACGCTAAGATGCTAATGCATTAACAAATAATGAATAGGATAACAAGTTGCGTATTACCCTTCATGCGTTGCCTCTTCCATAACCCTCACTCGAACTGTATGTGGACCATTTAGCCTTTTGGGGATGAGGTTTGACTTTTTTATCTGTCTCCAAACCATTTAGCACACGTGGTGATATTAAATAAAAAAATCAAGCAGTCTTGCTACCCTGTGGGTACAAACAAGCAAATGTTGCCAACTTGCATGGTAGCCCGGGAATGCACATCAGCAGGGAGATGCTGCTTTCGTTCATTGCCGGGAATCAGTGCCTTGACAATCCTTATGTAGTACATCAGAATCAGCGAGCTATGTGCACATAGCAGCTGTTCCATTAGTGCTGAAGAATCGCTGTTTCTCCCACACAACCCTTGTCCATGGCCATGCCCCCAGGTGGGCCATTGCATCCAATAGTTCCCTATGGCTAGTCACAATTCTTCTTCCCTGATGTTTTCATAAATAGAGTAAGTAGTTGCACTCCAGCATGTTGGTTTTATGAGCCCATTACCATGCATATATGACCGGAGAAGGATTCTGGCTTGGTTCCTCACAATGGACCCCAGGCATCTATTAACAATCCCATTATATGTGCCTTGATAAGCCATACATCAGAATGTGATTCTGAAGACTTCCAAAAGCCACCTGGTGCCACACGTCTTACGACTAATTAAAAATAATTATATTATATGTTATGATAACCCATTTGAACATATGCAGCTAGGACTATATAATAGGATAAGAAATCAATACAAATCTAGGGGAGTGCTGGACTAGGCTTCAGGGAAAGCTGGGTTCTGTAGCCATCTTTGCCATGGGCCTATTGGGTGAGCCTGGGCAAATATCTTTGCCTCCGTTTTCCCATCTGCCAAATATAAAGTGCTTTGAGAGCTACTGATGCAACGTGCTATATGAGAGCTAGGTGATGTTATTCTTTATTACCTATTTATAAAGCCTGTAGCTCTAGTCCCTGACACAGGTCGGATACTGAGAAGGCCGAATACTTTTGTGGGGAACAATCTTGCATATTTTGCTTCCAAAATCTTCTTAAAAGCTATTTGAATAAATAACTGTGCTGCTGAACAGCACACAAACTTTTCTGGCAGAACATTGAAGCTGTCCCACAGTGGATAAATAATGAAAGAATCACTGTGCCAGAAACAGCAAGCAAGCATGAGTATGCTATAGCCTGGTAGTTAAAGCACTCATGCGGGAGACCCAGGATCCTGCCCCCGCTCCAATGATTTTTTAAAATTATCCAGAGTGGAACAGCTCCAATAGGAGAGCCTGAGGGAGACCCATATTAGGATATCCTATAGCCCACTGGCCAAGGAACTCAGCTGACAGGTGGCAGATCCCTGTGCAAATCCCCTCTCCCTCAGGTGGAGGGGGCTTTGAACTAGGGGCTCCCACATCCTAGGTGAATACCCTAAATACTGGGCTAAAAGTTTTAAGGGAGCAGCACCTCTTCCTCCCCCACCCTGCCATTTTGTGTAAGCTTGCCCAATTCAGAAGGCAAGGTCTGAGCAATTCTACTGGACCAGGCTTGACAGGCAAGTTAGTGGGAGGGGCTTCTGTCTTCTGCCAGTTTGTGCATCCGTCTGGGGCTTAGGCATCCAGAAGATTGGCATGGGGCTGCGCTGTGCATGCTCAGAGGCAAAAACAGACGTGCTTAAGATACTTCTATTGCAAAAAAAAAAAAAAAAAAAATTAGGCACCAAGCAAGTTTAGGCACCTGCAGTATTTGAGAGCCCAATGGGGTCTGATTCTGGGATTTTAGGCATAGAAAGAGCCAATAAGGCTCTTCAGCCCTTTGTGAATCCAGGCCCCAAATTTGTAACTTTTCCTGTTCTGTATCCTTTGGTGTAAACTGGGTCCAGGGCACTCTGAATATCATGCTTGCCTATAATCTGATTGTTCTAAACTTTCCATTCTTCCTGTAGTTAATGCTACACATGTATCAATCAGCATTGCCCCTTCCTGAACGTTCATCTTCACTAGATGAATTTGCCTAGTCAAAAACCTCTGCACTGATGAGAACAGGTTAAAAACACGTGTGTGTGTATGTATATGGGGGCTGGGCGGGGAGAGAGAGATCTTTAGTATATATTTTATTACCTATATCCTACACCCATGTGGTAACTTCCTGATAAAAAAGACTACTGGCTTATTAGCTATTACAGAAAAGCTCAGTCTTTTGTATTCAGTAGAAAAATCTATCCATAAACAATGGGAGCAGATGTGTACTGTGCTGGGTCATACACGTCCTCCTTTTAAAATAAAAAATGTGCGTAAAATGTGGCTTAACCATGGGGTTCAGTTCATTTTGTCTGCAGCCACACCTCCTTGGGCTACTGTCAGATGTCAGGCTGAACAGGAGAGATCTAGGTCTGAATTAGGTGGGAGACTTCAAGGAGAAAACCCTGAGTTGCTACAGAAAGTGACCTGAGTGATTCAATAAGGGGCACCCGCCCCCTGAGTCCATACTGAACACGATGGGAAGGAGAATTGCACTTGCTAGAGATGCTGTCCAAAATGTGATTTCATCATATGTTATCTTACCGCGAATCAAACGTCTCTTCCTTGGCCTTTTTTTCATCTCCAGCATTCAGAATATATCAGGATCTGAAATAAATGAACGCTAAAGCAAGATTAGTCACTTTAGTTAGGAAATGAGTCTTATCAAAGTAGGGTTATTCTCTACAGCTGAAATTCCTGCTAGTGCAGGGAGAGCAGATAAGACGGATAATGGTGGCAGATATAACAAATAGACGGCAACATCCTCTCTACAAATACACCCTTCCTTCTTCCTCCCAGCCTGGGGCCCACAAGAGTTAAAAATGAAGGAATTTCTCTGACTCTCACCTCCTTGATACAGGTGCTGAAGGGGCATTCTGAAAGCATCCATTTTTGGAAGAAACTTTTGCATAGGGACACATTGAGAGAGAGGCTGCTGAGGACAGCCCGGGTCTAGCTTGCTCAACTGGGCCTCGCCTGTCCTTGGCCGCTGATGTGGCCATGTCACGGCATTGAGGGAAGATCTATGGTGAAGATTATGCCCAGTCTGCAGACAAAAGCAGCATGCAGAAGGGAAGCACTTTGCTGCTAGGCACTTGCTGAGTGTGCCCAGGGTGTGTACTGTACTTAATGGGGTTATGTTGCCGTAGAATGGTTTAAGATAATTTGTTCTCTATTTAATTTGCTATATATTATTTAACCTCCCAAATTCCAAGTCCTTTATCCTTTCCCACCATTTTATAATGACTGTAACATCTTTCATGACAGCACCGAAACCCAGACTGCCTGTTCACTGTTAGTAGATTCACAATTGCTTGTTTTGGGTGGGAATCATTTATGTCTTGGAGATTTCCAGCTGGAGGTATCAGACATATAAAATCTAAACCAGGGATCACCTACATCTAGGCCACATTCATTATAGAGACATTTCAGAATACAAAAAACACTTTTTAAGAAAAAGGGACTTTTTAACAAAACTGGAATTTTTTCATAATCTTTACATATATATATATAGATGGGTTGCTTCCGCCTTCCATTTTTATCTCTATAATTTTCCTCTTGAAGTCTGATCCACTAAAGTCTTTTCATTAATTTTACTGTATCAAGCCCTACTTACAAAGACATCTTACAAAACTGGGTGACTGGGCAACAAAATGGCAGATTAAATGCAATATTGATAAATGCAAAGTAATGCACATTGGAAAAACAAAATCCCAACTATACATATAAAATGTTGGGTTCTAAATTAGCTGTTACCACGCAAAAAAGAGATCTTGGAGTCATTGTGGATAGTTCTCTGAAAACATCCACTCAGTGTGCAGTGGTAGTCAAAAAACCTAATGGAATGTTAGGAATCATTAGGAATGAGACATAAAATATCATATTGCCTCTTTATAAATCCATGGTATGTCCATATCTTGAATACTGCATGCAGATCTGATCGCCCCATCTCAAAAAATATATATAGGAATTGGAAAAGGTACAGACAAGGGCAACAAAAATGATTAGGGGTATGGAAAAGCTTCCATATGAGAAAAGATTAATCATCTTGGAAAAGAGATGACTAATGGGGGATATGATAGAGGTCTATAAAATCATGATGGGGTGGAGTAAGTAAATAAGTGTTATTTACACCTTCTTATAACGCAAGAACTAGGGGGTCACCAAATGAAATTAATAGGCAGCAGGTTTAAATGAACAAAAGGAAGTATTTCTTCACACAATGCACACTCAACCTGTAGAACTCCTTGACAGAGGATGTTGTGAAGGCCAAGATTACCACAGGGCTCAAAAAAGCAATAGATAAATTTATGGAGGATAAGTCCATCAATGGCTATTAGTCAGAATGGACAGGGATTGCTGTTTGCCAGAAGCTGGGAACTGGCGACAGTTTGGATCACGCAGTGATTACCTGTTCTATTCATGCCTTCTGAAGCACCTGGCAGTATACTGGGCTCGATGGACCATTGGTCTGACTCAGTATAGCCATTCTGATGTTCTTATGTAGTATTCCCCTGCATAAATGAATGTGTGAGTGGTTTTGTAATAAGTTTAAATAATCATTTGTAGCCATTTAAAATAAGTGTTAACCCTATAGTAGTAAACCCATTTGCTTACCCAATGTATGGACCAAATACACCATATTTAAATGAAGAGTTAAATTACATAATGAGTAAAGAAACCTTTAAAGTTCTAAGCACCATTATAAACAAAAGTTAGAGGAAGAAAAAGGCTTTAAAATTTAAAAAAGGCCAGACTGGGTGTCAGGACTTTCTCTTTAATTTTTAAAATTAGTTCTTTTCCAGTTGAAGTATCCTCTAAGAGTGATTTTTTTGAAGGTCACAGTAGGGAGGAAAAGGCTTTAATGGAGTGTTTTGGTAACACTAACAACTGGAAAACAGAACAGACTGAACTTTTATACACATTACATCAGGCCTGTTGTACAGATAACATGTTTGCTAAACTTCTCAGAATCAGTTGAGCCCACAAGTCATCTCCTTCTGATGGAATTGTTTCCTGCTAGGACTGGATGGTGGAGTGGTATATTATGTTGCCCAAAATACCAAAACTATGAAGTGAGGCTCTCTTTATTTTGTGTAAATAAACACCTAAGAGTTCGCCACTTGAAGGGCAAAAAGGTTGTTAGCATATGCAGACAATGGAAAATACTGTTCACTAGTGCTAGAGACATTTGAAATTACTACACTGAAAAATAAATCTTCTATTTTTTAGAGTGTACGTATTGTGTTCGTAAGTTCAAAAATAAAACCTTCCAGTATTTTCGGCCACTCTACTCTACCCAGGCACTGTAGCTGGGCTTTGATATCTAATAATCTCCTTACCTAACTGTAAAAGAAAACACAGCATTTTAAAACTTAAAACAACGAAATTAATAAATTCTGAAAACTTAAATTTAGTATCATCCTGGCAGCTGGTGCTGTCCAGTCCCAGTAAACCTGGTGCTTCATAATGTACAGGAAAATTGGCTTCTTTGGGCTTGATTCTCCAACATCATCTCTTGCTACAGAGCATGGGAGCAGCTCTAGAGAAAACAGTAGAATGTTAGAACACCTAACAATAAGAGGATGTGAAGAAAGTGAGATAAATTAATTTAATAATAATGAAAGTTGTTAGCTACCACAATTCCACACAACACAACAAAAACCAAAACCTAAGGGGAAGGAAATTTCTGCTAGAGAAATGTACCTGATTCTATGTCTTCAAAACACATAGTGGAATAAAGTAAAATGAGACCATTTTCTGCTTAATATACATCTATGGCATACTTTGTTGTGAAAAGGAGTGGAGTACATGTAACAGACAGAAACTCCACAAACAGCAGCACCTGCTTATGGATAACTGTGGAGGTCATCTGGCATATTTCACAGATGAGGAAAAGGAAATTTTAGTTAATTGGTTTTGTGGCACAACTTAAATCCAATGTGGGAAAGCAAAATATAGTTTGTTGTCTAAAATATGGCCTGGTGGATAAAACTACAATTCACATCTATAATCTAGCCTGCTGATGTTGAAATCAAGGGCCATTTGCTAGGTGTGATGATAGCAGGCCTGGGCTCCTATGCAGTGGAGTAATGAGCACATGGACTCACATACAGGTGGCTTGTGGATCAATGAATTAGGCAACCCCAAATGCTCTGTCATGTGGATAGCCAACACTGCCACATGAGTGGAAACCTGTTTTTTTAAAAAAACAAGTAATTCCTCCTGTTTGTTTTTAAATAGACTAAGCAAAAAATGTCTTCAGGCCTGAATAAACTCATTGTCAGAATAAATTCTGTTGTCATTTTTTGAATTAAGAGCACAGGAGAGAACAGAAATAAAGCCATCACATCTCAGAACAGATAATCTTCCTGACCAGCTTCAGGATCTTTTCCTGTCAGGTTAAAACCTTGCTTCCCCTAATAATGAAGTTAATAATTTTAGAAAGGTATTTCCTAGAAATGCTGACACATCCTTATCTGTACCATCAAATTTTGTAATGCAATAGAAAGGCAATCAAAATTATGTCCAAATATTGATTAGTTAACATACCTGCTACTTATCTATCTATTTTTTTTTAACTATAAGGTACATTTCTCTTTATATGAAATTTCCTTGCCCCTTGGGCTTGTTTGGTTTTGTTTTTTGAGGGAGGTGTTAGTATTGTTAACTACTTTCACATTGTTTGCCATACTATTTGGTGAATTTTATTAGTTCTTAGAGTCTGTAATTATAATTAATATAAGTTCAGACTTTTCCAAGTAAATATATTCTATGAAGAGTTTAGCTTGACACACACAATTATATTGCAGAAAAACACGAAAAAGCAAAAGGTACATCTTAAATGTAACTCTATATTTATCATTATATATTGCAAATGCTTTCCTCTATTTATGAGAATAATAAAAATTTGCTCTGTATAACCATCTGTATGTGATAGTTTGTTTGCCAAACTGACAACTGCTACTCTAACAGGCTAGCTTGAAATGTAAGAGATCATTGGCAAAAGGATTTCCAAATGAACTTGTCATCTGCTTTTCCTATGATCTGAAACCAATGCATCCATTTTGGTTCCTGTAGTTACTTTTGGTTTTAAGGAAGACACTATGAAATACATGAAATAAGTAAGTCTGAATCAGAAGATTAAATACACAGCCAAGTTTGTACTTGGACACAGGTATGTGGGGCTGTCATTGATCTCAGTGAGAGATGTATACTTGCATACAAAGTAGATTTTAGCCCATCATCTGTTAGTTATTTTCTGCATATCTTACAACTTAGAGGCGATCTTTGTGTCTTGATGTCATGGCTATGCTGAGAAGTATAAAAGGGAAATGTTTTCTGTGCAAGGACAACCACAGCAGGCTAAATTCAATAATTAGTTACATCTATCCAACATCACTGAAATGAATAGGTTTATAGAGGCCTAATAGGAAGAATATGGCCAACTCACATTAAGGTCCAAAGCAGTGTACACTGAAATCAATGGGAGTCTTTCTTTGAGGATGAGCCAACCTTTTAAAGCTGAAAACAGGAAGTAAAATTATTGTATTCTCTTCAGAAGTTATAGAGCTTCTGGAACCTTTGAGATGATTGTATTTTGTTTCAGAAGCTTCTGAGAGATTGCATATGCTAAAGAGCTTCTAAGTTCTTCCGAAGCAAACATATTACTAACTGCCACCTCCTTCTTCAAACAGAGGGGACAGAATGATAAACTATTAAATCCTTCAATCTGTGTTCTTTTATTTTAGTTCTTCCAATATGTATTTTTTTTCTCTTAAACAAACTTACGACCAGATCCAACTCCCTTTGTTTTCAATGGAAGTTGGATCAGGCCCATATTGTTTTTGATTGTTCTTGTAAGGAATGGAGGAGGAGGCTTGTTTTAAGTTCTATTACCTTCCAACTGCTAGAAATATTTTTTTTAAATGAAGAAAAATAACTATATTTCTTTAACCATTTTGATTTGTGACAATTATACAGTCTCATTACGTTGTCAAAATCATAACAAAACAAATTTTAATAGGCATAACTTCTTAGACAAACAGGATTTTTCTATCCTCAGTGCATAAATCACATATGTATGGGATTATATCACGCTTGTCTTACTGTCATTAATCAATCACTGATTAGTTAAATTCCTCTTCCTCGTTACCAACTGAAGTTTCCCCAACTGATTTTAAAAAAAATCTTATTATTTAGACAAATCCTGTTTGTAGTGCAACTGTTTCTTTTAATTCATCTGAGAGTGATGATTAACCTGTTTTCTAAGTGTACTGCCCAAGATCTGTGGCAAAAGTCTAGGGTGACCAGATGTCCCGATTTTATTGGGACAATCCTGATATTTGGAGCTTTTTCTTATATATTTCTTATTCTTAGATAGAGATATTCTTATCTTACCACTCCCATCCCAATTTTTCATACTTTCTATCTGGTCACCCTACAAAATTCCCTTTCCTCTTATCAGGAGCAGCATGAGTAAAATCATATAACTGAAGAACTATATAAATCTTTAAAGTCACCTAAAAGCTGTGTCATACATACAAGAAAATTAACTGAATGTAAAAGTAATCTTAATGCACCTCAATATCCTCTTCCAGCTGAGAATTTCAAAGCATTTTACATTCATCAGTGCAATATGCCTTTCAATATCCCTATTAGATAGGTAGGTATCACCCTGATTTGAAGCACAGAGAAATTATGTGACTAGCCAAACATCTCATAGGAAGCCGTTGTTGAAGCTGACAGCAGAGTACTAAACTCCTAATTTTGAGTTCTGTTCTTTTACTTCAAGGCAATCCTTCCACACGTACCATTGATGACTATAGATGGATATTGTATATGCATCCAGAGAAGGTCAGACCCTGTGTTATCAAACTAAAACCTGCGCAGACTGTGGATGCATTCCATTAGATTCTCTCAACATGCTTCACACGTATAGTTAAATATGCTAACCAGAATTAATACCCCATAATTAGCCAATTTTTAGAAATATATCTGATTTATTCAGTTAAAT
Organism: Mesoclemmys tuberculata; assembly: GCA_007922155.1. NCBI lineage: Eukaryota > Metazoa > Chordata > Testudines > Chelidae > Mesoclemmys > Mesoclemmys tuberculata. Next base: position 5,444,710 of record ML675615.1, on the reverse strand, counting down.
TTACCAAAAAATAGCAATTTTAAAAAATATAAATTGCAGGCATGAAATATTAATTTAAAAGGACAAAATAAACATTTGAGTTTAAAATGTTCCTCAATGCATTTATCTTGTGCAGAATATGCATTTGTCTTTATTTTTCAAACATGATTGTTCCATGCAACACAATCAACTAGGATAAACACACAGTACTGCACATAATAAAAATGTTTTACAGGGAAGGTAAACCCCAAGGCCAAGAGTTTCAAATGTGACTACTGATTTGGAGTGTCCAACTTGAGATACGTTAAAGGGACCTGAGTGTCAAGGAGTGATGAGCACTCATCTTCTGAAAATAGCCTTCCTTTAAGTGTTTAAAAGTCATTGAAAGTCTTGGACCAAAACAAATAATCAACTTTGTTTACTCATTTATGATCAGTCTGAGAGTCCTCATTCTCTTTACAACTACAAACATGTCACCAACCTCTGTCTTGTGAACTGAAAAGAAAACCAAGACCAATTATTTTTTCTCTTTACAGAAATTTCATGTTTTTTCTTGTTGCACTTCCTCCCTTATCACATTGGAACTAAAGAAATTATCCTAAAATAAACATTCAAAATCCACAAGAAAACCTCCTGCAGCTAAATATTTTACTCTAATATTGTATGAACCAGTCCTTCTTTTCATTAGTCAGATACATGTAAAGTTTTTGCTTCTATGATATTGAAAAGGTATACTTTATATATTAAAAAAGTCTTTTTAAAAACTCATGCAGAAATAATTTTTGTCCTTTAGACACAGTGAAGAATGTGATTTAAATGGACTGACAGAAATAAAGTAATGCCCCTAACTTCAACATCCTTTAGTGAGAGGAGACCTTTACAAAGACAACATTAAATAACTTAAAATTACTAGCCAAGCTGCATTAACTAGGATCAGTATTTCCATAAATACTGAATTAGCAGCTCATCATTTCTTGATAACTGGCTCATTGGGGATGCAAATTGCTAGCCAACCTGTCCTCTGTATAAATAAAACTTAAAACAAATAATTGCAGTAGATCCCATTCATTATAAAACATGCCTTCATTCTTTAGGAAACACTTGTTTGCATTGTCCTGACTAATAGTAAAGACAAATACCTAGGAAATCTTTTTTTAAAGTTAGCAACAGGTTTTTTTTTCTCTTGCAAGTTTTGCTGCTATTGCATGTGTCATGACAGTGGCTCCACAAAAAAAGAAAAAGGAAGAAGTTTGGTTAATAGATTTGAAGCACTGATGCTACTATGTTCATCATTCTGCAATATGAATGTTCAGCCTATAAAATATTTTGTATGAAATAATTCAACAAGAAATCAATTTAAAAATCTTCTTGACTGTTACTCCATGTACATATCCACAATTTTCATTGAAAATCCTTTTTTGGATATTTTCACCCAATAATCCATCAGTACAATAATCCGCAGTGTCACTGTCCAGTGCATCCTGAGAAATTCAGCTCTTTCAAAGTGAAACTTTGAGAGTCCTTGCTCTGAGATTTATATAAAGCAATACAAATCAACAAAACACACAGTAAATATATTTTAAAATATAATATTAGTAATGTCAACACCAAAGATTTTATTTACTGCACAGAAAAGAAAATATTCAGAATAGTGTCATTTGTTTCGGGGAATGCACAAAAAAGTTTCAACAACTAACATGTGGTGTTTCTTTGCAAAATAGCCCTTTGCATGATGCCGAAGCAGAAATTGTTTGTGCCCATTCGTACTTGCATTCTTGCAAACAAACCTGTACAATGCCAGGGAAGGTCATTAGCTACAATTGTGCCTGCTTTTTTTTTTTTTTTTTTTGCATTACCTATCTTTGTGTTTATACAAACCAACAAAAAACCCCACAATGATAGACCTCTTAAATTAGACTACAGGTCTCATGCATTCATTTTCACATTTTAAGGAAGATTCTGAACTGACTGTCACTAAGTCTCTCTCTGGCTTATTTTCTCCATCTGTAAAATGGTAAAGATGGCTATTATTTATTTGTTTAGCATCAACATTGTTTGACACTTTACAATGTACAAAAATAAAGACTGAATCTGCTTTGAAGAGCTTACAGTCTAACAGATGCCCACATAGAAAAAGGGATGCAATGGAAAATGTTTAGCTGAGGACAATTTAGTGTGGATTAAACTGAGCTCATAGAACTGAGCCCCTTGGGCTGGAAATTATTGCAACACAAAAAAAATGGAGCCCCACACTGCCATTTTTGAAGCCTTTTCGGAGCAGAAGCGCAATCCGCAGTGTGGGTAGTCAGTCTGGGCGGAGGCTGTTGTTGAGCTTAAGAACCACAAACAAGCAACCCTGATTCTTTTTGTCCAAATGCAGTAACCAGTGACTGTGTAAATAACAGACAAATTAGTGTTCTTTCCCTAATTTGTTCATCTGGATGAAAAGACTTGGTATAAAATTCATTCATAACCACCACAACCACCATAACCTCACAACCAGCGTCTCCTAACATTAATTTAAGGCAACACAATCTGTCAAAAATAACCCAGCACCTGAGAAATAAGCCAGCTAATAGGGATGTCTTTATGGGATTGGCATGGCTTAAAGCAGGGTGATATCCCAGAACCATATATGGTAAATGCTCCTTCTTATAAGCTGACACAAACCCCAGATCTGAAAACCATGAACATTGTGTTAATTGGGTCCTTGTGACATGGGAAATGAGAGGGAAGGAGGGAGCAATTAAAAATACATCTCCAGGCCTCACACAGATATGAAGACCTCTTCCCCACTATCACATCTGTCACCTTTCAAGGTCAGGTATTAGCCCTTAAGGTCTTACCTTCCAGCCTATAGTCCATCCCTCTCTCTTCCCATCCCAGCCTGGCTGCCCACTCAGCCCTTAGGCCTAACCACACCATCATGTCTTTGCCATCAAAGAAGGTCAGACATGCCCCATGAAGGAGAACATAGTGCCCATCCAAACTCCTGCCTTCCTTTCTAGACACTTTTGCACTCGAGTGTGACTTTAGCCTTCTCTCTGCAACTGTCTTCCAATAGCAAATAAGGCAATGCAGACCGTGGCAACCCTCAGAGACTGCTGCCATCTGACATATTAGAAAAAGCTTTTTCTCCTCTGTTATCTCAGTGAAGTTGCTCAGGAGGTGGGAGAGTTTGGTGGTGTAGAAGCAGCATTTTTCTGTTTCAGATGAGCTCTCTGCTTTTCAAGGGGCACATGGGGCCCATTCCCATTGAAAACAATAACCCAGATCCTCAAAGGTATTTAGCCATCTAACCTCCATTGCTTTCACTGGAGGCTAGAAGCCTAAATACTTTGGAGGATCTAGACAAAGGGGCCCTTCGTCCTGGATTTCAGAGGGAGCAGAAGCAGGCTCACCATGTTTACGTGATGGTGGCTTAGAGCTTTCATCCACCTAAAGGTTTGACAATACATGTGACACTTGAAGGAGGAAGCAGATTACTTTGTTCAATCTCTCATGTTAAACACTTGGATCTCACTTATGCCAGTAACTCCAGCGGCTTCAGAGGTGTACTTCCTTGTGTCACAGTGGAGTAAATCAAGGCCATGCACTCTGTTCTTGTTGATGTTTTAGTGAGCTTCTGGTTTAATCTGGGGTTTGACTGAAAGCCCTGAAGCTATGGGGTAAAACAGCCCCCTTCCATTCAGGCTCAACAAGGGAATAATTAACTGTTGCTTTGTTTTAATGATAGCTCAGACAATGGTAAATCACTGTCCAAGGCATAGACCTCATGGAAGGCTGGATAGTGAGTGGGTCTTGTAGCCCAAGGGGGTTCCCAGGTATCTGATAACTGATGCAAGGGCAGAAAATTGATTTGTTTGCCACTGTATATTTCTGTGTGATAAACATCTTAGCAGTAGACAAGGAAGGCATCAAGGAAGACTCCAAGGCAGCCCAGAGAAGCATGTGTATGTAGTGTGATGCTGAGAAAAAGCTAGAGAGGGAGAAAGCTTTTGGGTAGAGTGCTTGCTGGAAAGAAGCTTTAAGATGTATGCAAACAAACCGTCTTTCTCTATTTGATTCCTCTTGTGTTCAGGGAATCACAACTTTAAACAAAACAGAAATGCATCAAAGAAATACTGAACTCCATCATCAGTTTCTTGTCCTAACAGAAACCTCAGATTTTGGCTGACTGCTTAGGTCAATAGAGGTAATGGCTATATTTTCCTTATACCTTTTCTATCTTCAACTGCAAAAAATTTATTTTATTTTATTAATATTTTATTTTTTAATATATATTTATATTTATGAACAAAGGCCGAATTAATAAATTCTGAATTAATTTCCTAAATGCTTCCTGGGCAAGCAGCCCCAATTTCTAGTGAAGCTCGCCTCTGGAGGAGCACTCTAAATCTTTTAAAGTACTTTTTTTTTTTTTTTTTTCCTCCTGTTCAAAATGAAATAGAAATTGGTAAATTCCTAGACTAATCCATCTAGGGAAATGTTATGTTTGGTGTAAGCTTTCACCCATCACTTTATTTCACTTTAAATATCAGCACAGAATAAACTACATGAGAAGCAGCAAAGACACCTTATAAACACAAAACAACATCAATGACAAACTCTCCAGGAACTTCACAATTGCTAAGTCACCTATATATTGTTGGAAAACCTTTGCTGTAAACTATGCATGGCAGGCCTGACTCTGATGCCATTCATACAGTGCAAATTGGGAGTAATTCCCAATGAAATTACAGTGGGGCAAAAAGAGTGTAATCAAGATCAGAATGAGACCCAATGATCTTAACTGTTCAAGCATTCTTTCCCAGAATGCCTCTGTAAATGACCTTTAAGCACGATGAGCCTGTAGAGTTCAGCTCTCTTGGTCTCTGGCTTACAACATTCGCTCTCATTTCAAAAAGAATAAGAACAGATTCAAGCTCGATAGTTATGTATCTGATTTAACCAAAGGTCACAGCAAATCCAAAAGTTTATAATTTATTTGAAAATGAGTAGTTTTACTAAATCACTTGTAAAGAATGAGTTTTACTTTCTCAATTTTTGCAGTTGCAGGCTTCAGCTGAAAATTCATTCTCTTTAATGACTCAGTGTTTTTGTCTCTTAACCTTAAAATAGGTCAAGGCCACAAAGGAATCATTTCAGTGACAGAATACTAGTCCGGATTTGTCCAGCCAAATCCTTTAAAGTAGGACTGTCAAGTGTAAATCCAAAACAATAGTTTAATGCTCAGCCCTGCCTTCCAAAACAACAATCTAGCTGAATGCCCCCTAGACCCGTTGCTGTTCAACACACAATGGATTTGTTGACATTTCTTTGCACCTGAGTGCTATGATTTGAAGCAAATCCAGCCTCCTAGGCCCCTCAAAAGTTCCCCCCCAATTTTATTTTCCATGCACAATTTAGTTTCCAATATTCTTTTCCTCACTGAAGTAGTGAAGTATTTGTGAATTAACAGTTCCTTCTGAATTTCTTGCATCACAATTTATGTTAGTCAAGCCAGGGTTCTTATATGTGAAGTGATAAGAAAGCTGCACAGAAGACTGAAGAGGAAGAAGGAGAGAGAATCTAATGAAATTGCTTACCCAAGTCAGAAAAGTTCAGCAAAACAGCTCCCCTTGCTGGCATCATTATGCTATTATAATTTACAGTAATTTGATTTTGACTCTTTATGTGGGGTATTTTGGTACCTTCTCATCTGCCCCACTCCAGAGAAGCACATGGACTGTGTCATTGTCACTTAGAATATAGATGAAGAAAACCTTGCCCAAGTCATAGTAGCATGCCAATTAATTGCATTACTCTTTTTCTCCCAAGCAGACTGATTCTTGGATCTTGTAGATAATTTACTGTCAGAAATCAAATCAAATCAACAAAACTTGTGTGTATATATACGTAACATGAATGCTTGTTTACTTACTGTGCAATGTCAGATCATATTGCTTGATACAGTACCTGAGTTCTCAAACCTCCCACTGAATTATATGAATATTTAATCTTTCTAACCATCAGCAAAATTAATAAACAATGAGATTCTTGTGTGTATATGCCTGTATATTTTAGTGTGGGTCATTGACATTTGTGTACAAGAGACATCTGGATAAAATGGTAACTTCTGCTGGGCTTTTTGAGCCTGTTTACAGGAAGCATATAAGAACCCAACGGCCTAGAACTGGGGGCTGAGACAATAATAGCCTCCCCATTACCACTCTGGGTCCAGGTTGGGTTCCAACCAAGAAATTCCAAAAGGCTAAGTCCTGTAGGAAGTCCTGCCATAACAGGGGTGGTGTAGTCTGGCATATGGGTGACCTTTTATAATATTAGTGATACTAACATTACAGAATTGCAATAAATATCATATAGGATATGCCATGCATGGTACTGATGGAAAAGTCAAGATTTACTACACCTTATGAATTACCAGGACATGTAAGAACATGCCTATGGACAGGAACTCAGAGGCTTTTCCATGCCATGTGATGTGTGACTGTGTTTGGGACAAGCCACATGGCAAAGGGACATAAAAGGCAGCTGCGCCATCTCCATCTTGCCTTCATTCCTGCTTCCTACCTCTGGATCAAATCATCTACAACTGAAGATGTGAAACAAAGGACTGAGACCCATCCAGGTATTGGATGTACACCAGAGGAACTGTACAAGCCTACAAACTTCACAATTCTACTGAGAATCTGATAAATATGGACATTAAAGTCATGTGTTTGTATCTGATTACTTTGACCATTTAATATCTCTTTTCTTATTTGTTTCTTTCCTTTTATAATAAACCTTTAGTTTTAGTTACTAAAGGATTGCTGGCAGTGTGGAATTTTGGGTAAGATCCAAACTTATATTGATCTGGCAATATGGCTGACCCTTTGGGGATCAGGAGAACATTTTGGTAAGGAGAATAAAGTTTTAATAACTTATCTCATTACTGGACCCGGTTGCTGATTGGAAACCAGAGACTGAAATGCAGTATTGGGGGCTGTGTATTTTTTGCCATAGCTTCTTAGTAACCATCGTGGAGAATCAGAAGCGCTGTTTGTGACAGGTTGGTGAATCTAACTGCAGTGTTAGCCACCAATTTGGGAGAATCTGCTTTCCTTTTTGCAGCCTACCCTGACCTTGGCATTTTCAGGTGGGCTACCCTACGCACGGATGGGTCACAAGAGGCATGAGGGATAGTCCTCCATGATTCCCTGGTTGGCTGACACTCCCCATTTCTGGGAGCTGTCTGAGAAGTACAAATGTTCAGGGTGCTTTTGTGATGAATCCTGCATGGCTGCTCCTCAGTGCAACTCACCTGGATCTCAGTCTCGTGGCTCTCGATCTTGCCTGGCTCCTGATCCTGATCTTGGTTTACTGTCTTTGGCTTTTGACCATTGCTGACCCCAGTGCAAGACCCAGGCATAGCTTGATCCTGGTTCTCACCTCACGCTCCCAAACAGACTCTGACTTGGGGCTTTTATCTGGCCTGGATCTGAACTGACCTTTGATACTGAGCAGCTTGCCCCATTCCCTCAGGCAACCCATGACCTGGCCCTGACAAAGAGCCGGCAAACCTTACTTTCAGTGTTGATTGTCTTTCTAAATGATATTCTCTCTTTGAACTGCACATTCTTGGGTTCAATGCATGAATAGCTGGCTGAGATTCAGTGAACTATGAAGGAGATCAGACTGGATGATGTTAATGGTGATTTCTGGCCCTAAAACCTATGGTTAAGGCTCTGTGCTGCACCGCTTAGAGATGCAGCCAAGAACTCAGTCCAAGGGGATGATGGGCTAAGGTGACTTTAAGCCACCTTTGCACCCTCCTGATTCTGGATGTTGGAAAGACCTGGGGCATAACTGGTCCTGCTGTGGGGCACTACCTAAATTACAGCAATCTGGGCTGCCCCATAGTCTTCTGCACTGTCCAGATTTTCCTCAGAGCTACATGTGGCAGTCCAATCCCTTATACACCATTTCTTCCCCCCATACCTACCCTTAGTTAGCCCTCCACATCTGAGCTTGCAAGGGGATCCTCCAAAGATAGCATTACAGATGTCTCTGAAGTGTCTTGGTCAGGAGAATTTTCCCTTGCCCAGGCATATGGCTTCTAGGACCCCCTTTACACCACTCTGATCCCCCTACCTGGTGTAAAGGGGCTGAAGCAGGGGTAAAGATATCAGCAGGGGGATGTATGATTAGTGGTTACTATAACATATGGTGGTGTGCTCACAATGAGTGTTTTTATGAATCTGCTGTACTCCTAACCTTTTCTGCTGCTTATTGACGCTAGGGTGATAAAACTGGGTGTGAAAGAGAGTCCACTCCCACTGACATTTTCCCCACTCTAAGCATTGGACTAGCATGTTATACTCTCACTTCAGTGTATATTTCATAGATTTTAAAATGCAGTTTTCTTCCCTAAAGTGACTGTAAAATGTGGAGTTCCACATTTATTATCTCTCAGGGACTCCACATTGAATAGGTTCACGAGCTTGCAAGTAAAACAATTGTTTTCTGTCCACCACCCTGAAAATTATGATTGGGTTTTGAGAGTCAAGACAGGTTCTTTTCAGCTTGCACATCACCAACAATAAGGTCTCTACCATTGGCATTTAATTAATAAATCAGTTTGTGATGCACAAGCAAGAATAAAATCCAGCTCATGTGTTGTTTCTGCCAAGAAAAAAAAACTTAATAAAATGTATTTTAATGGCTAAAATGAGCAGATATGACCCTGAGTAATTACAGAGAGCACACATCTATTGAATAATAAGGTTCAGTCTTTGCAGAATAGAACCACACTTTAAAGGAGGTGTTGTTTGTGCATAGTCATCTTGAATGCCTTGCTGTAACAGGATTTTAAAAAGTATAATTAACTTCTCATGGTGCCATTAAACATAATGCAGATCCTTTTCATCCTTCCTTGCTTTCTCCCTTGAAGAAACAGGTTGAGTGATCACTATTATGCATGTTCTTTCAAGGATACAGCATGCTAAAACAATTAAGAAGTCTGTTATCATAACCATCTCTTTCACAAGTGCATCATTAACAGTTTCCCAGAGTGGTTTAAATCCACAGTTCAAAACAATACCTTATCTCACCCTTCAACAAGGGTCAAAATTTAAATTTACCCAAGGTATTCATTTTCATTATTTCTTGTGTTTTATTTAATCTACTTTCTGTCCAAAATATTGGTGCTTGCATAACTTTGCAGATGAGAATGCTAACGAGAACAGTTCCAGCTGCAGTTAAATGAATTCTTGGGCTCTCCAGTAACAGTGCTTCTATTTGCTTGTAGTTTGAGACCTGAAACAAAAATCAGCAATTTTTAAAATATACTACAGGGTGGTTTATGCATTAAAGAATACATATGATTGTATAAATAACAACATATTGATTTATTATATTATAAAAATTCTTGCCAAATTCCAACTTCAGGAAAATAAATCAAAGTATCTTTATTTCCTCATGACCTTAAGATTTCCTCCCTCAGACACTCTGGACTATCACAAACCTTGCCATTTTCTGTTTCAAGTTCAAGGTGCATTTCTTTGGTCCTGCCTTCTCTACCATAAAGAGATATCAACAAGTACATTATTAAATAACCTATGAACACAAAATGGTCCACTGCACATGCTTCTTCCCCTGGGTAGAGGGAGAAAGAACAAACAACACATGATAGATATTAGCCATAATGCACAACTGGAAGATGTTGAGATACTATGGAGATGGGCTTCTTATAAAAACTTAAGTAGAAAGGAATAGAATTGCTCTAAAGCTTTTTCATAATTCTCAATGTATTCATTCATTCATTCATTCATTCAATAATTTCATTTTCTTTCAGATAAAGAAACAGTTATCCTTTCATTCTTTCAGATATGTCTTATATATCTTTAGCTTCTGATTGTATTGGCTAGCTACAAGTATTCTAGTAATTAACAAATAATCTCTCTGCATACAATAAAATGATTTATTATTAGTAATATTAACCTCCAGGGTGCTGCTCAAAGCTATGTCCAAAATTATCACCCATCTGACAGTAGTGCAGAGGTCTGTGTGAAATGAATGTATGGTGTCTGTCTAGTTTCTATTTTATATGGTTGCCCATTTGACACGGGCGACTCAGATGTAATGGCAAACTCAACAGAGAGGACAAAGATGAAATGCTCACAGGGACTGAACTACATAGCCCCTCACACACTCTGATGGTCCCAACTAGAAAAGAGATAAAGCACATTGGAAGGAACAATGAAGTGGCTACTGCCAGAGCCTCAGCTCTATTGGGTCTGTGGATAAACAAGACTTACATTTTTAGTTCTAATCAAAACCAAGCTTGTAAACCAAGATTTGTATGTGATTATTCTAAGTCCAGTGCCTCAAACATAGGACCATTCTGACTCCCTCCAGCTGAAACATGCAGGATCTCAACAATTCTGCCCTGCTACTAGTTATTTTATCAAGCCCCTAGGAAACTAGGGTGTAATCATTTGGGAAAGTCTGGGCAAATTGGCACACCATGAAGCTCTTTTAGAGGGTGGACAGGGTCATGCTTATTTGGCACAGCAGAGGCTATAATCCAGTGCTTCAGACAGCATTAGCAGATCTATATGCAACAGGAGCAGCAGTTGCCAATGTATCACTGGCAAGGTGAGCAACATATCACAGATGAACAAAGGAATCAAACGCAGATTCTTGTAGCTCTTTCAAAAAGTGATTAGGGTCACATGTATTACATAGTAATGTGCAACTGCTGATAGACCTATGCATCAGAGAAACTGCTGTGCAGGAAGTAATATGTCAGCTCCATGTTAAATGTCTTTTTGTGAAGGGAGTTTGCATCTTTGAATAAACAAGTGATTTGGTTTGTGATTACATTTATAGCACTGTTGGCCGCTCCTTTATGGAATAGGAATAACGTAAGCATAGTATTCAAGAGAGAGACTGCTAGTTATAGTGTAGCCTACTGACTTCAGTAGGAGATGAGGATTGTATGCCCAGACACTGATAAGATATGCTTCTGTACTGAGTGCTAGTCAGTTCTACAAGTGAGGAATTTCTACTGCATAATTACTGAGGAGACTGAGGAAGTGCATATAGCGAGTAGCTACATTTCAGCAATGAAATGAGATTAGGGGAATAGGAGACTCATATTAGGAACTTGCAACCAGGAGTGTAGGCAAAGAATATACAAACGTTTCAGAAAGGAGTCCTATATTTGGTATGTATATGATGGCAGACTGATTATTCAGGAGAGGGAGATAGGTTGATCATATTAAAGGCTTCATGGCAAAAGGAGCGCTTAGGCACTTTTAGCTTCTGGTTTTTATTTTTATGTTTTAAATCACTGACACTGAAAATAGACCTGACAGGCAATCTGGGCACATTTAACATTAATTCCCTCAGAAAATATGTTTTAGACATCAAATCCTGAATGTCTTTCTTAGAAAATGAGCTACAAAAAGTAGCAATGGAAACAAGGGAGATAGCTTTTTCTTCAGCTCTTTCCTATCTAGCTTCATATACTAGACAATACAGAGTCCTTAAAGGGTTGAAATATAATCATTTTCTTCAGAAAGTGTTCGCAGGCCTTTTCAGGTTAGACTGCTCACTCCACTATTTGACAGACAGTGTATCAAGTTGGTAAAAAAAAAAGGCAGGAAAATTATAAGCAGAGAGCTGGGATATTTAAATTGCTGAAATTCGGTGATAAGCTCTTAATATTACATGTGGCTAGGAGACTGGGAGGAATAAGATAAAATGGGCTCAGGAGCTCAATTTCCCCAGCCTTTTCAGTACGACTCACACAGAGACTGAACTTTGTAATTACAGCGTGTGGCTTTAGAATGTGGGTATTTCTGTACTGAGAGATGTGTAATAGGACATATATCAGTCTGGGGATATGACAGCCTGCTTCTTAGCCAGAGGATATGTGTAGCAAGATGGCGTCTTTGTGCCAACTCTCTTGTGGTATGGCATAGTAATACTGCAGATATCCTGCCTCTGTTTTCTCTCATGGGTCTTCAGTGATCCACACAGCTTTCATCACTGTTCAGTTGCTTTAGAGACTTAACCTTCCAGACACTCATGGAGGTGTCAAGAAGCCATTTGCTGGCTTCTCAAAGCTCATACCCACCTCTGTGCCTGTTCCTTCATTACATTGTTCCTGCAGTTCCTGCCTTCCGCCCAGCCTTGCCTCTGTCTTGCCCCTGCCTTGAACCCCTCCTTACCTGCTACTCTGCTCACTCCAGTTGCTGTCGTCTAGTTTGATCTTTGGCTCCAGCTCTGATCCTAATCCCTGAGTCCTGACATCCACTCCAACCACTGTGCTACCCCTCCCCTGTCCTGGTCCCTGACACAACTCTCTCTGGAGTTCCTTCCCAGTTCTCCCAGTTACCTGGCCTCTGAATTCTTCATGGCCTTTTACAAGCACAAGATGCTCCTCAGGCTACTATTTCATTTAGTCACCAGACCCTTTAGTACCCCCTTCACCTGGGAGGGTGCAGGTTAGGTCTGTGATAGCTGCAGTTATAGTGCCTGGGCTCCTCTTAAGGGACTGGTTCACCCTGTGACAATATGTGAGAGTGGTTACATTTTTATGGGTCTGGTGACATTGCATTGATCCCTTTAACACCATGGTGTTAGGTCATGGCAAGTTAGTGCTATGTGTGACTACTTACACTTGAATGTTGAGCACTCTCTGCAGGGAATTCTTTCTGGCAAGTATTAGGTGGATGGCTCATTTTATGTCTGCCACTGCTTGTTAAGGGGAAGGAATCAAATCTGCATGCTTGGTTTGACACATAAAAATGTACAGGACTTAGAAAAATAAAATCTCTCTTTCTGGAAGTCATATTTAATCACAGTGTGCATGATGTGTGCACTTTCATGTAAGAAGGAATCCAGTATGTATAGTCTTTCTTAAAAAAAAAAAAAAAAACAAGAAAAGAAAGCAAGAAATGACCTGATTACCCGCTATGTGTGTGGGGCCAGTATTTTCACAGCTGCTGTTGCTGTCTTAAAAAGTTTTAAGCTAATAGCTCTTTTTCTTTCTTTTCTTTCTGTTTGTTTACTTTTGCTATCACCAATTCAGTTATTCTTGTTTCATACACTGGCAGATTCGTTGCTCATTATATAATGACTAAGCAGCAGGAAAATGCAACAAAATATCACAAAAATGTAGGAAAAAGTATTGAGATGAAATTAAGAAAGATAAAACCTTTGATAAATATCAGAAAAGCTTCTGAGGAGTGAGACATATTATCTAGTGAAATAGTCTCATAAAGGAATTACCAGTAGTTGGAAATCTAAAAGTAGTTTGCACCAAAATCAGGTAAAATGTATAATAAGGATGGATTCAGCACCGTCCAGGAGCTAGACTACACAATATAATGGAGAGGCAAAGAAGTCTATAGCTCAGTGGTTCCCAAACTTTTCTCTGCCATGGCACACCTTGATACCTTTTAATTATTTTGAGGGACACCACCATATAGTCTCCAAATGAACTCATGGATATTCATGAGCCAACTCAACTCTTCAAGTAGTTTTTCAAGAAATTCCATGGCACACCTGCTCAGGCCTGACGGCACAGTGTGCCCTGGCACGTTGGTTGGGAAACACTGCTATAGCTGTTGATCTTCTTGTCCTCCACATGTACCATAATAACAATCATCAGGTTCAATGTAAACAGGAGAATGGAAATCATTGGCCAAAAGTGAATAGTTTGAGTCCCTTAAGTAGCTTTTATGTTGTATGATATCTACAGTACAAGGGTCTACAAGGAAAACAAACCCAGTATTTCAAAACAAGATTAACTAAAATAATAATAAAAAACCAGTAATCTTTCTCTTTTGAGGAAAGCTAAATAAAAATATTGTGTAATAGATTAGCTTAGAAAAGTAAATATTTGACATGTAATTTGAATTTAAATTTCATAGGTCACTTTGTTTATATAGAGTTAGCTCTTACAGTTATCAGCTACAAAAAGCTACTACATTAGCCATAAATTGAGAATTAACTTCAAAAAATACTCTTCCTAATTCTGTTTGGTTTAATTTAAATACATATATTTTAGCTTGAGGAGGAAATGAACAAAGATTTGCATGTCCTAGCAGTGCCAAGAGGTATTAACTACATGTCATCATAATTGAGTAAGCTTTGATCTAGCTAGCTCAAACAATAGCACAGTGAAGTTGTGGTAGCACAGGCTGTACATGAGTATGTCCTCAGGCAGCTAGCCTGAGCTGCTGCACCTTCACTTCTATTGTTGTTTGAGCTGGATAGATCAAAGCTAACTCGAGAACATCTACACATGTTGCAGTCATGCCTCTGAATGAAGTGTAGGCATAGCCTCACTCTCAGTATCTTGATCAATTTCAGACATTGTGTAGTTTACGCACGAGATGTACCCATCTTCCACCCTTTTTGCCCTGCATATAATTTATCACACTTTTGGAACATATATATGCTTTCAGGTCACCTGCCAATTTGTGGTTGTTGTTCCCTTTGGGGTCCAAAAATGATTTTCCCGATCCCCAAACCTAATAGAAGGGCTAAGTACATTTAGCAGGGCAGCTGTATGGGCGTTCTAAGGAGCGGCACAAAGTCTGCCTTATGAAAGGAGACTCAAAGAGCTTGGCTTGTTTAGC
>ML675615.1:5402437-5429692 GCA_007922155.1 Mesoclemmys tuberculata | reverse complement strand
ATTGGTCCCTTCTGACCTATGAGTCTATGAGTCTATGAGTCCCAGTTGTGTGCTGCTTGTGTGATAACCTGAAGCACATCAGAAGGTCCTGATCATTAATGGAATGTGATTTCCATTCCATTCCATTTCATTTGTAGGCAAGCATGCTTCATATGAAGTGGGAGAGGAAAATCAGCAATGAGATTATTCATAGCAAAACCCACCAACCATGTCCATCAATTGGGACTTGGTTGTGGTGGCTTTCTTTGTACGATCATATTATTAAGACCAATGAATTATTAAGCACATTTACCAAGGACTGCTGCTGCATGGTGGTGATACTGGTCAGGGAGTAATGGCTAACATGCTGCTATGGCCAGTGATGACTGTAGGGCAATGACTGGAATCAGTTTCTTGTCCTTTTGGAATCTCAAATGGCTCTAGGTACCATGAATGTCCAGGGAATGGATCAGAAGAGATCACTCTAAGGATTCCCAGGGCAACATGATCATAGTCCATGCAGATCTGTTTGACTCCTTCCAACTTCACTAAAAGTTAAAAAAAAATCAGGGAAGGTAGGTAAGGAAATCCAAGAGAGCATGGGCCTATCACAGATTAGATCTCAAGAAGGAAAAACACAACTTCCTCAGTTTCCTAGGGAACTAGAGACCAGACTAATTACTGATTCTGATTCAGAGCAACCAAACCCCAACTCCAGAATCAGGGACTCATATGACCTAGCTGTGGAATGACACAAAGATAAGATGTTCCAAGAAGTATATTGTCAATAAGGCAAAGGTGGTGGTGAATGTAATTATGACTCTGGAATGGCTGGGTCACTGATTTACCCATTTTCAGTTATGGAGTAGACTCCCTCAGATGAAGTAGTGGGCCAAGTTACTGTTAACTAAACTGGTACATAATGCACCCTTAAAACTAACCTATTCAGTACACTCAGTGGGTCACCTGTGGACCAAGGAGTGTCTCAATAACAGGTACTAATACAGTAGCTAATTAACTTGGCTCTAGTTATGATCTATGCCACTCCCAAAATTATTGAGTAATAAGCATAATGATAAAGGATCTTGAGACCTTTCTCAAGGTAGATATCAGCACAGTCTAACCCTTCCATGTGAATAGACGTGGATAATGCATATAGTCATAGATAATTACAGTGTTATTCATATAAATTTGCTTTGTCTGCTCTATTTTTGTGTGCTTTTAAGTAGATCTAGAAAGGTCATGAAGCACTCTCTTAGACAGCTTAATAAGAGATTTCAGCTGCTTAGATTTTAGAAGAGGAATCCTCAAATTGAGTCCAGGACCATTCTGTCACGTTCTCCTTTGTGCCTTTTTTTATTTTACCCTTCTACTGCATAGTTCACAAAGCTGCAATAAAATACCATTTGAACCAACAAGAAAATACCATTTGACCATGAAGAAAATCTTTCTAACAATTTTGAAGGAGGAAAACAAAAATTTAAGCAACAGGATTTACATAGAGTGCATCTCACCAGGATAGCCAAGGTAAGCACAACCTCAGTATTAAATTTTACTTTATTTTATTTTATTGGCCATAAACTACCGGTAATTGTTTAGGGGATTGTTTCCTATTCTGCACTAGCATATTGCAAATATTCTAAATAAATTTGCTAATAAGTACTTAAATTACTGTCTTGACATCTTAGGTTGTGAAGAGATCTCAAGGAAAGCTTAACTGAGACATGTACAAGCACATATTATATGCCTATTTCTACAGTGGTGCTCATCATTAAAGTTTAGAATATTGGAAAAATGTTATTAATACCATTAAGTTAGCTTGTGTATCAGCTGTATTTGAGTAGTTAATGAGCTTGTCTATCCTTCTTTGCAAACGAATCAAGACTTGATCAGACTGTTTGGTATTTGAAAGATCTCTTGTGTGTGTTGTTATGCTGAGCTTTCCATTCTCATGTTGAAATCCTTGTATAACTAAACCATTTGGCAGACTGAATCACTCAAGGTACAGCCATCAGACAAAACTATGTTTTCTACAAGAGCTATATCTGTACAGGGCATACTGTATCCCCTTCTTCGCTTCTCATTAGCTCACTTCTGTCGCTCACCAAAGATTCGTTTGTAACAAAGAGTAACTGTCTTGTTTCTACTAATAAGATAACTCGCACTTTCATGTTCTGTATTGGGTAACATATTAACAAGTGAACTATTTGCACTTCCCCTTGCAGTACATCTGTCTTTCTTGAGTTGACTTGTCTACAGCCATTGCTGCCGCAGTGATGAATTCAGAATATATAGTTTTATATACAAACTATAAAAATCCTAATTTTGGGTTTTGAGCAAATTAAACCTGTGTGCATGTGTGTGTGCACGCATGGGGTATGTAATGCATAGGCATGGGGTGTGTAATGTTAAACTCAGTCCTGGAGGAACTGGCTTCAGATGTTCTCTACCCCAGTAAGATAAGGCTCAAGATTTGCCCCAAGTTTCATGCAAGTGTAAGTGCAGTCTGGGATGCCAAAGAACTGGAAACTAAATTGGTCATTCTAGTACCCAGCTAATGAGATAACATCACAACATGTACTGGAGAAAGAACTGAACACTTTGGTATGAATGATGTTGTAGATGTGAGGCATGAAGGGAGAAGGGAAAATTAAAATGCAGAATGGCACCCCCTGAAAGCAGCAAATTCTGCAGCCACAGGTCCTGATGATATTGTTGTCTTTCTTCTTCAAAGAGGTTGAAAGAACTGTATTGGGATGTGACTGCCTTACATGACATTTTTACCAAACAGACTGAGAGGAAGAGCTGTGCTTCAGTAACTGGTGGTTTGGGACTGTCCTGAAAGCCCCTCCTTAGAAATTTTGATTCCTAAACTTGATGTGGTCTCCTCAGCTGAATAAGAGGGAACCATTGGAGTTTGATCTTCAGTTTTAAAGAAAAGGAGTTCATAACAGGTAGGCACATATTTCCCTTCAAACAAGACTTAAATAATATAACATCGCTTAGTAAGAAACAGAAAAGATAGTCCTATTAGGACACTGGCACTACTTAAATCTGGTATTTATTACACACTTGAATAATTTCACATTTGGAATAATTCCCTACATTTTTCATCCAAGCACATTCATGTTGTTCAACTTGCTATTACTCAATACATAGCAATTATGAAATGAAGATCCTTTAGTGGTTTTTCTTTTCATATTCAGCAGTTTTACCATTCATATTTTCAGAGATCATACTATTTGCTGAGAGTGCATTACTTGGAATTTGTGTTCCACTTGAACACTGTTTTATTTCACAACATAGTTAAGTGTAATGGCAGCGATTAAATTTGGATTGTATTTTATTTATTACTCCCAGTTTATGAAAGATCCTAATTACAAGGTAATGCCACAAGGTAATTGTTGAGAAGGAATTGCTTCAGCATCTCATGTTATGAGACAATTTGTCTGGCAGTGGGAGGAGAAAAGGCTTTGGTCAGTCACTTACATGTTGTTTCACTCACTGGTCACAACATATTCTACTAGTGGTTTGTCTGGTCATGTCATTCAGATATCAAAATAGAGTCTCAGTATTCTTCATCATGTACTTTGAATAATTCTGTTATCGTTGAGGCTAGATCTCCTCAAAAAGACGTTAATGTTCAAACTGGCTGGCAATTCTCAATCTGAGGTTTAGAATTAGACTTTTCAATTGCCAATTAGCAGTCTAAATTATGAAGATAAGCACCTTTTGTGGAATTAAAAACCGCATGTAGGCACCTCACTCCCATCGATTTCAAAGTGAGTCAGGCTCCCAAGTAACTTTGTGAATCCCATCCTTCATGAACAAATGGCAAATGCAGCATGATCTAAATAATTTGTTTTCTAGAAGGGAGCACTTCATCACAATAGCAAGATGGGCATTAACATACCACCATGTTTAATTATATTGCTGGATTGAATGCATCCTGATTGAACAATGCTGGATAAAATCCCATAATGGATTTTACTCTGAAAGTGGAATATTTTCAAGTTTTTAAATGATTTCTGAATGGATAATTATTACAATGATTATTTTCAGCTTTGTGCTATGTGTCTTGTTAAAGAAAATATTATAGCTGTAAACCATTAAAATAAAGGAAATTTTAGAATCCCACATATCATAAATTTGTATTGTATTTGAGGTTTTGCTCACTGAGATCCTCACAACTGAGCAATACGTCACTTCCACTCTTTATACCTCTGTCTCTCCTTCTACCCTGTGTATTATCCCTTTGTATTAGACTGTAAGGTTTTCAGGGGAGGGAATGCCTTTTGCTATGTGTTTGTATGAGGCTTAGCACATTGGGGCTACAGTCTTGATTGCAGCCTCTAGGTGCTATTATTACAAATATAACATATATACAAATCCTGCAACTATTTTGAAGCCTAGTAGATACTTTACAATTAGGAGACTACACTAGTAGACACGATGATATGATCACAATTTCAGGCTGTGTGTGGAGGGGGTCAGTGTTGTTAATGCCAAGAATTCATCAGAAGTTCCTTATATTTAGCCAGTGGTGGAATGGTGGTGCCTTTTAAATGGAACAGATAATATCTGAGGACACAAATAGATCCGCCAGCCTCGAAGTCTGAATTGTTGGGAGTCAAAACTAAATCTGTAGATTGGGTAACCCTTTGAAAATATTGAGCCTTAATGATAAAATAACTCTGCTAGAAATTACATAACAATTTTCTCATGTGGGGATGAACTTTATTAGACAGGAACATTGCCTCAAACTCCCTTCAATTTGGAGATGAAAGTTTAATAAGGCCCACAAAAGCCTCCATTGGTACGTTAGTGAAGGGCATGTTTACAATAAACACTGAGTAAAACAGAATGTAAATATACTATTGTCAAGCTTTTCAAGATTCTACTTAAAAGAAAATAGCTATAATTTTAACATATGATTATTCAGACCTACAAACCAGCCATATTTGTTCACTTAAATACTTTGTCACTGCAGTGATTTCTATTGCCCTATCTCAAAGGCATCTTAGAAAACACAACATATACAATATTAAAAAAAAATAAATCTCTCCCTATTCCTAATCCTGTTTGCATTATAGTCAAGGACTCTTGCCGTCAGAAACAGACTGCAATTACATGTTCTGAAATATTACTTCCAAAGATTAATTTGTAAAACACCGTTAATCAAGTAATCCTTGAAATTCAGACATTTAGAATTTTCTCTTAATAAGAGCCTCTAATCATGAAACATGAAGCAAGTGTCTTCCAATTTAGGAACGTGTTCTGTTTTCATTTCACTTCAGACAAAGTTAACAGTGTACATGGAAGTCACTTTACGTCTCTTTAGTTATGAAATCCTCTGTTGTGTATCTTATTCCATTCTCTATCTCCAGCACTGTATATGAAGTAACTGGATTGTAGATGTAGGTAATTCTGTAAAGTGATTTCCTTTGATGTAATATTATGCACAGCATCCATTATCCCTTTTATCAGTCTCCCTTCTTCGCTAATCCATTTTGTTATCCTAAATGCATGACCTGTAGAAGGGCTCTATTCTTCCTAATCCTTTGCCTCTCTTAAAAGAGCTGTTCTGGCACTGAGTTTTCTTCAGCAGAAATTCAGAGGGGTGGAGTGGTCTGAATATTTCATCTTCTACCTCTGTGTTGGAGGAAAGATTCTAGACAGACAGGTAACCTTAATTGGTTAAATTCTTATGCATAGCTGGATTATTTAAACACTCAGTTGCAGATGCATTAAATTTCACTCACAGCTATATATGCCCATTAACCTGGAGCTCTGTTTAAATTTGGAAATATGGCTCATAATCTTTGTGTGCCCCTTCTCACACCTTTTGCACTATGTGAACCATCTGTCAGAATGATAGCATTCATTTAAAGACTTAATATAAACAAGGGTTTTATTATGAAATATTATCTACTAAAGTAAAGCAGAAATATTTCTGTTAAGTTCCAGGTGAACTAAAAGCTCTGCATTTTTTTTCAGACATAGGTACTGGGGAGGAGTCGAGGGAGAAGGGTAATTAAACATCATATGTTTTTTCTTTAAAGAACATACCTTCTAGCTATCATGAAACATTATTTAAGGATTATTTTTTCAAAGTACTTTTCCATTTGTGGGTCCTTCTACTTGCACATGTGAAACCTGAGCTAACTAAATGGTTATTGAATTTTGAACTCACATTTTTATGCAGGGCACATGCCCCTGAAACTTTTCTTTAGTTTTTGTTTTACTTTATTTTTTGGGGAGGAAGGAAGAGGGGGAAGTGTTTGTTTTGCTTTTAAAGTACTTAGCCTGTAGTTGGCAGGGTGATAGGTCACAAGGCTTGTGGGTTCCGAAAAGAGGAAAAAGCCCTCACTAGTTCTATGTTAAAATAAACATAATTAAACTTCTTGAATACAATTTCCCCTACTCTTACTTTGGGACTGGCTTCCCCACTACCCCAAAAGTTACAGTTTCAGGCCTTTACTCCCCTTTTTTTCCATAAGATAATTCACTCCTGGTGATGCCTGCTATATTTCTCCCCTGAACTTGCATACACAGGTAGTCCCTGCAATTAGACAGGCATTTGTCTGAATTCATCATATCTGGTTCTGGTCAAAGGTAAAGTGCAATTGACCCTATCCTTATCAGAGGGTCAGGTCTGCATCCCCTTTCACAGACTGTATTGTTGTAGGAAATCATTTGGGCTCATATTAACATGAGTGTTGTCAGAAACTTGCTGATGGCTATGCCACTTGCACCTATATTTTCTGTGCACACACTACATTGCCACACTCATGAACTGTTCCAGAAAAATCTCCAACTTCTGTAGAGCTTGAGATAAGGAGCTGTCTTGTTCCTTACAGATCCGCAAAAAGGACAAGACTAATTCACTTGCACTGGTGTTGCTGTGGGACATTGTAAGTTGCAAGATTGTTGTACTGGAATTGTTGCAAGTGTGAAGTGTTTCCTTTTTGCATTTCTCAGCTTCAAAAAAACCTCAGGGCTGGCTGAGCAGCATAGTGGAGAGTGTAGTCTTGCACAGTTACAGTAACAGTTAACTTCCTTCTCAACACAAAGCGGTGGGGTTCTAACATGTACCGTAGTTTGGCTTTCACTGCTGTCATAAAATGTTAAACCTAGGGCACTTTCATTCCAAGTTAAAGGTTTGTGAAAACATACAGCAGAAAGAGGAAGAGAGCAAGAATATAAGGGTAAATAAACAGACAACAACTGCCTTTTCATCTGACAATATGCAGTGGTGTACCAAGGAGGGTCATGGGGGCCAGGCCCCTCAGTGCCAGCCTGTGGGGGTTGCCAGTCTGGCCCTTCACAATGCGTAGGAGGCAGGGAGCGCGGGAGTCTCTATGGGGCACCCCTCAGAGCCTCCCCTCCCCTGTGTGTCATGAATGACTGGCCCTTCGCCCCCCCACAGGCCAGTGGGTGAGGCTCCCCTGTCTGAGCCAGCGCTGGCTGCGAAGCTGGAACAATGGGTAAGTGGGGGGGTGGAAGCACTGGGCTGGCCTTTCATGATGGGGGAGAGCAGGGGGCTCTAAGGGGTGCCCCTCAGTGCCTCCCCCCTACCTGTTATGAAGGGTATGCCCAGCCCCCCTCCCCAGGCTGGAAGGTGAGGCCTCCCAGTCCAAGCCAGCGCTGGGCTGCAGTGGGAGAGGTGGGTGCTGCACAGCAGGGAAGTTGCGGTGGGGGGTGGGGGAGGGGAGAGGGAAAGAGCCAAGCCTGTATTTGTGCCCCCCAGCCCTTCATGCCCCTTCCCCCACAGGTACGGACCAACATCCCCAGGGCAGCTGGGGGGCAGTGCCAGGACCCCTCCTGCCCTGCGCAGGGGTGCGGCATAAGGCTTAGGGGTGGGGGGGTTGCCAGTGTAGGATTGGCCCCCAGGCACTGGAGACCCCCAGTATGCTGCTGACAGTATGCCTGTTTACTATACACGCAAGAAATACCACCAGCTCTGTCTCCTCTGAGGTACCAGTAATCCCTGTTTTCAGTAAAGCCCAAGCAGGAAGCCTGAAGTGAAGATGAACATTGATCAGCACTAGTGCCTGACATACATTGAGCAATACCGCTGGCAGCCATTCCTCTTCAAAGTGATTGTGCAGTGTCACTGGCCACAAATACCACAGCAGGCACAGCCAGCCGTTTACCCTTCCCTCAGACAACAGCAGCCATGAAAGGACGAATGCCTCTATACTAAATGTTTGAAGACCAGTTGCAATACCATAAGGATATTGATTGAACCTTCTTTGCTATGTACTGTCTGCCCTTGTGTGTCTGTGTTAGCAATTCTTGTTGTTTTCAGTGGAAGCCAGGTATCTTCTATAACCAGTGTGGATAACGCAATGTAGCAAAGTGCCTTCCTTGTCCTACTCCTAATCAGGCCCTTGACAAAGTCCAAAATTAGCATAAATTAAATCTACACACCTCTGTGTGTGTGTAAAGAGAGGAACACAATTAGTTATCACAAATGAGTCAGCTGTTTACCGTGCAACAACTTCCAGATCTGCAGAGGCCAGGCTGGTTTCCTGTATAAATAATTTCTCAGTAGGATGAGGTGAAACCTTTTCTGTAGACATCAGTCTTAACATAGTCCTTTAGTTGCCACCGCTACCCCATCTACCTGTCCTCCTCCCTCTATAGTCCTCCTGCAATGCTTGTGTTTATTCCTGTACCCACCTCCCCAAAGCATCATCTCCTCCAATCGTCTGATTTAACTGAAAATTTCAGTTTTTATTTACTTTACAAAAATCTCTGCCCCCAACGGCTGTGGAGAGCAGCTTGAAAAGGTGTCCCTTAAAGTTTGTGTATGTAGGGCTGTGTATGGGCCCAGCACACACCCAGTCTGGGGCAGCTTGGGTGAGGGGCAGCTGCTTGGTGCCTAAGGTCACTGAAGTGCCTCAATCAGTTCCACAGGGCTGCCAGCCAAACTACAGCTCCCAGCATGCCTTGCTTTGGGCTTGCAGGAAACTATGGCACTTCCTGCTTGCGGCTGCCCCTGGTTTAATCTTGCTTTGTGGGGAAAGGTGAGGAGCAAGGCAGGCCAGCCCAGACTTGTCAGGAAGCTACAGGGCTCCAGTGACTAGCGGGATGGTAGACAAATGAGTACAAGTCCATGGTGCAATGCTGAGGGGCCCAGCACTGCAGCTTCCAGGGTTTATTTGGCTCAAGCTTGCTCTCCTTAGGGGTAGGATGTTCAGCCCAGGGGGCTCCTGCTTGTGGGGAGCTGGCCTTCAGGGCGCTGTCTGTGCTTCACCGTAGCTCTTGTATGTGCGGGATGGGGCTGTGTCTAAGTTCCCTGCACCTGCACTGCACTGATTTCATTTCTATTCCACAGACTTCACTAGGAGACCCCAAACCAATAGACCATAAATATGCTCCACAGAGGCCTTTGCTAGGATACCCACCTAGATTCTCCTAGACACACTGCAGGGCAATGCCTGGAGTGGAGCACTCAAAACACACACCCGTAATTGGTGTCCCATGCAAAAGTATTGGGGCCCTGGCACTGACGTTGGGGTTGGGGTTTTCGTGTTTGTATTGAGCCCTTCTGTAAACCCTCCACAGCGCTCTCATCTCATTATAGGCTGCTTCTTGTGACTATCAAAAGAGGGCTGCATGCATTGTGGCTGCACTGCACAGATTGAATCAGGGCTCCTTTCACTGTACAGCCTTTGTGAACTCATACAGGCATCTCATGAACAATAAAACGGTTCATTTTTCCTCCACAAGATCATGAAACTTTCTGTTTCCAATGATGACAAATGACACAAACTTAAATTTCAAAGTGAGCAGGCTGTTGCCTACTGATTAGACCAGGAGGCTAGGCATCAGGAGATCTGGTTGTTATTCCCAGATCTGCCACTGATTTGCTCTTTGACTTCAGGCAAATTACATAATCTCTCTATGCCTTAGTTTATCCATCTGTACATTGGTGATAATTACCCATTTTGGCAAAATGTTTTTATAAGAACAGAGTATTAGTGTTTTATGATTTTGGAGGAGGAATTGAAGGCTAACCCTTCAGAATATTAATAGTTTTGATTTCAGGGGCATGGCTGGGACTTGTGCAAATGTACCTTTTCAGTAGTTTATGGCTCAGTCTTTAACTCCTAACAGTTAAAGGAAGACCAAATCAGCTAACAGAAACATTTAGAGTTAGATAAGTACAAGGTTTCTTATTTAAAAAAATGCACTCACTCATTTGAAATGACACTAATGAAAATAAAAATGCAATCAATGTTAGACAGTCCTAAATCTTAATTTGTGTCTGCAATGTGAGGATAATTTATTTTACTGCAAACGTATGTGACATAACCCCCCTTCCCCCCCTCCGCCCTCTCTTTAGGATCACCTTAACCTCTGATTAAGTACATTTCCATGACAAGTCCCAGTTTGCAGGAGTAAGAAACTGGACAAAGCACCTATGTTAAAGGCAAGTTTGTTTTTATTGTTGCTGTTTACAACCTAAGCAAATACTTAGAGGCATAAACACATTGCTCATTTAGGAAACTTCCCAGAGATTTTCCAAATAAATTGTTACACTTCCAAGGTGATTCTCATAAACTATATATAATCTTAGAAAGGCAAGAAAAACATTGTTGCATCTGAAATTTCTTCTTATAAATATTTTTCTGGAAGCAGCTGTTTGTTTTTTTTTAAATAGTTCAGGCAGTTAAAAATTGGAACCATTTTAAAATTTGCAGCTTGCTTTCAACTGGTTTATGCTCTAATTTCTCAAAAAAGGCTTTTTTTCTTAGAAACTAAAAAAAGAAAAAAGACAAGTTTGATCAGAAGATGAAGAATGAGTAGTAGGATCTTAACTATAAAATTGTAGGGTTATTTATATGTATTAACAAGCATCTGTACATATGGTATAACTTTCCATTAATATTTTTAATTTCTCATGTCTATATTAACTTTGTAATGGCTCCATCTTGTGGCTAATAGGTATAATTGAGGATTAACTTTCATTACAAGCTTTCCTTTCAGTGTATTAAGTATCTTTTGGCACTAAATTTTCTCATTCTTGTTTTATCAGCCCACAATGGGTTTTTTTTTCTGAAAATTTAAGTAAATTCCATTCAGTTGTTCCTGAGTTATCCAAATATTTTTTTTCATATTGAGACATTCTTCAGATACTACTTTTCATACTTTGATAATAAAAAAATACCATAATGTTAAAAGCTTCAGATCTGCCATGGGATTCACTTCCCAGTATATAGGAAGGAGTGCTTTTAATATCTTTGAAGAACATTCATTTAGAAATAATTGTTAATAGTTAGATCTAGTTGAACAATGGGAAAAAATTATATAACAAATTTCAAGTTGTTTCCATTTCTCAAGGTTGAAAGAACATTTTTTTCAATTTTTTTTGTAAACATTTGAAAAAGTTTACATTTCAATTTTTTTGAGAACTTAAATATTTTTTGTTTCCCTCCCCCCTTTGTGTTCCATCTTTTCTCCCTCCCTCCCCCTGAATTCATTGTAATAAGTGATACCTAGGAGTTTCTCTCCCTCAGTTTTTCAATTTTCTTTTCTTTGCTTTTTCTTCATCACTCCATATCTTCTCCAAACATGAAGAAAAGTTAGTGGCGAAAAGAAAAATAAAGAATGGGGGTGGGGACTGAAGTGGGAATATGGAGGGGGTAAGAGAGGGGAGGAACAAGAACCCTGGACAATTTTCATTCTATTGTATGCAGTTGTAAAAAGGAATAAAGGAGAAAGTGGTAATGCATGGATGAAAAATAAAAATAAAACATATGTTTTTGGTTTTTGATGAAAACTGGAACAATTTAAAGAGATTTTTTGCATGTCTTTGATGTTTAAAAATGCACTTTTTTCAAAAAGTTTTGAATGAAAAATTCAAAACTTCTAATGCTCAAAGACTGCACACATGTATAACACCAATCCTAATTTTATTTGTGTTTCCTATAGATATCTAAGAATGATGTTGCAGACCAACCATTTAGCCTTGAAGCTGCAATTAAAAACATTGATAAAATGTCCAGTGAACTGAAGAAGCTAAATGGTAATTCTGAGCGTATCTATCATCAAACTAAAGGGGAATGACTGGATTGTTTAATGCAGTGTTGTAGCTATGTCTGTCCAAGGATATTAGAGACACGAGGTGGGTGAGGTAGTATGTTTTATGGGATCAATTTCTGAGAGAGAGAGACATTTTTGATTTTCACAGCACTCTTCTTCAGGTCTGGGAAATGTATGCAGACAGAGTGTCACAGCTAAATACAAAGCAGAACTGATCGTTTAGCATAAGTAGTTAACACAAATTTCAAGCAACTGTTCAAGATGAAGTGACTTGTTAACAGCAATCCAGGCATGGGGGGAGAAGCAGCTGGAGGTGTTGTTTGTGGGTTATGGATTGTTATATCTAGTGACATTGGACTATGGTTTATAACAATCTGTAACCTACTAACCGCCCCCCGCCACTCCCCAAACTGCTTCCCTCTCTTCCTTCCCCCCCATGACTGGAGGGGTATTAATGGGCCACTACTTCACCTTGAGTGGTCCCTTGAAACATGTGTTAACTATTTATGCTAAACAATCTCTTCCACTTGTATTTAGTTCTGATTTTGTTTCTGCTAATGAACTCATGCACATTTTGTGACTGTGTTGTTTCTTTTACACAATGAAACAAGAATTTTCCCCTGTGGTGAAAAATTAATATAATCATATTTACTGTACAAGAAATGGGATCATATTAGCCAAATATGGAAAAGACCTGTTAGATAATAGTTAATTCTTCAGCAAGTGTGTATCATAGCTTCCTAATAAAAGATATATAGTAATACATTAATAACAAATTGTATTTAATTGCCTTGGAGAAAAGCTATTAACCTTTTAATTTACAGAAGAATTGAATGATGAATACTTTAAAGAGCTCTACAGTAAATTGCCACCCATATAATATCTATTATACAATAAATATTCATGATTATACATTGCACTTTGTCTTACAGTGCAAAGTCAGCTGCTGCTCTGTGATCTTACTTTGAACTTCAATCATCCTATGAAGACCAAAGTTTCCAGGGAGATAGAAGAAAAGAAGACTGATTTTGAGGAATTACATAATTCCCTCTAGTTCCGTGTTGTTTCTTCCATTAATAATTCTTCTGTTTGAGATATTAAATTACAACATGGTTTTCTGCTCTGGATTTTCAATTAGTTATGAAGGTTCTTAAAGAAACATATCAAACCAGACAAGAAAAAGAGAAAAACTCATAAATATCTAGCTGATTTTTAGGTGTTGTTGCTGGTAAACTGTTTTAATTAAATAATAAAAAGACAAACAGTTGGTCCACAGTCTATACATTTTCCAAAACTCCCTTCTTATTAAACAGCTGAGGTTGATGAAAGTAGTGACACTGGAAACTAGATGGCCCAGGAAATTGTTTATGGGATATTAAGTTTTTCATATCAAGTTAACTGATTTGAATCAAGACCAGATTGAGAACAACTAGAAGTAATCAGTAGCGGATTATTGTTTCCCAACTGGGAAAGGGAGGCTAAGACTAGATGAGCCTAGGGCAGGAGAAAAGCACTGGGAGTGGAGAAAATGGCATATCTCTTGATTTACCCCACTGCCTTCCTCACTTAGGGTTACCACCTTTCTAATTGCTAGTAATCAGACCCCCAAGGCTCCACCCACCTCTTCCCCTCACAGCCCTGCCACTCCTCCACCACTTCCCCTCACGGCCCTGCCTCCATTGCTCACTACTCTCCTGCCCTCCCTTCATCGCTGGTGGGATCATCTCCACTTTCCTCTCACACTAGCTGGGCTCTATCTGCTCCAGAGCTGGGAGGGAGCTGTTGCAGCCTGACAAGGAGCCTGCCTGAAGATAGGAGGCAGTCCTGGCTGAGCAGGAGCTGGCACAGGTTAATGACTTAGTCCCTTTCCCCGCCCCCCCGGTAACTGCACTTTGGTGTTTGGTGAATATATATGTGACTGAACACTGATAGGTCCCTTTTCAATCAGACTTTCTGGTCAAAAACTGGGTGGCAACCCTACCCTCACTACAAACCTATAGCTGCGAGTAAAATAGCAGCATGAAAGCTGTTTCTAGGCCTGTAGTGACTCTCTAATGCACCCAGCTACAAGATACTAAGGGAGGGGCAAGGCTGACAAACTTAAATGCAAGACTCAAGCGTGTTAGCAAATAGAATTAAATATAAGATCTTAGGCAAACAATGAGACCCGTCCTGTACCTTACTAGGTCAGTGAGAAAAATTCTGGAACCTAATATTTATAAGTAGTTCTGAATATCAGTTTGTATTTTAAAACAGAAAATGCCAGTGTTTCATAAAGAATGTGGAATAGCTGTCTATCACGGGCTGGATGGGCTGTTTAAAGGTAACTGAGGTCAGCCCTACTAGTGCTTAGTTATCTGCTTTCTGCTAATGAGTTTGGTGTAGGCCTGTGGCTAGGTCAGCTGACTAAACATCATATGATGGTAGCTGGGGGAGTTAGTTTGCCTGGGGTTGAGTTTGCCACACCAGCTAAAGGTAAAGACCTGTTTGGAGCTACCTGCAGTGAAGGACAGGGGCAAAATCCCTGGAGAGGCATTAGGAGGCCCTGAAGAAGGGTACTTCTAGAAAAAAAGGAGTCTGACCAGGCCAGTGTGGGTGGGTATTTGAAGGGATGTCGTTTGCACTTGTTTAAGGGTCCAGCCCTTTTTTTGGGGGGGGCTACAAAAGTCAGAAGAAGTCCTTATTCTCTTGACCTGCAACAAGAGTATAATTGGTTACTGAGCCATTTGATTTCACCCCTGATCGAACAGGGTAAGACCTGGTGCTAGCTGTTGGTTGTCTGTCTTTGTTGAGCTGTTTTAATAAACTGGATCCTGAGCGGGCAGTTTATTTGAAATGCAAAAGAGTTGGGAACAGTTTTTGAGAACTCTGAGAGCTGGGAAATTGAGATAGTTACAAGGTCTGTCACCAGATGAGGTGAGACCCTGTTACGCTGCCATTTTCAGAGCCTGTTCTTTGCATAAAATAGTGGGTGCAAGGTTATATGTTGTTGCCACCCAATATATGCAGAGACAGGTCTGGAAATATGTCTCTAGAATAGATCATGTAGAAGAGGGAGCATATATGGTACAGACCATTAAACTAACAGGTCACATTTCCTATCATTTTAATTAATGTAGCCATTAAGTGCATGTCGCTACTGAAAAGTGGACTGTGAAATATAGCATTTTATTGACTCAATTTACACAAGGGTTTTCTAATTTTAGATCAACTTACATAAAATGTCAAAGTAAATAATACATTCTTTCAATAAGGATAACAGTCACTAACACTTACTCTGTGCTGTACAACTATAAAGCATTATACAGACATAATAGACTTCAGTTTGCAGCTTAACGTAACTGGTGCCATGAAGTTGACTTGAACAATAGTTTGTACATTTTTGCTTTGTGAGAAAGCAATGGAAATCACCTGTGATCCTGTAATATGGAGTGGAGAACCCTTCACATGCCAGATGAATGGTGGAGAACGACATTGCTCATCAAGAATTGTCATGCAGTGTATGAACAATGGAAAGCAATAAATACATAAGTATTTTGCAAATCCGTTAATTTTAAAAACACTTTAAAACTGAGAGAATTATATTTTTTCATTAAAATAAAAAAAAATTAATTATTTCGTCATAATTTCAGTTCAGTGTATACAAATGGAAATACCATGAGATTTGTATGCTCTTGCAGACCATTGATCCCAGACATGAAGCTTTCTTCTAAGTGCATCCTGCAGCATACGTTAACTTGCATTGGTTTCTTAAACCTCGATCTTTTCCATCAATCAGCAGAAGGGGTGTTTTTTGAAAATAATCAATAATATCTTCCACCGAAGAAAAATCCTGTGGATTATAAACAAAGGCACTGGGGAAGTGTTGTCAGGATTCTCCCTACATCTCAAACTAAAGCAACAGTATTTATTTAGATTGTGACTATTTCATGCTTTCTTGGCACTAAGTTTTAGATAAATTACTGTAATGGAACAAACATTGGGTAAACTAACATTGCACCAGCATTTGCTTCCAGTGGTGATCTTTCCATCTTGGATAGCTCTATGCAATTTGAAGACTTGTTAAAAATTGCACCCACCCAATTAAGCGGTGCAGTATTATAAGGCAATCAGGTTTTCTTGAATGTGAGTCACTGGACCTGAGTCTGCTCTTAGAAAGACAAGTTTGTATCTAGAATACCTTCAGTGAAGTAAGTGACATTCTTTTTGGGTAAAACTGCTGTAAGATCAAAGCTACCTGATGTTCTGAGAAGATATAGGCTGGAGACTGGTTAAGGGGGAGGGGATGATGGAAAGAAGGAAATATACTATACCTCTGTTCCTTTCAGGCCAGTTCCTAACAAGTAAACTTGATTTTGCTCCTGGTAACGAATCTGAATATTGTATACTTTATGTTTGTATAATACCATCAGTACATATGGATGTGTGCTAGTTTTTCTTGAGCTGTCTCTCACCAAGAAAGTTCCATCCTAAAAGAATGCACATGAAAATCAAAAATATTTTTGACCATCATAGCAATCACAAAAGTAGAAAACTGATTTTGTTTTTAAATGCAAATTCAAACTGGATTTTAGTTCCGAAAGAGAACAACTTCAGTCACAGCCTTGAAGAGGTTGTCAAACCGTTTCTTAAAAGAAGAAACAAAACACAAAGCCTTGCAATCTCCTATCTAAAATGTCCCATTTCAAAGGCTAGTTCAGAAGCAATATAGAGAGAAAAAGTTTTTAGAGAAAAAATTTTAGAGAGAAAAAGTACTCTAATTTTGAGCCACTTAGCAAAATGTTATCAGTGAAATTCTGGTCTTAGTCAAGTCAGTGGCAAAACTTTCTTTGACTTCAGAGAGGACAGGATTTCATCCCACATAATGAAAACCCTTTGGTGTTTTGGGGAATTCTGTACATAGCTGAAAGGGATGCATAAGCCACAGTCTGCTTCACTCCAAGTTTTAGACAATCTTGCTACGTTCTAGCCTGGGGTATAAGGGGAATTGGGACCAACTCCATCAGAGTGAATGGGAGGGAAATGAGTAAATGAAACAGACACTTCCTGGTGAGTGTTAGCCTTAAATATTTTTAGGAAAAGTGGATTATCTAGAGGGCTGTCAGTTTTGTCCATAGATGATCTCATGTCCCTGAGATAAAAGTTTCTGTTGAGCTTCCTACCCTGTGAGGATCACCTTACTCACTCCTCTATCTTACATATAAAAAGTATATTCCCACTATTCCCAG
Organism: Mesoclemmys tuberculata; assembly: GCA_007922155.1. Taxonomy (NCBI): domain Eukaryota; kingdom Metazoa; phylum Chordata; order Testudines; family Chelidae; genus Mesoclemmys; species Mesoclemmys tuberculata. The sequence goes on along the minus strand of ML675615.1, from coordinate 5,412,431 downwards.
CCTTAGAACTTTGCTCAGTATGGGCGAGTGGGACCTGTGCCGGGCTACTTGGTTCATATGACTATGGGAGCAGGCAGGGCGTATCCATTTGATCACCTCCACAACACTATGCACGTCTGGCTGTGGAGGTTACTGCAGTGCAAAGATTCCCATTAAGCTTGTGCTGCTGCAAAAGTGAAAAAAGACAGACAGGACATTCTTTAGTCTTGGTGGAGTGGGTACCTGTCCCCATCCCTAAGCAGCATATGCATCAGTCATTCCAGAGCTGCTAGTCCCAGTGCCCTGTTGGGGGCTACATGTTTCCATTAGCTCTCCTACTTGTCAATCTGAGGACAGTACCTGTGTAGAAGTCAGGGAGATGCACATATGGATCCCCAGTGCAGCATAGGGAAGAGTCACAGATTATACCTCGAGCCAAGTGGAGGGGTTACATGTCTGCTCCTATGGGGTGGGTTTTGTTTTCCCCATTTCTAGTATAAGGGCCCACAGCTTCAGCCTGCAAGGACCCAGGATTTATTCCATAGTATCAAAAATCACATCCCAATGAGCAGTTGGTGCTCTTACTCATACAAATAGGCTACATTCACATTGTTTGTGATGACTACCTATATGTAATTATTGGGCCTTTCCTGTGAATAGGCAGTCAGTACTTGCCTAAAGCACCACACCTGTTTGGAAAGGGTTAAGTAGGTGTTATTGACTCACTATGACAGGTGGCTTATTACCCCAGGTAGGGAGAGAGGATCTACAGTATGGTCTTAATAATCCTTAGGGATCAACTGAGCATGGACCTGAGCTGATCTTTTTTATTTTTTGTTGTCTTCTTAGTAATAAACCCCATCCCTATGAAGGGGGTGAGTTCAGACCTTATGGTCTGTGTGGACGGTATTTAGAATTGTTTAAGAAAAGTGCCTGGTTATGCTTGGCCTCTTCCATAATGATCTAAGTTTGTCACAGCCCTCTAGTAATGCACTGCCAGTCTGAACAGTGTATGCCTAAATAAGTATTTTTCTGTTTGTGTAAATGCGGAAGTGGGGGGAAAGGGAGAGGTAGTAGTTGTGTGCACAAATAGGATGTGCCATCACATTTTGCAGGCATATTGATAGTGGCCTGGAAAAAATCTGGACTAGAATCTCTTTATGTAATAGTTGTGTTCATTCACTTTTTTCATGTATCCTGGTATATGTCTTTGCATTCGTAAGTCATTTAAACAGTATGCCCAGTATTTCCATACCCATTTAAGGGTAACCGTTTATACTCTACCTTATTTATCGTCCTAAGAGCTGCTTCTGCTTCCTGCCGGCTGATATCAGCAGCATACCACTCTGTGTTTGGTGAGTCCTGAAACTTTTATTTGGGGGAGAAGGGGAGAGAAGAGGCGAAAGCTGGTTGTCATTGAATTAATTTATGTGATGTTATAAATGTACACACACAGAAAATAGAGAAGAATTTAAAGCAGGGAGGGAAATGGTGTATTTGCAGACGCAGAGATGCGATTGCACCATTTTTTGTTCTGATCTCCTTAAACTGATTTAATCCAGTACTCACTGAAGGTGTTTACACATACTGCCACCTTGCTACCATGGAAACCAGAGAAGTGAGGACTCCAGAGTTCTTATAAACATTCTGTTTCCTGTGACATTTCTCTTGTCATGGCCAGATGTGTGTCAGACAGCATGAGCCTCTCCTATTTTTACCATCAACAGAGTCTAGCCCTGTGGCTTTCTGTAGGCTCTCCTGCACTACACACTTGCACACACAAACTTGTCTTGCGTGACCGCTTGAGGCATCAGCAAAAATTGATTGCTAAGGGGAGGTGGTTTTAAAGGAAATATGGAATAGAACTGTACTCAAAGAGGCTGAATTTTCTTCTCTCACCAGTCTTATGTTGGTTTATTTGAGAGGAGAATTGAGTCCAAAGCATCTGAGGGTACTTCAGGGCAGCTTGGCAAGACAAGAAGTAGGCTAAGTAAACTGCATTGTAGTTTCTGACTATTTCATTGTATATGTTTTACTGTATTTTTCCCTTCTTTTGCTTAAAAAAGTAAGGAACAAAGGTTTGACATTGTAGGGGAAACTAACTGTAAATGCAACCGTGTATACCAAAGAATAACTGCTGACTAGAAAACCAACTGAGAAAAAAATTGTCTCATATTAGTTGATTTGCCTTGCTAAATGTACCTCATCTTCCTCCGTACTTGGTGGCTGCACAGTCTGCCTGTTAGGAATTGGTAATGGAGGTCTGCCATCTGCTGGACCTTTTGAAGGAGCTCTAGTGATGTTACCTTTAAAATTCCAGAATAATTTTTAAAAATATAATCTTAGAAACAGAAAGATAAATCTTAGTCTATGCAACAGGTACTAGAATGTAATTTAAAACTTTGATTCTCAGTTATACCAAAGCCTCTTGACACCACCCTGGCAGCATAAGGGACAATGAAGTGGATGAAAATTATACTCACACTTAAGTGTAATTGACAGTCAGACCTAGGTTTTTTTTATGTAATGTGACAAATTCATCCTTAGTACACATGGACTTAAATGGAATTTCAGTAGCTATGGCAACTATACTTGAAATAGGAGTTACAGAAGAGGAGAACTGTATCTTCAGTTACCCCTAGCTACAGCTAACCTGAACTTCCACAGTTACAAACCACATGGCTGCTACAAATTCATAAAATTTCATTGGAGAGAGAAAACATTTGCATGGGTTTTTTGTTTTGTTTTTTGCTGTGTGGTGGAAGCCTTGAACGATTTCTTTGGCAACCAATACCAGTTTTGAACAATGTTGAATATTATGCCAAGTGATGATGATTTGCAATGTTGCATTATTTTTAATTACAGTATTTTTTTACCAATTAAATATAGAGCTGAAATAAACTTAATTTCACCTTGGAAATGTTTGTTTCACCAGCCAAGATATTAGTGTAGCATATTCAGACCTGAAACATTCATTGTTTTTTCTTACCGTCACACAAATCATTATTGTAATGATCTAATCACCTGGGAACTTCAAAATGAACGTAGTCAATAGACAGTATTCTCAGACTACTGCTTTAAAATTGTAGCTCTTTAGCGAAGCAAACACTTATATTAAGTTTTGTCAATGCCTTAACTAAATAGACAATACTGCCAAAATTTAACAAGGGAGAAAAACCAAAAAACCCCAAACACTTAAACACAGAATAAATGAAATAAAGAAGTTAACTAATCTGTGCTTAAAGCAGTCTGGAAAAAATAGGGGTCTATCGTAATCTAGTAGTAGCAGTTCTGGTAAAACAATGCTTAAAGTGTGCCCCTCAGACACCCTTGTGCTGCTGCTGCAAGAGTAAAGAGAAAGGCCAGGGCATCTAATATTAAAATAAAATATGTTCTTTAGTCTTGGGTGGGTATGCATCCCACTGCCCCCTCCCCCACTTTAAGCACTGTACCTGACAGATAGTTCTTTATTGCTATTAAATCCAGAAGCTGAGTTTCCATGACAGATATTATGCACTGCAACCATGAGACTTCATTACATTTGGAGTGAAAATCCAGGAGCACAGAATACAAACCTAGTTGAAAGCGTGGTGGTAGTGATCCACTTGAAGAATGGCTGTTAGTACTGTTAAATAAATCAATAAAATTGAAACTTAGCACAGATAGGATATGTTACTATAATTATATTATTTGAATGGCTTATACTGTGGCGGCTCCAGAGGCACTGATCCATACTTGGGCCCCTTTTCACTATATGCAAACACAAAAGCAGACATAGTCCATTTCCCCAAAGGGTTCCATAGATGCTAAAAAGAAAAAAGATATCCTGGTCTGCCCCTATAGTAATTAAGGCCAATATTAACTCCAGCACCAGGCCTGGAGGAAGGGTGCAGAAGGATGGGGGACAGATCACGGCACTACTACTTCTATAGGGGCCAATTCTGGATTAGTATAATTGAAAACTAGTTTCCCTCTAGAACCTATACTCTGTTCGGTTTGCAGCCCATGCTCCCCTCCCCCCAAACCTTTCCTCATAAGGGGAGTGTATAAAGCAAAACCACAAACACTCATTTTGGAATTTCCCCCAAACTTCCCCCCTTCTGTGGATTTTTCTTTGAAGTTGAGTGATGCATGTTCTTCAGCCAAGTTCCAGGAGGTGCAAAATCTTGACAAGAGCTGTGCCAATTACTGAGTTCACACCTCTAACCTCAACTGCAGAATGATTTTCCAGGTATCTATGTTTAGTTTGTTTTTATTGCTCTTGGAGGGCTATTCAGTCTCTCCCCCTCCCCCCGCCCCTGACCCTGCTTTATAAAATCTATAAAGTCTTTTTCAGTTTCCTGTTAGAGATTTCTAAAGTTGGAAACAGGGCATTTGGCAGCTCTGAATTCCCAAAATGACAGTAGCCAAAGTCCAAAATTTATCAGGTCTTACTTTTTCCCCCAGAACGTTTCATCTAATGAAGAATCCATTGCTACGGGCTCCCCTTCTCCAGTGTCCACATGAACTTCTTTTTAATTGTATGGCAAAAAGGCTCTGAGACTAAAACGCAAGTTGCCATAGTCTCTTAGGCTCAGCTTTTAAAAAAGCATCTAACTTTGGATGTCCAACTTTAGACATCTAAAGCCTGCTTTTTAAAAAAATAAAACAGATGCTGGGTACTCCAAATTCCAGTTGAAGTCAATGGGAACTGGAAGTGCTACAGTAATATTTAGAATCCGCCTTTTGTGATCAGGACTCCATTGAAATAGGAACTGTATAGCTGTGTAGTAAGACAGTCCCTGCCCTCAAAAAAGTTTACCATCTAAATAGACAGGGCAGACAAAAAAGATAAATGCTTTATCTTGAGCTGGACACTCAAAAACTGAAGGACCTAAGATGGTGGAAACAGCAGAGGAAGCCAAGAATCTAGCCGTTAAATATTAAACACTTTGGGTAATAATTATGTGTTCTTTTGAGTCCTGTACAGAACCATATACACTATCATTTCTTAACAAGTAATAGCTCAAATGAGTGAGATAACAGCTAGTGAAACAAACCTTTCTGGATATGCTCCAGGCATGCTGTTGGATCCTGAAGGACTGGGTTTCGGTGGTGGCTTGACAGACCTTGAAGGGAATGTGTTGGAGCTGAAGGGGGGCAAAGATAGCTGTGGACCTGGTCTCTGGGGTGTAGCTGTGAAGAGGAAAAATAGAACTAGCTAAAAATATGAGCATGAGGTTACCACAGGTACTCTTTAAAGCAGCTTGTAAAAAGGGGTGAAGTGAACTAATACTATCACATTGCAGAGGGCCATCTAATCAGACACAAGCAATGGAGCAATCTGTCATTAAAATCCCTTCAAAACAATATACTGGGTCTTGGAAGGAATATAAACTTATTGATGGTAAAAGGTTTGTTCTTATGTGTTCGTTTTTAGAGATGGAAAATTCAACAGAAAACTTTGTCTTTTTATCCTGTTTGCTTATGAAGCTCTAGCTAAGCTACAGTCCAGCTTTTGAAACCCCTTAACTGAAATATTAAATTAAAACTAAGTCCTCTAGTCAGCTTTGTCTGCCAATGCTGACCACAGGATTTGAGACTTCTTCATTGAGCAGTCTCCTCCTCAGGGATTTGTGTTCTGATCTACCTTCATTTCAGGGGTCAGCAGATAATTGGTCCATAGCATAAGAAAAATGCTCTCCTTTGGCACTACTTTCAAGTCCCTAGTCGAACTGGCAATAGGGTTGGGGTGAATTCAGACATGAATTGTGTAAATGGCCTCATATTTTAATGGGCTGAGCCAAAACTTGGATATAGTCAGTCTTAGACTTTGGTATGTTGGAAAACAAAATGTGAATTTTACAGCTTTGGCCAATATCCTTTTTTTTTTTTTTTTTTTTTAATGAATCCAAAAGAGAAGCAGTGCCAAGGAAAGCATGTTTCTCATACTATGGACCTTTGCCACAGTAGCCCAATTGCCTGCTAACCCTTGCAATGAAGGTGGTGTCAGAACACAAATCTCTGAGGAGAAGGATTATATAGCATGTCAGGAACCATGGTGATGGGTTAACTTATAAATGCTGTTATTATTTGAGCCAAGTACTACTCTTTGATCACATGAATCATTAGGACTATTCTCTCATGAAGTTGATAGCACTACATGTTTGAAGAATGCAAGCAGGGTTTGGCCTGTTATCTTACAGTACATCAAGAGGTCACTAGGTTTTCATTCCTGCATATTAGATGCTCCATCCAAATATCTGTACAAATATTTACTAAGTTCATAGTTATAAAATTGTAATGCATTTAGATGAGTGTAGGAAATACTGGTGTCTTGTAACTGGCTGACTGGAGGAAGTTGTTGACATGCTCCAACTTCCTGAGTTTTGTGACTTAATAACTTAAATCTGTGTGAGATTTTTTTGAGAATTTCTACAGTCTGTCAAGATATGCAGTGTTACCTTTTTTATTTTACAGTAGTAACTGAGCATATATCTGCTCAGTATTGCGTTCACAGAGAGAGAGAGAGAGAACATAAAATAAGCTTTTAAGCACTTACGCTCATCTTCTTCCTGGAGAAGGGGGAGGGCGGGGGGAGAGAAACACAACAACAATGAACATTTAGATGTTTAATATCAGAACTCTTAAAAATATTTCTTTACAAAACGCACACTACATAAGTCAGTGAATTTTGAGTATGCAGGTAATTTAAGAGGGCCTGCCTACATTTACCTAATACATTCATATATTTGTCTTTGTGAAACATCATAATATTTTTTAAATTGTGGTACTGAGGGAAGGAAGTCACAAGCTTAGATTTTCAAAAGCAAGTAGTGATTTAGGTTCTCAATTTTGGGGTGCTTAACGTGGGACAGCTTAGAGAGGTCAGGGGACAGAACTTCAGCTGAAGTAAATTGTTATAATTTCCAGGGCAGGTGTCAGGCATTCTCTGAAAATGAGATCCCTTTAAGATAACTCAAGTTGGGGAGCCCAAAACTGAGGTATGCAAAATCACTAGTAACTTAAAGAATAAAAACCTGGCCTTGGCTCTCTGTCTTTTCTTTATAATGTCTCCAATATCTAAAATAACATATCCAGGGATTAAACTGTACTGGAGGAAATTGGTCTGGAGGAAACTGACTAAAAGTGAAGCTCTGTGCTAAAAAGGAACTATGAGTATTTAAAGGAACTAGTCCATCTTAAAGAGGATGTTTTTAGTGTTATTATAACACATACTTTAAAATCTTCTAAATGTATAATGTAGTGCTTGCTCTGAAATATACTTACATCGTATCTTCTTTCTGGTGCCCAACCTGTCCTAAAATGAAGTAGGTGAAGAAAGCAAATATGAATTTTAGATGTAGAAAGTGTGAATGAATGACACTCTATACCTGTGTACAGTGGGCCATATTTTCAGCTGGGACTTAAGATGATGATCGTTTTTACAGGCACAAAAAATATGGGTATCATTTTTATTTATCCATTTCTCTTTTGCTCATTTAGATATAATTTCCTAATCTGCAGCCACAAGAAGGTACTTGGATGTCTAAACCCTAATCCTATAATGAGCTCTGCATAGATCCAGAGGTCTATCTGTGTGACGTTTATTGCGTGGTTGGGGTTTAATTGATCTATATTTCAAGTGAAATATTGCTATCTTCCTCACACAGAAATGAAGTTTGAAGTCTGCATAACTGGCCTTAAACTTCAACTGAATGAGAAAAATATAAGTGTTCCCATGGAACCCTTAGCCACATTACTGTTGTAGCTGAGGGCAGGCTTGTCTGAAGATATCTGGGCTCCTCTCTAGTTTTTTGACAGCTGGTTGGTCAGCAGGTCTCACTGTATGTTTCTTTTCTGTGCTGTACAGCCCTATTCAGAAGTTTTCTAAGGCCAATGCTTGCGAAAGGAAGCTTTTTGGCATTAATTCAAGGATCTGCAGGATGACAGCTGGCCTAGTTGTGGGGAATAAATTTAAAGCTGTGTCCCTTCACCATACTATGAAAGGGATATGAAGTGTGGAAGTGGGGGTTGAGTTTGGCAGTAAGAATGAGAAAAAGTTTTTAGCAAGAAGGCTAGAGCTAGTGTGGGAATCACTGGAGATATTCCTCTTCCCCTCTAGAATTTGGCTGAAGTTAGCCGTACTTTAGATCTTAACTTTGACCTTTGGATGAGGAAAGTCCCACTGTATTCGGCCCTTGAAAAGGCAGGGCTCTTTTCACATTACAATAAAGTGGACATCCCTCAACATTCTTAGGCAGTGGTGTGTCTACCGAAAGCGACTAAATATGTTTTCCAGATTTTTTGTTGAAAATTGTTGATTATATTTGTGTTAACATTTTAAAAAGTTTACTTTACGGGTGGCGGCTTCCTTCCAGGGGCTGTGCTGCCTCGTTCATATCTATCAGCTGGTGGCACGGGAGGCTTTTGTATCTTTGCTAACTGTTCTCCTAGAGATCTAAAATACAAGAGAGAGATGGTGTAACAAAGGTCAAATGCTCTTTAGTGGCATGTAATTTTGGTAACACTGATAGTGTCTTACCTTAGTTGTGGTGTCAGGGGCTGTAAAACAGTAAGGAAAAGTTATAAGAACAGGTAAGTATGTTTTAAAATGGACCCAGGCATAGTAAGAACCAACCAAATGGCTTCTTACCTTGTCAGGAAACACTGCCCTCTTTCCTGAAAAGAATAGATAACACCACTTTAAAAAACCAAAACTTAGATAATTCATTGTAAGTTTTGTGAAATAGTGGAGGCTCACCAGACCTGGCTTTGACTACCTTGTCTGGCAGAAAACGAACTTAGCCGATTTGAGGCTGTATCCCTCTGTGTTGTAAAGAGAGGTTTGGGCCATGAGTGGTGATGAATTTACCACATCCCTTGGTAAGCAATTCCTCTCACTCTGTTGCATTTTTATTTCCAAATCCAGCTTGAATTTTCAGCTATAGGATGTCTGCTAGAATATGTCCCCCTCCCATTCTCCTAGTATCAGGTATCTTCTACTTGTGTATATATTTATGGACTGACTGAAATTGAGCCTCATTAGCCCTCTTTTTAATAAACCAATAGAAGGAGCTCCTTAAGTTGTTTTCCAGCCTTCAAACAGTCTTCCTGGCGATTCTCTGAACTCTTCCCAATTTCTTTTAAAAGCAAGGACATCAGAACTGGCCACTGCATTCCACAAGTGGTCTCACCAGTGTCCTATACAAAGGTAATATCTTCTTCTGACTCCTACTCTATATATTACATTGTTGATACACTTAAGGATCATGTTAACTATTGCATTGGGACCCTAGAATCAGTTGTGTGTTTCTAATGACCCCCAAATCCTTTCCAGAGTCATACTTTGCAGAATACAATTCCCCCCATTCTGTAAGCATGGCCTGTGTTCCTAAACACATGACCTTGCACAGGGCTGTATTAGAATATGTCTGACTTAACCCAGATTTTTGCAATATTGAAACTTAAATTGACAGTATTGAACAACAAAACCTAGTGGTGGATGAACCATAAACCACTACTGACCTGCTACTGGACTGTCTCTTTCAAATGGTGGCCCAGAACGATCCAGTGGGGGCTTTGTCCGTCTGTCTATAGAAGGAGCTGGAGCTAAACATAAATACTGTGTAAATGTTGTACTATTGCAATGTAACACAACTTTATTTTGTATTGTATCTGTCATAAACTGCTATCCCTTCTTAGAGTCGCAAACAATACAATTTAAGCCTCATAAGTAGCTACACTTGGCTGAATTTGGTGTTTGATATTTTTCATCAACATTATGAAAAAACAACGTTTTAAAGCATTTTAAAATATTTTATTGATTTAAATTATCTATTGTCCAAAATTATGGGGGAGGAGGGAAGGTGTCAGACAATGGAAGAGTCAGACAATAATTTATTTAATGACAGTAGATGTTGAGATTAAAAAAATTAGAGCTTTACAACCATTAAAATACAAATTGTCAAAATATACAAAGTAAATAGCCTTACTCATAGACTCATAGACTCATAGGTCAGAAGGGACCAATATG
>ML675615.1:5369916-5402037 GCA_007922155.1 Mesoclemmys tuberculata | reverse complement strand
TTTTTCCCCTTTCTTGGGACGCAGGATTCCGACAATTTCCGCAGCCGTGACTTAAAGTAATTCCAGGCCTCCTCCACATTTAAATCCCCAAGTTCCTCCGTCCAATCTGCAAGTTCTTAAGCAGCATTTTTCTTACTTTGTCTATCCGTAAATTTTGATTATCATCAATGGAACTATTTTTCATTGTTTGAGTGTATACATTGAAATTAATGTTTACCGACATTTGTCAATAAACATCTAATCCTTCCCAGCCTATAAATAATAAAAGGAGGAAGACATTACGAAGGATAGGCAAAAATGATATTCTATGTATTTTTAATGAAATTTGTAATCTATTAAGCAAGGGGTGTGAAATGGGGTATCCACTCCACATAAGGCCTGAAAAGGTTAAGATGACCAGGTAGGCCAATTAACTGCCTAGGCTGCACCTGGAGAAGCCAGGGAGCAGGGATTAATTAGAGATGAGGCTCATCTGGGCAGGAACAGGAGTGGCCTGTATAAAGTGTGGAATCTGGGACAAGAGTGGGTTCTGCAAGGAAGCAGGCTGCAGTCACTCCTGGGAAGAAGGGAGGTGTGGTTTGAACTATAGAGGGCAGTCTACAGTTGCTCTTTGGGAGGAGGGAATTTGGGCTGGCAAACCTGGGTGGAAAGCCAGAATGGTAAGAGGCTCAGGGGAAAAGCAAAAAGGTGTGGGACAAGGCAGATCTTGGCTGCTGATGAGACGGCCCCTGACCTGGAACCTGGATGGGAGCGAGTTTCCCTATCAGCCACTGGGAATTGGGCACTGACCAGATAGTGAAGAGCGGTCTGCCTGGAACAGTTCATGCTGGAAGACTTTGATATCCCGGAAGCTGCTGATTGACCTGGCCAAAGGGCTGAGTCATGAAGAGGAAACAGGAACTCTTAGAGCGAAAGAGGGAGACAGAGAGCAAGCACAGAAAGGGGCATTGGCCTGTCAGAGCAAACCCCCAGAACTGCTGTCACAGGGCGATAGAGACACTAACATAGCTCGGACTGGAGACCATGAATATGTGCATTCTGCTATAGTTTAAAAGAAAAGCAGCCACATATTTTCACTTACGTTTTAAAGGCTTGGCGCTTTTATCTCTGTTCATCTCATTATTGCTTGATGGAGGAGGGTAAGGTGACATCTAAAACAAATGGTTTTAAAGATGGTTACAGTCTTCTCTGGATGTGCAGAATTCAAGGATTTTTATCTTATCCTTTGTGGTCACTGAACACCACCAAAACTACCATGCCACAGCTGTGAACCTGTGCATCTGTCAGAGCACAAAGGGCCAGTAGGGTCCCTCCTCCCTCTGGCAGAATATAATCCAGGTAAAAGGCCTTTTCTGGAAGCTACAGTGCTGGCTCTGTCATCTCTTTACCCCTTTGCAGGAAACACCTAGTGCATGGTTCATTCCAGGATGGGATGGGAGAATGTCAGGGGCTGGAGGGAGGAATAGCTAGAATGGTCTTACTTAACTCCTGATACAGAGCTTGGTGCATATAAATTCAAGGTCAAAAGTGACGAGCAGACCAAGGAGAGCATGGGAGCCTAGTCTTGCATTGAGAGAGCTGCTGTATCAGGGGCTGCCAAGTTAAGGCAGGACTGGGACCAAAGAGAGGAATGCATTGCCGAGTATCTCATGGAAATGATGAAGGTGATTGTACTAAAGTTAGTGTTTCCTCAGACACACCTACTCCTGCCTGAGTTTCATTCTATGGACTTCCAAGTAATGGAGGAGAGATGTACAGCAGACATCATGCCAGTCAGTAAGGAGTTCTGTGCTTCATGATTAACTCGACTTGTGTAACTTTCATGTACGTTTGTGCTGAAATACAGAAACATGGCACAGCCAGCACCAGAGCTTGCAAGATCAAAGCTTTAATATGACATGTTAGGCAAAGGACTCGTCTCTTAAATCAGTGGGTGTTGGTGAATGCTGAATCTATCTATGAAAACTGTCCAATCTTCAGCTGGCGAGGGCAAGGACACTTCTTTATCCTTAAATTTGCTTGATGCCTTTGGCAACTCAGGTCAGTACTCTTCCTTTTCCATCTCATTCAGCGCCTGGCACTGCAAACCGCTCCATCTCCATGGAGTGCTGCTAAATTCAATGGGACTGCCTATGAGGATTTGCAAGATCAAACCCTTCTGTGGAAAGTTGTCACTGGAATAGTGTAAAAGAAGGTGTTCAAGGGCGACAATTTTCTTGGGAATTGGCAAATTATCACTAATTGCCGGTGTAAATGGAAATGATTTCTATAAATTTGTTCCACAAAAGAGAAGTCCTCATTTTAACTGAAATTAACTCTCTTTACATCCAAAATTATTTTCCTCTTCCATCTACATATACAATCATTATGTTGGACATGGTGTTATATTTTAGCCTTCTAGGAGATAATGCTCAAGGAAACAAATGAAATATTCTCTAAGAAAAGAAACATACAGTAGTGCCTCTACCCCCATATGAGGCTGGTACAGGGGATGCGCCAGGTCTCTGTGGTGGAATAGGAGGCTGGGGAGATGGTCTGGCAGTTGTGGGTCTATCTAAAAATATAAAAATAAAAATCACAAACTAAACGATTACAATACAAGAGAGGTTATTTTCTTTCTCACTCATTAGATCTCAGGAGAACAAGGCGTCATATTAAGCTTCATTCTTAAGTTTAGTTTATGTTTGTTTAATTTTAAATTACATGAAGAATCAAATCTTGCTGTTACACCTCTATAAATCTGTAGCGACTTTGAAACAGTTGTTTTATTTTTCGTGTCCTCCTTTGCCTCATGGCTTGAATGTCACTCTGGTATTGCACATACACACCAGTCTCAGTTCTCTGTTTGCTTACACTTTTATGTATCATTCACACCAGTGCAAAGTGAGTATAACATACACCATTACAGATGGTAGTGTTTTTCACTGAAGTAAATGACTACACAGGTGTAGGCCAATAGAGAATCAGGCCCAGAAAATGACAGACTTATGCACGATATGGTCTGGGACCAAGTCAACTACCACACAGAAGTGGTATAAAATTACAGCGAAAATATTATCTCTTCGACTAGTTACGTAATGTAACACAAAACTAAATGGGGAAAGTATGTGTTTGTCTTGATGCGAGTACCAAACTAAAGGCCCAGTCCTGATCCTACTGAAGTCAAGGGCAAAATTCAGTGACCTCTTAAAAAAAAAAAATTAGAAACAAACCTTCTGGCATCTTTCTTTCTATGACTCATTGCTTAGCAAGTGCTTAACTTGTATATTCAATAAGGCTTAATTGCTATGTTGGATAGAGGTCTTCTTAGTTATAGGCAAAGTGAACTCCTAAACCGTCCCTTAAATATGCCTGAACGTCAACCTGGTAACACCAGAAGTTGAGTGCTTTCTCCCTCTTTAGTTGGCAATATGTGAAGACATCCCAGAGTTTCAAGAAATTTGCATATTTCAATGAAAAAACAATTAATTAGGAAAATCCCAAACAGGTCTATTGAAAGGCTCTCTTTTTTATTACCAAACCCCTAAAACACCTGATCCCTTCCAAAATTCAATTTTGCTTTAGTTACCAATGTACTCTGTGTTGCTTGGAATTGACTTGGCAGGAAATATGACACTATTGTGTGCTACATCATTATTGGATGGAGGAGGTTCATAATCATCACTGTCATGCCCTGGTTCATCAGTTGGTGATTCATAGTCTGCTTCCTGTTCCTGTCCATCATCTGGGCTTTCATAATCATCATCTTCTTCCTGTCATATGCAGATGAAAACCAGACAATGATTAGATACTGCATAACTTAACACCATGAGCTTGTGCTTTTTATATCGTAGGATTTTTGTCTTTCATCTTGAAGGATACTGGACTTTTACCACCTGCACTCAGGGATTGTTTCATCCCTTAATCAAATGCAGTGATGCAGTGTGTCAACATTTAAACAGAGCATAACAACACTGCACAGCAGTTTAGGATAGGAAATAAATATCATTTTACTATAAGGACTTTAGAGGAAGTTTAACATAAGAGATAGTTACCCAGTTGAATTTTTCTCATCTCTCTAGGCTCATGCCATACCCATCACCTGAGTCACTAAGATTAAAGAAAATGGCAGGGGATGTACAGGACCTCCATTTTACATCTCATCTAACAGATGACAACTGCAACCAGCTCAATTCTTCCTACCACCAAGCTGGGGCAATCATTCACTGGTGCAGTCTTCCTTAATGCTGCCTCCTGTGCAATCAGGTCTTTGTTAGGGGCTTCGTAGCCCCTAATGCAAACAGTTTTGTGGTACTGACCCAGCCCAAATAGGTACAGATGGTGAGATCCGAGAAGATTACAGTACAAGATGACATCACTTCAGCACATCTCATTTACTGGAACTTGTCACTGATCTGTAAATGGTGTAAAATTCAGTGTAATTTCTCACCAACCTAAAGGGCAGAAGTTTCAAAAATGCTGAGAATTGGCCTAACTCTGCCCCCACTGATATCTGTGGTAAAACTCCCACTGACTTCAAGGGAGCAGAATTAGGCCAGCACTGAAAACTTTTGTAACTCCCATAACATCCTCTTCTTTCCCCTTCTGCTGGGGTTGGGTAGCACAGGAATTGACGGAGCTTAAGGAAACAGAGAATCTGCTTAAAGTGTTAAGTGATCTAAAGCATGATTCTTACAAATGAAGACCAGCCTTCTTCCTCCTCTTGACAGCATCCTGTGTAAGGAGACATAACCACGGACCTGTTAGCATATTGGCTTCAGAGTATCGAATCCTCATTAGGTAAAAAGGCACAAAGGTTCAGAAATAGCGACCATTACGGCATCACAATAAAAGGCCAGGTTGTTCAAGGAGAAGGATGTGTCCAACTCCCTTGGCAGCCAAAAGGAATTATGTGCACATATTTGCAGGTATATTCTGGTTGAAGGGTATTAGCTGAACATCCTTTGGATATGATTTCTGGTGTGATTCAGATGTGTCCTAACCTTCCAGATTTAAATACTAGTTGAAGCATAAAGCACTCAGAGTTGACTCAGCTGTTAACCTCTCATCTTGTGCTGTATCTTGTTGCTAATATGGAAAGTTGGATGTAGAGCTAGGCAACATTTTTTTTCAAAGAATAGTTCTTTTCATCTGAAAATGCATTTTGGGAGTGTCTACTTTGCTTGAGAAAAACTCACTTTTTTCTATAAATGTCAGTGTTTTATTTCAACAATTTTGCAACTTTGTTTTGATTTTTTTTTCAAAATAGTGTGTTGAATTCAAACTGGCCAATAAAAAAAGAGGGTGAAAAACATCCAACAGTGGCCAAATTGAAGCAGAATCTTGCAAATTGTTTGGAGCCAAAAAATGAATTTTGGCTTCTTTTGATTCAACAACAATTTTGAAGAAAACTGTGTCAGTTCAAATCGGAATAGATTTTTTTTTCCAGATTTTTTCAGTTTGGTCCCCAAACCAAACAATCCATTATTTGCTCAGCCCTAGTTATGGGTCCTTTTTACTCCCCTGTTGGTTCTATAGAAAATGGGTAGTAACTCGTGGAAGTGCAGGAGCTTTTTTCCCAACCAGTAAAATGTTTAAAATGGAAACTCAGAGCAGGGAAGCCATGTGGAAACTGCTTAGCCCCTAATGAAATCCAGCTGCAAGGGGGCCACGACATACAGAGAAAAGCAGGCATGCTGACATTGTGCCTTAGAGGTACAATAGATACAATCTAGGAGCATTCATGTGACTCTCTCCACTTTCCTTCCTCCATTATCTATTAAAACATCTTTAGCTACTTTTCCGACTTGATGTTTCTTCTTTTGTTCTCTTTCTCAGCTCTTGTGTTCTCATGACTTCCTGCCTCTCCTCTTGCTCTTGGCCCACTCATTTGCTCTTCTCCTTTCCTCCTTCTCCCCATTCCTTTCCATCTTTTTCTGCTTTTCACACCTCCCTCTGCTTCTTTCCTCACTCTTTGCCTTATTTCTCTACCTTTGTTGCCACTTTCGTCTCCCTTCTCTAATGAACACTGAGAATGTGGTGGTGGTGGTGGGGAGTAACGTGAAGAGTGCTCCCAGCATCATGGGTGAATACAGGGTGATTTGGAGCACTCCCTGCCAAGAAAACAGATCCAAGGACTTTTGTGGCCCAACTCTACCTGTTAACAGAAATTTGTTTCACTTTCAACACTAAGAACCTTTTTGAATGAAGGTATTAACTAGTGTAACATTCTTTGTTTGGTAACAGACAGCTAATGTAGAGACAAAACACGAGCAGTTCTAACAAAAAGATTGCATTGCTCTGCACGCCCTATAACCACATCCTGCTGGCATTTGCTACTCCCGGGTCTATTAAAGACACGGTGTATAGCCCCCAGCATTTGGAAGTATTTGGATTTAAGGTTTTCATTTATGCCCATCTTTAATATCAACAATTTAGCTCATTAAATTGCAATTAATCCTGGAAGTTCTGAATAGATGTATTATCCAAGATGAATTACTTCTATCCATTGTAAAGTGGATAGATGAAAGAAGCTTGAAGATCTGTGAGCATAAATATTTATAAGAGAATTTTTGAGTGAAGACACTTGGATGGCAATGAATATCAATAAACTGTTCAAGAAGATAATTAATATTTTAGTCTTTTTTAAAATTGTGTGCATTTAGATAGACATCAAGTATTGTTTACCTCTATTGTCAGCAAACTTCTGCGTCTGAGTCCTGTGGTGACATTACAAAAAGTGAATTCTTTCAAATTTTATTGATTATAAACTAAACATGTTTAACAATGCTATAGCTTTTACTACATTTAGAGTTAAAGATAGCTTTTCATTATACAAATTAACTTGATTTTGATCATCCTCCCCACTAACTTTGCCAAAAAACTAAAATAAGATGCTTGATGTTTCATAAGCAGGGTAGATTCTTTTGGAAAAGGCTGAGGCAATTTAGACAAGGGGTGTGTGAGAGAGAAAAATGTGCAAGAAGTTTTGTCACCTCATTTTCTGAGCCCTCATGTACGCAGCCCCACTTCTGCAAACACTTGCACTTGTGTTTTAACTGAGTAGACCCACTCAAGTCAGTGGGAACTATTCACTGTTGTACATGAGTGTTTGCAAGAGTAGGGCCTACTCCTGTGGTTCTTAATTTGGATCCTGTTTGGCCTAAAAACTCCACTGCCATGTGCCATGCTACACAGATCATGATGACTACAAAAGGTGTAGGGGAATACAGAGCCAGGAACGCCAAATGTGTGTTACTCTGTGGGTCTTGGCAAGAAAGAGTGCTTTTTGCTAATTTCAACCAAAGTTTAAAAGATAAGTAATTTGGTTATTAACAGCGGTTTTTGTTTACATTATGGTGCTACTGCATTTATAAAATCAGCATTGTCCAAGAAGGCTCAGTGGCAGGGGGTACTTTCATCACCTGGGGAGCAAGAGGGAGACACCAGAAGGGGTCATTCTGGGGATTAAAACAGGTCCATTGTGAAGGCTGCAATATCTATTATAGCTATTGTAGCATTATAGTTGTGTTTTCATAATACTCCTTCCTTTATGACTATTGCAATTCAAAAGGCTCCTCAAATGATGCAATTCAGAGCCCTTTCCTGAGCTCTTAATTCCAAGAATCATGTCATGGATGTTTAAGGACTGGCAACAGGTGACAAAAAATACATTTCAGAGAGAAATTCAGCCAAATTTATCATAGTGGCTGAGATTTTTCAGAGCTCTGTAGAATATTTTGACCCATTATCTATTAAAAATAATTAGCAGTCACCTAAGCAGTTTAGAAGATCTCAAATAATGAGCAATAAATACCATATTTTATTAAAATAGAACACAGAACCTCACTATCTTAATATTAACTTTGCTCATTCATGAACCTGATGATGCTAATTCAAAAATCTTCAAAATAAATATAAAGCAATCTCATGCCTTTTCTCACCAAAGTCTTAATATCAGCATCCTCTAGAGAGGTCTCATATTAAGGTTTTCTTAATTTTATCCCTCTAAAATATAGTACACTGATATATATTTACTTGTATATTACAAAGTATTGTAATTTTTATTCTGTTTTATTCGTTACAATTTCTGTCTATAAAACACACCACTGGTGGTAGTATTAACATTAATATTAGCACTATTTAACAATAACTGGAATTATCTTACACTTGCCAAAATATGCACCAATGGCGTAAACACGTATGTACATGAGTGAATTTGCTCAAATGAGTAATCTGACTGAACTGAATTAATTTCACTTATGTGAATAATCCACTCATTCAAGAGTCATTGCAGGATCAGGTTCTTTGTGAGGTTGTACTGCACTAACATGAGTAACAGTAGAAAGAATAGATTTATCATAATTTCTGAGAGTGGTTTTACTATTAAAAAATAACACTGGAGATCATTTGCTAGCTGAAGTGGAAAATTATCCTGAAAAGTTTTGTCTTAATAGTTTGCAAAAGATAAAAAGGACTGAAAGGTTTACCTACCGTTTGGGGAAAAAACTTATTCTTCCTTCATTCCTGTTGATTTCTTGACTCAACTTACTTAGAATTCTGTTTAAAATAAATAAAAAAAAACCTTGTTAAACAAAACTACTTCCTTAATACCTTTTATCGCCTCCTCTTCCTCTTTTAGTTCAGTGTTGGTATTAGGTGGTTTTTATTTGTTTGTTTTTTTTCATTAATTTTCCTGCCCCTCTCTCTGATAAACAAAATCTGTTGAATGCAGGGAATTGTTCACTACTGCATCCATGAGTTGCTGATAACTATTCTTAGCTCTGTGCCCTATTTTTCTGGTTATTGTCAAAAATAAATCCTGAAACTTTGGGATGGAGCACACATCAAAATGGGAAACCATGCAACATAATGCTGATTGGTTCAGCAGTATCTCACTTGGGGAGTCCCTGAGGAGGTGAACAGCAGATGCTTCTGCAGAGAACTGTTCTCTCCTAAGCTTGTGGAGAAACCCTGTGTAGACCAGTGGAGGGGCTTTCAATGGACCAGAGAAATTAAGGACTGAATATGTCTGTGAAGGAACTACTGACGCTGGTGACATCACAAGAGGTGGTGGAGCCCCTGATGGGATGTTGGTCTAGGGTAGAGTTGGAGAGTGGCAGTCCAAAGAGGAAAATCTGAGAACGGTGACTGGGCATCACAGGGACTAGGGAGTCAATCAGATAGAAGGTCTGGCTAGTCTTGCCTAGGGAGAGGGGCTAACTGAGGAAGGGTTAGTAGAGCTCAGAGGTGGGAATCTGAAAAGTCTGAAGAGAGCTAACTTTTCAGTCTCTGGCTTCAGAAGCTTCCCACAGAGAAGATCGTGATGGGCTTTGGAAGGGAGAGATTCTTTACGGAAGGTGAGCACTCCCAAAGCAGCAAGAGTTGTGACTCAGAGGTGACACTAGACATGGACAGGTCACGGCACAATGTGAATATATATTTGTAAATAATTAAGATGCTCCAGGACAGATTTCATAGACAGGGTAAGATCAGCAATTTCTGTGTATTTCTCTTATGCTTCCAGTTCCATGCTACATTATGTTTGTTCTTAGTGACTTAGTGGGACACTTTATTTTTCACTAACTCTAAGACTAAGCCTGACATGCGCAGAGATATTTAGAAACAGGACCGACACTTTTTGAATGGATGCTAACTAATAATTACCACATGCAAGACTATCTCTGGGTTTCCAGTTCCAGGGGAGAAAGGGTTAAACCCTTTTAATTTAATCTAAGAGAGAAAAGAAATGAATACTGTATGGTGGCAGCAAAGCTGCCAGATACACACTTGGCGACTATGTGGCAGTGGTTCACCAGAAGGGGAGCAGGTCGTCACATTCCCGACTCTTCTTACCCTCTCCCTTCTCAGCCCAGATACAGCTCATCTGGATCCCTTCCAGAAGCCGAGAGGATAATTTGGCCTAATGTCATCTCCAGCATTTGCAGGCTGTGCTGAAAATATTCAGATATATTCAATATTTTGAGGGCTGAGTCTGTATGCCTTATGTAATTTTTCAGTAGTGCATGTGTGTAGCATTGGGGATGGATCACATGAGTGACATTTTCGTCTGGGAGCAGATATACGAATATTCCTGGTGATGTAAAGTAAACAATAACCCTACGATCCATGGAATTCGAGAGTGAGTGATTTGTACTCATTGACTTTCTGAGAAGTACTGACTGGTGTTTAACTGACTGGTGTTTATAGACTCATAGTACCCTGAAACTCGGGGCCAAATTCACCACCAATGCAAGCAGATGCAACTCTACTGATGGCAACAGAGCTGTGCTTGTTAACAGCAGTGATGAATCTGCCCTTGAATGTTTTATTTTGTTTTAAAGATCGTTTTACATTTGTGATGAATCATGGTCTTATTTTGAATTCCCTTCATGACTTTGGTCAGGAAATAACCTTAGGAAAGTCCCATGAATGCTGAAAACATTTTTGAGCTGTGCATTTAGACATAGAGGTAGATTGGATGCTTTTAACTAGGGGTTTTTTCATGTAGGTGTGTCAGATATAACTATTATGGAAATATATTACTGTAAAATATATTACTGTAAAAAGTCAAGAAATTAAAGACCCTGGTTGGTTGGTGCCTGACAAAGACAATAGCCCTTCTGACTTTCCTGAGATAGTAGCATCTTTTCTTACTATACAAGTACACTATAAGCCTTACACAGATCAGTCAGACTTTGGCATTTGTTCATATGCCAAATTAATTGATTAGGGCTAGGGTGTAAAATTAAGTTGACTGTCTGTTTTTCTTTCTCTCTTTCCTCAAACAAGGGCCCTCTTCTTCCTTCTGAAAGTAAGCAATAATTTTAAATATGTGAGCTCTTTCAGGTAGGGAATATGTCCATCTCTATGGCCCCGATTCTGTAAAGACTTCTGCACAGGCATCATTTTATGCGCTGGGAGTAGTTCCATTAAAGTCAAGCAGATGCTTAAGTTGTTTTGTTGGGTTAGGGCTTATAAATGCAAACTATCAAGTTGTATTGCCCCTCCCTGTCCTGTCCTTCCCCTAATTCCCCATCCCCACAACATTGTATCTTGCAGGACTCAATGAAAACTGGAAATAATTCAGGGGAAGGATTGTGTCCTTACTCACTACGCAAAGGGCCAAGATGACTTATCATTTATAAGTAAGTGTATAATAGTAACTAAGGATAATTAATATTCTTATTATTTTATAATAATTTGAAAAATTAAAAAACAGAGTAATTTAAAGTCATGGACACTCAGCCAACCACCCTACAACAGCAGGGGGAGAGGATGCATGAAAGTATTAATATTTTCAACCTTCCTTTCTGTAAGCACGAGTTCTCTGATTTCTGTGCAGATATGACACACTTGCCTTGTTTAGAATTCCATAAACAAAATCCTCGTTTAAAAGGGATTCAGGTTGGACATGTCTGACATCCCTTCTACCACAAGCTCTAAAAAGCAAGGAAATACCAAGTTATGGGGTACCTCTTAACTGTGGCCTATTGACCAAAACAGCCTGTCTCCACAGAAAGGGATAGACTGCCTCTTCACTAGCTGCTTCCTTCTGCTGTAACTGATAAGGAAACAGACTACAGCTAGCCTTCTTTCCCTCAGAGTATAACACATACAACTTTACCTAAAACCTCAACAACTATTCAGGGATAAGACATGTGGACAGGGAAGCCATGTTGTGTGTTTGTGGGAAGCAAAGTCTGGAAACTCACTGATGTGGCAAGCTCTCTCCTCCTCCACTGTAGTGGTATGAACAGTTCTCTTTTTTAATACTTTCTTTGAGAGTAGTTTACATTTTACATTTCTTTTCAGTTTAAGTAGCAAAACAAAGCATCCAGTCTAGCTCTGATAATCTTTTTCCAGTCAGAACATCAAAGTTACTGTAAATTCCAGCCAGGGAGAGCTTGCAGCACCAATTGCACATTGGCTGCAGAGGGAATTTTCACTGGGCAAAGACTGCGGGGACAGTCTTTGAGGCAGGGACAGTCTTTGTTCTGCATTTTGTACAGCGCCTACCACAATGGGCTCCTGGTTCATGACTAAAACTCCGAGGCTTCATATTAATACAAATAATTCATATTTCACAAGCCTTCAGCCAAGACTTAGGGGTGACCTTAGCAAAGCATTGCTTGCTTGCTTTGTCTGAAAATTGTGTGCCTTAGCAAGAAATGTTTTTATAGAACATGAATGCACGGAGCAGCTGGGTCTGCAGCTAGGTGAGGAAGGAAGTACCAAAACCACACTGCTTTTTGAGATGGAAGTAGTGGGTGATAGGACAGGATAAGGCGATGTAGCAACACTTGCAGAAAATGTTACTCGCGGACCATTCTCTCTGCCTTCTCCAACAGTCCCTCATCTCTGAATTGGAAGGAAGTTTAAACAAAATTAGAAGGAAGTTTAAACTGGCGTTGTTTGCCTAATTAACTTCAAACACAGGTACAAAAGAGTCCATCCCAAGAATATTGGTGCCAGAGGGAGGAAGACTGGTAGGGAGGGAACTGGGGGCAAGTCCTACACTCTGAAAAGCCCATTCCCTGGGCATAGTGAAGAGAGTGAGGTTCAGTGTTCACTGAAACTCATAGCTAAACCTCTTCTGTTTTACTTGCTTCTAGTGAGCATGCATGCACATTCATCCACAGAACATCAGTTTTAAAAAAGAGATTAGTCATTTCAGGTCTCTCAGTTTTTGGCACTCAACTAGAGACCCCATGCAAGCGCCTGATTTCAGAGGATGGACACTGAGCACTTTCTGAAAATCAGGTTACTTTAAAGTTTCTCAAATTGAGCACCCAAAATTAGAGGCATCCAAAATTACCAGTCACATTTGAAGGAGAGGGTATGTTTATATAAATTCACAGGTGGTGACATTCTCAGGAATTCTGAAAGTGCCACTGGATTCCATGTATGTTAATTGAGATGAGCCCCACATGCAGGTCTCAAATCTGGGTTTTGGTTTAGCCTGATATAGAGACAGATAAAGTTATCAGTTGCAAGAAAGGGGGGGGGAGCATCTTTATCTGAACTTTCTCAAATTTCTGAAGTGTTAGGATCTGTGCTGATGGTTTAGGCCATTATAGAGTGGAAGGCCAAACATAAAGCTTGGATATCCATTTACATTTTGACCACCTGCCAGTGTTTAAATCTGTTCAGATCCCTGTTTCTTATTCTGACTCATTATATTAACCAAGGCATGTTTGCTGAAAGTTTGCCCCAAAATATTATGCAGTGTTCACTCACACTTGCCACAGAAACAAGAGCCTTGATTATAATTTATAATAGCAAACAGAGAAACTGAGTGGCAAGAATAAAAAAAAAAGACTTTTGTGACTGAAGCTTTATGGTGTGAACAGCCTGGCCATATGTTCTCTACTATTTAATCTGCAGGTGCTAGTTGCAGCTCAACGATTAAGGTTGAGATTCAACCTCTTCGCTCTGTATAGAATGCATCATATCCTCCCCAGGCTTAGACTACTTATTCTGAGTACAGAATGCATTTTCTGAGAGTTTACAAGTAAATCTGTCAGTTTGTATTTAAATTTGATATAAATTGGTCTTTTCAGAAATTTAGTATCTGCCATAATAATGTGAATTATCTTAAGAAAATACTTCAAATTTCCACATAATTAAAATAAATTGAAGTGTTTTATGCATAAGGCATATCTGTAGAAATTGTTACAATTGAGCTATGTTATTAATAGGTGTTTTATTTAGCTGTTAGGATTTTACAGGCTACAGACAGAGACAGGTCAACAATTCAGAAAATCTTACATAGGATCATTGTAACATTATAGGTAACCCAACCAATTGCTACTCTCCCTTACTGCCAATCTGTATGCAATAGTCTGACATGAAGTAGACAGGATATGTATCAAAGGTTCTCACAAGCAGATGACTTGGCCTGACAGTTGCTTCTCCATAGAGGTTCTATGGCTGCATACTAGTGTAGGGCTTCTCCCTGTGGCACTAGTTCCTCAGCTCCACTGCAGTGAGACACCTCCCAATGGCACTGCCCTGCCACTGAGGCACCTCTGCAAGGGAAATGTAGAAGGACCATAGTGGAAGTCCTTGATATGCAGAGACATTGGAACCCAGGGACTGGGCCCTTCCTACATCTCCTTTCATTTTAATATTAATCTTTATAAAAGAGTCCTCCAAAGTGTTGTGTCAATTACAAGGTAAGGGCTGGAATCACCAGTATACACCTCAGTTGTCTTACACTGCTATGGTCTACCAGAGAATCTACCCTTAAAAGTTAATAGTTTGAAAAGTTGTTCAGAGTTGATACTCCATAACTTCAACTCATTACCAAGATCACATGCAACATTCTCTTGGGTTTCTTGTTTAAGGTTCATGTATGGTATTTTTAATAATTTTTAAAAACCCAAGGAAATTCTTAGGCCGCAAATTACGTTAACATGTGACTATGTACTGGCAACATAAAAGTAAATAAAATTTTAATTGCGTGTGTGTGTATTTATATATGGTAATATCCCCAAATGAACATTGCAAACAGGAAATTGAGAGTTAAGGTTACAAATAAAAGAAATCCAAATATGGTACAATATAGAAATGCACAGTGAAGGAACTCAAACAACTTTTATTCTGCCATGTACTGACAGCTTTAGGAGGGGAAAATATGACAATAGTTAATGTCTTTAAAATTAGTTTAATCTAATCTGGGACCATACATACTAAAATGCCTTAATCATAGTTTTTGAATGATGTCATTTCAGGGCAGAGTTAAGGTTATTTGGATGCCTCAGCTGTGCATTTCTTATTTTAAAATGTTTTGGATTTCTTTTGTGTAGCCTTAACTCTGAATTTCCTGTATGTAATACATGATTTAGGGATGATTAGAACATCCCTGTAATATGTTTTGTTTTGTTTTTAATAACACTAAATTGCTGATACACACTCTCAACTGTAACTCATCTTTACATAGTGTTGATGTTGTGTTTGTTTTAATTTGTGTGTGGCAATACAATTACAATTAAAAAGAAGAAAAAGGAGACCTCCTGCTAGCCCCACTTAGAGTTAAGCATGTATTTAAGTGCTTTGCTGAATCAAGACTTCAAACTAGCCAAAGTCTCTCAGCAGAGAATTTTCCTCCTTTGTAGAGAGACAGGGCACTTGCATAGAACTGGCTGAGCAGCTTAGCCTCCTCTGCCTGCCCAGAATGTGGGGGGCATATTGGCAGGAAAGGGTGTGGTGGATGTGAACACAGTTACGCCCAGTCCTCTGCTGACATAGGAGACTTACATCAGCAGCCTAAATTAGAGTAGAGCACTTTAGGCAGGTCGGAGAACTATGGCATATGTGTCTAAGACCAGGAGACAAAGGGCTTTTAACAAAGCAAGTTTTTCTAAAGCTTCTCTCCAAATCATGTTGTACAACAACAAATACTTTCAGTATTTTTTTCAGGCTTCTGCAGGGTCTCTAAAGTTGCTTCATTTTAGATTGATTCAAAGTAAACAGAATATAACATCATTTGAAATGTAAATACTTTGAAATGCAATATAAATTGGACTAAAATACGGAAAAGATGTCAAGTTTCAAGTAGTTACAATACCTGGTCAGCCCAGGAATTCTTCCAATGAATCCATCAGTACTGCAGTCGTTGAGTGTAATTTGCAGTGGGGCAGACATAGATTTGACTATATTTTACAGTTGACCTTGTGTATTACAACCTGCTTTGCATAGAGCTGCAGTTTTAGCCAAGATGCCTGGGTTATCCTGTGCTTACACAAATACCTGAATATCTTTAATTTTTCCCTGAAGAGCCACCAGCAACAGGCAGAAGGACTTTGCTAGAACAGTTCAATTCTATCAGTACATCTCCCAATAGTACAATGGTTTTGTAATCAAGAGGTCAAAGATTTTTTTTTTTTGTTAAAAGAGCCTAGATATAGCAGGAAATATCAAATATTAAATGCCACTTAAGCTGCCTGCAGGGCTTTCAAATGAATAATGCTCTTGTGTTTTGCTTTGTTATTTTAAGAGTCTCTAGAAAAGAAACATTTTGAGAAGAAAAATAGAATTTCTTACACAACCTTATGCAAAATATACCTAATGGGCCAAAAAGTTCTTTTCTCCTTTCAGGAGAGAAATGAAAACTTTATTGCTCAGGTATTCACAGTCATTCTGTCTGCACAAAGTGGAACGCTTCAGCAAGCATACTGCATGGTGCTCTTTACACCTGCCTGTGAAAGGTACTTTGCCTAGCACTTTTTGTCAGACACTGGCGGCATGCAAGGGGGTTGGGTGGTGGGAATTAGTTAGACTAGCCAGGTCCTTTAGTGCTCACAAAACGAATGCTAGTGGAGAAAGCCAGCCTGCACCCTCTTCGCCATAATGCTCTGGCCAGAACTGAACTCTCACAATGGCCTATTTGTACCAATCACTTACATTTGTAGCTGAATATTTTAACTGATCCTTGGCCACCTAAGGCCAATGCACACAATGGCCACTAGGAATGTAACATGATAGGGGAACAGAACTCTGCTTCTGTTCCAGAAGCATGGCTCCTAGCACCAGAACTAAAGGAGAATCTCTGTTTAACTCTGTTTGCCAGATAGGGCCGATGACATACAGAACAGCTTCAATTCCATCCAGTAGAGTGCAGTGGTTACGTACACACTAGCCAGTATGGTGCATAAGAGTTGTTTAATAGTTTGTTTTCATAAAACTATTTTCTGAAGGTTTATTTTTGATGTTTGCAGATGGGACACAAGAAGACGTGGATGACACAGGAGGTGGATGTTATTCCCCAAAATAAGATACTGTAACCAGTTTCAGTAAATTGCCCATCATATTCTGCAAGGACAGTTGTGGCCTATTTAGTTGCTGCTAAAGTTGCAGAAATATCCTAGAGTAATGACTTTGTATCTTTCAGACCTTGAGCTTCCTCATGTGGATATATTTAGAAAAACCACATTCTCAGCCCATTGGGCTTCTATGACTGTGGTGTGTGGGTAACAAATGTAGCACATTTACAAAGGTTGGACCACATTCACAGCTGGTGTAAATTGGGTAACTCTGTTGAAGTTAATGGATCTACCCAATTTTCACCAGCTAAGGATCTGGCCCAGTACATGTAATTTTAGTAGTATGGTTATAAGGCTGTAGATTTGCAAAAATGCATACTTCAGTTAGTGACGAGGCAGGTCAGATATATATATCTAGCACCTTAATCTGCATTTCTGCTTACAGAAAAATAATTTATCTTACTCTTTAAACAAATAGGATCGAAAAACAACCCCTTACAACTTCATTCCAGTCTTTCAAATGGTAATTACCTCCACTTCCTTTACTAAGTGCCAATGTACTAAAACGTTGGCCTCAATTATTCTGGATTAGAATTCAAAATGATCTTGATAAATTGGAGAATTAGTGTGAAATCAACAAGATGAAATTCAATAAAAATGAGTGAAAAGTTGCTATATTTAGGAAGGGCAAAATCAAATGCAGACATACCAAATGGGAAATAACTGGGTAAGCAGCAATTCTGCGGGAAAGGATCTGGGAATTAGAGAGGATTACAAATTGAATATGAGTCAAGTGCGATGCAGTTGCAAATAAGGCTAATATCATGCGGGGTTATATTACCAAGAACGATGTATGTAGGACATGAGAAGTAAGTGAAACCTCAGCTGGAGTACTGTGTCCAGTTTTAGGCACCACACTTTAAGAAAGATGAGAACACATTCAAGAGAGTCCAGAGGAGAGCAATAAAAGTGATAAAAGGGTTAGAAAACATGGAAAGGAAAGTTTGAAAAAAATTGGGGATGTTTAGTCTTGAGAAAAGAAAGCTGAAGGCGGACATGAGAATGGTCTTAAATATGTATAAAGAGGATTAGGATCATCAATTATTTTCCATGTTTGAGCTGATTATGTCCTGTCTTATCCTCGATCCGCAGCAAGGAAGATTTAGGTTAGATATTAGGGAAATCTTTCTAATTTTAAGGATAGGTATGCACTGAAATATGTTGCCAAGGGAAGTTGTGAAATTCCTGACACTGGAAGTTTTTAAGATCAGGTTGGACAAACACCTGTCAGGAATGGTCTAGGTGTACTTAGTCCTGCCTCAGTGCAGAGGGATGGATTATATGACTTCTTGAGTTCCTGTCTAGCCCTAAGTTTCTCTGATTCAATGAGGCTTCCTATGTAGCCCATCACCCCATTCCTTTGGTCATGCAGACACACAGCATACCAGGCACTTGTGGGGAATTGTTGAGAAAGCAGAGGACAGGTATAGTAGGATCTCTGAATAGGATGAATAATCCAGAAGAGAATTAAGCCCTTGCTGTCTTGCAGTCTCTTATCTTGGTTTCTCTCCAGGTCAAACTGCTGCATTACAAACTGCAGCAGCTTAAAAATGCTGCCAAAAGTCCTCCCTCAGGCTCTAAATACAGGACTGTTTACTTAGGTCACCTGCACAACATGGTATTCAGTACATAAATCTGAGTCTGATACTTACATTTCGTTGTGGTCTTGCTCCCGTTGCTCCTTGACATGAGGATTGGGGAAACCAAGAAATTGGAAATACTAAATCACCTCTTTCTCTAAGAACAGGGGAATAACTGCCTAAGTGTATAGTGTTAAAACATCCTCAGAATTGAATTAATTTCTGCCCCTCTCTCCTTATGATTCTCACTTGGCCGGATGGATCATGTGCTGTTTTGAGCCATCTCTCACTGATGCTAATGTGTTTCTTTCACTGACACTGATCAGTGGGGCATTTGGTTGTAAATAATAGGTCAGCGTGGAGGAAGGTTGCTCTACTGGTTAAGGCACTGGTCTGGAATTGGGGCGAGACAAATTCTGTTCCCTGCTCTGCCCCATACTTGCTGTATAATCTTGGGCAAGTCCCTTAGACTCTCTTTACCTCAGATTTCCTATTTATAAAATGGGGACAATAGCACTGCCCTACATCATAGGCATGTTTTTAGAATACAAATATCAAAGATTGTGAGGCAATCAGACACTACAGTAATGGGGACATATAAATAACAGTGACAGAGAGACATAGATAGATCAGAAGTAATTGCTTCTGATTTCCTTTGTTTTAAAAAGCCAGAAAACATTTCACACCATCTGAGATACCCCTCAGGCCAGCCTATGGGACTGGCAATCAGAGCTGATCATAACCTATGCTTTAATTAAAATTAATAGAGCTTATTGTGTTATTGCAGGATGGAGATTTAGTGTACGTGTGGTAGGGGGAGAGGAACTATTGTAATATTAAATTTTTATAATTGTTTGTATAGTCTAGCAGGCATTTTTACAAACAGGTAAGAAAGCCATGCCGAAAGGGACTCGTAATCCAAACAGACAGCAAACCAATGAACTTAGAGTGAAAGGAAGCAATGGAAAGCACCAGGGCTGAATTATAGAAATGTAGGTCTGGAAGGTCACCTAGTCCATCCTCCTGTTCTGAAGCAGGACCAAGTATATCTAGACTATCCCTGACAGGTGTTTGTCTAAGTTGTTCTTAACCTGAGTGACAGGGATTCCATCACTTTCCCTGGTAATGTATTATAGTATTTACCTGTCCTTCCAGTGAGAAAGCTTTTCCTAATTGCTAACCTAAATCTCTTCTGCTGCAGATTGAGCTGATTACTTCTTCTCTTAATGCCAGGGATATAGAGAACAATTGATAGCCATCCTCTATATAAAAGCCGTTAACATATTTGAACACTGTTATCAGATCACCCCTCAGTCTTCTTTACTCAAGACTAAGCATGCCCAGTTTATTTAACCTTTCTTCAGAGATCATATTTTCTAAACCTTTTATCATTTTTATTGCTCTTTTCTAGACTCTCTCGGATTTGTCCACATCTTTGACCACAGTACTCCAATATAGACCTCACCAATGCCAGGTAAAGTAGAACAACTAACTCCCACGTTTTACATACAACACTCCTGTTAATACATCCCAAATGATATTTGCCTTTAGCAACTGTATCACATTGTTGGCTCATAGTCAATATCAATCCACTATATTCCTTTGGATCCTTTTTGCAGTCCTTCTGCCTACCCATTTGTTTTCCCATTTTTGTATTTGTGAATTTGATTTTTTTTCTTTCTAAGTATAACATTTTACACTTGTCTTTATTAAATTCCATCTTGTTGATTTTTACCAATTCTCCAATCTATCAAGGTCCTTTGGAATTCTAATCCTGTCCTCCAACATGCTTGCAATCCTTTCCATCTTGGATTTATCAGCAAATAATGTAAGCATACTCTTCACTCAATTATCCAACTCATTAATAAAAACATTGAATAATACTGGACCCAGGACTGACCCCTGTGGGAACTTGCTAGATAGGACCTTCCAGTCTGACAATGAATCATTGATAATCACCGTATAAATATGATTTTTCAGCTAGTTGTGCACTCACTTCATAGTAATTTCATCTAAAACCCCATCTCCTTAGTTTGAGAATGTTACATGGGACTGTTTCAAAAGCCTTACTAAAATCAAGATATATCAAATCAACTGCAGCCCTCTATTCACGAGGCCAGTAATCCTATCAAAGAAATAAATTAGGTTTGGCATGATTTGTTCCTGACACATCCATTTTGGCTATTGCTTATCACCCTATTATCCTCTAAGTTCTTACAAATTGATTATTTAATAATTTGTTCCAGGATCTTTCCAGGTATCAAAGTTAGACTCAATGCTCTATAATTCCCTGGGTCCTCTTTGTTCCCATTTTTAAAGATAGGTACTATGTTTGCCCTTCTCCAGTGCTCTGAATATCTGTTCTCAAAGATAATGTCTAATGATTCTAAAAATGCTTCAGCTAGTTCTGTGAGTACCATAAGGTGCTTTTCATCAGGCCCTGCCAACTTGAAACATCTAACTCATCTGAATATTCTTTAATTTTTTTTACCCTTGTCAATTAATATTAATTGTGCTATGTTTCTGATCACTATTAAACTTTTTAATGAAGTCTCAGGCCAAATAGGTATTAAAACACCATAGCCTTCTTGGTATGGTCCATTATTAGCAATCTTTCCCTGATAAATAGTGGCCTTACACTTCACTCCCCCCTTCTCTTTCTCCTGATGTATTGAAAGAATCTCTTCTTATTGCCTCTTATGTCCCTTGCCAGATGTAACTTATTTTGTGCCTTAGCCTAAATTTCTGCCTATATGCTTTGTGTTATTCTTTGTACTCATCCATAGCAATTTACCCACATTTCCACTTTTTGTAGGATTCCTTTTTGATTTTAGTTCATTAAAGAGTTTTTGATGCAGCCAGATTGGCCTTTTACTGTTCTTCCTGTTTTTTCTTTCACATCAGGATCATTTACTGTTGTGCCTTTAATATTGTTTCTTGGAGAAACTGTTAGTTCTCCTAACCTCCTTTCATTCTTAGATTTTCTTTCAAAGAGACCTCACCTACCATTTCTCCGAGTTTGTTACAAACTGCTTCATTTTTTTTAAGTCCGTTGTCCTTATTCTGCTGCTTTCACCCCTTTTAATATGAATCTTATTAATTCTTCAGTTTTCGTTTGGATGTATTATTTTTAAACATTTCTATCATCTAGTTTTTCACTTCTCTGAGCTGAGCACTAGTGTTCACAAATCTTTTTTCTACTGTTTCCAGATTCAGGCCCTTAGTGAGACGCAGCAAGCGATCACACTAGACAAGTTTGCTCACTTTCTACTACAGTATTACAAGTAAAGTGGACAAAGAATGCAACTGATATAATTTATCTTTTCAATATCAATGAAGTAAAGGGGGGATTAGCAATGACTCCTATATTTAGATTCCCTATTGACATTACTCACATAAGACATTACTATATCTCTGTTATTTTTCAAGTTGCTCTTAGTGACCAGTATTATGATAGTGGATTTGAAAGAGAATAATCCAAAAGTCCTAAAATATATATATAAAAAAGTGTAATAAAAAAAAAACAATGCAAGCTTAGGGGATCAGAAGAATACATGAAAGGGAGAGATCCTCAAATAACTGAAAACTGTTTACTTCACAAGACTGAAAGAATGAGAGGTATCTTACACAACAAGCATAAAGAATCTTTCCATAGTGAAGTAAAACACACAAAAATTAACTTAACATTAGATGTAGCATTCAATTTGACATATTTTATATTTTTTCCTTCAGGGTGGAAATCCTAAATCTAACTGACCAATGAAATCATACTCAGTGGGTGGTACCTTCAAAAGCACTCAGTTGCACAGGCTGAACTGCTTCTATTGAAGTCAGTAGGAGTCCTGTCATTAGCTTGAGTGGAAGCAAGCTGAGACCAGTTCCAAAGATTTCTGAATACTTCACCAGTGCAATCACGTCTACCTATAGTTTTGGGTTTTTTTAAATCTATATCAGTTTCTCTTCCACACAATAATGACAAATGCCATTTTTTCCTCATTTGTTTTTCTCTAGGAATGTCCTGAGACGACACAAACAGCAGGTTTCTAGAACAATGTTTTAGCGGCCTCGCCATCCACCTGCCCTCTGCTTGTCTCGGAGTTTTATCTCCAACCCATTCAATATGTAATCCATTTTGAAATATGAGATTAGTTTTGGATTTACTTACGGCACACTCAGTTTGGGAAATTTCTGAATATCATTTTCAGACATGTTCTGAAACAGAAAGACACATGGTATTTGTTACAAAATGGTCTATGCATCAGGTTAGGACTCAAGGAAGCTTTAATATTCTTTCATGTGTTAAAAAGTTATAATTAACAGAGCTTTAATATAAATAGAAAACGAATGAAGAACAGGTATAAACCTAAGCCTCTGTTCAGCATTTAGGATCTGATTCAATAAAGTACTTAAGCATATGCCTAATTTTAAGCACTAATGTGAAGTCAATGTAACTACAGATAAGTTTCAATTTAGGTGTGTGCTTAGGTGCCTTGCCATATTGTGTCCTCAGTTGGATCTCTGCTCGTGCTATGCTGCTGGGTTGACCCTCTGGGTTACTATGGGCTGAGAATTAAAATGTTAACCTGCTGCACCTATGGGCAGTAAATTAACCCTTCCTCCAAGAGCCTATTCCCTGTAGCTTGTCATAATTACTGGAATTATACTGGACAAACAGGCAAAATTTCAAGTGTACACAAGAATGCAGTTTATACCATAATCAAATGATGAAAAAGCCTACCCCGTGGTCTCTAGGGAAATCCGCAACCAGCTTTAATCAGATCAAAAATAGACACACATTTTAATGAAAAATCTTTTTTCTTAGTTTGTCTCCCTTCCCCTCTCCCTTGCTCTGCTTTGTTAGATCTTGACCGTCACTTAATGTTGTCCTAGGCCTGGATTCATCTAGCCCATTGGTTAATAAATCTCTGTGTTTGGTTCCAAAGACGTGACCGCCAAACACAGTTTATGGAGTCTATTGATGTCCTCACCCATAGCCATCACACTTCAGCTGGTAACACAGCTGGTAACACAGCTTCTCACAGAGGGCCCTACAGTATGAAGTGGAGGGTTTTTTTCCCAACACATTTTTTAAAGCAGTTGCCATTTTAAAAGCCGTGTGTGTGTGTTTAAATGCAAAGAGCTGTTCCTGCTTGTAGGAGGCAGAGGTAGGCAATGCTCTGTGGTTGTGCCTTTCAGGAGTTCTTTTGATTCACATTGCGTTTGCAATTTTTAGTTCTGCTATGATTCTGGGGTTGGAACCGACGCAGAACCCCAACCTGCACTTCCTTGAATCACCAGATTCTCCAGCTTGCACAGCAAAATCACATGAAACCGAGAAGTTCAAACCGTGTCAATATGAAACCGTAAGCTGACAGAGGTTTCCTTTTAAACGAGGGCCATGTTTGCTTGACTGGATCAGGAGTCTTATGCTGGCAACATCTGAAGCCAGGCTGATTTTGCACTATCCAGTTTCCCAATGAAAGTTTTACATAGATATATTTGTTATCCGCCATGACAACATGCTTAGCGCAATCCTAAGGCACCATTGGTCTCGTGTTTGGAGGATTCTTTGGACTTGATATCACAATGACAAGGGGCAGCGTAGTGTGGGATACACAAGGAAACTTGAACGTACGCAGGGGCTTAAGGTAAACACTCGTAATGTTTTGCACTAAAGTGAGCTGATTTTTAAATTCTTGTTTTTAGGGAAATGGGATGAGTTTTCCCCCAGAGATTAGCTTGTCCCCGGCCTAACTCAAATATGTGGTTTAGGGCACAAGAAAACTTGCCTTCTCTCCTTTGTACACTTCGTGCAAGGGCCAGAGACTGTCATAGAAACAGCTCCCTCTGTGAACTTCTGGTGCTCTGAATTGTGCAAAAGGGGAAAGAGAGGCAGTGGGGCCATGTCCTCCCATCCCCCATAGAACTGGCCTCCTGCATGAGCAGAAGTTGCATCTTCCAAAAGTACCCATCTCCCCATTAAGTGCAGTTCCATGTTACCTCCAGCTGGGTCAAGCGTCTCAATGGTATAATTTGGCTCTATATGAGGGAAGTGAAAGATCTGCATGTTAAATGTGCTTTTAAAAGGACATGGAAATTGACTGTAAAATGGCAGTGGGGGATTCCATGTTCGGATGTCAGCCTCAGACCCTGTCTGATTAGTTGGCAAGGAAAAATGTGTGTTTGGTTTTTCTAACTGTCAGTTTTTCAAACTCCTCTTGCAATCTGAAAGTCCAGCTGGGATCTTCCTGGGTCATGTATCATGAGCAATAAGTGGTCTCTAACTTTGTGAACAACTCTGTTGAATAATTTTCAGCCTAGAGCAGAATCTAGTTGCTGTCCACAGAGATGTCTTGGTTCTGGAGAACTAACATTAGTAAAATATATATTTCTCTTAGAGAAAAATCCTATAGCAGGGGTGGCCAAACTGCAGCTCTTTTACAATTAAACTGCAGTTCCTGGAGCCCCTTACCTATTCTTTGCCTACCAGACTGAGGTAGGAAGCGTGGGGCTTCAGTCCCACAGCAGGGTGGTGGGGCTTGTGGCTTCTGCCCTGCAGGAATGGGGGCTTTTGCCCCACAGGAGATGCTTGCTGGGGCCTGGGGCTTCTGCCTTGTAGGGAG
Organism: Mesoclemmys tuberculata; assembly: GCA_007922155.1. Classification (NCBI taxonomy): domain Eukaryota; kingdom Metazoa; phylum Chordata; order Testudines; family Chelidae; genus Mesoclemmys; species Mesoclemmys tuberculata. Next base: position 5,377,029 of record ML675615.1, on the reverse strand, counting down.
GAGGGATATTAGCACTTCTGCCCCATGGGAGGCACCTGCTGCATCCAAGGCTTCAGCAGGAGTGGGGCTGAAGCCCCGGCAGGTGTGCCCCATGAGGCAGAAGCCCTGAGCCCCACCACCCTGCTTCAGGGCTGAAACCTTGAGGCCTGGCACGTGCGCCCTGGCTCTCGAACTTCTGAAGATTGTTGAGTGCGGCTCAGAGGGTCAGTAAGTTTGGCCACCCTTATAAAACACCTCTAAACCAACCCTCAGAATTCTATTATAGGAATGTGACTGTTAAATTCAACAGCTTGCTTTAAAAATTCTGTAGGAAGGACATCTCTCTCTTTCAAATTCTATAAAGTTTTAGAGTAATTTCTAAAGAATCCCATTGATGTAATCCCTAATATATTCTGTAGGCTTTTTCCATGCAGTTTGAGTGAATCTGTTGAATGATGTGGCACCATTTTTTCCTTGTCAGGTTCCTCGTATGGCTCTGTGAGCGAACACGAAACGCATACACATTCATTTTTAACAGCATCTATGTATCCAAGCGTAATTTGGCAGATTCTAATGGCTTTTGTAAGAAAGACAATTACTTCGAAGTGAAGCAATTAATTTCTTACACATTGCCCTGCAGTCTGGAGCTTTCCTTGTCAATTCCTCCCCTGTAGTTATGCTTGTGCTTTGCAACTGCATGTTTCTAATATACAATGGTCAAGTAGGCACAAAACTAAAAACAAAAAACAAAAAATTATGTTGGGAGAACTGAGGAAGCAGCAGTTACTTGCCTGCCTAATAACAGATTCTGTTGCTGATCTCTAGGCCATTTCTGCAGAAAAATATGGATTTGTGCTGGACTTTGAACTGGTTATTTACAATAAGCACTTGGGAAACAATGCAGGGTTGCAGAAATCAAAGACCCATGGCCGCCCAGAAACTCCACAAATGCCCCTATGCACCATGATCACTCAGAAATTCACAATGACAGCAGAGCTAGCACTCAGAGCCGCCTTTCCTTAAACACAGATCTAGTAGAGCTGGTTGGGAGTTTTGCAAGGGAAAGGTTTTTCATTCATCACATAACTTCTCAGGGCCAGGATGGAATGTCTAGTTCTGACTCAGAACAGGGACTTGAACATGTGTCTTCCAAAGCCCAGGTGAGTGTCCTACATCCCAGATTCTCTTTATAGCAGCAGCCTTTCCATATTTTATCAGTCACTAGAAGCTGCCAGATCAAGTTTGGAGGAAGAGATGCTATTAACAATGACGGTCAGTAGGTTTCATGTTCACTCACATAGCCATACAACTATGCAAAAATGATACCATGTTACTCAACAGATCCAGACTCATGTTTCTTATACTGATTTATCCTCATCTGTAGGAAAAGACGTACAGAATGCATTAGCGATTAAGTCATTTGGACTCTATATAATTTACTCTAACCCCCAGACTATAGAGTCAGTCTCTCTCTCCCCATTTCAGTGAATACTTAATTATTTATACAAAGTGCAACAGCTTCAGCAGGAAAGATTGAGAAAGATCCACCGCACAACAGGCAATAGTCTGGTGGTTAGGGCACTCCCCTGGAAAGTGATTCAGAGCAGGAACTTGAGCCTGGGGGCTTGTCTACATGGTGTGTTAGTGCACATGAGCTGGGGTGTAAATTCTAGTGTGCAACAGTGTGTCGCGCACTAAAAGTTCCCTAGTGTGCATTGACATAATTTCAGACTACATCAATGTGCAGCAGTGCATGCCAGCAGCATGTAGATGGACAGTTACTGTACTGTGTGTATATATACATCTTTTTGATTTACAGGACTCTGTACCTCCGGCTAATGACAGTGAAACATTTTTAGGCTAGTAAATCTCTGTGTGGTACAACGTATAAGGTATTGAGTGAGTGTCAGGAGATGTGTATTCTATTCCTAGTTCTAGCATTGACCTGCTTTGAGCAAGTCATGTCGCCTCTCTGTGCCTCAGTTTCCTTTCCCATCCTTTGTCTGCCTTGTCTGCTTAGATTATAAACTCTCTCTGATGGGGCTGTCACTAAGTATTTTTGTGGTGATCAGCACATCATGGCCTCTAATATACATGATATAAGGTACATTTCCCTAGAATGCCAACTTTGTACTAATGTTCAATGCTCCACATAGAATGTAAACTTTTTCTTCAACATGACTTTTAATAAGAGCCAGATCCTACCACCAGATCTGGACTGTCTATTTCAAATTTCAGAGATAATGTATGCATGTAGGGGACTGAGAACAGCGTCCCTGTTTAATGATTGACCCATTAGAATTCTGCCATTTCTAGACAGTGCAGATTTACTCATCCAGATAATTCCTGTGTTTATGATGGGATCAGATCTTCAAAAGTGGAAAGACCTATGTAGATTATGTTGCTTGAGGAAAAGCATAATTCTCTTTAATGCCACTCTTTTACATGAGGGCAGTAACACTACAGTATATGGACAAAACTCTGTTTAACCTAGGTAAAAACTGGGACCTAAATCCTGACCACCAGCCAGATCTATGCATGTGAATATACACACATTCAATGGACAGAAATAGACTCTACTTCAAGGTTCACTTGCAAAGACCCACTATAATTTGTGAGTCTTGTGCTCTTTTTCTTTAAAGACAAGTGCAGTTCGAGCCTGGGGATCATTTCCAAGTTGTGTATTAAAGATACTTCTTTTTTGATAAAAACTTGATAATTGTCAACCCACATGTTGTCAAGTGATATGAAATTAAGACCAGATAATGGCAGCTGTACAAATGAGACATAGGGGTTTGCCAGCTTTTTAACAGTTGAGCCAGATGAACGGCAGGTATAAATTGAAGTATATCCATTAATTTCGGTGCAGCCACACTGAATTACACCCCTGGTGAATGTGGCATGTTAGCTTTGATGATTTCAAATATCGTTGATTATACCGACTGTTTCAGAAAACAATCTTTCTTTTAAACATAGGAACTCTCACCCTTGGTTGGGGACCCATACCATTAGGAACTCTAACCCTAGCCCCAAGTCCCCTACCCATAGCAACCCTAACCCTAGGTCAGGATCATATACCCACAGCATCCCTAACCCTAGGTCGGGGACCCCTACTCATAGCAACTCTAACACTAGGTTGGGGTCCCCTACCGATTGAAACCCTACCCCTAAGTCAGGGACCCCTATCCGTAGGAACAATCAACTTATCCCTAAGTCCCTTACACATAGGAACACTAACCCAAGGTCGGGGACCCCTAGCCATAGAAATCCTAACCCTATGTCGGGGACCCTTACCCACAGGAACCATGATCCTATGTCTGGGACCTGTACCCATAGGAACCCTAACCCTAGGTCGGGGACACCTAACCTTGGAAACCCTAACCCTAGGTCGGGGACACCTACCCATAGGAACCGTACCCTTAAGTAGGGACCCCTACCATTAAGAACTCTACCCCTAACCCCAAGTCCCCTACCCATAGAAACCTTAATCCTAATTTGGGGACCCCTACCCATAGGAACCATAACACTAGGTCAGGACCCCCACCCTTAGAAAGCACAACTCTGGCCCCAGGTCCCCTACCCTTAGAAACCCGAACCCTAACCCCAAGACTCCAAGGCATAGAAGCACTAATCCTAGGTTGGGGTCCCCTGCCCATCGAAACTCTAACGCCAGGTCAGGGTCCCCTACCCATAGGAACCCTAACCCTAGGTCAGGGACCCCCACCTTAGAAACCCTAAACCTGGCCCCAAGTCCCGCACCCTTAGAAATTCAAAACCTAGCCCCAAGTCCCCTAGGCATAGAAATACTAATCCATGGTTGTGGTCCCCTACCCAAAGCAACCCTAACCTTAGGTCGATGTCCCCTACCCATAGAAATCTTAACCCTAGGTCAGGGACCCCTACCCTTAGGAACCCTCAGCCTAGCCCCAAGTCCCCTACACATAGGAACACTAACCCTAGGTCGGGGACCCCTGTTCATAGAAATCCTAACCCTAGGTCAGGCACTCCTACCCATATGAACCCAAACCCATAGGAACCCTAACCATAGCCCCAAGTTCCCTACCATTAAGAACCCTAACCCTAGGTCGGGGACTGCTACCAATAGTAATCCTAAGCCTAGGTCAGGGACACGTATCTATAGGAATCCTACCCCTAGGTTGGGGACCCCTACCCACAGGAACCCTAACCCTAGGTCGGGGACCTGTACCCATAGGAACCCTAACCTTAGGTCGGGGACCCCTACCATTAGGAACCCTAACCTTAGCCCCAAGTCCCCTACCCATGGAAACCCTAACCCTAGATTGGGGACTCCTACCCATAGCAACCCTAAACCTAGGTCGGGCATAAATGTCTCCAGGAGAGGGTTAGCTATTACAGGGGTATTAAGTGGGTTGCTCTGCTCTGTGAAGGTGGGTGGAGAAATCTGGCAAACTGTAAGTTATTGCTAATGCATGGAAAAAAAGCATTTCCTATAAAAGAGCAGAAAAAGGTAAGTAAATATTACTGCTGTGAACCTTCACTTTCCATTTAAAGACATTTAAAATGTATATGCAAGCTAAATGCAGCCATTGAGTTCCTGGTGTTCAGTGTCTATCTTTTAAAACAAGGATCTTTGGTGTAAAACCAGGATGTAGATCTTAAGCCCAGATGCTTAAGAGTATTTAGGCATCTTACTCCCACTGATTTCAATAAGATTTAAGTGCCTAAATAGCTTTGAGTATCTGAGCCTTAATACATAAGCAACTGCAGAAGCACAAAAACACAAGGAATGCCCTTAATTACAAACCTAAAAGGGAAAGCCAAGTGACAATTATATTGTGAATATAGAATTTTATTGTCGTGCTTACCAAAAATCTCTGTCCATTTATGCTGTGTTTTTTGACGACTTTGTCACAGTCCTTATATTTTAACTGTGAATGGAGAGAAAAAGATTTGTAAAGATTTATTCACTCTGAGAGTTGTTTGAGGCTTCAGTTCAACAAAGCACTTATGCACAAGGTTAGCTTTAAGCACATGCTTCAGTCCCTTCCTACTCAGCAAAGCGGCCTTGTATATGTTGAAGTCTGCACTGCCTTGTCTAGAGATTTTTAGCTGGACTGTGTTAGCTCTATTTGTGGCCTAAACAAGACAAACCCATCAGGGTCAGGAAGAATTGCAGCCCTGTGTTCTGCTGCTCCCACTTGTATGGTGCAGATCTATGCTGCCCCTTACTATTGCCAGTACACCTGACCCCTTATTAATATATTGATTTATTTTGCTTTAGAAATGTATTAAAAGACGCCATCAGACAATCTCCGCACACATTTAAAAAATAATACCCCACTCCTTCCCTTCCCTGAAAAGAAGCTGAACAAGTTCCCCGCAGTCATCTTGTCCAAAAGCTTTGGAAAATAGATGAGCCTGACACTGTGCTTTCAAATTGCAGGCATCTTGGATTAGTATGGGGAAATATGTTCAAAATCAAGGCGTGTGGAACAAGGATGTCTGGCTCCCAGCCCCTAGACATTCAGCATTGCTTTAGTTAACACTTCCCCTAGCACACTTATAAATCCTATTTTCTGTCTGTAAGTGAATTCAGAAATTTACAAATGTGAACTTCCTTTTTCTCAAAAAAAAAGTCTGAAAAACAACTTGTGAATACTGGCCCTTTATTGCTTCTTTCTGAACACAGGATGTTTTCTATCGATCACAAGCTGGATTTTATTAAAAGTAATCATTTTATTTCAGTAGCGCCTCCGACCCCTAGTGATGCCAGGTATTGTACAGTAGCATTAAATAAATTACAGGGCCATAAGTACTGCTGATTTACACTGATATTAAAGGTTGTAGAAGCCTATGGAGTCAGAAGACCTGAATCACTGTTGCCCTACACTCTGTGTGGTCATTTACACTGCTGGAAGTGATTTTAATCTGGAGTTGGGATTGCTCAGAGCTTTTGAAAATCCTCTCCATGGTATTTCAGTTTTGGGAGGGAAAATTAGTGGCTGCTTTTGAAAATGTGGATCTTAACCTTTGGAACTCATTGCTGCAGGATATGTTTGAGGCAAATATATTAGTCAGATTTAAAAGAAGATTCACGCATTCCTAAGTATGAAAAATAGCATCCTCAAATACACTTTTTATTATACAAATTGTGAGCGCTAATGAAAGGGAGGAGCATCCAGTGGTAAGGGCCTTAGCATAGGACTTGAGCAACTTGGATTCACTTCTGTGCTCTGCCACAGACTTTCTGTGTGACATTGGGCAAGATCTTCTGCCTCAGCTCCCCAACTGTAGAAGGAAGTGTCATACCTCTCAACCATCCAGGCATCTTGAGGATTAATAGGCTAACAAGTGTGAGTAATAGGGAGGCCATATAATCATGATAGATAAATATCATACAATTCCTTGTCTCTTGCAGTATAAATGTATCAGTAACTGGTACCAGAAAGCCATTTCATCCCACTTAGTAGTTTCCAGTTAATGGTGATATAAACCCCTGTGCACCAGTTAAGAAGTGTTTTCCTTTTAAGTTGCTGAACTTGGATTTAAATTTAATTTTTGATAAGGATAATAAGATCTGTCTCATTTAAAATATCTCGGGGTCTTGGTTTCACTCTATTACATAGCTAAGCAGGAGCAAAACAGTTGGAACTAGAGCACTGCAAAAGTTGGTGGTTTCATTTCTCAGGCAATCCAGCAATTGTTTGCTTTGGTTTTGATCTGTGGTCCTTTGCTACCCATGACTTCACTTTGCATTTTGGTTTTGAATTTGTCTCAACTCCGCAAATGAAACCCAGTGAAAGCTATTGAAACCATTAATTTTGCATGATTTCAATACCAAAAAATAAATTGTCCCAGGTTTCTTTGATATTAGTCTCATATTCACTTGAACCTGAACCAGGTTTGCTGGAATGGTTTCAAAATCTTAGCAGATCTTTTAGGTTTAAATTTCCAGACTATAATGAAGGTTTTGGAATTTGTTGTGAACATGCACTATAGCTAGGGTAGAAACGCAGGTACGTATCACTGATTATTAAAAACTGGGGGTAATTATGAAAAATATATGTACAAGTGAATAAATTTTAAGATTCAGTAAAAAAGGACCAAACTCAACACTGACTTACCCCCTGTGCAGTTTTGCCTAGCATCAGT